>JBBMOL010000011.1:9317598-9943814 GCA_037954665.1 Laguncularia racemosa
AAAAAGAAAGAAAGAAAGAAGAAAAAAAAAATAGAATTAAAATGAGATATGAGGAAAAATAGCTAACCAAAACGTATATAAATAGTATCACTAAACAAAATTCTCAATCTCCTCCATCTTTCTTTAAAACTTAATATACCAATAGCTTAGTTTCTTATTTATAGTTTTTTTTATTTGCATTTTTTATTTTATAATTTTAAATTGATTAAAAAGACTTTAGATAATATGTTATCATATTTTGTTTTATGGAGTATGGAATTTGATGAGTATATTTTTCACTCAAAGTTGCTCTATCATCTTATATGTAAATGAAAATAATAGTTCACATTATGGATGGTTCTTTTTATTTTTTGTCCTCCTTATTCTTTTCAAATTGTGATATCACTAATATTCTAAAATGAACACTTGTTTTGTTGAATTTTTTCACATTTTACTAAAAAATTACAAACCATCATAATTTAAAAAGTTTTCAAGGGAGTTGATCAAAGATTAGCACATTCATTATGCCATTATGTAGAAAATATAATATAAAATTATTTTCATATTATTGTCATTTGTAAATATAAGAAGACCTATCTATAAATAATCCCAATATGAATGATAACATTGATTATTATTTGCATCAATCTTAACTACCTCGAAATATTTATTCTATTAACCTACAATATTAATTCAACAAACTAAATTAATGCTTAATCTACCAACACTCAAGCTAAGAAATAGATATTTATTATTCTTAGTTTGCATGAATCTTTTTCAAAGTGTTTAATGCTCAAAGATTTCGTCATATTATTAGCCTTTTACTCATTAGTTGGAATGTACTCTAGATTAATTGCTCCTCCTTCTATCTTTGTTTCGATGGAACTTTGGTCTATATGAATATACTTCATTCTATTATATTGGACTGGATTTTTAATAATGTTGATTGTTGATTTGCTATCATGATGAGCACGAGTAGCAAGATCCAATGTATGTGTAGTTCTTTCATTAACTGTTCTATCCAAATAACCTTACAAATTCCCTATGATAGCACAAAACTTAGCTTTTGCACAACTTCAACCCACAACTATTTGTTTCATACTCTCCATTTCACTATATCTTCCCACACTTTTCTTCAATGTTAGAAGTAGACTTACAATCTGAACTTACTCCTCCTCGATCAGCATCAACAAATCCTTTGATGTCCCTATTAACTAACTTTCTAAACAATACTCTTTTCTTAGGTGATCCTTTCAAATATTTTAGAATATGATTCACTACATTCATATAATATCTTGTAAGTGCATGCACAACTTGGCTTACTACACTAATCACATAAGCGCCTTGTAAGAGAAAAATATATTAATCTTTCTATAAAGTGCTAATATCATCTCTTATTAATCTTAACTATAGCATCTACCTCTTGTGCTTGATATTTCCAACATTGTGATATGTATATTGCATATTTACTTCTTGAAATTCCTATTTCCAAAAAGTATTTTAGATTACCGAATTCATTAACTTCAAATCAATCTTGATTTTCTCCTTTGAACATTTAATTTCATCCAAGTTGTCACCAATGATGATAATATTATCCTCAAAGACAATCAAAATTGATTGTTTCCCTTCACTATTGATTTTCATGAATAAAGTATGATTAGCTTGACATTGAGACTATGTTGACTTAGTTATTGTAAAACAAAAACATGTAAATCAAGCTCTTAATGCTATCTTGTATAAAGCTTTGATTTCCTTCATGACTATTTCTTTCTATCTTTGAATGTTAAGAGTTTTAGAGGATTTTCTTAGTATTCTCTCTTTGTCAACTTGAGCAATAAAAGCTTTATAGTGTTGAGACAAATTCCCATAGGTCATATATTGGGAAAGTGGAATAGTTGACACAAGTTCTCTTTCCTTTTCAAAGTGCAATGGATAATTCTTTAGCTAACTCGACTACTCATCATTGCTTCTTGTTACTTACAACCATGTTTTCCTCACTAAACACTTCATCCTTCTCTATATCATCATTTCCAAGTGACCCTAACTATTGGGGAGAAGACCGGCCATAATGAGGAGTTCTAGGCCTCATAGTATACACCTTTTATTTTAGGATTGGTCTTAATATGCAAGAGTGGTGAGTAAAACATTTAATCTAACTTGGAACATGAAGCAAACAAAGATGAAGATGAAGATGAGGATGAAGAAAAAGATGATTATGAATGAGTATATGGAATTGACAAAGATGAAGATGACTGGAAATGATGAGTATGTGAAGCTAATAAAGATGATCTAGAAACATTAGGACACAACTAAAATTCGATGTTTTGAGAATATCTTTAGATTTAGTAGGCATAAATAAGAGTGGAAATGAAGATGATGAGTTATTCTCTTCACTTGAGTTCTCACACTAGAAAGAAGGCGCATAAGATATTTGATTTTCAAAAAAAGAAAAATCAATTGTCATGCAAGTTTTTGAGGGGATTAAAGTTGCTTAACAATGCATATCTCTAGTGAGCCAACTAATTGATATCAAGCTATATTTTAACCAGAGTTGAATGAAGTTCTAAATTTGACATTTGCACTAGCCCTTTTCCTTTAGCCTTCACAAGACCACCATTAGCAACCCAAAAATTGATACTTGTATCACACATTATAATTTTAAAAAATGTTCACAAAAAAAAAAAATGCAAGGGAGAATACACAATTACCTTTACGAACAATAAAAGCCGATAGGAACGTGTCACCCTAATTCTTAGCCTCCCAAATTTTATAATTTTCTCCCATGGTTGTTGGCCTAAGGTTGCATTGATGAGATATCCTAGTTTACCCAATCTCCAATAGGCTTCACGGGATGAGTGGAACTTGACACTACTGCCATTTTTTTGTGGAGTCAAGAGAATCGAGCTTGAGTTTGATTCCAAAGGTCAATGTTAGGGTATAATTAGTCATCATTGATAACTTCAATCAAGACCAACTAGGCTTTGATACTGTGTAGAAAAAATATAATGTACAATTGTTTTCAGGTTATTGTCATTGTATATAAGAAAAGCCATTTATAGATAGCCTTAACTTGGCTGCAGCAATTATTTCTGTACTACCCTAACTACCTCATAACAATAATTCTGCCAACCTATAATATTAATTCAACTAGCTAAATCTACCATCACATTCCATGCTCAAAATACCAAAAATGCTAACTAAAGTAGCCACCCACTCTTCAAATTAAACAAGACAATCTACGATGGAAAAGTTCATCCCAATCACAAGGTGCATGGGCATCTCATAAGAAATTTTAGATATTAGATCCTTATGGAGAAATCTGTAGGATACTAGATAGGCTTATTATATAGATTTCTCATGCTAAGTAATAATATTAAAGTCGACGTCATATTTAAACTAAAATTTTAGATTATTTGGTTATGGTGTTAAAACTTAAATACTAGTAATAAAACAAGAGATTAAGAGTTTAAACTCTTATGCTGTTATTTTAACTTATTTGATTAAGAAGATTACTCGATAGGTTTCGATTAAAGTTTCAATAGACAAAGGGGAATTCTTAGCAACATATACTAAATCTAACATCTTATTCCTCAAGCATCACCCGTAAAATGAGAAAAAGCAAACCAACATTTCCAGACAAAGCCATATCTGCCACAAAAAGTTGCTAGTATTAGTTTTACTAACATTAACACAACACGCAAATCGTCAACCACTATTACCCTCAGGCAGTAACATGCCACTACCATGATACGTTGATGAGGAATAAGGCAGTACACAAACTGTTGTCAGATGAAACACAAGCCATCGATTATAGTCCACCTAATTACACTTCATTGTTCTACAATACCATTACGAACAGGATGATGAGTATACAAACATGGCAACTCCTTAGCCATGGCTTTTATTCAAGCTCACTTACACAAAAGGAATATTATAATTTATCAGCAGGAACTGTTACAGCCCCTGAAACTGGCTATAGTCAATTCCCTTGTCGGAAAATGCCTCCATGAGCTTCTTGAACAGCTTAGATAGCATGATCTTGAAACCAGTAGAGCTTCCCTTCCTTTCTTCCACTTTGTCGCCTGAACTGAAAGCAAATCCCACTGGAACTCCTTTCATGTATTCCTTGCAAGCCAGTAAAATATTTTGACAGCGATTCTGAAAGTGTTGCTCCACAAGTGCCTCAAAATGCTGCAATAGCAAATGGTTGGGTAAATCTTCAGTGGAAGCTACATTTTTAATGTACATACAAGGTACTCCACTTTCAGTTGGCATTCTAAACTTTCAGCATAACTAGTTGCTTCAAAATTTTTTTTGTGATTGCAATATGGTGTCACCTAAGAGCATTTTTATTTCTTGAAAAACAGTTTCTGGATTTTTTTGAACATTTATTATAGTTAAAACTTTACATGTTACTCTAAAAAGCTTGCAGATACTGGTAATAATAGTTTTTAGCAGTAAGTAGAAGTATTAAGGCAAAAACAGTGGTTATGGCAGATTGTAAAGTTTTAATTAGAATAAATATTGAAAGAGTTCTGTAAAACATTTTTTGCGAAATAAACACACCCTACATGCAAACAATATGAAACAAAGTATCACCCGGTAGCTCAAAAACTACATAGTAAATTTAATCAAACATTTGCTCTCAAGGAGTACATGGAACAAAGAAGATTTCAACCTATAAATATCATACAAGGAAGAATGTATGTACACAAAAAGTTCAATTTGGTCTTCATAGTGTACTAAAAGGAAAAAAAAAAGGCATCTGCTATATTCCTACTGCAACATTTCCCCTTTTGTCATCTCTTGCTAATTCAAGAGCTTTTTCCATCTATGCTAAAATAACTTTATTCCATTAGTTGTAGTTATTCAACTCATTCCTGATCAATAAACAATTTTTAAAAACATACAAAGCTCAAACCAATGTGAAAACGAACTTCCATGTATGCCAAGCTTAAGAAAATGCAATACTTAAACTAAGATTACATACCTTGGGGGGCCTGCGAATAAGGTACAGCATGGATTTGCAAGTAACGAGAAACGCATTCTCATTATAGCTGATGGAGTTCCTTTCTCCTTCAGTTTTTCCCTTTTGTAGATCATAACCAGCTTCATTGAAGTATGGCTGATCATTAAGAACAAGAGACTGAAGTGATACAAGAACTTGAAGAATAGTTGAACTATTGGGGTTCCAAACTTCAGAGCCTGTGCCTGACCAAGTATTGAGAAGACTGAGACATACTTTCCCTGATTCATACAGATTGGGGTTGATGCGAAGCCCACCAGAGTAGTAATGCACCATCTGCAGATTTTCCAATATGTAAGATTACTCTAAATAATATCGAAGAACAAAAAGATTTAAATAGATCATTCAATGCACAGATGTTCAAAGCAAGTTAGAGAAATATATGTGAAGCATTGGGCTTGTTTTTATGGTAAAACAGAGATGCAGACTACCATGCCTTGAAATAAGTACTGCTGTAACAGGACACTGAAATGCGGATGAAATGAAATTTGAAAAGGCAATGAATCTATTAGACACAGCAATATGCAGTGTCAATATCACTGGCTTATTCCATAAGCATAATATTAAATTTAGATATTGTGCTGTATTTTTCTTTATCACTTAGTACTATGCCTTAATTATAAACCACAACTTTGACTTAAGCTTATCAAGTAGATCGCATAATTAATTGGGGGGCTTAAGGACAGCACACAGATTCAAACCCTTAATCTCCTCGCCTGATACAGTGTTGAATTCAATCCACAATTAGCCAATCTAAACGCTTAAACTTGTAAATATAGTGTGATTTTTGGATTTATTACTTAATGTAAAATTTAAATGGTCTGATGATGAGAACTCAAAAAAGATTACTTACTGGTGGAACATTGGGATAATCTGGTGGAAGGAAAATATCAAAAAAGAAAAGGCCATCATGATATGGTGTTCCGGCTGCTCCAATAATAGCTGCTCGGAGGAGATCCAGCCTGTCTTCAAAGGCACGTACATATATAGTTTCTGTGAAATATATATTTGTGAGAAAAAGATATATTAGAGTTTTGATCAGGAAATTGATGCAATTTCCAAACAAAAGAAATCCAATATTCTGGAAAACATGTGGGGCAGCTATGAAAGACGATTCTTCTAGTTAAAATGAAAGAAAGTGCATACCAGGAAGATCCTTCTCCAATATATTCCATTCTTGTTGAACCTTTTTCAACCAACCCCTTTTAATCTGCAGATCATAGAGAGAAATGTTGAAACAATGCTGACAATTTTAACCAGTTAAACAGGTGATTGAGGACTTTTTCTATTTTGTTCTAACCAGAGATGAGACCGCGCCATTGCTTGAATTATTAAGAAAGTAGTGATCCAAGCAATCCTCAATGATATCAAACTGCTTGAAATGTTCCAAGGTTTCGCTTTTTGAAAAATGTAAGCAGTCAATGGTTTGCTTAATCTCCTCAACTTCCAGACTCAGGTCTGCCTTCCCAGATGTTTTATTCTCATATTCAAGAGTCTCTAGAGGATCAGAAATTTCTTCCATTTTCTCATAGGCAAGCCGAGATCCATTGCTAGATTCAGGCATATAATTTGATGGTCTGGAAGACAACAATGATGTGGATCTGAACGGTGCCAGCAGGCTCATGGCAAAACCCGTAAAAAATCCAACAGCAGAGTAGGGAAGGGAGAAAGAACTGCCCCCATCAATTTTGCAAGAAGATGAAGAATCCTGTGGAAACAAATACTCAATTTATATTCAGATCTCAGTAATGATAATCCAGAGCCTGGTCAGATAAAACAAATCCACAACATCCAAATATTTCAACAAATAACTTTAAGAATTATTGCAATTTCACCACCAAAACTATTGGTCATGCATGGGCATGCCCCTATACTTCCAGAGCATGCTTCTTCCTCTCCTAACTTTCAAAAAAGGTGGATTTATAACTGCTGTTAAAGCTTGCAAATTGTCAGTTTGCAAGTTTAGTATGTTTTGGGGAGGTAAAGCATTTTTTTGGGAATTTAAGGGTATACTACATCCATCCCATAGTTTTGAGGGTGTTGCAATTTGCTTTTGACTTTGACACTACACTAGAAAAGAACAACAACGTTGAGTATTTTATTGCCTCTAAGGGAAATATTGATAGTTGTTACTATGCATGCATAAGCAGTCTAAGATAGCTGTAAACACAAATAGATTATAGCAGTCCACCAAAGACCGAATGGCTAACAGTTAAAATCAGCTTGAGCCATCATTCTTTAAGACCGTGTGGTATATAAGCAATAGTCACAAACTTTCACCAATATCAATAGAAGAGGGCAGCTTACATTTCCTTTCTCAGTCAAGAATGAATTGTCATGATCAACTAGATGCTGATTCATTTGCTCAGTGTTTCCACCCATGGACATTGTAGATGCAGTTGACCCTTCATATTTATCGCATCGAATGATCTCAAAAGGGGCAACCTGCAACAATGTAAAACTAGTAAGACAGAGATTTCATGTAAACAGCCCACCACCATATGTAATTAACACTAAACAGGTTACTAAAGGAAGAACTAGATAGAATACTATAACCTTATAGATATGGTGTAGGCTTTTTATATTTATTGCTTAACATCCCTACCAGTTGTCAACTTGGACTCTTAATCAAAGCCCATGAAGTAGACTAATTAAGTGGGGGTGATACATTGGTACAGAGACTCAAACTCTTGATCTCCTGCTCGAGTATTATGTTAGGTTTAGCTTTATGACCACTTTATTTATAAGTTTAAGTTTATAGATATAATGTGGATTTTTATATTTATTACATATAAAAAATCATGTTGTTTCTCAGAAGGCACTTTACTGGGTCACTCTTACTATTACTATTCAGTTAATTTAAACATGGAAAGTGCATAGTTTACCTTTGTTGAAAGGCCAGTTGCCCATTTCACCTCGACAGCACCCTCTTTGAAGCCTACAACATTTCCTATACATGATAAATAAAAGTTAGGGTCTTCATGGTTCTCTGTTGCAAAGTTATTGCCTTCATGGACTGATGCATTGACTTTCTTAAGATCAGTTAACAAGTTGTCCTTATCCACTTGCCCGACATAAGGATTTTGGATCAATTTAAAAACAATGTCCCCAAGACAAAAGTTATAATCCGGATGCTCAATGAGCTCATATGCACTAACAATTTCCTCCAAATGGTTTTCATCATTTGCTTGCTCCGACAATGCACCTTTCCAAGTAATGTGTGCAGTCTTTTCCTTGGTTTCCATGCTTTGTACAACACCCCATTTCTGAGTTAGAGGAACAAGTGGATCATCCGAGTTCTTTTCCAGCACAAACTGCTCGGGCCAAAAGTCGTGTGCATCAATAATGTTTATGGGGAGTAAGGACTGGGAGTCCACCCCAAATGAATAGCTACCATCCTGCCAGACGACATCAACTTTTGCTTTTGTCTTTGCAATAACAAAAACTTCCTCGAGAATCGCATTATCTTTTCTTTGGTGAAGCCCATCGTTCAAATCCCTATTCCTGCTCATGAGTTTGAGATTGAGGTTATTTTTATTGATGACATCCGGACAGTCAGCAACTGAAAGCACACACCAGTCACCAAGCTGCCAACTTGCGTGAGTAAAGCAACTCAACAAGGTCAAATTTTTTGCCTCTTGTAACTGCAGTGGTGCAAGGATTCCCATAGCACATCCTGTGAGAGCAGAAGCAAGCCATTCAACATGGACTAAACCTGCTTTTACAGCACAAACTGTTCCTACATCTCGACTTTCTCTCCAACTTCCACAAAGCCATCTTGCTGATCTAGATAAACTGGAAACCTTAACCTGAACTCTTTGTCCTGGATAGTAAAGATACTGTGTATCATCAACAAGATTTGGACAGATGGGGACAAGCTGTTCTTCACCCAGGACAAGGACATCAGACCTCGTCCCATCATCAAACCGTACACTGACGGAATCAACAACTTTATCCACTCTTCCTACCCAATGTCCAAGGACAACAATATCACCTGGTGAAATTGCACGAATCTTCATGATATTCTTTGAATCTACATCCCTAATGACTTTTCCACTTGCTGTCTCCAAATCCACCAACATGCTTACATTTATGACTCTTCCCATTTGGCCAGATTGATCAACTGCACGACAGACTACATCCCCGTGCAGGAAACCTCTTTCAAAGGAGAGCAGATCATCAATTTTGTCAATAGCCTCTTCCAAGTGGGACAAGAGGCTCTGTGCTTTACCATCATACAGGAACTCCATTTCCTCTTGATCCTCACTGCTATCACTAAAGCTATCCCAGTCACAGTCACTAGATAGAACATCCATTGCAGATAGACCTATAGAAGATAACACAATTCAGATCAATATCATCGATATTCTACTCTAATAATCTCAGGTAAGATAACTTCAGAACCATCAAGAAACCACAAAAATGCATTGTAGATCCATTGGAGCAGTGTGCTATAGTCCAGATATATTTATTCCAGGGAAGTGGAAATAAGTACTTCTTTGTCAAGAAAACTAGAATTTACTATCCGTACGCATGCATGTTAAATGTTTACTTCCATTATATGCCCTAATTTTAGCATATACGAATAGTTTCTTGTATCTGTTCCTGATTACTTCCCTCAGATAAGGATTCTTTAATGTTATATCTGCAAGGCAGCAAGACATCTGTGAAACATTTAACAGTCATGAAGTTATAATTATTACTTTATTAAGAAAAATCTTTCTTTTTTAAAAAAAAAAAATTAATTTGATAACTGTGTTCATAAAGGTACCGCTGGGTTGAACAAAAGAAATTATTGATAGTTCACATTTTGCTCCAAGAAATGTGGCACCCATTGCATCTCACTTTAGCCAGCATCCATCATTACCAAAATGCTCCCAGAGGATGGGCCTCTGGAATTGATGGTACTGGATTGCATATATATGCACAACCCTCACAGTTCATGACAAAAAGAAGCATTAATTTGGTATTTATAAATTCACAGTATGCTCAAGAACAAAATGTAGAATGGTCTATTTTAACTTTTTCAAAATTTTAATGTAAAAACAGTTGAAGTCCTTAATATTTGTGCCAGAAACTCAACAAGTTCTCAATGTTTAGGTGAGTCACTTTTTGTCCTCTAAAAAGCAAGGCATTTAAGTACTCTATGTTTTATGCAAAATTTCAGGGTCAATGGTCAATCAAGAAGGGCCATGGTGTTGGTTGGCGATCTCCATTGAACTTGAGGGTGCCCGCTAAATTCTGCCCAAAGTGGCAGAGGAAAAAAGGCAAGTGATTTAGGTATTTTATGTTTCACTCATCCTTTCAATCAAGTCCTCAATTTTCATGGCAATATAGAGAACCTGATCGAATATTAGAACAAATCTAGAATGCTTCTATTGTAATTATCCCTTTTTTGTCTTATACACTCTGCTATATTTAAAGATGTAAATCATGGTTAAAGACAAAGTAGCTACTCAACAGCAATCCTTTTCTACTGTCAGCCTCATCATTTTGAATTAATAGAAAACATGTACTACATGTTTCACTTCTTAGTTTGTCATTTTGCTTTTGTTTGTTACAATCCTGCAAAAAGCATTGAGTTTAAAAGTTCATGTTGTATACAACTACAATAGGAAGGCTTTGTTTGTTTTCATAGCTGCCAATAGTCAAAAGCACCATTTTGTCGCCTTTTATGCACAAGTAACAGCTTTTGCCTTATCAAAGAACTTCATGCCAAAGCATAATAATCATCCAATAGTTAAATAAAGAAAACAGGAAAAAGCTAACAATTGAAAGTACCTGGTGCTTTAGCAACAAGGAAATGTCTGTCTAGTCCTTAAAGATGGCAAACTGACAATGATTGTTCCAACGAACTTTTGTAAAAACAAATAATTGATATAAAATGGTCCAGTTAACAAGTCAGTATCTCTGAAAGAGTATCCTGACTGCTAAAGCTGAAAACCGATGCCAAAGGAGATTTGCCCTGGTTTACAGGGGAAATAAAAGGAGTCAACTGAGGACTCCAAATGCCAAAGGAGATTTGCCCAGTAAATGGACCGATTATCTGCAAGAGGAAGCAGCTTCCCTGTAGCAGATGTACAATAAAGGATAATTTCTGTATCAGATTTGAGTGAAGCTCAGAAATATCCCAGAGGTGGAACTGTGTGTGACAGGTTCCAAAAAAGAAATACTAGAGTACAGGAAATTTTTTGAGAGCTAGATATTCAAATCAGTATGGTCAAGAGCCAAAGTAATTTGTTTTGTGAAGAAAATATTGTCAAAGGAGATTCGCCCCAACAAAAGGAAATGGAACATCTGGGAAGAGATCGCATCAGGAAGCTACAGCTAATCAACGTGAGGATGAAAAGTAAATCTGCTGTTATTCATGGCAAGTCCAATGAATCATTTAGCTGTGCTTCCAGTTTTTTATTTGATAGCAAGAAACTTTTCTCAATAACCACTGAGCTTCTCTTCCTGAAGCTGCAAGCCTTCCCTGATAAGCTTTTCATTTCCACGGAACCTGCAAGCCAAACAAATATTTTCTCTCTTGAAATAAGCTTGATGCAGTTTACATTGTACCATTTTTTTGGGTAGTTATAACACAGTATTTGCATCCTGCAAGCAAAGCATAACAACAAGCAAAGTAGAATATCCTTCTCAAGATTCTTATCAGTTGCTTTACAGACAGCATCTGATTTTGCAGAAAAAAAAAATACACAAAAAGAAGAGGAATGCTACTTCAAACAAACTATTGGCAAGAACATAGTAGCGATAGCCAAATGAAATTGACTTGATTGATTTTGGGAGATTAGTTGACACATGAAATTCCCAAGAGTCACAGATTTAGCATGTCAAGAACATATGAGGAAACTTCTAACCATGGAAAAGGCATAGAAAGGGTAAAAAAAAGATCATAAACTGTACAATCAGGGAAAAAAAAAGTCAAAATGGGACAAACCAATACATTATCTTACAGTATACTTAGCCACCAAAACTATCAAATATATAGAAGTAACATCACATGGATCCTCGTGATCACCTGTTTTACCATACAATTTAACCTTTCAGGTTAAAATAATTCATCCCCACTCTGCAGACTTTGTGGTTGTTACTGAAGCACTTCTAATCTTAGAATTCTTAAATAACATCTTTGAATATATAACCCCGTTTATTAAGATACTGAATCAACGCTAATAACTATGTCTCAAGAAAGAGGCTGAGAAATGAAGATGAGGCACCATGCAACAAACAAAAACCTTTGTCATGTTGATTTGAAAACTTGTGAATACTGGCAACTTCTATGGATTAAAATGCGATTACATATATGCAAAACTTGGATCCTTAGTTCAGTAATAGAGAAGCTTCTCTCAAATGTTTTCAAAAGGAGCTGCTCTCCTAAGAACAAGAGCCGTGAAATTGACCTAAATATGAGTTTTATCATTTAACAACATGTAGGGCATCATGAACTCAAGAATGACTTCCAATTGTCAATCCCAAGCCAAAGAATAACAACCATACGGGAAAATTAATCCAATCAACACTTTCATTTCATATCTCATTCTCCTATTTCTATAATCATTTGAATGAGTACTGTGAAGCTGAAATATATTCATTTCGTTAATTTTCCACATACCTAACAACCTCATTCTTACAGCCAATTAAATCTCAATTTCCAACACAATTTCCCTAAACTAAATAAAAAAAAAAATCATGGATCAACTGAACCAAGGGACCTAAGTAGGGTGATGCCCCTCCTAAGTCTCAGAATTTTTGAAAATTACCCCTAAAAAAGTTCCGGAAAAGATTAAAAATACACTCATTTTGTCAGTTTTAAGGTTATACCCTAATTTTTTACACAGCCGCTCATCCCCTCGGGTGAAATTCTGGATCTTTCACACAAAAAACAAAATCAAACACCTAAATTACACATCAAAACCCTCTATTCAACTATAATTCTCGGGGCTTTCTATAGTCCAGTGGACAGGAACATACAATCCGTCATCTAACCATTGAAATCGCCCGTCAGAGTTTAGAAATTAATAAGCTGGTTTCAGTGGTCAGATTGAACTAACCCATTTAATGTCACGGCAAGCAACCATTATTCCTCCTCATGATCCCTTAAAACTTTATCAGTCATACACACAATTCTCTTCTAAATTCTCTTATGATTTCTAAACAACACAACGTAACGCAACCTCAAGAAACTCGCATGTCACGGCACGCAAACTTAAAACATGAGTGAAAACGTTGCCATACCATTTGATCTTGCTAAACACGCTGGAAAACATAACTACCATAGCCACCATAAAACTCGAACTTCACCGGGGGAACAACAGACGACCTCAAAACTAAACGAAACTCCAGCCTTATTATTGATAAAATTATAGAATCTTGATTCCTACAAACAGAAAGAGTCGTTCAGGGAAGTGTATGGATTTGGTGGTTCCATGGAGGAAGAAGGGCATGAAGATTAACAGGAAGATGGGCGTTCCTCCCTTTTCTCTCTCTCTCTAAAAACGATGGGAGTGTGTAGTTTCGAGGTTTCTCTTATTGTTATTTTGCTGTCATTGGTTAAGTGGTATCACCATCACATCGAGGAAGAAGATATAGTGAACGAAAAAAAAAGAAAAAAGATGGGAACAGAATATTCCAAAACCAAACATCAGTATCAGACAAATATACTGTACTTTCACTTCCTCGGACGGGATAATTAATAACTGCTTCAGTCTTTACATTTTTTGTCGTATGCACTATGTCCATTTAGAATTTTTTTGAAATTATACTTTGATATGTATATTTTTTTTGGCCAAACTTATTTCAACCCTTTTAACTCCGTAGGTTTTACTCCTTTTGTATTAAAAACGTCCCAGGGACATTTTTAACTTTTAAATATTTACACTTAAAATAAGAAAATAATAATATAATAATCAAAGTAATTCTAAAAAAATTTCTAGTGTCTACTGAAGAGGATTGAGTAAGTGGCAATGACCCTAAAAAGATAGTAGGTTGCGTATCGATGATGATGTCATTCCTAAGTGGCTTGAATAAGCCACCAAATGAGACCTTAGAAGTGAGTTGTACAATCCATTGAAAATGGCGATCCTTAGACAATGCCTTCATATATTAGAAAAAGGAATTTGGAAATCCATGTTACATGAAGTGCAAAATTTGCTTTTGAAAAAATTATACAAAATTAACTTGTGTTCTTGCATTTTGCAAATAACTGACATGTGTCTTTTTTTTCTTTTCTTAATAAATTGGAGACTTGTATTTGACTTTGTTATTTCACATCCATATTGTCATTAACTATATATCACATGAGGGGCATGTGTTGAGTGAAACAAAAAAAAAAAAAAAACCCAAATTGAGAAGTAGATCTCTGGGATTTTGGCTTTCATTTCTATTGATGGTGGTGATCGATGAGTGAAGGGTCCTTTTTCCTAAAAAACATAATTAAATAATTATTTGATATTTTGGCTTGTTAATAAGGATGTGTTAGCATCTCATTTGTTTCAAAGGCTAGGTTAAACCAAATTACACTTGAACATTGTGCTTAGGTTGTTGTCTGGATAAAAAAATATTCAAGTTGCATATCACCATTATTTGTCGCTTTTGGTGTAGTTGTGGGCACTTGATCCTAGAAAACAAGCTTTATCTAAAACAAAAGCTATATGATCTAAAGATTGAGGACAAGAAATTGTGTCGGTACATTATTGTGTTCAATTAGTCGATTAGCAATTTTGAAGAAGGATGATGTGAAGATTTTCAATGAAAACAAGTTGTTTCTATTACTAAATCATATGTTGCATACTAATACATTTTGAGTTTTGGTTTATGACTTTAACATAGGGAAAAGTAACTTAGGAGTTTGAAAATCTCACAAGTGTCCTATTATGGTTGATGTGAGATTCCGCAATATTAAGGAGTTGATTCCCTACTACTTGCACCAATCCATGTTAGCTAATCTAAACCAAGACTAACTCAAAATGCTCAAAATGCGCTCCTATTGTTTCTAAGGTTGGAGGCATGTGGATGTATTCATCCACTTATGCACATCTTATCAATGAAAAGGGAGAACATTATGTATATATACCTAAGGCATGAACCTACAATATGAAATACTAGGATTTCTCTACATCACACAAAATACGTGCAGAGTACACCATGCGTCCACTTGGACGTGACATGCTTGACAGTGTAGCCTTATGTATAAGGTCACTTGGTTCATCTCCTTAAGCCCATTAACTCAAACTCATCTTTCTCTTAATTTCTTTAGCATATGTGGAATGTTTTAAAATTCAAAGTAAAATCAAATTGTGAATGTTAAAGTCACGGCACTATTGACCTATTGATGGATCATGATGGCTAATAGTAAGGAGGCTAGCCAACTAAGGTATCACAATCAACCTTGATTTGTTTTATCTAGTACAATGCATATTCTCCTTGGGTTATTTTAGGCCCTACATACTTGTGGTAGGTTTTTGTATAGAAGAGAAATTCAACACTTGTACTTAAGTATATTTCTATCAATATAGTAAATATGTGCAACTTCATTCCCCATGGTTTTTTATTTTTTATCCAAGTTCATTTGGGTTTTCCTTGTTAAATACATTTACATTGTTTTCTTCCTTTTCCAATCTCTTTCATTTGCGGTTGTTGTTTGCATTGTTGTAACTAATTTTTATATCTATCATACTAATGCATAACATCATCTATGCAAACAAGATAGGTTGTCTATGCTATCATCAAAACCGAAATATATCATTAAGTTATTGAAATAGTTTACAAGAAGTAAAAGAATAAATAAATAAATAAAAGTTAAAGATATACAAATCTAATACAGAACATATACAAATGCTCATGTCATAAGTTAAAGGTTTAAATGCAGTATCTATTTCTATGCCAACTAACGATACAAGATAAAAAGAAAAAAAAATCCATATTTTTGTTAATCTAATTTTCTTTTGATTTAATGAGATAAGATGAATGAAGATGAAACATTAAAGATCAAATATGTGGATTATTTCTCACATCTAGCCAAACATCTATTAACTAATAGAAAATTGGTATGGCCGCATTCACAAAACCTCCTTTCTAAATCTCTTCCCTCTTATCACCACCCTAAATCAACAAATCTGCCATCATTTATCTCAATATTTGTAGGTCTCTAACTTCTAATCTCATATCTAGATTTTTTTTTAATTCTCATCATTATCAATCTATTGACATTAGAATTCCGTTTTCACAAGCTTACGTCTATGGAATTGCTAGTTTGAAGTTGTGTAGATCAAGCTAAAACTAGTGTGCCAACAGTATTCAGAATAAGTGGGGTTTTTTTTTTTTTCTTGCTTTTCTTTTTGTTTGTCTATATTCTATCTCTTTTATGAGATTTTCATCAGATAGAGTACTAATTATTCATTCTCTTTATAAAACTTATGTTGTTGAAGAGATACTTTAGCCCTAGGTTGAAAAGAGATGTGTTTATTCTAAATTGGGTTTTTAGACACCTATCACTTTGATAGTGATTAGTTTGCTAGTGACTTGCATCTTGTGTACTCGGATATTCTTATATTTATTTTAATATATTGTATTCCAATTTTCTGCCAAAAAAATCTACCCTATAATTGTAAAGAATATAAAATATTTTGAGCAGTCAAACTAAATTTTTTTAATAGTCAAACCTATGCAAGCTCAATTGAAGGTGAGCTTAAGCTAAAAAATTAAGCTCAATCAATCTCGAAGTATTTATTTAAAAATTAAATTTGAACTCAAACTTAAAACAACCCACTTGATTCGATTGGTTTACATCCTTAACACCAATAATCCACTGTCTAATTATGGATGAAAACCAACAAAAGCTAAAGGGGGGTATATTACGTAAGATTGCAAATTGCATGGGGGTACAATTTATCAGGACTGTCATTTTCTATGTACTTAATGGGAGCTTCACGTCAACGTTATTGCATCGAAACGTAGCCTTTTTCTTTTCTTGCATGGTCGCACCGTCTGTCCTTCCCTTGTTTTTAGAGCATAATTCAGTTAAGGGAGTGTCTTGATTTCCTTTTGCAGTTAAAAAGGCAATTAAAAAGAAGAATATACTTTCGAATACCAAGGAAAGACAAAAAACGAGTAGGAATATGCTTGGTACATTACTTACCAAGTCACCAAGCAATGTGATTAGAAAATCTAGTACATAGGTCACTATATTTCTCTATCGAGTGCCATTATACTGGATGATGGACAGCTGTGCTACTATTGGATAAATCGTAATTCGACACTGCTTTGCACAATGCACCTTTTATTATTTAACTAAAAAATAATAGTACTAAAAAGACATTATTTTCTCCGAAATTTTGTAAATATGCATCCTGTTATGTTTTAAATTTGAAAGACACAGCTAATCTAATTTAGATGACCTTATTGCTTAATAAGAACATAAAAAATTTGAATTATTAAATAAATTAAAATATCAAAAGTGTAGAATTTTATCCTTAAAATGGATCAAATTCTACACTCTCCGATTTTCTAAGTCACTTAATTATTTAATTTGGAAAGACGAGTTATCAAAACAAGTGAGGATACGATCGAGCATGCAACTATACTATTGCATATGCACAAACATATGACAAACCGGACATGGTGGTATAATTTATTAAATGCAACAAATATAATACCATTTAAGTTTTATTTCAGATGGAAGCAAACAGTATAACCATAACATCCCAAAGCGTAAAATACTCAAATCGTAGCAACACGTATCTATATGAATGCATATTTATCCACATGTAAGGGTTTGCACATTCCATCACAAAGACTAATGATCAAATCTTCTCATATTGAATTTATCATTCGTATCAACCATTAGTATTATCCATAGTAAGATCCCATTTCACCAATCTGACCAACTTATAACTCAGATGTCTTATCTTATATTAATTACAATTTTACCATATTGACGACTTATCGATTAACACACGGTAGCCTCAACGTTTCAATTATTAGCCACTTCATACTAGATGCTCTTCCCTATTACAAACTGACACGATGTGACCTGCCAACATAGATAGAAATCGAAGCAGATTAATGTGAATTAATTTTATCACTCACATGGTTAAAAAAAAGAAAAGAAAAAGAAAAAGTAGAAGGTCTCGATGGAAGAATGATCCTATGTGACGTTTGTACATTGCGAGCGTTAGGAGATGGAATAGTTGGGAATTCCAAGTAATTGGCCTAACCTAACCGCTAAACTTTTATAGGCAAATCCTGTTTTACAAATAAAATCTATATTAAGGTTTTGTTAATCTATTAACCTTACCTAAAATTTAGAGATTCCTAAACTTCTTCTAATCCTAAATTTGACGAAAATTCAAGTTTTGGTTTTCCACTAATTTAGATCAAGCTTTCTAGATTTTTATTCTATAGTTTGAATATGTTATCCTTTATTTCATATTAGGATTTTAGGATTTTCTAGTTATAAATTAAATCTTCTAGCTTTGAACTTTCATCTCATAATTCAAATAACTAAGTTTTGTTAATGCTTCATGATTTTAAATCTCATATTTTCAAATCAATTTATGGTTTTAGGGTTTTAGATACTAATTATTTATTATAGTTTTCTTAAAGTTTACAACTAGGTTTATTACTAAAGATTTCTAGATATAAATTGAAATTAAGATTTCTAAGATTTAGATACTTACTAGAGTGAGTTGTAATAGAGACACTGAGACTTTATTTATAGTGTTTTGAATGGGATTATGATTGGTTCTATCTTATGGAGTCTTTTAAAATTAGTTGCCTTTTCAATATTCTAGTTTCCTATTTTATATTATGTGAGTTTCTTTCATTAGTATAGTTATGTCATTTATTGCTTGTACATAACATGTATTATATACACATGGCATGTAGGTGGCAATAAGATTTTAAGATATATAGTTTGTATATAATGTATGATCTATAATATTCAATAAATCATTTTTTGTTGTTTGAGTATAAACGCAACTTTTTTTTTTTTTTAATTTAGCGTGTGATGAAGATGAAGATAAAGAATTGGAAAGTTGAATACATGAGAAAACATAGTTATGATTCATGGAATATGTTATCTTAGAGATTACATATATAAGTACTCGCCAAGTGTAAAGTATGTCATGGAATTCACAAAATTTAATACGACAAAACATTGAATTCTCCATATTCATCTTATGTGCTAGGGCTAGAAGCTTAGAAGAAGTAAATATGTAAACAATATGTACTTGGCAACCTAGGGGTTGATGGTTTTGGAGCTTGCTAGGACGACGACCGGGAATCAAAATGAAGCCTTGTTTAATAAATACTCAACATGTATCAACGTAGTAGGGTGGCTTTAGAAAACCTATGACAAGGTAGAAACTTATTAATAATTATTCACTACCCATTGACATGCATGGCATGTGGATCTTAACGAAGCATCTCTCGTGCGTTTATCTAGACTAGCTAAGATATGCAAATAAAGAGAGAGAGGAGAGCCATAAAGGCATTCTCTATGCTTCTTTTGGAGTAAAATTTGGGGAACATGTGTAAAGGAGAGACATATCGCAAGTGGTTGTATATTTTATAAGAAGTGACAATATGACATTCCTACTTTTGACCATTATTGAAGTGGCCCAATATTTAATGCTAAAAGAAAGACACTTACGTTCTTCTTTTTTCAGTGCAATCTTTGGTAAGAATAGCTATGGCTTAATGCAAGAGCACTTGGACAGAATCTAGTTGGAAAGCAAGCATAACATAATGATTCTCAATATATATTGCCCATGAAAATGACTGATTCCTAATTAGAGAACCTTTTTTCTAATTCTATATAACAACCTTAGCTTAAGTAAAAAGATTAAGTTAAACTGTTTTTGAGATATGAATATTGCAACATCTTCTAATCTTACATGTAAAATATGAAATTATTAAATATCATATCTTCATCGAATTTTTACTTATTCAATCTTAATCTTGAAAGTTGAATTTACTAAATATAATATGTAATCAATTTTGTACTTATTAAATTTACTATTTTTATCAAATTTTCTATTATACATTAAACAATATAAATATATATAAAAGATGTCAGATAGTAAATTTGACATACAAAAATTTAAATAAATATAACACTTAGTAACTTTAAATTTCAATCATAGAACTTAACAAAGAGCTAAAGTTCAAATAGTGGTTTTTATTTTTTTTTATTTTTTTTTGTTTCCTTTTTCCTTCTCTTGGTGGACCTCAAATCGAAGTGCTAGCTAGGTTTTGCATTACCTAATTGTAAGTTTTTTAAGCGTTTTGCCTTGACCCAAGAGAGAACTCAAGGGATCTATATGTATGTGCATGCATATTCTTTCGCTTTTCGCAAAGTTAAGTCGGCTAGGACCAAGAAGAAAAGGAGCACAGTTGGTGGAAGCCGGTCGAAAGTAAACTTGCCAAGAATAGACTTTTTATACCCTATTTATTCTCTTTGATTGTATACCGACATTTATAATAAGTAATTAGTGCCGAAAATCTAAGTTCAAAGCATCCATTAAGTCACAGCCAAATCATAGTGTATCTCTGTGGATTCGGATAGATCGACGTTAATACAATACTACAATAATATATGGTAGATGTTATGTTTTTGAGACAAATTAAAAATAGTAAATATGTTTATGTGTTTTATCCTATTTTATAAATCTAATCAAATATGTTTACACAAGTGCTTATGGGCTTATATCCACTTTTACATTTTGATTCGATAACCGCATGTCTTGAAACTAATGAGGATGGTAGACCCTTACACCTAAAAAGATAGTGAAAGCTTAGTTTAACACTTGAACAAATACATATCATAAAATAAACATCTGGAAAATTTCAAAACAGCAACTTTGTCTTCCTTAGCATGGTCATCAACATCAATATACAAGAATAAAGTTATAGTTACTTAGATTTGAAAGAGGAATAAAAATTGAAATTAATAGCACTAAAAATATCTGACACTTTAGACACACCTATACGGTGTATTAGGCAAGTGCATTAGTATCTTTCTTTTTTGAATATGATGAGCTTTTGGAAAGTAGAAAAACGAGTTAGGTTGGATAAAGTACCAAACTTTTTATACCGTCTTTAACAAGTGTTGTTACATCGTATGTGTACATTATGAAAACATAAGCCAAATCTTAATCTTTCTTTTATCTAATATAGCTGCTTGATTAATATCATTTATGTGTAGATTTGGATTCTTTTCATTTAAACTTTTAATTTCTCTTAATTTAACTGTTTAAAATATTATCATGTGTAATTAATAGTTAAAATTAGAATAAAATATATGATGTTATAATGAAATTGTTCAGATTTTTAAATAATCAACTATTGATTTGTAAATTGCAGAAAATTAAGTGAATTCAAATTGTGAAACCCTATTATGGTGCACTAATGATGCAAGAGTGCCTTTGATTTTCTTCATATTTGATCTGTAGTCATATGGTCCAATTGTTAAACTGGTCTATCATTTTACTTAGGGCAAGGTTTTGGTAGTCTAGCATTTGGACTCACTACGTATATGAAGCTTGGACAAGTCTAAAGTGGTCGCGGTATCACCAAAATCTAAAACCGCCATTTAAATAGTATAATCATTGCATACTGTTTCTCACTTTGCCGCATCTTATAAATCTATAAAGCATAATCGCAACCAGCTCCTAAATGTTAATTAAGTCAGGCTACTTTTTTAAACTGGCAGTTCCTGATGCAAGACACAATAATATCGATCCGGCAAGATTTGAAATATGATGATAGTGACAAAACACAAATTTAACATAATGCACCACGTAAAAGTTACGGTTGTGACGCGAATAATTATAGTGTAATTAAATTATTTGTGATTTCTACTTAACTTTATATATATATATATAATATAAGAAAAATTCTTAAATATTAATCCGATCGGCGGATATGAATTACTATTCTAATGTTATATTTAAAATGCTAGAATGATTTGAAGTGGATTTGGGATCCAAATTTTATTTAATTTCCCATATTTGGAAGCTTTTTAAAAAAATATAATAAATGATTCTAGCTATAGCAAGGAATTTGATTTGTTTTGAGGAAGTGAAAGCACTATCTATTTAACTTATATATTATAATTATTTAAATCACTTTTTAATATTACTAATATGTATTTATTACATCGTGAAATTAAGAGTATTATTAATTTTATGCTATTTCATTCGAGATCATTTATGTATACCAATATGATATAATTTTTGCATAATGTAATCACCAATCGTATGATTCATATGTTGCCCACTGTTTTTTTCTCTCTCTAAGATAGATAGTGACAACTTGCACGTCTCTAATATAATGCCTATGTGATTGGGTCAGAAAATCTTACAAAAAAATAGGTATTATTGGGACAAATCCAAGTAGCAGAAGATTAAGTCCATGTATATGCGCAAGAATTGGAAGTTATGAATAAACAAAAGTTTACATAATGGCTTTACTAGGATTGGTAACATTTATTTGTATTACGAACTTCAAAACATAAATCTATCAATTAAGTAAATTGGTAGATATGAGGTCCAATTGAAGTGGTTATACATAATGATGTGGAGATGATATGTAATAAGATGACTTGAAAAGAATGATAGAAGAAGAAATAGACAATATCAGTATCTCAAATTCATAAGTGACAAATAAAAGAACTTTAGGGATCTTTGAGTGTCAACTTTGCAAATTATACGATTGAGCTCTGTAATTACCTAGTCGCTTATTTGATCTTTGAGAGTAAAGACAATGCATTAGAATGTCATTTCTCTAATCTCTTCTCAAAAGTGTTAAATGAAAAAGAGTAGCTAAATATTTATATGTTCTTAGATTTAATGACATCTGTCCAATTATCTTGATGATTAACGGATGAGATGAAACTTGCTAATTCATTATTATCTTGAATAAGTTTGCTAATAAGTCAAGGCTAATAGCTATTTTTATGAGTATATGAGTTTACTTGAAAAAGGTTGAATGCGAATAAATTGATTTAACGATCTCTATTCTAAACTTATCAAATAAAATCTCCTTGAATCATCTTAATTACCAACTAGACTCTACAAGTCCTAGCACCTAATCCAAAGAGTTAAGTCTAAGTTTGTAATGAGTGTAACCTAATATTTGAATATTATAAATTTAGTCCTCTACAAATTACAAGGACGTGGTAGAATTATGAAATAGGAAAACTTTGCGGAATTTTAACAGGATCTACAACTTTAAGGAAAGTCACATTCTTGTAAGCAAAGTTATAAAAATGAACAAGGTTATTGAAAAAATAAGGAGAAATTGATTAATTGCGGAATTTTCTTTTTCTTTTTTAAGGAAGATCGCAAAAAAAAAAAAAGAAAGAAAGAAAGAAAGAAAATGCATATAAGTAATGCCAGAAATTTAAGGAGATTTATCAAAAAATTTAAACAGAGTTATAGATGAGAGGAGATTTCGTGATTTTAATGGAATGTTACAAAATATGAAAAGGCAAATTTACAAAGAACTGAAGCAAAATTACTAATTCTAAAGATGCCACTAAAGTTGAAGCAGAATTGTAAATTACTTTTCTAGAATTGATGTTACAACCCACCCCACCCCAACCAACAGTAGTTACGAATTTCAAAGCAAATCATGAATTCCAAGGACAAGTTATGCATTTTATGGAAAAATTCAATTAATTTTATGGAGCAAGATCAATTCTTATTCCCATTAAATTATTGAGACATATATAAATACCAAAAACCACACAACATATAAGATCCATATTTATATAAAATGGAGAGCATTATATGCAAAACCATTTAGATACTCCAAATTTCACACCACTTGATTGACCACCCTCAAACAAAAATATCAACTGTATATGGTGCAATTTGTTTTATATATTTTGAGAATTGCGGTTTTAGATGCTTCTATTTTTTTCCTGCTCGTGCATCTTCATGAACAATTATATTGTAGTAGATATGAGCATAGATTAGGTTTGATCCGGAGGGTATGAACAGATGCTACGATTGGCGCATGGCTTAACCGATGAAAGTGGAATCAAGAATGAAATCGTATCCCCCATAATGGCAACAGAATGAATGAAAAGCCTGTTGCAAGGATTACTCACTTGACCCTCTTCCACTTCCAAATTCTAAATCCCACATGAAGAATGGCTTTTTCAAGAAGCATGACATGACTCTCATCTTTCAAGCCCCGTCATGCACCACAAAGTGCACATATGTGACTTAACTATTTCATTTGGTGGCGCATAATTGGCCGGTGCCGGTGTCCTATGATACATGTGCCGCCGGCTTCGCTAGGAGAATCGATATGCCAAGTGGATTCCTAAGTGGTGAGTAAAAATGAATTAAAATTTGACATGGTGAGAGTGTTGATCGCCTCCGGTGATAGTGTTTTTAACATAATGAATGAAATATCAAATTTCTTATAAGATTTTACCTATCATTAATCATTACATATATGCTATCTCACTGTCAATAATTTTTCTTTCTCCCGTATATTGATGATTTACATATTGGCAAATGAAAACCGTTATATTGCAATTTTTTTCTTTATTCATACCATCATTCATTTGTGGATTAGTTGCTAGGCTTTTTGTTTTTTCTTTTTAAACCAAATCAAGTTCATGAAAACTTTATAATTAGAATCTATAGAGAATAGGATTAAAGATTCATTAAATATTACATGCCGCATGTTATATATACATGATACATAAATATCAATTAAATTTTGTTATATGTAGTAACATAAAATATATGGTGGTTGTTTTACTATCTATTATACTATCATGAGTGTAAATTTTTTATTATAATTGCATAACATGTATACATAAACGTGATATATAATACATAATGAATCGTTTTTTAAGGATATAGTTGTGGATATGCTTCTTTAAAATTTTACTATTTAAAATACATGATTTTAGATAAAAGATTCATATTTTACTATTTTAAATACTTTCTATTACTTTGATCCTCCTATATATTGATTTGAGCATTGGAGTATTCACGTTAGAAACAAATCCAACATCCCTTTAGGTTACATTTCTTGTCTCGTGCAAGTCACTTGCACCTTTTATAGGATCAAATAACAAGAAGTTCCTACCTTTAATGTCTCAAGGACTTTATAAAATGAAAGATTCACATGTGAAGACTAATTTAAGTTATAACACTCAATATTTCTAATGATTAACTTAGATAAATAAGAAATAAAATTAAATTAATATGTAAGGAAAGGAGTCCTTTAAAATCAAACTAAAAATTATGTAAAATCCATCTCAGTATATCATACCCTCAAATAGATGTAAACACATGGAATGTGAACCATAGAGTAAACAAGACAAGTTGTAATACAAAGGTATTTCTATGTCAAAGTACATGAAACACTAAGAGAAATTTTGAAAGAACTTGCTTAAATGAAAATGTTTATGGTTTTCCATATGTTCTTTCCTTCACGATGAAGTGTTCCTTTTTATTGCCCTTGAGCCCCCATTTGATTACTCGAGACCACCACTATTTTCTCTCTAGTCTCTCTCAAGTAGTGATGGTATTTGGTGCTCATATGCATCCACTTCAAAGTTCAAATCTTAAACACATGATACATAATTTTTAATGTTATGTTTAGGATGTAGGAATGACATGAAATAAGATGGAACATAATGAAATATAATAAAATGAAATCCAAAATGGAATGACCAATACATTTTTATGTTTTGAAATATCAATGAAATCGTTAGCTCTATTCCATCATTATATTTGATTTTGTTATCTTCAGAATAGAATGAAATGTGCATATACTAGCATTTGTAAAAAATGCCTTCCGATTATATATAATTATCACACACACACTATATATATATATATATATTGTACATGTATATAATATAAATATACATATTATATATATATATAATATAAATATACATATAAATATAAATTATATATATAACATAGCATTATATATAAAATAATCCATATTCATATGTTATGTCATATGTAACATATATTACAAATATATAATCAATATGTTTTCATATATATACTTATATATATATCTATATATAACACCAAAATATTTTTTAAAGAACCATGTTTTTATCATATCATACTTTGAAATATACAAATCTTGGTCAGTGGCAAACAAGGGAAAATAAAAGCAATCTCCCTCTCCATAATGATAGTATGGTCAATGCGAACGTGTGTTGTGTTTATGTGTACGTTACTATGCCTTCTCTTCCCTCTTCCCTCTTCCCTCATGTGCTGTATGTGTTCGTTTATTCTTATTAAAGAAAGAGAGTAAGATATCCAATAAAACTTAACCAAGTATCATCAAATAAAAAAAAATAAAACAAAAATCATATATAGTATTATTTGTGCGGCTAGGATTGCAGCACAACTACCAACCAACTAAACGAAAGAAATTCAAACAGAGATGCCCTCCTTGAGCTTAAGTGATTGTTGAAGTGTGCGTTTCTTTCTTTCATTTTTCTTTTTTCTTTTTCGCTAAAGATAAGATACGATTAAAATCGGAATTGCATTCCACCTTAAAGCTAGAGTTGGTCATTTCTTGAAATTATCATTCTAGTTTTTTAAATATATCTAAACATTAAAAATAGAATAGAATTTAGAATTATCATTTTATTTTGAATTTATTTTGATATACCAAACATTACATAAGATAATAATATATTGACTGTTTTATATTTATCAATTACGATATTTCTAATTGTTCACTTAATAATACTAAGAAACTCAATATATTTTAAGGATTTAAAAAAAAAAACTCTTTATTTTATTATTAAATTCTTTAAATATTTTTTAATATATTTATATTATTTATAAGATCCATAATATAAAATTTAAATTAAAACAACACATGTTTTAACTTCTTCCCTAAGAATTCTAACTTTTTAAAACACTCATATATAATATATAAGAACCTCAAAAAAAGGTACTTAGCATTAAAAAAGGATATCAAGCACCTGTCATTGAATAAGGTCCCGAGAACCTCAAATACGGAACCATACCTTCTTGCCATGTATAGGCTTTCGTATTTGAGTCACTCCATTTCACTTCAAAGTTCAAAGGGTATTGATTCTTCACCGAACTCGCAAGCACCGCGAGAGTTATAACTTCGGCGGGGCTTTAATTATGGTTGGCTGAATTAATTAAAACGGAGCAAATGTATGGCTTGTCCAAGTACGACAATCATTAGTAATAATTTTGTACCACCAACATGATCAAGAGCCTGTTTTTACATTGTTGGTTTTCGATTAAAATGAATGGTTTATGACTAAATGAATACTTTATGCAAATTTCTAACTTTGGCTGAAAGTAAAATTGCAGTTCCTAGGATTCTGAAATTCATCATGTTGTCATTTCCAACACGGTAGATTATTTAAGATAAACACAACGTATGGAAGCTGTGGCATAGGATGAGTAGTTCGAGACGTGAAAGGAAAGGTCTTGTTTGGTCTTGGGAAACTTGCGTTGTCAAATTGCAAGCAATTTTAAGTCAATACTCAGGTTGATAACCAAATTTTTCTCACCTCTCCAATAATTCAATGTAATAACATTTTGAAATTAATTTAACTTTTTTTATTGAAATTCCTTGATATTTAAGTTAGTTTTTATTCATCTTTACAAGCGGTATTGGCTTGGAATTTGTATATTATGAATTTACGCTTTTCTATTTACATTCATTGATATCCATAACTTCCATAATCTACTCTATACCTGTAGATTCTAATTTTTACAGGATTCGAGTTCTAAATTAGACTCTAATTTTAAAACATTGGCATATGTACCTACATCTCTATTCCAAAGGCTGATTCAGATCATTATAGATACTTTTATTCTTGTTAAAAACAGTTATATATTGAATCTTATGTGACATAATATTCTCTGCATATTGATTTTATCTGACTCGGGCTCTAGATTAGACTATAATTTTATTTTTTTTGTACAGGCACCTATAGAATAAGATTCTTTCTTTATTCGCCTTATACATTCTATTGTTGCTTAAGATAATTATTGGTTTTTTTTTTTAATTTTTATGTTGTCTTGCAAGCAATTAGTCGCTAAACTTTGAAGAAAATAATTTCATCCCCAAAGGTAAATTTGGTTTAAATACATTTACTTCGACATTACTCGCTTTGCGTGTGAGTAGTCAATTTCATAGTATATGGCAGTTTAAAAAAAAAAATCTTATTTTCATGTATTTTAAAGGAGGAAATTGCTCAAATTTCATAAAGTTTGTGCAGATGATGAACCTGGAAAGCATAAACTAGGTGACCGATAGAGTAACGAGTTCGAATGAAATACACATCGTTCAGATAAAGTAACCATTTATAGCTATTGTCTACTTCGAAATGATACATATGGATTGTTTCTTGACTGTGGGTTTTTTAAAAAATATATAATTTTAATTATTAATGTTTATGTATTTTTTATTTAAATCTTTAATATTTTTAAAATCATATAAAAATAAAGATAGTTATTAAATATAATAATATTTCTATTCATATTAAGTATACATTAGCTTTTAATTAGTTAGACTAATTACCTAAGGCAATAAGGATACACACAATTTAATGAAAATTGACATTAATAAGGTAATGGAACAATTTGATGTTAATACATGTTACGGATCGATAAAAACTTAATAGACTTAATGAAAATTCTTTTTCTGTAAGGTTTTAGAAGTATTGAGAATTCAAATAAAAAAAAAAATGTTGATGATTCAAATAGAAAAGCAAATAAAAAATTAATATACATAAAAAGTTGTTCCAATTTAAAGGACATGAAACTAGAGGTAAAGTTAGAACCAATGGACGTAAGCAAGTTACTAGTGCCCATTAGATCAATATCTATTCAAATTTTGTTCATAATATATATATAAAAGACCTATATATTGAGACAAATTTATGTCATGTTCCTCTTGATTTAAAAACGTGTAGAAATTCTCTCTCATTATTAGATAAAAAAAAATTATATTCAATTATATGCATGGAAAGATCCTCACAAATATACGTATGGTGTAAGAGTAAGACGTATCAAATTTGAATTTGGATCCAATTCTGAAGCGATACCCATTTCGTTGTACCTTTCAATCAATTCATTTCAAGAAGGCCCTAAAAAAGAGAAGCAAGGATTATACATGCACAAGTTAGTTAGCTAACTATAAGAAAAAGGTTGAAAATGTCCTACTTTATTTTTTTCTTGGATTATTATGTTCTTAGAGTTACAAGTGTGTACAAACTATAGTGACAAGGAATTCCATTAGCCTAATCATATTTAATTGGAAAGTGGAAGTAGGAACGTGCTTTGTATAAGATGGCTTTTTTCTTTATTTTTTTATTGTTTGGTATAGCGAAAGGGAGAGAAAAGGTGGACGAAAAGAGTTCCACTTGGCTAGCTAGACCTTGTTCGAGAAAGGCGATATACTCAATTGCTTTTAAGAGAAATAGTTTGAAATGATTTTGAAACACAGTTGAGGATATGCTATACTTTATATGATATTATTACATTGAATTACTGAAAGGAAATAAGTCGAATATTTTGAACGAATGGTATAAAATGACATACTTATGATAAGATCCTTTGAGCATATATGGCATAGTTTTAATTCTTCCGGATTTGAATAGCATCAATTCTTCCTTCCCCATGTAAAATTTATTAAAACCTTTTATCAAATACTGCTTAATCATATGCAACAGCGGAAGCAAAAATAGATCATTTACATACCTCCAGCCATTGCAAAGCAAATAGGTGTCATACTCGGTGGAAAATGGTTTTACGTCTCGGTTACGGTTGGTACCTTAACTCACTCAATATAGATGATGTATTTTCTGTAGTAGTGAGCAGGATTAGGGACCCCGTAGTATTCCTATTTATAACTCATTCCATCAATGAGTTGTTCCACAAATTAGGAATTATTTGGAATATATCTTTCCTGATATAGTGGGATTTATTGTTCCTGATTTAGTAGGATAATATTGTTCCTAATATTATGGGATTCATGGACCATATCTTGCGGTTATTTGTTTCCAATTAAATAGGAGAGAGAATAACCAATATTCTCCCACTTGGTCCATGTATTCCATAATTTATCTTAATGAGAAACAAAATTCATGAATCATGGTGATAGGTCCTCTAATGACGAGAGTTATCTCCCATGTATTACAATGCATTATGCTTCTCAACCTCATAGAACTTGATGAATAAACCCGATGTTCATTCTAGGTCCAAACTTAATGACATTTCTCAAAATAAATGAATAAACAAATGTGTACACAAGGCTAAATGAGAAAACATCAACTGAATAAGAGTTTCATTAACATTATATACAATCAAAGATTACATTATGGAACCAAGTCCCATTCTCATCACATGATCCTTAAAATTCTTTAGTTGCATGCCTTTAGTTAAAGGATCAGCTATCATTAACTCAGTGCTAATGTGCTCAATGACCACTTTCTTTTCCTTAACACGTTCTCTTATGGCCAAGTACTTGATGTCGATATGCTTACTTCGACTACTACTCTTATTGTTCTTAGCCATAAATACAGCAGCTGAGTTATCACGGTACAATCTTAATGGCCTAGAAATAGAGTCGACAATACTAAGCCCAGATATAAAACTCTTTAACCATACACCATGTGAGGTAGCCTCAAAACAAGATATGAACTCGGCCTCCATTGTGGAAGTAGCAGTCAAGGTCTGCTTTGCACTTCTCCAAGATACGGCCCCACTGGCAAACATGAAAACATAACCAGATGTTGATTTACGTGAATCAACACAGCTAGCAAAGTCCGCATCGGAGTATCCAACAACCTCCAGATTATCGGTCCGTCTATACATGAGCATATAACCCTTTGTCCCTTGAAGGTATCTCATTACCTTCTTTGCAACTCTTCAGTGGTCAATACCCGGGTTACTCTGATATCTCCCTAGTATCCCAACAGCAAATGTAATGTCAGGTCTGGTACAGACCTGAGCATACATCAGGCTTCCAACAGCTGAAGCATATGGGATGTTTCTCATTTGTTCCTGCTCGAGCTCATTTTTGGGACATTGACTTAAGCTGAATTTATCACCCTTTATAATGGGTGCTACATTTGGTGAACAATCTTTCATCCGAAATCTCTCTAAAACTTTATTGATATAGGTTTCTTGAGACAAACCTAAAATGCCTTGAGATCTATCCCTATGGATCTTAATGCCAAGGACATAAGATGCCTCACCCATATCCTTCATATCAAAGTTCTTTGAGAGAAATTGTTTCACCTCATATAGCAAACCCTTATTACTGGTTGCAAGTAAAATATCATCCACATATAGCACAAGAAAACAAATTTTACTCCCATTGACCTTTTGGTATATACATTGATCCATCATGTTTTCTTCAAAGCTAAATGAAGTGATGATATCATGAAATTTCAAATACCATTGACGGGAGGCTTGTTTTAATCCATATATGGATTTACTAAGCTTGCAAACCAAATGCTCACCTTCACTAGAAGAGAATCCTTCAGGTTGTTTCATGTAAACCTCTTCTTCTAAATCACCATTAAGGAAAACCGTTTTCACATCCATTTGGTGCAACTCCAAATCAAAGTGTGCAACCAAAGCCATCATTACACGAAGGGAATCTTTCTTAGATACAGGAGAAAATGTCTCTGTATAATCAATTCCTTCCCTTTGAGTGAATCCTTTAGCAACGAGTCTTGCTTTATGTCTCTCAATGTTGCCTTATGAGTCTTTCTTAGTTTTGAAGACCCATTTGCATCCAATGGCTTTTACACCATCAGGCAACTTGACGAGATTCCAGACTCCGTTAGATGCCATCGAATCCATCTCTTCTTTCATGGCATTATGCCACAAGTTCAAATCCTTAGAACTCATGGCCTATGAAAACGACTTAAGATCATTTTCGGCTCCAACATTGTAGTCACACTCTTGTAGATATACAACATAGTCACTAGGAATTGTTGATTTCCTTACTCTAGTAGATCTTCTCAATGTTGTATCAACATTCTCCTGAGGGGCAGGATCACATTGTTTAGCTGGTTGTTCAACATCTTCGGGTATCTGTTGAACTTCAACATCTACTGAATCAGGATTGACAGCTTGTGGTACCTCGGGGACTGGATTTTCAACACGTATTTGTGCTGGAGGCGTGTTGTTAACAACAATCAGTCCATTGCCCGAGGTGTCATACTGGGCATCTGAATGATCTTTCTCAAAACCAATGCCTTAAGATTGATTGCTCCCACTGATCAAGTCATTCTCAAGAAATTTTGCATTTCTTGATTCCACAAACCTAGTACTATGAGATGGACAATAAAATCTATATCCCATAGACCTTTCGGCATATCCTACGAAATACCCACTAATAGTCCTTAGATCCAACTTCTTCTCATGTGGATTGTAGACTCTTACTTCAGACGAACATCCCCAAATGCGTACATGTCGTAAACTCGGTTTCCACCCTTTGAATAATTCAAATGGCGTCCTTTGGACAGCCTTAGTTGGAACCCGGTTCAATATGCACACAGCTGTTTTAAGAGCTTCATTCCACAAGAAGTCAGGAAGCTTAGAGTTTGCAAGCATACTCCGCACCATGTCCAATAATGTTCGGTTTCTTCTTTCAGCTACTCCATTCTGGTCTGAAGAGCTAGGTAAATTGTATTGGGCAACAATCCCATTCTCTTGAAGAAACCTCGCAAATGGACTAGTCACTTGTCCATTCTCTGTGTATCTACCATAATATTCTCCGTCTCTATTAGATCTCACGATTTTAATATGTTTTCTACATTGTTTTTCTATTTTAGCTTTAAATAACTTAAAAGCATCCAGTGCTTCATTTTTGTTATTAAGCAAGTAGAGATACATATATCGTGAGTAATCATCTATGAACGAGACGAAGTACTTGTTATGGTACGCATTCATGTCTAGACTACAAATGTCTGTATGTATGATTTCCAATAATTCAGAACTCCTTTTGGCACCCTTCTTCGACTTGTTAGTCTGTTTTCCCTTAATACAACTTATACAAGTCTCAAAATCGGTAAAATCTAAAGTACTAAGTACCCCATCATTTACCAACTTTTTAATTCTATCAATGGAGATATGACCTAATCTCCGATGCCATAACATAGAGGATTCCTCATTCACAACACATCGTTTAGTGCCAATCTTTTCATGAATGTGCATAATAGTATGGTTATCACCATTTTGTAAACTAAGAAGAAAAAGACCATCAGACAAACTACCACATCCAATAACATCAGATTTATAAAACAAATTAAATCATGAATCCGAAAAGTTAAAGGAATAACCATTTAATACAAGTCTGGAAACTGAAATTAAATTCCTAGAATACCCAGGAATATAAAATGTCCTTTTCAATTGCAAAATATAACCACTACGTAAAACTAAACTGCACGTCCCAACAACTTCCACATGTGAGGACATCCGATTGCTTGAATAGATGCTACGCTCACTTCTCACTGGATTTCGCAGGTTTCTTAAATCTTGCAATGAATTGGTCACATGGATTGTAGAACCAGAATCAATCCACCATGTGTTATGATTAACATCAATCATATTGGTTTCATAACAAACAAGTGAAAGTTGAGTACCTTTCTTATCAAGCCACTACATGAACTTGGTGTACTGTTTCTTCATGTGCCCTTTCTTTTTACAGAAAAAGCACACAGCTTCCTTCTTAATGTCCTTTATGGGATTTGTCCTTGGCTTGATCCCTCCTTTTGCTCTTCCCATGAGTAGTTAAGTTCACATTCTCCTTTTTCTTTTCCTCCATAAGCAGTCTGCCCTCTTCCTGAGCACACATGGTCAATAATTCATTGATTGACTATTTATCCTTATGTATGTTATAGGATATCTTAAATGGGCCATACTGTTGAGGTAAAGTGCAAAGAATGTAGTGAACAAGGAAGGATTCTGATAACTCAACCTCCAATGCCTTCAATTGGGCCGCAATATCCCTCATGCGCATGATATGATCACGCACACCCTTAACACTGGTGAGTCTTAGAGTTGAAAGCTCTATAATTAGAGTGCTGGCCATTGCCTTGTCTGAAGTAGCAAATTGCTCATTAATGGCCTTCAGCAAATCTTGGACCCTTTGATATTGCTCGACTGAGTCCCTGATACCAGCAGATATTTTAGTCTTTATGAACATAACTGATAAGCAATTGGATCGCTCCCATTTTTCATAAAGACTTATCGCATCTGGAGTGCTGGTTTCAGTTACTGCAGGGGGCTCCTCTTTCCTTATAGCATAATCAATGTCCATCCATCCCAAATGAAGGAGAACCCTCTCCTTCCAAACCTTATAGTTATCCCCATTGAGCTTGGGAACATCACATCGCATATCAGAAAAATTGACAAGTTGAATTGCTGTAATAATTAAATAAACATGCTCAAAATTCGAGGCTAATCAATATATGACATGCTTTTACCAATGTAAAATCATGAAAAAATATGAATCTAGTGACATAAAACTTGCTTGTGGGCTAAAGTTTTGATTCAATTAGATTCATCTTAAGGCTTACAATAAACTATCATAATAGAATATGAATCTAGTGACATAAAACTTGCCTGTGGGCTAAAGTTCTAATTCAATTATATTCATCTTAAGACTCATAATAAAACTATCAAATGTAAAATCATGATAGAATATAAATCTAGTGACATAAAACTTGCCTGTGGTCTAAAGTTCTAATTCAATTAGATTCATCTTAAGGCTTACTATCATGATAGAATATGAATCTAGTGACAAAACTTGCCTGTGAGCTAAAGTTCTAATTCAATTATATTCATCTTAAGACTTACGATAAAACTATCAAATTATGTTCCCTTTTTCTAATTCCTGTGGGTAAATTAGAAAATATAATTTGATATTTTATCTAATTAATCACACACAATGTTTATTTTCAATATGTGATCCTAAATAATCCTTAATATATAATTTTAATCAATTAAGGATGCTGTGGCTACTCCCTAATCATTAAAATTATATGGATCACTTAATCATTAACTAAATCCTTAGACTAAATCATTGCATAAAACTGATGCGGACATCGTAGGCCAGAAACCTACATGGCCACATACACGGCCAGGAGGCACGGCCGTGTGTTTTGTTAGGATCTCTCTCAGAAACATACACGGTTTCTTACACAGCCAAGAAGCACGGCCGTATGTCCTGTTAGACTCTCTCCCAGAAACATACACGGCTCCAAGCACGGCCAGGGGACACGGCCGTATGTTACATCAGATACGTTTCCAGAAGCTTACACGGCCAGAATACACGGCCGTATACATGCCAGATGACAGATGTGTACATTTATTTATTTCCACGTGTATATCAAAACCATAAGCAATATTCTTATGAATTTAATTTTAATATACTTATATTGTCTAATCAGCATTTCATGTATAATTATAAACCATAAATTATACATTTAAAAGTAATATAAGCATGCAACATCACAAATTAAGTTCATAGCATACTAAAGGAATTAATTCCCCTTAATAAATTTCACTTAATGACAAATACAAACAATTTCAATATAAAATTATTCAGTTAAATGTCATACTTACACCTTGCAACAACAAATACATATAGATCAAAATTTTTAATTGCTCACGAGACATTATTTTAATCATATTTGAAAATGCTCATCTATGGAAAGGATGTGCCAGTATGCTAAGGAAAACTAAAAGTTGAACATGTTACAAGGTTATTTTCGCACCTAAACAGCATTAAAGGCCATGAAAAATAAAATTTCATCACTTAACGATTTCTAATCTCCATCAACACCAGAAAATTAAAAAAAACACCGCTAAGTAGACAAATTAAAACCAAAGCCAAACTCCACAGAATTCAACAGGGCAAGGCAGAGGCGTTAATAAGCTCTGATACCAAATGTAAAAATTTATTAAAACCTTTGTCAAATACTGCTTAATCATATGCAGCAGCGGAAGTAAAAATAGATCCTTTACATACCTCCAGCCATTGCAAAGCAAATAGGTGTCCTGCTCGGTGGAGAATGGTTTTGCGTCTCGGTTACGGTTGGTGCTTCTAAACCTTAACTCACTCAATATAGATGGTGTATTTTCTGTAGTAGTGAGCAGGATTAAGGACCCCGTAGTATTCCTATTTATAACTCATTCCATCAATGAGTTGTTCCACAAATTAGGAATTATTTGGAATATATCTTTCCTGATATAGTGGGATTTATTGTTTCTGATTTAGTAGGATAATATTGTTCCTAATATTATGGGATTCATGGACCATATCTTGCGGTTATTTGTTTCCAATTAAATAGGAGAGAGAATAACCAACACCCCATCCCCCCATATTGGAATGTAGCTTACATCCTAAGCTCTAGGTTAGTTGAGAGACGCGAAGCGCACGGTCGATTGAGATCAAGGGCCAGTTCACCCAACGAGCGATTGATTAAGAATGGTTAACGGTTGACTGCAATCTTGTAGAGGGTTCAATCCTAGTTTTTCCTGTTTTGTCTTTATGGATGATATTTGCCCAGGTTTAGTATGGTTTCTGTATACAGATTAGAGAGTCTATTCTTATATCAAAGCAACTGTATACTTCGATATAATGAATTTGCTATTCTTCTCCCATAGTTTTCTCTCTAGGTTCATCTAAGGCTTTATAAACTGGCTATGCGTTGCTTTGTCTTTCATACTCGTTGTTGTTTCAACTGATGGTTGTTTGCGTTTCAAAAACTTACCATCTAAGCTTTTGCATTAAGGTATGACACCTCGTAAAATGCATGGTAGCTTTAAGATAAAATATAAAGGCAAACTGAGTTTTTATATTCCAAACTCCTAAGTGATATCATCATTAATATCCCTTCAAATAATATATTGTTATATATTAAAAATCTCTATTGTTGTGTAGTTTACTCTTTTTTTTTCCTTCCTTTTCCTTTTGTATATTATCATAAAATTAACAAGAATATAAATAAAAATATTATTTTAAAATATCGAGATTCTTATCTAATAAAATCATACCATACTTATAAATTTTTTACTTTTAAATTATTAATAACACCTACCATTATATATTCACCAAAACTTATCATGATAATTTACACACTACCAAAAAATAAAAAATAAAAATGGTCATATCGTTTTTTATTACATTAACGTGGACAATAATTTCTTGCCCCTAGGGTTCCTTTTCCACTTTCACTCTCCTACTTTTCCTTTTCTATTTCTCGCGCTTATACTAAAGATGGAAGATGTTCTTCGGCCACCAAAGATGGAAGATGTTCTTTGGCCACCACCATATGTGACATGCCCAATAACATATGTCCACCTGTTTGAGCATAATTTTCTCCACTATCCATAGCTGAGCTTTCCACAATTCTCTACCATAGACGGGGAGAAAATGAGAAAATTATCGGTAGGATAGGGCGTGCAAATCGTTTTAATATAGTAAATACAAACAAATATTTTATATTGGTTTTCTTACATAACAATATACATATAAATTCTTATTTATTTTTATTTACCATCACATATCACTCCGAATATATATATATATATATATTCTTAAAGTAGATCAACTGAGAGAGAGAGATGTGCATGCAATGCATACAATCTTATTAGTGGGATGGGAACAAAGGTATTGAACACATCTGGCATTCACACAGAAAAGTGTTCGATTTTGGAATATGGGGTCATGTAGGGACCATATAACAACAGATGGGTGTACAAAAAAAAAAGTAAAGCAGCTCAATCTCCAAATCAAGCCTTGGATTGAGTCAACCATACCAAAGGGATATATATGAAGCCCTTTATTTGCAAATGCTACTTTACATCAACATAGTGCATTCATAATTATCTTTTTTCTTAACGTGTATCCTAAAAAGTGCTTATTAAAATATTTATAATGTAGGACAACAAAAGCAAAATATATTAAAATATGAAAATTATGGAAAAAAAAAACATATAAATTAATAAAAAATTTTAATTTAAATAATGATTTACTAAAAACGTTAAGAAAAAATTATCAAGAAATAAATATATATATTTAAAAATATATATATAACTTGAAAGAGATATATTTAGCAATTTGATACTATTAGATTTATGTAGTAATTTCACACCTCATAATAAATTTTAATGTTCCCACACCATCGATGAAAATGAAGGTATTATGCCTCGCTTGAGAAATAGTTCTATCATTAAATATCAAATCATTTTGTTTTAAAGCTTGCTTATTTATATGTATAGCAATACTTAATATTCTAGAAAATTATAAAATATAAAAAGATTTGCCATCTTAAAATAAAAATATCAATCTAACTAAATTTTAAAAATAAGAAACTAAACTTAATCAAATAAAAGATAATAATAATATCATATCAAACCTAAATAATATAAAATAAAATAATATTTATATAAAAATTATCTTACTATATCTGCTTGTTTTTTATTTGCATTAACTTATTAATTAAATTTAAGAGGCAATTGTAAATATACTCTTAAAATGATTAGGCAATTACGGATAGATAATCTAAACTCTTGAAACACGCATTTAACTCTCATTGCTTTTAAATATATACATTTACCTTTCTAACAATCACCAAAAGACTCATAAATAACAATAATTTAAGGAATTTAGGGACGATTTAAGAGATAAATGTATATTTTCAAGAATCATAAAAAGTTGAAGTTATATTTTAAAAATTCAAGTCAATTTATACTTAATTAATAGTTTCGAAGGCATATTGACAATTTATTGTAAATTTAATTTACATGTTTTGTAAAAATCTTTCAATATATGCATTGTGTATCTTCAAAATGGAATGACTTGAATTTATTTAAAAAGAAAATTCTTACCATTGTTCTATACGCACTAATTTTTATAGATATTTTTTAGGGGTAAAGTAAGATGAAATGAATGGGAATAGATAGTGGATGCAACTGCTTTATGATTTCAAACACAAGCTTTTATTATTATTATTATTATTTTTTTGGTAGTGATGTGAAATTGGATGTTATATCATTGTCTCTATCGTGGAATTGTTTCAAGTAAGTGACTTATAGTGACCTATATGCATGCTCAATCATTTCATTGGAAATTAAATTATCAAAAGGTTGTCTATTTACTCCTTCCATTGGTTTTGCAAAACCATATGATCATTAATCAAAGAATTACATTATATATATATATATATATATATATATATATAATATATATAGGCTCGTTTGCTTTATTTTCTATGTGGCTACGTTGTTTATTGGATGTCTTGATTTCAACTAATAAAGCTACTGATTTACTTATAGCCTTGTAGAATTTTCAAGAATAGTAGTAATTTGTATCAATTAGAAAGGTTTTCTAAAAACACTTAAAATCGTATGTTAAAAAAAAAAACAGTTTGGTTATAAGTTTATGGATAAAATTAAGAGAGAACTACACTTTATATATTAAGCATTTACCTAATTTTCTATTTGAACTTTTATTTTTTTTATTTATATTATCAACATTTTAAAAATCTTATAAATATAGGATTTCCATTAAATATGTTAATTTTTTTGTTCATTTTAAGCATATATTAGTTTTCAGTTAATCCTAGGCTGGTTAAACAATGTGGTTGGATACATACAAATTTTTCTAGCTCATTTTCTTAAAATTATTATTATTATTTATTATTTTTCGTTATATCATATCATTATATATATTTAATATTATTTTTATCATATTCTGTAAATAAATATATTTAATATTATTATTTTGTTAATTTAATTATTGAAAACTAATTCAAAGTTAATACATTTCACAAATAGATGGAAAAATTAATAAATTTGATGAAAGTCATGTTTTTGCAAAATTTAAAAAACATTAAAAACTCAAATAAAACAAAAAAGAAAGGTTGAGAATTAAAATAAAAAATAAATAAAAGTTGAAGATTAAAATTGTACTTTCCCCTAAATTTAAGTAGAAATTCGTTATCTTGTATTATCTAAAAAATACATTATTTGAATAAATTGAAAAATGTTAATAATGGGGTAGCGTTAATTTAAAAAAAAAAACTATACATTATTTTGAAAGTCGTTAATAACGGTATAAAATAACACATTATTTTGAACATAGTCTCATATATAATTTACCTGCAAATTTACCATTTTTATTCATTTAAGATACAAGGGAGGTGTTTGCCAGTAGATTTTAAATGGTGAGTTTAAAATATAAAATATCATCGCAATAATATAAACATGATAAATGAATTAGGCCAAAATTGATAAATGGGATTGTGTGAGTCTGGACAACCTTCGGCCTAACTTAGTTTGGCAATAGTTTTGCCATCCTTGTCTAAGCCCAACTAGGCCCAACCATTAAGCCCACTTTTGCTCAGAAAGCCTATCTAAGATGCGGCCTAACCTAGTCCGATGGACTTATTAATACCTATTGGGCCGGTGTATATTATTATAAAGAAAGAATTTCCCACAGTATCTTAACCATTCTATCTACCTGTTGAAGTTGCTCTATACTTGCAATAAAACTATTATTATTTTTTTTTAATACAATGAAGGAGCACAACTAATAAAAACTTCAAGCATACAAACCAACTTACAAGATTTATGCAACATAGAGTGTTACACTACATATTGTATGTTCATGTTTTTGTCTTCTTTTTTTTTTTAACTTCATATCGATATTTTTTATTTTTACACGTTACGCACCTTTGTGTTATCTTCATCTATAAATACTAATCATTGAACATGTGTCAACTTGTAGTTGGTCTAATAATAATTAATTTAATAAATGTTACTATTGAATATATATAATTAAATAATATAATTAAAATAATAAAAAATATAATTTTTTTAAAAAGAAAAATTATAGGAACAAAATAAAAAAGAAAGAAATAAAGCCCTTGTGAGCCATCCTCTATCCTTAGAGTAGTGGCATGAAACGAAATAAATTGTTGGATCACCATCCACCACTATAAGTGGATTATATGACCCAATCATTGTGGAGATTGTCATTCACCATAAAGTGGTGGATGACCATCTACTACTATATATATATATATATAAGCTAAAAAAAAAAAAAAAAAAAAAACCTTGAGGCCATAATTAGATTGAGCAACTTAACTACGACCTAATGGGTATTTCCTCAAATTTCTTTGATAGCCACTAAACATCAAGTATTTACTTTATATATGTGGGTTTAACTTTTGGATTGTGTTTTTTCATTTAACTCGTGGAAATGTAGGATAAAAACTTATATTAAAGCAACTAACTTTACTTCATAAGAAATCATACACTATGGTGATCAACAAATCATTCTCACTAACAATATAATCCTAGTTGATGAAAAAAAGAAAAAGGTTGAAATAAACAACATAGCAAATAATCTGTTTTTGATGAGCATCTCTCATATTGTGTTCACAATGATTTCATCATGTGAATTTGCTAAAGAAATATGGGACAAATTATGTGAAACCCATGAAGGCGATGTAATGATCAAAGACACTAGGAGAGGAGCACTCATGCAGGACTACAAATTGTTTAGATTCAAATATAGTGAAACTATATCTGATAGATTTTCTTTAATTATTAACAAACCTACTTTGCTTAGTAAAAAGTTTGATGATAGTGAGCTTGTAGGGAAAATCTTACCAATCTTGCCAAGTTCATGGAATTCAAAGACAAATACAATTGAAGAAGTTCATAACTTAGACAAACTAACCTTGAGTCAACTTTGAGAAAAGCTTTAGGGATATGAAACTAAAGCATATGAATGATCAAGAGAAAGTCGAAAAGTCTATAGCATTCAAAGCTATTGAACAAGACATTAAGATAGATAAAGAATCAAATAGTGAGGAAGGTAATGACAATCTGATGATACTAGTTCCAAGATTTACAAAAGCACCCAAGAAAAATGGTAAGCATTTTGAATGGTCTAAACATTTTTTTGCTAATCAATGTAAGTATAGTATAGGAAAGGTTTTCAAAGAAAAAAAAAAAGAAAAGAAAGAGAAAAAGAAAGAAATAGTTTGTTTCAAATGCAAGAAGTTAGGACACATCAAGTATGAATGTCCTATGTTAATAAAAAAGATAGAGAAATACAAGAAGAAACAAAAAGATTTTATGGCAACATGGAGTGATCTTGATGAGTCAAACAATGAGTTAAGCGCTAGATTAGAAAATGAAGAAGAGGCAAATACTTGATTCATAACTTTATCTGAGGTATCTTCTGAATCTAAGAATAATGTGCCTATTAGTTTCGGAAAACAAGTTAAGCAATTATTAAAGGCTTTATCTAAGGCAAATGAAAAGATTGAAACTGTGAGAAATGAGAAAGAAGTCGCATGTTAGACTAATATGTTGTTGCTTGATGAAAATGATATTCTCAAAAATGATACAAAAGTTTTACATATGGATAATAAAAGTTACGAGAAGCACAAGATATGTTGACAAACAAAAATAATGCATTAAGAATAGAAATTGAAGAACTTAATGTAAGAATAGATAAAGTTTCAAAAAATTTAAGTTTTTTGTTTACTAAGTTTTTTGAAAGTGATGAAAAACTACAAAAGTTAATATCATCTCAATGAATAAGAAACTCAAGATTGATTAGGATATAATAAGGTTGAGTCCTCAAAACAAGCTAAGGAAACTATTTTTGTTAAACAAAAAAGATCCAATGACTAAAGATGATGTTGACACAAGAAGGAAAATAAAAGTGTAAATATGAAAGAAAATAAGTCTATTACACAAAATGAAAAGAATATTAGAAAGCATTCTAGACAAAACTACAAACAAATTTATAGATAATACTATAGAATGAATCATAGAAGGTATTATGGAAGCTACACCAAATTATATAATTATCATTTGATAATAGTAGGCTCATATCAATATCAATGAAGACCATATCCATATTGGAGAAATCTGGTAAGATCTAACACGTATATGTACTATTTTTGCAACAAGTATTGATACTAATTTTCCTACTATCTAACTTTAGACTTATAAACAAGTGCATCTATTGATTCTATAGTATAGTAAATAAAGATATCGAATGTTGATTCTACAGGGATTACAAGTATCGGTAATTACCTTTTCTCTAATTATCTAATCGGCAAAATTAATTAAATGAGTAAATAAAATAAATAATGAATAAATTAAAGAAAACAATAATCAATAGAACTAATATATTCAGGTATTGAATCCTCTTAGAATTACTAATGTAATTAATTAATTATTATTTAAATTCTTATTTTATTCTTAGACCATGAGAATTCCTATATTGAACTAATACATCGTTGAATAATAATCATAAAAATTGTATGTTCATTCTAAAGTTCATCATATCAAAATATAAAAAAACTAAGTAATAAACATATTAAATCTAAAAACAATGATAATCAAGAAAACATAAATAAAAACATAAAAATATAAAAATCTACTTTAATTTCCTAATCTAATTCTAATCTTAATCTTCTAATTCTATTTTCCTAATTTAATTTTTCCTACGGTTTAAAAACTAAAACGAAAATTACATATTTATGTTGGATGTGGCTGGATATCTGAGAAGATTTCTTTAAATTTGATCCGGCCTTATCTGATTTTCTTCTCCTTCTTCCCGTTATATATATATATATATATATATATATATTAGATTCGGCATGCTGGACGTTAGATGGAATCGTTGTCTTGCATTTTTCGGCGTACCTTTAGCACGTTTTCTGGTAACTGCTTTGATATGTTTTTCGGTGACTTTTTCGGTTGTTGCTTAGATTTGTCTCGGCTGGTTCTCATCGTGTTTCCCGGCAGCTGCATTGCTGATTTTTCAGTGGAGCTTCCTTTTCATTTCAGCACGGCCAGTTCTTCAGAATTGCACTCTGTTTCACCCTGTTTTGTTGCTGTTTCTCGTCTCCTCCGGCACGGGCATGTTGCTTCACATGTACAATTTTGTGTAACTTGCAGCGTCAACACAGTGATTAGCACGGGTGTGTCGACTGCCATGTTCTCCAGTGGATAAATTCTCGCATGCTGCAATCATAATTAGACACGATTTGTTTTCCATTGTCGAATATGTCAAATGTTGATTCACGTGACTTTCATCTTATAGAAATTACGTTTCTTCTTCAATTTTCATATAGTTTTTCTATTAAATCATAAATTATAATTTAAAAACTCTAAAATTAAAATAAAGATTAATTAAGTGAATTATTTATACACAATATAAGAAAATTAAATAAAATGTTATTCTAATTTATATAAATAATTAATACTTTATAACCCTTATCAAGTATAGATATATAGAAAAAAAAATTATTACAAAAATAACAAGCTCAACCAACAAGTAAAAAATCAAAACAACACAAGCTTGAATTTTGATGGACCCAAGCTAGTTTAGGTTCCTAAAAGGATTTAATTATTTCTTTTATATATGCAAAAACATGAAACAAAGCTAAAAGGATCGTGGTACCTAGAAAGTGGGTACTCATGACATATGTTAAGAGATGTTTCGTTGTTCACAAATTTAGAATGGAAAAATGGAGGTTATGTCAAGTTCGGTGATGACATTAGAGGAAAAATAATAGCAACTGGTATAGCAGACTTTCCCTTTAGTACAATTGAAAATGTTTCTCTGATAAAAGGTTTGAAATACAATATCTTAAGTATAAGTCAACTCTATAACAAAAGTTATAAAATAATTTTTCGAAAAGACAGTAGAAGTTTTTTATCAAAATGGAGAAAAACTGTTTGAAGGATGTTGAAAAAGAAATATTTACATAATTGAACCATCAAGAGTAGATGTTAAAAGATTTTTTTAACAATAAATGATAATTGCTTTATTTGGCATAAAAAGTTTGGACATGTTAATTTTTCACAACTAGAAAAACTTTCGAAAAATAAACTCGTTATTAGATTACTAAAAATTGCTTCTATTAAAGATATCGAATGTGATACTTGAAAAATAAAATAGTTTCAGTATCTTATAAGTCTAAAAATGTTATTTCAACAAAAAGACCTTTAGGGCTTCTACATCTTGATCTTTTTGGTCCGATAAGAGCCTTAAGCTTAGGAGGTTATAAACTTAGTTTAGTGATAGTTGATGACTTTTCACGTTTTACATGGGTTTTATTTCTTAAAAAAAAGGGTGATACATTTGATGTCTTTGAAACTTTTTCAAAACAAGTTCAAAATGAAAAAGGTTTTTCAATCATAAGTTTAAGAGCTAATCATGGTAGAGAATTTGAGAACAAAAAATTTATTGAGTTTTGTGAGAAAAATGGGATAAAATATAATTTTTCTGCTCCATATACTCCACAATAAAATGGAGTAGTAGAAAAAAAAACAGAGTTTTATAAGAAATAGCATAAACTATGCCAAATGAAAGTAATGCAGCTAAATATTTATAGGCTGAAGCAATCTCTACATCTTATTATATTTCTAATTGTATTTATGTGGGACCCTTGAGAAAATAGCTTAAGAAATGTACAAAGGTAAGAGGTCAAATGTATCATATTTTCACATATTCGAGACTAAATTCTTCATCAAGAAATCCAAATAAAATATCGATAAATTTGATGAAAGAGCTAATAAAGGAATCTTTCGTGGTCATTTGACAACCACTAAGGCTTTTTGTATTTTTAATCAAGTAACTAGATTAGTAGAAGAATCTATAAATGTTAAGTTATTGATAACTTAATCATAGATGATAGTGATGATATAAAAAATAAAAAGAATAAGGATGAATGTTTAAATTATCAACAAAGTTTACAAAATACTGCTAAAGTACTTATGGAACCTCAAATAAAAGGGAGGTCAGATAGTTGAGTAGACGATCCAACAAACACTTTTACAGAAGGTATGTTTGCTAGAAGATATTGCCGGACCTAAACAGTCTATAATTGAATATTCTAAACTTAGAGATTTAATTCATATCATCCAGCAGAACAAGTACTGGAGAAAATAGATTTTAGAGTCAAAACTAGATCAAAGTTATAAGATATAGAAAATAAATTTTATTTATTGTTTGAAATTGAACCTAACAATGTGAATGAGGCTTTGATAGATAGTAACTATATTAATGCCATGCAAAGGGAACTAGCACAATTATAAAGAAATTAGGTATGGGCACTAGTTCCGAGACCAAATGACAAATCCATCATTAAAACAAAATGGATGTTAAAAAATAAACTTGATGAACAAGATAAGATAGTTAGAAATAAAGCAAGTTTTGTGGCAAAAGGATATTCACAAGAAGAAAGTATTGATTTTAATAAAACTTATGCTCTCGTGGCTAGATTAGAAGTTATTAGATTATTAACTTATGCTTGTTACAAATATTTCAAATTGATGTAAAAGTGTTTTTTTTAATGGATATATCAAAGAAGAAGTATTTATAGAGCAACCCTCAGGATTTGAAGATCCATCAAAAGAAGACTATTTTTAAATTACAAAAAACTCTATGGTTTGAAACAAGCTCCTAAAGCTTAGTATGAAAGATTGAGTGATTTTCTAATAAAAAACAATTTTTAAGAGGAAAAGTTAATACAACTCTTTTTTATCAAACACTTTAACAAAGATATTTTGGTAGTATAGATTTATCTATACGATATTATTTTTTGTTCTACTAATGACGTATATTACAATGAATTTTCAAAGTTGATGTAGGCTGAATTTGGGATGTCCTTAATGGGATAACTAAACTTCTTTCATGGATTGCAAATTAAGCAAACTTCTCAAGGAATATTTATTCACCAAGAAAAGTATACTAAGCAAATGCTAAAAAAAAATAAATTTGAAAATGTTAAAGGAGCTACTACTGTTATATTAACTTCAATAAGGTTAGATCTAGACATTTCCAGAAAAAAGGCATATGAAAAACTTATAGAAGATTAATTGGTTCTTTGTTATATTTAATTGCATCTAGACCAAACACATTATTTGTTGTTTGTGTGTGTGTTAAATTTCAAACAAATCCCATCGAAACACATTTAATAGCTATCAAAAGAATTTTCAAATATATATCTTACACTAAAAAATTAGGAATTTGGTATCTTAAAAATCAAAATATTGATTTAATAGGCTATTTAGATGTTGATTATGCAGGTTGTAAGATTAACAGAAAAAGTACTTCAAGAAACAAAATTATGTTGCCCTATCAATAGCTGAAGCAAAATATATTTCAATTGAGAATCGTTGTGCTCAAGTTCTATGGATTAAACAATAATTATGTAACTATGGTTTTATGTGTAAAAATATTCCACTGAAATGTGATAATATAAGTGCTATTAATCTTACAAAAAATCCAGTTCATCATTCTAGATCCAAACATATTCAAATACGACAACACTTTATAAGAGATCATGTTAATAATGGAGTTTTTAATCTTGATTTTGTTAATACTAAATTTCAATTAGCTGATGTATCTACAAAACTATTTAATTAAAACATATTTGAATTTATTAGAAATAAAATAGACATGTGTTTTCCTATATAATAATAACAATAAATATTGTCTATTATTTTGGATAAACTAAATGGAAGAAAGAGGCATCATATCATCTTAGCTGTTAGATTAATCCATGTGTGTAGAAACTCCTTCCTTAAAAACTTTTTTTTTTCAAAAATTAAAGATTCAAAACTCCCTCCTCTCTCTTTGAACACTCTAAACTCTCTCTCTCTCTCTCTCTCTCTCTCTCTCTCTCTCTCTCTCAAGCCTAAACACTTTCTCTCTCACACTCTCTCTTGAACCCTAACCTCTATTTACAACAATGGCACCAAGAAAATCAACCTAAACTACCCACAATGCTTTCTAAAGCCAAAAAGAAAGACAAAAATACTATTGAGATTCAAGACAAGGAATCATCCTTGTCGAAACACCCCAACCAAGAAAAATCCCAAGAAACTGTCCATAACAGGGAATAAGGGAAACCCAATGACAATTGTAGTTCATAGGAGGTTACCACAAATAGTGATTTACATAGAGAAGTGGTGGAAAAATTTTATGAAAATTTAGATTCAAGAAGAAAAGATAGGTTGAAATCAAATGTGTATGGACAGGTTGCTGAAATTACTAAGAGTGACCTAATTCATTATTTAGAGCTCAACAATGAAAATGATGATGAAGATATACTAAACACAAATAGGTTAGAATTATTTTAATATATGAATGATGGTTTTGAATTGAGTCAAGAAAGGATATGTTAGTTATTCAATTTTCTTTGTTAGTCAGGATGTTACATAAGATAGTTACTTCATGTGTTTTGCCTAGAATTAGAAGCAGAACATACATTATTGTAGATGAGGCAAAGATTATAAGGAATAACTAAAGGGAAAAGTGTAGGTGTAGTTGACAAAAATTTGAAGAATTTGTTTGAGAATAAAGGAAGAGACCTTATGGAAATCTAATCATGTTTCTCTTAAAGGGGAAAAGGATATTGTTCCTAAAAGAGAAGTATATTAGATTTTCTATCAAGAAAATTATTGAAGTGATTCTTCATCATATGAGTATATATGTATAGAGAGAAGTTTGGTTTTTTGGAGATTGCGCAGTATACATGTATTATAGGCATCCATAAAGGAATATTCTTGAATGGATGTTTAATCTGAAAAGAAGAGCAATCTTTAAAGAGAAAAAGAAAATTGATGAAGAGGGAAATTTAGAGATTAAGGATGAAACTATAGTTAAAACAGACACTTTTATGAACAATTCAATAGAAGTTATTCCAAAATCCTTTGGTCCAAAGAAAAATGATTTTGAAACTAAAACCAACAATGAAGTGATAAATTTGATAAGCAGAATTTCAAATTTAGAAAATTTTGCAAAAAAAAAAAAAGAAAAAAAAAGAGATGAAGTCCATGATGGAGTCAGTCATTGCTAAACTCAGGTGAAAAGAAATATGAGGAACAACTTCTGCTAAGATTGGACATAGTTCTCCAAAGACTCCTGTTCAAGAAGGTTAATAAGATATTAATGATTAGACTAGAGATACTCTTCTAGTGCACGAACAAAACATGGAGACTCCACGTGCATAACCACATGTTTATCAAAGTGGTGGGATTGAGATTATAGATTAAGCTGAGTAAGAAACTATTGTTGGAATCAATCATGAAATTGATCCTACACATGAAGCTGCTCAAGAACCTAATCCTCAACCTATTCTTAAACCCGTCTAGACCAGCCAAACTGAACCCACTGCTAAATAATATGTTCAACCATCTCCTCTTGTGTCTGTTTTTCACATGCTATATCTACTCTTGAGATTATGCAAGTATCTCATGCCTCTTGAGAGAGATTGTAATATTAATGTCTAGTCTTTACATGTCTTGCCTTCTACAAATGTTTGGTTATATATCTTATAAATGTTAAGGAAGCTAGTGGATTTGTGTGAAAAAGTGCTTGACTACTTGTTACAATGGTTTTCTACTTGATAGCCACAAGCTTCTTTTTAAATGGAAAAGTCTAGTATTACCCCCTCATGCGGCATGTTTAAATATTACATTAAGTGTTTGCATCATTGAATGAATTTTTATGTTTTTTTATTTCTTTTGTTGAACCTCAATAGATTGTTAATGGAACTAAAGTGTTAAACAAATTTGTTGGTGAAACTAAGAAGAATGTTAGGGATTTGTTTGCAAATGTAGAAAATGATCAAAGGGCTCATGGTAGGGAGAAGTTCTTAGCAACATTTCTTCTTGATTTGGTCTTCTTTCCTCCCTTACATTATACCCTTTTTTTTCGTTTTCTTTGCTTCTCAAGGGATCAAAGCGAGTTGCATGTCATAATTTTTTATGAAATCGATGCCATTTCTAAGGTAAGAGATTCATCAAGCCAATCTTAACTATTTACTTCTACCAATATTTTTATGGAACTATTACTAGAAATATTCTTTTCAACTCTGCATGAAAATTGTCATGCCTCGAAAATTAGGATGTGGACAATTTGCCACACATCAATCATTAGGTATTGCATTGACTCACCAATCATTTAGATTCTCGACCACAATCAAACACAAGCAACATGCAATTATTTTATCCCTTTAATTATGGTTTTTTTTTCTTTTTTCCTTTTACTAGCCTAACAAGTACAAAAACATCAACCAAGGTCACATACCTAGATCTTCATTGTGCAAATTCACCACTTCCTCAATATCACTTAAACTTGAGTCAAAAAGAAAAACTTCTTAATACTTTTATGTACCTATTTATAGCTAAGATCAATGCCTAAACACTAAGTCTTGATTAATAACCTATTGGTCTTACCTAAAGGAAGAGGTAATACCACTAAGGAATTTACTCCAACTTAAGTTTAAAGGCTTTGCTATAGGTTAGCTATTATATAACTAGGTTAATTATTAAACTTAAATTTTAATAATTAATTAATCTTAACATCATATTACCTTCTAATAATTAACTAAGAAGTATCACCTTATTAATTAAATATATAGTACTAGGATAATTGAACAACAAGTTGCCATAACTCATTTATAATTTATTATCATAATAAGATAAAACCTCCTATTGAACAATAGGCTTCTTCCCCATAGCTTTTTCTTTCTTGATGATCCCAAAAGCTATTAACCTTTGCACCTTGATTTCAACTTGGGCTCAATCATTCAAGTCTACCTCTTATAGATGACTAGCTTGCTTTAAATCATGGACTGGTTGCTCAAAAGGCACTAGTATTTCTTCCAGACTTTGGACCATTTTGGTTTCATTTGAGTTCAACATGTTGATAGTATGCCTCGAGTTATTGATAAAGTTTAGTTAGATTGCCCATGCATCTATTAAGTCTTGGATCTTGTTTTTTTAGCTCCTAACAGTTATTTATAGCATGTCCCTGTTGACTCATGTGGTATTCACATTGTGCATTTGGATCATATTTTCTTAGCTTGTATCTTAGTATTTGATCTTTAGGATACAACAAGCCATCTCTCGTTAGATTATCAAAAACTTGTGACAATGAGACGAGAATTTGAGTGAATTTCCTTCTATGTATCTTTAGGCCTTTCTTGCTTCATGAGGTGTTTGATATTGTAGCATTTATAGTTGCATCAAAATCTAGTGGGTTGGTCTTTTTTATGCCAACTTCCCCATTTTGATGGCTTCTTCAATCCTGTTGCCAGCAGCTACTATATCTTCAAAATTAAACACAGTGCCACCTATCAAATGCCTATGATATGGTTCATCTAATGTGTTCATAAGCATAGAGGTGAAATCTTTTTCTAAGAGAGGAGGGTTGACTCTAGCTACCATGCCCCTCCATCTTTGGGCATATTCCTTAAAGGTTTCTTTGTTACTTTTGTTAGTTCCTTAAAGATCCCATATTAAAGAAACTATCTTCATGTTGAACTTATATTGATTATAAAATACACAAGCTAATTTGTATCATGTATTGATCTCATTTAGATCTAGTTGGGTATACCGAGTCAGTGTAGACCTAATCAAACTGTCTTGAAAAATTTAGATCAATAGCCACTCATGTTTGGTGTAACAAGTCATCTTACATAAATACAACCTTATGTAGAGTTTGAGGCATCCAATCACATCATATTTTTCAAACTCTAGTACTTTGAATTTCTCTAGATAAGCATCTATGTCATTTGTAGCAATGTCAGTGATTTGATCAAACCCTTCATGATCTCTCAAAACTTTCAGTTTATCAGAGAATTGTTGGAATAATTTTCTTTCCATTTCCTTTTGTTTGTTTTTCAACTCCTCTTTTAAGTCTTTAGTATTAAGGCCCATGTTGACTACTGTGTTGGGCCTAATTCCTTCATGAGGTGGAATTTTGAATTGTCTCTCTAAGGTAGGCCTTTGAATGCCCCTCTTGTGATGCTTAGAGGCCCTTGAAAAGATTTATACCTTTAGTGAAAAATTGGATTTGTTCAACCATCTTCTTCACAGTCTATTCCAAAGCAGATATCTTTGAGTTAGCATAGGTGTTAGTGCTATTATTGTTGTCATTATTATCACTAGTCATTATAGTTTTAGGTAATAAGCCTAGTTGCTCATAGGTTGGAATCTTAAGAGAATCTATATTTGTTAGCAATTCTTTTTCTTTTTTTTTTCTTTTTTTATTAACTTTGAAAATAAAAATGACTTAAGCATTGATTGAAACAACAATTGTGACTCTAAGAACCTAAGGAGATGAAGATTTTATAGGGGAAAATGTGATGATTATCATTTCTTTACAAGATTTTTTATTTTATTTTATATTTTTTGGAAAGGATATAAGTAAAAGTGAACTTTTAATGATTATTTTACAAGGTAATTTTTTTTTTGTTACATAAGATGATTGAAAAAAAATTATTTAAAAATTCTAGAATCTATTTCTTATTTCTCTCTCTCTCTCTCTCTCTCTCTCTCTGGCATTATTATAGAAAAAGAACTAAAGTTAGAAAAAAAAAATCAAACAGCTCATGAAGAAAAACATAATTTATTATTATTCATAAACTTGACAATTATTTCCAGATTAGTTAACAAAATTGAATATCCCTAATCTAATCTCATAGTTATGCTCCTAATTATTGCAACATCTTCAGCACCTGCTTATGGACCCCTTTAGTTTGTTTAGCTTGGGCCAAGAGAATTTGCGCATCTAATTCTGCCCACCCACGCACCAACCACCCCCCCCAACTCTTTCTCTCTAATAATTTACCTCCGCTTCCAGTAGCTAGACCTAAGAGTTAGGTATGTTTGGCATACCGTTGACTTCTTGCTCATTGCCTTGTTGATGGATTGCTATTAATCTGGACAATTATCAATTTCATGAGTAATATTTATGAACCATTTTAAAATAAAAAAAAAATAAAAATGCATGGCAACATATGGATGTAAGAACCATTAAAGTAATATAACATTTATTAAGTTACAACCCTATTAAGACTCGATGTTTACATCATAATTCTAATATATAAGGAATTTGTTTACAAAGGTATTTACAAGGAAATAATATAATATTTATTTACAATATTCGTTCAAGATACACACAAGAGGGTTTACATAATCATTTATAGGACACTCTAGTATTAGTTGGGTTGCAATTTTAATTAATGCTATAATAACTTTATGGTTGATGAAGAGTGTATGCATTTTAGGTGAGTTCTAAAGGTCCCCAAGTTTTGTGGCCGCACTCAATTTCAAAGAAATGGTTCATATGTCACATCAAAACTTAAGTGGGGTAGCCCAATTAGCCTCAAGCGGTAGTCATTCCACTATACCTAGAACTTACACAATGGCTCTCCTCCTAAGGTCTTAAGACGGTTTGGGTCTAATCGTATCTAACATGCATTGATAGAGAAAAAAAATAAATCCTAAATCTCACATAAACAAAAGTCAATACAATTATTTATAAAAAGAAAATAACCAAAATAAAAATTTCAAATGAATAATTCTAAAAAATATAATATATTTTTGGAAGGTTTAAGTGGCTGGCCCACTTGAGGGGTCTCCAATAAAGTCACCATCTTGTTGAGCCTAAATTGCAGTTCATTTTTCTTAATTAGATTTGTATTAAACCATATGCTCATTGAATGTAAATCCTCAACTAAGATTAAGAAAAAAAAATTATTTTCATCTAATTTAGAGAAAAATGAGTTGCCACCCAATCGAGATTGGGAAAAATATTAAATTAATACTAATTGAGTAGATCAATCTTAATTTAGCTATTAATCCATGTAAAATGTTTAAATAAAACTAGAGATTTTTGAATTGGGGGCTATCATATTAAAACCTTATGGTTACCACTTTAACCTTCAAAAATTAAAATTTAATCTTAAAAAAAAATTATTGAGGTCGCCCTATAAGTGCCTATGTACCTGTTACTCGAGATTAGACTAGTCGTAATTCACGTACATTCTAAATTGTTAAGAAAATTTTATGATTTTTTTAAACTAAAATTTTTTATAAAAGATAAAGTGTTAGAAAAATATTTTTTTTAAATCTAAAATGTCAAAAAAAAAAAAAAATAAGTGTCTAAAAAATCTTTTTTTTTTTAAATCTAAAATGTAATATATATATATATATATCTGAAATTTTAACTTTTATAAAAAAAGGCCTTAGAAATTTATTTATTTATTTATATGTATTTTTTTAAAACATAGCTAAAAAATTAAATTAAAATGTCAAAAAAAGGAATAAATACGAACTTGGTTGGAGCCGAACGTAGAGGAGGAGAGATGATAGCTTCTGACAATTGCATGGCCTATTGGGGATGTCGAAACGACACTGTAGAGGATGACTTGTTGACCCACCTACTTAGTTCGACTCCAAATGCAACAAAGGACGGCAATCGGAGTAACCCAACTGGTGTCTTCCTGTGTTGCTAAGTTAAAACAAAGGAGATTTCTTGGAGTTTTCCGAAAATAGGCAACCTAAGGGTGGTGGTTGCTCCTATAAGTGACTATAAGGGCTAATTCCTAGAGAGAGAAAATGGATGAGAAGTTTGAATTGGAGTGATTTCTGTGGTTGTGTGTTTGTCCACTTACTCAAGCTCCTATTTAGAATGTAGGAGTTGGAATCAGCGATGGAAGGTTCCCTCTACCATGAATTCACGAATTTTTTGTTGATTTTGACTTTGATTCAATGAGTCTGGTTGCAATTCAAATGAATTTAGTAGTCAAAAGGAATCCTTAGATTGTCATTCTTGCTTGAAAATGTCCATGGAAGTTTCCATTTGCATTAAAAAATTTGATTCGTGCAAGAACAATATTCATGCAAGATGATTTTTTTCCATTTTCCATTAATTTTAGCTCATTAATCTAGTGTATTTAGACTAATTCTTGGCTTATATGCATAGTAGGGAATGTGATCTTTATGATTTCACCATTAATTTGGTGAAATCACAAAGAAAAAAGGGTAAAAAATGCTTTGAAAGTGGCCATCCCAGGAACGAAAAACAAGCAAACCGTAGTTAGGAGGAAGAAGATGAAGAACAGTAAAAACGTACGTTTAAAACACATTACTTACTATTTACTAGAAGAAGAAAATGTGTTTTGAACACACGTTTTCTACTATTTAAAAAACTTTTGCACCTTCTATGATTTGAACTTGGGACTATGGAGTTTTTCATGCATATGTTTTCCGTTAAGCCGTTGGCTTATGTCTTGGTTTTGTCATGTAAATAAATCGTATTTATTATGATTTTTAAAATTTTTCATTAATAAATAAATAATAATAAACTGAAGGGGATAAAAATGGAATGTCTACAAAGTGTAACAAAATTTTAATTTGTAATTTCCAAAAGGAAGGAAACCAGCACTCAAATTGTACACCTATAGGCTATATCAATGAGCGTACTTGTGGTCAATGTAATTATTTAGATTAGTAATCATGGAGACATAATTTGAGAGGTTAGCTTAGTGTTGAATTCAATTTCTTAGGTCCTACATCTTAAGAAGTGAAGGTACAAGATAAATGATCTACATTGTAACAACACACATGCTCCCAAAAGAAAAACAAAAAAGAAAAGAAAATCTACGGAATTGCATAACATGGATTTTTCTTTTGATTAAGAAGTCCAAGTGTAATTTCTATCCAACTTGGTTGAAGATGTCTATTGTATCTTATCGTAATTAGATTGGTCTAGCATTAGCATTGTATGGTCGAAAGGGGGGAAATTGGAAATTTTACACTTCATTGAGTTCTAGTGCATGGTGATGGTTATAAATATTACTGCCCCCCTTTGTGTGAATTTTAATGAACCATCTATTCTGCTCATTGCTTGTAGTTTCTATATGCAGAGGGATTCCAGATTTGCAGTAGATATTTTCACTTAATGCATCACCTTGTTGAACTTGTATTAGATTTTCCTTCTGAACACGTCAATTGTGATGTTCAAGTTCCTTAATGATGCGCGCCTACTATCATTGCAAATATTTCCTCATGATCAAATGTGCTTTCAGTTGGAAAATAAATTGCATATATATGGTAGATAAAGCCCCCTCTTTTTCTTTTTCCTTATGTAAATGGTTTGCATAAGTGCTACTCAATAGTCCTGGGTTATTTTAACATCTGTTATTAATTATTATCTATATTATCAAGGGGGAAAGTTTTGGTGTAAGTTTTGAATATACTAAATTAACCTTTTCCCTAAAAGAGAAGAAATTATTACACCGTGTTGTCATTCTAAAATTAACTTCCCTTATTGCTGACATGCAGCTAGTCGTACGAAAAAGTATAGTAGAGCAGAAATAAAAGGTGTTATCAGAAATGCAGTATCATTTACTCTTAATATGTTGGCCCTGAGCTCCGCCCATCCACTCTACATAGTATGATACTGTCCGCTTTGGGTCAAGCTCGCACGGCACATCATCACGTACAACACATTACGTGGCCTCCCCTTGAGCGATAATCCACATCGATCCATCTATCATCTTGCACCGCTGTTACTCAACGGGACACGCCGCCTGACTACCACAATATCAGGAAGACTTTTGACACAAGGCACACCGAACATGGATTCATCTGCGGGCTCTGCTTCCGCATCGGGCTTTGATACCACTTGTTGGGCCCCCGAGCTTCGCCCATCCACTCTATATAGTATGATAGAGTCTACTTTGGGTCAAGTCCGCACGGTTTTATTCTTGGGCTCTTTCCCAAAAGGCCTCATCCTATGTGGTAGGTGTGGATACTTATATATTGCTCAATTTCTTCTTAGCTTTCCGATGTAAGATATTGGATTAACATCCCAACAGAAACAGAACTCGTTATTGTAAGACAAAGTGTATATGGCAGCGGCTATGGGAATAGAGCGCATGTACGGTGGTGGAATAAGATGCATGTGGGTATACACGCTGGTGATGGTGATGAACGCCTTTATACGGTGGAGAGGGTGGTACGTGGGATGAACATTGCTGGTGGTGAGAAAAAATGGAAGACATTAGCAAAATCTTACAGAATAGTAGAACGCCCGTGCAGGAAAAAAGTGAACTTGCGGAGCATTATGGCATTTTGTATAAAATTAGGAATATAGACGAATTGATTAATATATCATAAAATTATTTCTCGATTGAAACTTCTTTTTTAACTGCACATAGTAAAATGGATTCAAGTGAAATTAAACAATTAAAAAAATGGAATGAATAATAGTTATGTAATCTGAAAAGTTCTATATATGGAAAGTAATAAAATAACGGTTATATCATAAAAAGTTTTGAAAACGTAAATCAAAATGTTAACACAGAGAGATGATGGATATAAAGCTTAAGAGGAAGTTATTTTTTAAACCAAATTATATTGTCATGTGGACAAATTTTATTGGTGGATTATTTAATATAATAAAGACTAAAGACCCAAAAAAAATGTACCTTCTACTTTAATAATATAGATAAAATACAAATATTCTAATAGCATATAGCAAAACTATATGACTTATTGATACTCCCATAGCGTCCTCTCTCAAATTAACATCTAATAACACCACGGGCAGTATCACTCTTTGTGCACTTTTAAGATATATTCAATCTTTTTATTTTCTTTTCTTTTATTTTCTTCCCCCACACATCACCAAGGAGAGAATTAAAAACATTCAAATCATCCTCCGATTAGCTATTGTAATGTATGTAATCATCAGATTGTCCTTCTACCATTTTCCTTAGATGCAAGAAGTTTGCAATTACTAACACTAAAAACATTGAAGACTACACTGAGAAAGAGGGGGTGTGAGGTGAGGGGGTTAGGTTTGTGGTGTGGTGCACCACTAGGTAGGATCAAAAGATAGGGAATGGTTTATGTTGCCTCATGAAATGGTACTTGTATTTTTCAAAGTCATCAATAAAGGCTGCAAAGTAATCTCTTCCAGGGCAATGAGGAAATCCTCCATAGTGACTTTAATACTCTCTTCATCTACAGGCTTTGTTAGGTCATCAAGCTTTAGTAGCCTATTATGTTGGGATATAGATCCAACACATATGGGTCTATACTAAGGTTATCCTAAGTATATGAAGTATACTTGGATGAAGGAATGTTAAGCTTGAAGAAAAATTGCCAAAACCAAGCGAAACAGGAAAACACGGTCTAAGGCACGATTGTGTGTTGAGTTCAGAAGATCCATAGAAGCATACACGGCCTGAGGCACGGCCGTGTATAAGCCATGTGTTGAAACAAGCATACACGAAGCTAAGCCGCCAGCGTTGGAATCTAGGCCGCCGGCCTTTAAATTTAGGCCATCGGCTTTTGTGCCGGCATAAGTCCTAAGTCGGTTGATTATTGTTGGAATATATATATAGTCGTATCCTTTTGTAACCTAGTGAGCTGAAGACGAAAACATAAATGAGGAAAACCTAAAACACAGTAGGCGTGATTCCTAAACCTAGAGAGAGTTCTAGAGAAGGAAATCATTGTATTGGATCCACCGGTTTGTGGTGTGACTGTGTAATTCACTAATGAAACTAGTGAAGTGTGTAACCCGTTATTTTTATAGTGGAAGAGTTTGTGTGCGGCGGTCTCGTGGTTTTTTCCCAAATTAGGGTTTTCCACGTAAATCCTTGGTGTTGAATTTTGCTTTAATTCTGCATTTTATTATTGATTGTTTATTGTCAATTATGAATCACACAGACAAGTGGAATAGAACGGGAGCTTCTTTTCCTAACAGTTTCCATCTCCGCATATTACCCACATACAAACAGACCCGTACACCATCCCCATCCATAATACCTACATACATCTCTAAAACACCTTACCCATTTAAATACCTGAACCACCACGGTTCTTGTAGCTCAAAAGCATGAACTCTCGACCAGGTTGGATTCCCTCTCTCAACTAGCTGTGATAAATGGCAAAAAAAATAAAATAAAATAACAAAAACAAACCTGAGCCTTATACATGCACATTGACCAAACATTACGCCCAAACACATATCCACATCCATATCAACATATTCTTGGTTTTACTGCCTTGTTCACTGTGAATATCGTCTATATCAGTAGTAAAAAAACTTCTATTTCCGGCCATTGCTGTTTGGATCTAATTTCGTTTGTTGGCTGTTCATTGTGTCTGTTTTGGTTTGTTGGCCGTTCACTTTGTTATCTTATGTTCCCTTTTGGAAACAAAGAAAATTCACAATAGATAATGCTTCTATATCCGAAGCGCTGTATCTTCTCTTCAATATTTTTTCTCCTAGTGGTGGTGGTTTAGTCAAAGTCTTATTGAATGAGTGTGGTGATTGTTTCATGCGTTATCTAAATCGAAATAAATCCAGTTTTTCCAGTAGGAAGCTGCGTGTATGCAGTGGTGCTTAATTTTGTCATCAAAATTGTATCTAGGTTACATGGCTTGGTGGATTGTGGTGATCGGGATAAAGACATTTATGAAAGAGCTATGGTACTAGTCGATCAAGTGCAAGATGATGGTAAACGTCCACTTCTTTCTTGCTTTTTGGAGGGTCCAATTGGCAGGTACGCAGGACTCCTAACATTTAAGCCTGATAGTTTATTCCAATAGGACTGTAGTTGACGCGCTTTTCTTAATAGTGGCAAAACAACGTTGGCAGCAACAGTTGGTATTGAAAGTGATTTCCCATATGTACAAATAGTAAGTTTGTTATACGGTGGATGATTGCCTTTTTTCTTCTTTTTTTTTCTTTAATTCGTTTATTTATTTATTTTTAAATCCTTAGAAACTTTTTTGCATTGTGTCCTTTATTGCTAATTTTGTCTACTGTGATTTTTCGATTGGTAGGTTTTAGCCGAGTCCATGTTGGGTTTGAATGAGAGTACCAAGTGCGCACAGATAATCAAGGTTTTGAATGATTATATTCCTTCTAACCTTAGTTGTCACTGTAGCATTGCGTGAACATCAATTCTGCCTGTAGGTATTGTTCTATTAATGTTTAATAGTTCTTCAGCAGGTCTTTGAGGATGCTCATAAGCCACCTCTGAGAATCATTATCCTAGATGACATTGAGAGGTAATACTAGCTCATCCTCTATGTGTGCATTTATGTGTCATTAATTGCTAGCTTTGTCTGTTCTATGGTATTTGTCTTTGATAATTTGTTTTTAAAGGTTACTGGACTATGTTATTATTGGGCCTCGCTTTTCAACTTTGATTTATCAGACATTGTTGGTCCTCCTCAGACAACACCCTCCAAAGCTATCTAGTCTGCCATCCTCACTTCGTTGGCTACAGTTATTATCAGTGATTTTCAATTGCAGCTCTTGCATGTTTGGAAAATTCCAGTAATGGAAAGTGACCACCTGCTTACATTTCCAATCCTTAATCTATTGTTACAGTTGTGAAACAATTATCCCTTAAACAATCACTTGTTCTCTCGGCATCTAAAGTTTCATGTGTGTCATCCCTATATATTTGTCACCGCGGAGTAGATTATGGCTGCAAGCTTTTTATTTTTACCCAATACTTATGTGGTTTGGAAGTAATGCCTTCTCTGGGAAGAAAGGTTCAGGTTTGGGTGCTGACGCTGACTTATGATTATCTGGACCTCTGAACTACTTCGATGCAATATGAAGTTCCCTAGTTTGCTTCTGATTAGTTTCCTGTGCTTGCCCATTTTCTGGTTATAGCTTTATAGTATTAACATCTGTCAAGTTCCACAGCCCCTTTGTTGCTAAATTATATTAAATATTATCCTGTGGTGGCTGTAAAGATTGCGGAAACTTAACTTTTGTCTTCCTGGATAGAACTTCACAGTAGTAGTTCTACAGTCGTAATGACCATGAATTGGAAGAAGTCAACTGGTACCATACTCTGAGAGAGCAACATGGAACAAAATAAATTAACTGATTTGGTCTTTTAACATTCCAGGAGTAATGCATAATGGTCAAGTGCTCTGTGTGTCATGATTTGACTCTTCTAAACAAAAGAATTATTCCGATAAAGACGATTTCGGACAAGTGGTGCGGCTGGAGTAATTCAATTTTATTGATGTTATGGCCGGAGATGTTTTTGATGTGTAGAATCTATATATGGATGATGGATATGGGACCTTATCTATTCTTGAATGTCTAATATTGGGGCTTGCGATTCTTTTGATTTGGATGGTTACTACTATTGTTTGTGTAAATTTATTTATTTGTTTATATCAGTCAGGGGAAGAAGCTTTTGGTGATAGGAACAACGAGTGAAATAGGCTTCTTAGATTCAATTGGCATTAGCCATGCATGCATTCTCATCCACCTACTATGAGCCGCCATTGACAGCCGATGATTCGAAAAAGGTAAGCTGTTGCGTTTGCCTTTGTGCTGATCCTCCGCTCAGATCTTTGCCCAATCTATAGGCCATTTCATCTCATATCACAAATGTATCTTGGGGATAATCTCAATTGGTGTTGTCATTTTTTAATTGCTCATATTCTTTGGATTTAATGGTGTTTATATGCTAGTGAGTATTGCGGTTGCACTGCTTCAAGATGCTTTTACTGGAAAGTAAGTTCTTAATGGTTAATGTACTGCTTCCGATTGTATCTTTTGCATGTAATATGATTGCGTTGGTAAGATGTATGATTTTCTAGGCTAATAAGCTCTACCTTGTAATATAAGAACACTTTCATTTGCCAAGAGTAGATGCATGCTGTAAGAATTGTTTTGATCTATCCATCCCATGTCCTCCAACAAAACGAGAGTACTATGTATCTAATTTTTCTTGATGTGGGAAGGATGCAATGTGAATGAAGTTTTCATAGCACGTAATGGTTAATTCTGCCTATGGAAGATTGGCTCGCATTTATTGTCAAAGTTCTGTTCTTTGTTTGGTGTGTTTCCCTCATAGTTTCTTACATCAATATTTTATCACATGAGTTTAGGATTTTCTCCTTCTTTTTAGGTAATAACTGTTGGAGATGTAGTCCATGAATGCCATGATCTATGGAACGTGCAAACAACTTCTCCAATGTTTCAAAATGCTTCCTATTTTTCAACAACAACTCACTGATAGATTGAGTTTTTTTTTTTATCGACTTTATTTTTTCGGAATCCTTAAACCTACTTAATCCTATGAAAAAATACACCAGCATTTTTTGAGAAAGTTAAGGTTTAGAAGCACCAAACCGAAACAAAGACATGGAAACCAATCTCTAGTTGAGTCCGCTGCTACTTCATTTATGTTCATTCGATCATTTGCTAAACATGATGAAGTCTTAATCTATTTACATTACTTACATTTGGTATCAAAGCTATACACTACCTCTGCCTTGCATATCAGTTCATCTCTGTTTTGGTTTTTGTTTTATGCCTTGTTAATTGATTCTGAGCATATCAATGTGCTTAGCATGTAATCTCTGTCTTGGTTTTTGTTTTATGCCTTGTTAATTGATTCTGAGCATATCAATGTGCTTAGCATGTAATGAAAATCGCTTGGCTTACTTTGGAATGTTTAGAGCTCGTTCATCTATAGTTCGATTTTTCAATTAATTGGGCATTAAATTGGTGACCACTGAAGACATTTGATCACTGCACGCTATCAGTTGTCATCATCTCTTCCTGTCAGAAGCACGTTCATGCACCAGGTCCTGCACGCAATTGTTTGAAAAATTAAACATGCACAAAATGCACCTACCTTGGATCGAACCCATGACCATCTAAGCTTTTCTTGTACATGATGTAGAATTTAGCCAACTGAGCTAAGCGTCTTCGCATGATTTTCAATCAATTTTCTTATAAATTTAATAAGCTTTAAATCAAGATTCCAAAACTTAGTGAAAATTAAACTTTTAATAATTTTAATATATTTATATTATTTATTGTTAATTATATAGATAACATATAGTAAACAATTTTACATATTGAAATTATTTGTGTTAATTATTAAAGTAAATTAATTTTATTGGTTCTCTATGAATTTAATTATCACGATATATGCTTATATTATTATTTGATTATAAGTATGATTTATAGTTTGTTACTATACATGTAATGTTAATTAGATGATATAAGTATGTTAGAGTTAAGTTCATAAATTATTGCTTATGATTTTTTACAATAATTGAGCCTAAGGATTTAGTTAATGTTTATGTGATCCATACAATTTCAATTAATTAAAGAGTAGTCACAGCATCTTTAATTAACTAAAATTATATATATTAAGGATGATAAGATCACACGTGAAAATAAACATTATTTGTGATTAATTATACACAATATAATAGATCTTATCCCACATGAATTTTTATTATGTTTTCTATGATTAATTAGAATAAAAATCAAATTATATTTTCTAATTTACCCATAGGGATTAAAAAAAGAAACATGATTTGATAGTTTTATCATAAGACTTTAGATGAGTAATTAAATTAGAACTTTAGCCCATAAGCAAGTTTTATGTCAATAGATTCATCCTTTAGCATGATTTTACATTGGTAAAACATGACATATCTTAATTAGCCTCAAAAAATTTTTGTAACATGAGCATGTATGTTTAATTATTGCAGCAATTCAACCTATTAATTTTTCTAATATGCAATGTGATGTTCTCGAACTCAAAGGGGATAATTATAAGGTTTGGAAGAAGAGAGTTCTCCTTCAATTGGGATGGATGGACATTGATTATGCCACAAGGAAATAGGAGCCCCATAGTAACCGAAACCAATTCTCCAAATGCAATAAGTTTTTATGAAAAATGGGAGCGATCTAATCGCTTATTAGTTATGTTCATAAAGACTAAAATTTCTAATAGTATAGGGGGCTTTGTCGAGCAATATGAAAAGGTCCAAGATTTGTTGAAGGCCATTGATGAGCAATTTGCTACTTCAAATAAGGTAATGGTCAGCACCTTAATTATAGAGCTTTCGACTCTGAAGCTCACTGACGTTAAGCATGTGCATGATCATATCATGCGCATGAGGGATATTATGGCCTAATTGAAGGCATTGGAGGTTGAGTTGTCAAAATCCTTCCTGGTTCATTACATCATTTGCACTTTACCTCAACAATATGACCCATTTAAGATATCCTACAACACACATAAGGATAAATGGTCAATCAATGAATTATTGATCATGTGTGTTTAAGAGGAAGGTAGACTACTTATGGAGGAAAAGGAAAAGGAAAAGGAAAATGTGAACTTAACTACTTATGGGAAGAGCAAAAGGAAGGATCAAGCGAAAGATATAGGGAAAGGGAAAGGGAAAATCCTTCCTGTGAAGGACATTAAGAAGGAGGTTGTGTGCTTCTTTTGTAAAAAGAAGGGGCACATAAAGAAACAATGCTCCAAGTTTATGCAACGGCTTGATAAGAAAGGTGCGCAATTTTCACTTGTTTGTTATGAATCAAATATGATTGGTGTTAATTATAACACGTAGTGGATTGATTTTTGGTTCTACAACCCATGTGACAAATTCATTGCAGAATTTAGTAAACCTACAGAAGCCAATGGGAAGTGAGCGTAACATCTATTCAGGCAATAAGATGTCCTCACATATAGAGGTTGTTGGGACGTGTAGCTTAGTTTTAAGTAATGGTTACATATTAAACTTGAAAAAGACATTTTATATCTCTGGTTATTCTAGGAATTTAATTTCAATTTTCAGACTTATATCATATAGTTATTCCTTTAATTTTTCATATTCTGAATTTCGTTTGTTTTATAAATCCGATGTTATTGGATTTTGTACTTTATCTGATGATCTTTTTCTTTGTAATTTACAAAATGCTAATAACCATACTATTATGCACGTTCATGAAAAGGTTGGCACTAAACATTGTGTTGTAAATGAAGAATCCTCTATGTTATGGCATCGAAGATAGGATATATCTCGATTGATAGAATTAAAAGGTTGGTGAATGATGGGGTACTTAGTACTTTAGATTTTGCCGATTTTGAGACTTGTATAAGTTGTATTAAGGGAAAATAGACTAATAAGTCAAAAAAGGGTGCCAAGATAAGCTTTCAATTATTGGAAATCATATATACAGACATTTTTAGTCCAAACATGGATGCGTATCGTAATAAGTAATTTGTGTCTTTTATAGATGATTACTCATGATATATATATTTCTACTTACTTAACAATAAGAATGAAGCACTAGATGCTTTTAAGGTGTTTAAAGCTAAAGTAGAGAAATAATGTGGAAAGTAAATTAAGATCGTGAAATCCAATAGAGATGGAGAGTACTATAGTAGATATATAGAGAGTGGACAAGCAACCGGTTCATTTACAAGGTTTCTTCAAGAGAATAGGATTGTTGCCCAATATAGTTTACTTAGTTCTTTGGACCAGAATAGAGTAGCTGAAAGGAGAAATCGAACATTATTAGACATGGTGTGAAACATGCTTGCAAGCTCCAAGCTTCTTAACTTCTTGTAGACCGAAGCTCTTAAAATGACTGGGTATATATTAAACCAGGTTCTAACCAAGACTGTCCAAAGGACACCATTTGAGTTATTCAAGGGGTGGAAACCGAGTTGCAACATATACGTGTTTGGGGATGTCCGTCTAAAGTAAGAGTCTACAATCCACATGAAAAGAAGTTAACCCAAGGACTATTAGTGGATATTTTGTTGGATATGCCGAAAGGTCTAAGGGATATAGATTTTATTGTCCATCTCATAGCACTAGGTTTGTGGAATCAAGAAATGCAAAATTTCTTGAGAATGACTTGATTAGTGGGAGCGATCGATTTCAAAGCATTGGTTTTGAGAAAGATCATTCATATTCTTAGTATGCCACTTCAAGTAGTGGACTAATCGTTGCTGTTAACAATACGCCTCTAACACAAATGCATGTTGAAGAACCAATCCCAAAGGTACCATAAACCGTTGATCCCGATTCAATAGATGTTAAAGTTTAACAGATGCCCAAAGCTATTGAACAACCGACTGAACAATATGATCCTACTCTTTAGGAGAATGTTGATACAGCATTGAGAAGATCTACTAAAGTAAGAAAATTAACAATTCCTAGTGACTATGTTGTATATCTACAAGAGTCTGACTATAATGTTTAAAGTTAAAAATGATCTTAAGACGTTTTTACAAGCCATGAGCTCTAAGGATTTGAACTTGTGGCATAGTGCCATGAGAGAAGAGATAGATTTGATGGCGTCTAACAGAGTCTAGAATCTCATCAAGTTGCCTAATGGTGTAAAAACCATTGGATGCAAATAGGTCTTCAAGACAAAGAAGGACTCACAAGGCAACATTGAAAGACATACAGCAAGACTCATTGCTAAAGGATTCACTCAAAGGGAAGGAATCGACTACATAGAGACATTTTCTCCTATATCTAAGAAAGATTCCCTTCGTGTAATTATGGAATTGGTCGCACATTTTGATTTGGAGTTACACTAAATGGATGTGAAAACGATCTTCCTTAATGGTGATCTAGAGAAAGAGGTTTACATGAAACAGCCTGAAGGATTCTCTACTAGTGAAGGGGAGCATTTGATATGCAAACTTAATAAATCCATATATAGATTAAAACAAGCTTCCCAACAATGGTATTTGAAATTCCATAATATCATCACTTCATTTGGTTTTGAAGAAACATTATGGATTAGTGTATATACCAGAAGGTCAATGGGAGTAAAATTTGTTTTCTTATACTGTATGTGGATGATATTTTGCTTGCAACCAATGATAAGGATTTGCTATATGAGGTGAAACAATTTCTCTCAAAGAACTTTGATATGAAGGATATGGGTGAAGCATCTTATGTCATTGGCATTAAGATCCATAAGGGTAGATCTCAAGGTATTTTAGGTTTGTCTCAAGAAACCTACATTAATAAAGTTTTAGAGAGATTTTGGATGAAGGATTGTTCACCAAGTGTAGCACCCATTGTGAAGGGTGATAGATTCAACTTAAGCCAATGCCCTAAAAATGAGCTTGAGCAGGAATAAATGAAAAACATCCCATATGCTTCAGCTATTGGAAGCTTAATGTATGCTTAGGTCCGTACTAAACCTAACATTGCATTTGTTGTTGAGATGCTAGGGCAATATAAAAAAAACCCAAGTGTTAACCACTGGAGAGCTACAAAGAAGGTAATGAGATACCTTCAAGGGACAAAGGATTATATACTCATGTATAGACATACTGACAATCTAGAGGTCATTGGATATTATAATGCAAACTTTGTCGACTGTGTTGATACACATAAATCACCATCTAGTTACATTTTCATGTTAGCCGGTAGAGCCATGTCTTGGAGGAGTGCAAAGCAAACCTTAACTGTTACTTCCACTATAGAGGTTGAGCTTGTATCTTGTTTTGAGACTACTTCACATGGTATATGGTTGAAGAGGTTCATGTCTAGGCCTAGAATTATTAATTATATTTCTAAGCCATTGAGATTATACTGCGATAACTCAGTTGTTATATTTATGGATAAGAATAATAAAAGCAGCAGTCAAAGTAAACATATCAACATAAAGTACTTAGCCACAAGAGAACGTGTTAAAGAAAAGAAAGTAGTTATTGAGCACATTAGTACTAAGTTAAGGATAGCTGATCCTTTGACTAAAGGCATGCCACCAAAGAATTTTAAGGATCACATAGTAAGAATGGGACTTGGTTCCTTAATGTAATTTTTCAATGTACATGCATTTGATATTTTAATGAAACTTTTATTTAGTTAATGTTTTCTCATTTGGCTTTGTGTACACATTCTGCCTGTTCATTTATTTTGAGAAATATTATTAAGCTTGGACCTCAAATAAACATTGGGTTTATTCATCAAGTTCTATAAGCTTAAGAGGCACAATGCATTGTAATACATGGGAGATAATACTCATCATCAGAGGACTTATCACCATGATTTGTATATTTTGTTTCTCATTAAGATGGATTATGGAATACATGGATCAAGTGGGAGAATGTTAGATTTTCTCCTTCTTTTTAGGTAATAACTACTGGAGATGTGGTCCATAAATCCCATGATTTGTGGATCATGCAAACAACTTCTCCAAAGTTCCAAAATGCTTCCTATTTTTCAACAACTCACTAATGGATTGAGTTTTTTTTTTTTTGGATCAACTTTATTTTTCGGGGTCCCTTAGCCTACTCACTCCTATAGAAAAATACACCATCATTTTTTGAGAGAGTTAAGATTTAGAAGCACTAAACCGAAATAAAGACGCATAAACCAATCTTCGATTAAGCACCATTTATGTTAGCTTTGCAATGGCTAGAGGTATGTAATCAACTCCTTCGTTTTTACTATTGGTTTATTTATGTTCATTCAATCATTTGCTGAACATGATGAAGCCTTAGTCTGTTTACATTACTTACATCATGAGCACATATAGAGAGGAAAAGATTTCACAAGTATCTTTTATTGAGACCCTTTCTTAAATCCTTCGATTTATTCTCTTTTCCCTTTTCTTAGGTGCTTCAACAGCTAAATGTTTTTGCCAAAGAGGATATTGATGCTATTGTAAGGGCCTTGGATGATGTAAGATCTATTAAGGTTTTCATGGTTTGGTTCGTTTTGGTGCATACTTATAATAATATACAAAATTTGTTTGTTGTTTTATAATGAATCATACAACCGTATTTTACATTATGATTCAATTTAATTATATTAATATCCTGGACTTTAGATGTGTTTACTTGCTCCTACTATTTCATTTGAGATGTCGCTGTCTAAAGACTATGACTTTGCAAACCTACAAGAAAAAATCAAGTTCTATTGCTTAACTTTCGATGTATGGTAACTTAGTCGTTAAAATATGTTACCAGGCCTCTATTATTAGCATGTTCTAATCTTACTCCTGTTTGGGTTTGTGTTTTTAATTCTCATATGCCTATCAAACGGCTTTATGCAATTATTGAAAACGCAGCTTAAGACAAGAAAGGTGGAGCCTCTAAGGCAATATATTCTAGGAAAGAGAAGATCAACGTCACCCATTTCTATAAATGCCTTCAAACTGTAGGTTGATGTTGATTGTGACCCTATATATATATATATAGTTTATTTGACATATAAACAATAATTTATGTTAGATTATATATTCAATGTATTAATGATAATTTATGTTAGATTATATATTTGACATATCAATAATTTATATTTGTAAATAGTTTTAATGTTCATTCTACACATTTACATGAAAACTATTTATCATTTCAAAAAAGTTGTAGCTTTTCAAGTTGCGTGAATACTATATCATCTAAAAGAAAAAGCATATTGTTTCGTGTTAATCATGTACCAAAAATCATTTGCTATGTGTTAAATGATGCAAATTATTAGTTTAGTTATGTTTAATGTCATCATTAGTCTATTTTATTAATTAATTCAGTAATTATTTAATTTAATCGTTTAAGCACAATTTTAGTCCTTTTATGTGTGTATAACACTTAAGCCCATCCTTAGGGGTTAGTGGATCAACTCACATATACCAAGTTTCATGACTGACTCAAGGATTAATCTAATCAATAAAATATTTATTTATTATTATATCATTATTTTCATGGGGTAAGAATCATAGATATAGTACTTTTTTTTAGATATTCTGTAAATATTGTATCCGAAAAAATTATTTCAAAAATAGGTTGTGAAAGCGCATATGACATCCATGCCTTTAATTCAAAAAAAAAAATTACAATGAAGGAGCGAACGCCACCAGCAACTTCACTACAAAAAAAAAAAAAAAAAAAATTGCACTGAATGCGCAAGTGGCGTTTGCGCTTTCAATATAAATTATTTTTTTTTGAAGGCGTAGACGCCACTTGCACCTTTAGTGCAATTTTTTTTTCTTTTTTGGTACTGAAGGCGCAAGTGGTGTCCACGCCTTAAAAAAAAAAAAAAACTTACACTAAAGGTGTGGATGCTAACCACATCTTCATCCTATTTTTTTTTAACACTAAAGTCGCATACAAAATCCGCGACTTCGCAACATATTTTAGTAATATGTTTTACGGGTACAATAATTACGTAATTAAAAAAAAAACAATACTTTAGTATGTATTCCTATTTTATGTGCCTAAAGTCTATTGTCTCAAAATACAACTAAAAGCCCATGTTCACCTAGGATTCTTATTATAGCAAGTTTGAACATACATCCAATTTATTCATAAGGTTGGAATTCACTTAAAACATTATCAACTTTAATCATTCAAGTTGAAGATGCAACCTTTACACATTTAAGCCATCATATGAGGATCAAATATCATCCTAAACATTATTTAACTACTGATCATGGGATTTATGAATTAATTACCTAGATAGGCCATTAACATGGCAAGACGTGATTTAAATTTAGTTCCAACCATTGAAAAGGTGAGGCACATGAATACATATCAAGATTCAAATGCTAAACTATTCTTTAATTATTCAAGAATTCATTGAATTCCTAAATATTTTTAAGTCTAAAATTAGTATAAAGATCAATTAGGCAATGAAAAATGTTGAATACTTAATCCAGCATGCCATTCTAACATAATAACTCCTTATAGATGATGTTAAGCATGTAGTGCATTTATCTATGATCAAGTTTAAGTCTTTTTATACCTAAGTTATCTTACAAGTGTTAAATGGTACCTTAAATGTCGTTTATGTCAAAATTTACAAAACGTAACCTCAATTAAGCACCACAACAAGTTAGAAATACAACGAAACACAACAATCAAGCATCCATTACTTGGCAAGGTGGCAACAAAACCTAGGCTCCACATCAAGCCTACTTTAAGCTACCTAAATCCAATTTCTACTCAATTTAAGTTTGTCTAGGGTTCAAATAGCATTTCAACATGGTCACAACATGATATTAAAGCAACAAATACATTTCTAAACACCAACCATGGTCATTATATGATATCAAGGTTCAAGCTCAACTCATTAAACTACTAAATCCTAATTTTTACACATATAACTATTAACAAATCAAACGCTTCAAAACATCATTTTATCACATTCAACTACTATCCTATGATTCATGCCACTCATAGGAATATTCCAAGCATACCCACTTCATTTCAACAACACAAATCATTCACATACTTCTATAAGATTATTGTACATCATTAGTTAATATAAGTAGAGATTATTCTATAAAACTAGCTAAACCCATGAAATTACTTAGGAAAGTTACCTTTAAGAGCTTAGAAGTTTTTATGCAACCAATGTAAAAGCTTCATTAACCCTCTTGATTAACTACCCCACAAGGACACACTAAGTTAATAAGGATTTAAGTGAGTAAACTGGAGTTTTCAACTTAGGGTTTAAGGTTTTAGGGAATAAAGGTTTTTGAAAATAGAAATGAGGGTTTGGTGCCTTGGGGTGGATGACACAAAGGATTATGAGGTGAGTTCTTTTTGTCAAAATGCTAAAAGTTACTAGAGAGGCCTATAAGTGAAAAAGTTTCTTACTTTTATTAACAACTTGTTTACTTCACTTCATGAGGTAAAGGATAAATTGAATTACAATTCACTATGAGTGGAATAGAAGTTTAATTATTATTATATGTCTATTGTGTTGTTTAATTGAGGTAAATTATGTAAAGAATTATAATGAAATAAATCCAAAGTATCAATTATACTCCTAATATGGGTGGTGGAATCAGGAATGATGTAACTAAGTAGTGTTTTCAAGAATAAGACATTTTATGACAAAGATGAAAAATGTACTATTGAATAGCAATTTATGAGTTGGATACATAAATTACTATTCAATTTTTTTAAGTGATGGCAATTCATATGAAATAATTATTAGTATTTAAATTCCAATTGAACATCATAACAATGACTATATATAAATTAAGGAAGAAATGAAATGGGTATTTCTCTAAATGAACATATAGTAAGTTTTATAAAAAGGTTCAATAAATGAGTTTTAACAATTCTAAACATAATTTTAGGGTAATTAAAGGTTTTTTAACTTCTATATAGACTCTCCATAATATCCAAAACCCATCTTTAGAATTGCCTTGTTAAAACCCAACTATAAAGTAAAATGGTCATTTTAAAAAAAAAATTGCCCTAAGCTTTGAAAAGAAAAAAAAAACTTTTTAATTAAACTTTAAACATCCATTTTTTTACCTTAATACTTTATTTGTGACCTTCAAACATTTCACAAGTACTTTATCAAAAGGTGATGGCTCACTAAACCTCTATCGTGCTCACATGTAAAAATCATTATTAAGTGAAAGTTATAATGGCATGAAGGGTCTCAATCCTCTTTGAGAGAACCAAATATTTTGATTAATGTGATCCATTATGCCATGCATACAACAATTGCTTAAGAAAGACAAATTGGCTAAGGGAGAGTTTATTTCTATTGATGGCAATAGTTGGATCAATGCTCACTCTCAACAAACGTAAGAACTTCATGAGCAGAGAGGTGTTGCACAAGTTTATGATGCTTGACCTTATCTTGGCCTTGTCTTAGAACATATTTGAAAATAGTTTCATCCAGTTATTAGCTTAGCCAATCATATGAAAGATTGTTAATCTATAGAAGGTTCCAATTTAGATTATTCAAACTATTAATTGAAAAAAAAGGGTAGTTTTTTAAAACATTTTCTCTTTTTTTTTAGTAAAATAATATTTTTATAATTTTAAAATTTATAGGTATCACCAGTTATACGTATAAGATGTTTGAATCTATATGTTTTTTATTCGTTATATTTCATGAACTTAATTACTTGATGTTTTTTATTTTAAAAATTATATATTATATAGTATTTGGTTAAATAGTGGAGAAACTAATAATTTTTTTTTCGAACTAATTATTTCAGAAAAAAAAAAATATTATTATTCTTAGCAATTAAGTTATCGGATTAGTCTCAAATGTTAGCGTAGCGATAAAGGTATTGTTTTTTCTTGAACCCGACCCGAATGCCAAACACTATAAATTTATGGAAACTCCTTCTCCTCCTTCATTTTGAAAGTTTGAAAAGAATTCCATCAGTTAACAATGGCAGGTCGGTTCGGGTTTCAATCCTCCGCAGCGATGACGCTGACTGTCACCAACACTCCGGCGGCAGATCTCGCCTTGACGAACTTCGGTTATTGCTGTCCTTCCGATCTCCACAACTTCTCTGTCCCCGGCACCAGGCTCTTCCTGGCTTCTGTCGCTGATTGCTTTGTTCTTTCTCTCTCTCATCCTTTTCTCACTACTCTCAGTTAAAATTTCATCAATTTCTTGATTTTTGGTAAGTTCTCAGTGTTTGATTATACTGATAGGTCAATGTTCATTATCGATCACGTGATATCCGATCTGGATATCTAAGTTATCGATTAAATGCATCTATGAGTGTTTGGAAGTTGCTTATGTAAGTAATACACGATTGATGGACCGGTAAGAGAAGTCTCTTATTTGCTTTCTTTTCATTTGGACAATGTTTTATTAGAATTTTTAGATTTTAGCTGCTGAATGATTTAGTTTAAATCCATAAAATTGGGATAAGGAGAAGCGGACATATAGGATTATGTATCGAGAGGACTGGTTGGATAATGTTTGATCAATGTTTCATTGGGCTGAGACCAATCATCAAGTTTAAGCAAACTTAATTGTTGAGCATAGATTGTGCACTGATAAAAAAGAGGATCACATAGTAAAGTTATTTTTAGGAATTCTTCATGCAAGCACCCAGTTGATGGGCGTTGAGAAGTCTTTGCCATTTTCACCTTTAAGTTAAAATGTGTGTCTAGCTGTTATTGGTGATAAATAAGTAACAAAGGGCCAAGCGGTTCTGTGGAAGACTTGCTAGTGCAAGTAAGTACAGAGGGAATATGTGGCTTGTAGTCTTTTAACGTTCTTGCCTTGTTTGTCCTTAATCGCAAGAACTCCTCATGATGCCATTCGCCCTGGTCATATGGCCCTAAATGCAATCCAACGAAGGCATGCACGAGTTTCTACTGGTGACACAGTTTCTGCTAGTCGGTTAGTGAATGACATTTTAGACTTGTTTGTATATGTGCTTGCAAAATAATTTATCATAGATAGATGCCTTTCCTATAATAGGTTCATTCCACCTGATGATTTCAACTTGGCATTGCTCTCACTTGAGTTGGAATTTGTCAAGAAAGGGAATAAAAGTGAGCAGGTATGGCAATAGTACATTCAAGTTGGTGTTTTTTGGATTTCTTTGTTGGACAATCTCAATGATCTCATCATTTTCAGCTTGATGCTGTTCTACTGGCTAACCAACTCAGGAAGAAATTCAATAACCAGGTATGCTTGTATTTTGGGTTTTAAAAACATGCTCTTACTTCCGTTAGACTGCATTTATTACAACTAAATTATGTTTACACACACAAGAAAAAGAGAACAATAAGAAAAGTGTGTGTATTGAGATTTTGTTGTGTTTGTGCAGTGTGTATGTGTACTGATGTTGTGTTGTAAAGTTGTGTTGAGCTTGTGCAGTGTGTATGTGTGCTGTGTTCTTGGTTAGTGTGTCGTGGGTTTGAGTGTCATTTGGTCAGTTATTGTTGTGACACTGATAGGGCAGTTATTGGGGGAAGTTATGTGCAGTTATCTTATGTGTAAAAATGAGAGTAAAAGTAGGGAAATAAGCAGTTATGTTCAACTGCTCCTTGTATCAGCATATAAGGAAGTAACAAAAATAAATAATAAGTCCTATTTCTAGAAAAATTTCAGATTTTTTTTTTAAAAAGAGATTTGGGGTTCTCTCTTTAAGTGAGCCCTAAATAGAGATCCTCAGATTCTCTCTTTAGTTGAGCCCTTTCTTAGAGATCGTAGGGTTCTCTCAAATGAGTCCTTGATGCGCCTCTAAGAATTCATAAGCCCTTGCAGAGGGTTTATAGATGGCGTATGCCTACTACATCTACTTAGCTTGTGTCACTGTGTGTTGTGTAGTAGTTGTGCTTTTGTATGTCTGTTATTGTATTCTGAAGTTACTTCAGTATGCACTGCAGTGTAGTAGTGATTTGTGTAGAATGTGTGTAGTATGTTTGGGGTCTATAGATATTTCCGGTGGCAGATTTGTAAATAGTGAGTTGTGTCAGCTGGTAGATAGTTTGGAAAGGGGACTGTACAGGTACTATAAGAAGTAAGTCAGTTAGTGAGTTTGGCATCCAGTTTTATGAGAAAGGAAATTGAAACCCTGGCAAAAAGGTTTTCTCTGGAAGTTTGCTTCTTTGGAAGTAAAAGTACAGCCACGTAAAGAAAGGTGCACTTTGCTATTCTATTTTTTAAGTTTTGAACCTGCATTTGCGTCAGTCCTAAGCCTAGTTTCACACAATTATGTAACAATTTGGTATCAAAGATGGATTGCATCGGAGACTTTTTTTTTTTTGATGAAATGCCAGCTTACATCGGAGACTTGTCATATTTGATAACAACTTGAAAATTTATGTCTATGTATCGAGAAGATCATGCACATGTGGGGCAAAATGTGAGTGTTTAAAGAAGATTTTGGATGTCTTTATGATTTTTTTCAGCACTATCCAATGTTTGTGTGTGAGCTTACGTGTGTTCTTAGAGGTGGGAGTGATGTTACAAATAAATTAAGTGATGAAAAATATGTAGTAGCTCCCTTTGTGTATACACGCAAGAAGAAAAGAGCTTAATTTGAAAAGTGTGTGTATTGAGGTTGTGTTATTTTTGTGCAGCATGTATGTGTACTGATGTTGTGAAGCAAAGTTGTGTGGAGTTTGTGCAGTGTGTGTGTCTGCTGTGTTGTTGGTCGATGTATTACAGACTGATGTTGGTTTCAGCATCATGTGGTCAGTTGTTGTTGTAATACAATACAAATAGGTGTAGTTATAAGGCAATAAGGGAAGTTATGTGTGGTTATCTTATGTGTAAATATAAGAGTAAAAGTAGGGAAATAAGCAGTTACATTCAACTGCCCCTTGTATGAGCATATATGGCAGAAATGAAAAGAAATGATACAAGTCCTATTTCCAGAAAATTTTCAAATTTGTTTCTAGTAATAGAGATCTTGAGTTCTCTCTTTAAGTGAGCCTTATATAGAGATTGTAGTTTTTTTTTTTTTCTTTTTTTTTTTAAACGGAACCCTTTCTTATCTCTTAGATGAGTCATAAACCTAGTTTCACATGATTATGTAAAAATTCAAGCAATTGGTGGAATAGTCAGTTTTAGTTGCAACATTAAATATCCATATCTAAACCAATATTCCCAGTAGTTAGAAGCTATGTACGTCTTCTGTGATGAGTAATCATATTTGTAAGGACTTAATAAAGCTAACTATCAAGCAGTTGGACTGGAAAACTGGGAAGGAAGAATGGATGGTCCGTTTAGTGAAAAGTCAATCCTTATTAAATGGATAGTTAGGTGTTGCAACATAGAACTAAAAAAAAAAGATGAGAGTTAGCTCTCCCTCTGTCTCACATGAGCAGCTGTCAACATGTATTTTTTTGGCCAAGGGTGAAGAGAATATAGACTGCAAATCCTAAACATGCAGGCTACCATTATGCAGGTCATGACAGTTGGGCAAAGAGTCTCATTTGAGTATCATGGGAACAACTATATTTTCACAGTGACTCAAGCTGCTGTAGAGGGGCAAGAAAAATCGAAGAGTGCTCCTGAAAGAGGAATGATATCAGCTGACACTTATATTGTTTTTGAGGCATCAAGTGCAAGCGGGATAAAGGTTTTTTTGTTTTCTTTCTCTCTTCAGTTATCCTGAAATGCTATTCTGATAAAAGCAGAATTCACCTAAAGAATTTTCTAGCCAATGAGGTCAGTCAACTTATTATTCTTATGCTCTGCAGATTGTTAATCAGCGTGAAGCTGCAAGTAGCAGCATCTTTAGACAAAAAGAGTTCAACCTTGAGTCCCTTGGTATAGGTGGCTTGAGTGCTGAGTTTGCCAATATATTTCGAAGGGCTTTTGCTTCTCGTGTTTTTCCTTCTCATGTGACAAGCAAGTAAATATTGTTTCAAGTATTTTGATGTTATAATTTAAGTCATATTCTACTTTTGGAGCTCTGACTGGAAAGCTTTTGCCTTTCCAGATTGGGGATTAAGCATGTAAAGGGTATGCTACTACATGGCCCGCCTGGTACTGGAAAGACACTAATGGCTCGTCAAATAGGGAAAATGCTGAATGGAAAGGAACCAAAGGTTTGAATTTCATGAGATATTTATGATTTTCAATTGGAACAGAATAATATGCATCTTATGGTTGTAGGCTCTAGATATGGTGCTTGAGTTCTATTTTATTAAATTTCATGGTATGTGAGTTATGTATGACTGTTGCCTTTTATTTATGGAATTTCAAGTCAATTAACATGAACACTTCCATCACCTTTTCCCCTCACATTTGCTTTTCACATGTTATATCTATTCTGAGAGCTTGCAAGTATCTCATTCCTCTTGGGAGAGACTGCGATGTCTATTCTTTGCATGTCTTGCCTTCGTTTGGTAATATATCTTTTAAATTTTAAGGAAGCTAGTGGATTTGTGTGGAAAAGTACCTGACTGCTTGTTACAATGTTTTTCTACCTGATCACAAAGTCACAAGCTTCTTGTTAATTGGAAAAGTTTTACTCCCTCGTGTCATGTTTTAATATTACAGCAAGTCCTTGCACCATTGAATGGATTCTTATGTTTTTTCTTGTATTTGCTGAACCTCAATAGATCGTTAATGGACCAGAAGTTTTAAGCAAATTTGTTGGAGAAACTGAGAAGAATGTCAGGGATTTGTTTGCTGATGCAGAAAATGATCAAAGGGCTCATGGTAGGGAGACATTCTTGAGAAGTTTTCTTCTTGATTTGTTGTTCTTTCCTTTACTCAAATTATATCATTTTATGTTTTGTTTTCTTTGATTCTCAGGGGATCAAAGTGAGTTGCATGTCATAATTTTTGATGAAATTGATGCCATTTGTAAGGTATGAGATTCATCAAACCAATTTTAACATTATTTGCTTCCAATGTTTTTTTGCTTACTATTACTAGAACCATGGTTTTCAACTCTGCATGGAAGTATTAGTTACGTGAGATGTATTTATAGCAAATCCATCGATTAATGTTGTAATAAGCCATAATTATTTTGGTTTGGGAAAGTTAGTTGCTTTATATTCATGATGATCCTTTGTATAAATGACAGAAAGTGTGAAAAGAAATGTAATAGAAGTTTTTAATACGTTACACATGCATGCATACGTGAGTGAAATATGTGAACAGTACTATTGCGGATGCATTCTTGGGCAAACAATATGCAAGACACACAAGCAAAAGGGGTAATGCAAAATAAGGAATCTTAGGAATATCTTTTTTACTTTTCAGTTTTTGTTCTTTCCTAGTCATATTTTCTTACTTTCCAATTTTTTTATCTTTCCTTATTTATAGTAGGAGTTATTTTAGGAAACTAAGACATTGAGGAATCCTAATCTTTGTTAATTAGGAATCCTAGTCTTTTTATTATCTTTAGTATTGTAAGGAAGCTTCCCTATACATGGGGAGTTATTGAGCAATAAAGAAGGCAGAGAATTCTTTTAAAAATATCAAGAGATTGGAAACTCTCTCTCTCATCGAGTTTCAAGATGGTAGCTCCCTTCAAGAGCTGTGTTTGATTATTAAGGATAGGTGCATCAAGGAGGAAGAACAAGGGTAAGAACCCTTTGTTGGAAGGAGAATTCTCTATCCTTCGTCCGGTGACTCGATCACAAACTAGGAACCGTAACAATTTGGTATCAGAGCCGCTCACTATGGACGAGAACATCGTTGAAGAATAGCTACGTTATCTTTTGCATGAAAATCAATCACAAACGGATGCCAAAATAGCAGCAGCGGAATCAAGGAGGGCCACTTCAGAGGCAAGGATGGCGGCTCAACTTCAACAATTATCACAACAAATTGAAGCCTTGTTTTGTGCAAGCGACCATGGCAAAGGAGTGGAGTTTGGGGATAGAAGTAATGCAGGCTCCAACCAAAACCAAGGCTCTCACGTGGATGAAGATAGCAGTAGCAACAAAGGGGACATGAGTGGCAGAGGATCAGGGGGTTGGGTGCTGCGGTATACGAAGTTGGATTTTCCCGCCTATGATGGAGCGAGTGACCCATTAATGTGGACCCATAGGTGCGATAAATTCTTTGCTAATCAGAGAACGGTTGAGGGAGACAAGGTGGGTCTTGCCGCTTTCCACATGACAGGAGGGGCGCAATTATGGTTTTACCAAATGGAAAAGGAAGAACCAAATATGACCTGGAAGACATTCCAAGAGTATTGTACCCTTCGCTTTGGGCTACCCTTGCGAAGCAACCCTTTAGGTGAGTGAATTAACCTCAAACAAACCGGTTCCATGGAAGAGTACCAACAAGAGTTTCAAACCTTATTAGCAAGGGCAAGCTCGGTATGAGCTAATCAACAAGTCGACATGTTCACGGCAGGATTGAGGGAGAATATTCGCATTGATGTAGAATTGCACAGCTCACCAAGTTTGTTACATGCCATGAATTTTGTGAGAGCTTTTGAAAGAAAATTGCAACTCACCCAAAACGTAAAGAAAAGTGTAAATCACAGCACCAATTTCGGTTCAAAGGGAACTCCAAATCAGGCACCGTGGCGGGTAGTGCATCTCCTTCTTCAAGCAGTGCTACAATGCCATTTGTTAAGAGATTAACAAGAGCTGAGATGGCCACTCGTCGAGTTCAAGGATTGTGTTATAATTGTGATGAACAATACGTCCTTGGACATCAATGCAAGAAACTATTCTGGTTAGAAATGGACGAAACAGCGAAGAAAGACTCAACTGAAGAAGAAAATACTCCAGCGATATCCTTGCACGCCATTATCGGGGAACAAAATGCTAAAACCATGCAATTAACGACAATGGTTTATGAGCAGCCCTTGAATAGTTTGGTAGATCCCGGTAGTACTCACAACTTCATGAATTCGACAGCAGCTCAAATATTAGGAATTCATATTCAACCCCAAACAAACCTGCAAGTGGCGGTAGCAAATGGGGAGCAAGTGGTGGGATTAGGCAAATGCACCAACTTACAGTTTTCAATCAACAATCATCCTTTCCAAGCAAATTTTTACGTGATTCCTTTAGCTGGGTTTGACTTGGTATTAGGTATACAGTGGCTTCAAACATTGGGGCAAATTCTATGGGATTTCTCCTCCCTCACCATGCGCTTCGAGAAGGTGAGCAACCCAATTGTATTACAAGGACAGTTGCAAACTTCACACTCAACACTAAACTATCTTCAAACATCACAACCGCAAGAGAGGGACTTGGAGAAAATACTGGCAGCTTTCGAGGAAGTATTTCAAGAGCCAATAGGACTACCACCCATCCGACCATGCGATCATCGCATTAATTTACAGCTAGATACTGCTCCCGTGGTAGTTCGACTCTATCGATACCCGCATCTTCAAAAAGATGAGATTGAAAAACAATGCCAACAAATGTTACAGCAAGGCATTATCAGGCCGAGTCGCTTGCCATTCTCCTCTCCGGTATTGCTAGTTCACAAACACGATGACACATGGCAATTTTGTGTAGATTACAGGGAGCTGAATAATAAGACTATAAAGGATAAATTTCCCATTCCAGTAGTGGATGAATTGTTGGATGAGTTGCATGGCGCAAAATTTTTCACCAAGCTTGACCTCCAATCTGGTTATCATCAACTTCGAATGGATCCTCAAGATGTGGAGAAGACAGCTTTTCGAACTCACCATGGCCATTTTGAGTTCCTTGTCATGCCCTTTGGGCTAACCAATGCCCCTTTCACCTTTCAAGCATTAATGAACGAGGTATTTCGACCCCATTTACATCAATTTGTGCTTGTTTTTTTTTACGATATCCTTGTGTACAGCAACTCATGGGAGAATCATTTACTGCACCTCTAAACTGTCCTTGAGTTATTGAGGGCCCATCATCTCTATCTTAAGAAGTCTAAGTGCTCATTTGGAGAACCACAAGTCTCCTATTTAGGTCATGTGATATTAGCAGGAGGTGTTTCCACTGACACAAGTAAAATTCAAGCGATCACGGATTGGCCTCAACCTCAAACTATCAAAGCCTTGCGTGGATTCTTGGGGTTGACAGGGTATTACCGCAAATTCATTAAGGATTATGGACAAATTGCTGCCCCTTTGACAAATATGCTGAAGAAACAAGCTTTTCAATAGAATGAGGCAGCTCACTCCTCCTTTGAAGCGCTAAAGAAAGCCTTAATAGCTGTCCCAGTACTGAGTTTGCCTAATTTCCAGGAAGAATTTGTAGTTGAATGTAATGCGTCCGATATAGGAATAGGCGTAGTCTTGCAGCAAAATGGACATCCCATTGCATTTTTTAGCAAGAAGCTAGTTGAATGTCATTTGAAACTTGCAACTTATGAGCGAGAATTAATAGGTCTAGTGAAGGCAATCCAACATTAGAGACCATATCTTTGGGGACGTTCTTTCATTGTTTGAACAGATCACTATAGTCTCAAGTATTTACTTGAACAACGGTTGTCCACATCTCCCCGACAGCACTGGTTTAGCAAGTTAATGGGTTTCACTTTTCGCGTAGAATATAAGGCTGGCCAGTTGAATGTTGCTGCAGATTTGTTGTCATGCCGTGAGGAAGATTGTGCGTTGTTATATGCAATATCCCAACTGTAAGTCCTCTTGTTCGATGAAATTCAAGTAGAGATTCAAAATTCAACTACTTTAAGGGCCCTTAAATCAAGGATTGAGCAAGGAACAACTGGCTTGGGTTGGTTTTTGCGTGATGAGATGATATTCTTTAAAGATCGCATTTACCTATTACCAACATCTTCCTTGATCAACGCTATATTATCAGGAATCCATGACAACACTCATGAAGGTGTTGAGAAAACCTTGCAGCGCATTCGCAAGGTTTTTATTAGTCTGGAATGAAGACCACCATCAAAGCTTATGTCGCCGCATGTTTCGTTTGTCAATGGAATAAAGCTGAACATTTGAGTCTAGCCGAGTTGTTACAACCGTTGCAATTACCGCACCAAGTTTGGTCGGATATATCAATGGATTTTATTGACGGATTACCCAAATCATTGGGTAAAAGTGTCTTATTCGTGGTGGTAAATAGGTTCTCAAAATATGCTCACTTTATTTCATTGGCACATCCCTACAATGCTTGCACCATTGCAAGGGTATTCCTTGACAATATTGTTAGATTACATGGCATTCCTGAATCTATTGTTAGTGATCGCGAGCCCCTTTTTACTAGTACCTTTTGGAAGGAGTTGTTTCGTTTATGCGGAACCAATCTTCATTTCTCTTCCGCATATCATCCACAATCTGATGGGCAGACTGAGGTGGTGAACCGCACCATTGAGATATACTTGCGTTGCCTTACTGGAGTTCGCCCTAAAAAGTGGGTAGAATGGCTTCCTTAAGCCGAATTTTGTTACAACACTTCATTCCACACGGCCCTTAAAACATCTCCATTTCAAGTTGTTTATGGACGAGAACCTCCGAGTTTAACATCTTACGTTGCTCGCACTTCTAGAGTCGATGCAGTGGATCAAGCATTTCTTGCTCAAGATGAAGCTTTAGCAGACATTCTCACCAAACTCCACCAAGCGCAGCAACAAATGAAAACCTTCTATGATAAAGGACATCGTGATGTGGAATTTCCTCCCGGTACTTATGTGTGGTTGCGTTTACAGCCTTATTGTCAGAAAACACTTACTAGCCACATTTCACATAAACTTGCCCCTAAGTTCTATGGGCCTTTTCTTTGTGGCGAAGCGCATTGGTACCGTAGCATACCAACTTGAGCTTCCTTTGGACTGCAAGCTGCACAATGTCTTTCACATGTCCTTGTTGAAGCCTTTCAAGGGCGAGCTACCTAGGGAGCCAACGGAGCTGCCACCACTGGAAGATGGTCAAGTTGTAATCAGTCCTATGGCCATTTTGCGAACTCGATTGAACTGAGGTCGTTGGGAAATCTTGGTACAATGGAGTAGAGGTACGCTAGAGGATGCTACTTGGGAAGATGTCTTGGAATTCAAACTAGCATTTCCGGACTTCCAGCTTGAGGACAAGCTGTTTGTAGAGGAGGGGAGTAATGTTGCGGATGCATTCTTGGGCAAACAATATGCAAAATGCACAAGCAAAAGGGATAATGCAAAATGAGGAATTCTAGGAATATCTTTTTTATTTTCCAGTTTTTGTTCTTTCCTAGTCATATTTTCTTACTTTCCAGTTTTTTTATCTTTCCTTATTTATAGTAGGAGTTATTTTAGGAAACTAAGACAATGAGGAATCCTAATATTTGTTAATTAGGAATCCTAATCTTTTTATTATCTTTAGTATTGTAAGAAAGCTCTATACATGGGGAGTTATTGAGCAATAAAGAAGGCAGAGAATTCTTTTAAAAAAATCAAGAGATTGGAAACTCTCTCTCTCTCAACGAGTTTCAAAGTGGCAACTCCCTTTAAGAGCTGCGTTTGATTATTAAGAATAGGTGCATCAAGGAGGAAGAACAAGGGTAAAGAACCCTTTGTTGGAAGGAGAATTTTCGGTCCTTCGTCCGGTGACTCGATTACAAACTGGGAACCGTAACAAGTACCTATATCAATGAGTGTAGTTCTGGTCAATGTCATCATTTAGATTATTAAAAATGAAGAAATATTTTGAGAGGTTAGCTTCGTGTTAAATTCAATTGTTAGATCTTGCACCGTAAGCAATGAAGGTACAAGATAAAAAACCTGCATTGTAGCAACACACATGCTCCCAAAGGAAAAAGGTAATACCATTGTATGGTCAAATAGGGGAAAAATTGGAAATTTTATGTTTTATCAAGTGCTGGTTCTTGGTGATGGTAATAAAATATTACTCCCCCATTTTGTGAGACTTTTAATGAATCATCTATTCTGCTCATTGCTTGTAGTTTCTGTATGGTTATCTTGTCCTCTCATTTTCCATTGGAAAATGCTAGCTGAGAACAGTGCTAGCTTGAATCACAAACTGGCAACTGCTGAGGGATTCTGGATTTGCAGTAGATAATTTACTTAATGCATCTCCTGGTTGAACTTGTATTAGATTTTTCTTCTGAATGCATCAATGTTTGGCTCATTTACTGTGGTGTTCAAGTTCCTTGATGATATGCGTGTAACATCATTGCAAATTTATCTACATGATCTAGCATGCTTTCAATTGGAAAATAAATTGCACAGTGCAATTATACACTGCGAGTTTGTGTGCAAGTTGCAATGGATGGAAAACATAATCATGTGCACTTTGTAAGCCATGATTTCACTGCCTCCTAATTTGGGGTGAACAAAGCATTATACAATAGAAAAATCTTATTGCACTTCTGAAATTTGATGTTGCAGTCAAGAGGATCAACAAAAGATGGGACAGGAGTTCATGATAGTATTGTGAATCAGCTACTTACTAAGGTTGGTAAAGATTCATGGACTTATTGAGATCTGTATACAGTAGTTGATCGAGATTTGGTCTGTGTTTCCCTCTGTAATTTTGTTGAAATCTACTTCATGGGCATGTCCTGTCTTTTCAGATAGATGGTGTGGAGTCTCTGAACAATGTGTTGCTCATTGGAATGACCAACAGAAAAGATTTGCTTGATGAAGCCCTTTTGAGGTGTCGCTCTCTTTTCCACCTTATGCATTATTAACTTACTCGTTCCACTATACCCAATCAGTGGACAAAGCTGCTTTCTTATGACAGATCATGATTGTTTCTTCAAATTCCTTTTTGGATATGCTAAACTCTGAGTTAAATATGTTGGTTTTGAATTTTTAAGACTTCAAGGCATATTGCAAATGTACTTCTTCAACAAATGCAAATATGATAATTATAAATCTGATCTTTGGTTGATAGACCTGGACGATTGGAGGTCCAAGTTGAGATAAGCCTTCCTGATGAAAATGGCCGTCTACAGATATTTCAGATTCATACAAACAAGATGAAAGAGAATTCTTTCCTTTCTCCTGATGTGAACCTCCAGGAACTTGGTATGCTCTTTTTGGCATATAATGGTAGATCAACCCCCTCCTTTCCCCCAACCCCCATGTTTCTTTGTGTAAATGATCAGCACAAGTGTTAGTGGATAGTCAAATTAACCCCTTCCCCTAAATTATTTCATTGGGGGTAATTATGCAATAACTTCTTTATAATTTGAATTTTGAAAATATAACAATGAAAATTTTTATTTTTCATTCTGATTTCATAACTTAAAATTTTATTGGAAATGAGAATAAATATTTTTTTTTTAATTATACTGTTATTTTGTATTTTTTTGGCACTCAGGGGTTCATTACCTCTGTTATAGTGTAAATCTTAGCAGTCTATATAAACATTGCAATTGCAATGGCCTGAAATCTATTTCTGCATTTGATGGTAGTATTTCTAAAATTAATGCCCCTTTTCGTTGAAATGCAGCTGCTCGTACAAAAAACTACAGTGGAGCAGAAATTGAAGGTGTTGTCAAAAGTGCAGTATCATTTGCTCTTAATAGGCAACTAAGTCTTGATGACCTCACTAAGCCTGTAGATGAAGAGAGTATTAGAGTCACTATGGAGGATTTCCTCAATGCCCTGTATGAGATTCCTCCAGCATTTGGAGCCTCTACTGATGATTTGGAAAGATGCAGGTAATGCAACATAAACCACTCCATGTCTTTTGATCTTTTCTTGGTAGTTCCCCTCCATACCCACTGTAGGCTTTAATGTTTCCAGTGTTAGTAATTGTACACTTCTTGCATCTGTAGAAAATGGTAGGACAATGTGATGATTATGTACAATAGCTGATTGGTTGATGATTTGAGTGTTTGTTAATTCTCTCCTTGGTGATGGGGAAAAAAACGATTGAATATATCTTAAAAAGTGCACTAAGGGTACAATAGATAACACTTTTATACCTGGAGCATTGTATCTTTTCTTCAATATTGTTCTCCTCCTAATGGTGGTGGTTTAGTTGAAGTCGTATTGAGTGAGTGTGGTGATTGTTTCATTTATTATCTTAATGGAAGTGAATCCAGTTTTTCCAGTAGGATGCTAGGCAGTGCATGTAATGATGCTTAATTCTGTTGTCAATCTAGGTTAAATGGCATGGTGGATTGTGGTGATCGGCATAAACACATTTATCAAAGAGCTATGCTACTAGTCGAGCAAGTGAAAGATAGCAAAGGAAGTCCACTTGTTACTTGCCTATTAGAGGGTCCAACTGGCAGGTATGCAGGAGTCCTAACATTTAAAGCTCATGGTTTATTTCAATGGGATGATAGTTGACATACCTTTCTGAACAGTGGCAAAACAGCTATGGCAGCAACAGTGGGTATTGACAGTGATTTCCCATATGTAAAAATAGTAAGTTTGTTATAAAGTGGGCGATTGCCCATTTTCTTCTTAAATTATTAAAAGATTTTGCACATTACATTCTTTATTGCTAATTTTGTCTACTGTGATTTTTCGATTGGTAGGTTTCAGCTGAGTCCATGATTGGCCTGCATGAGAGCACCAAGTGTGCACAGATAATCAAGGTTTTGATTGATTATAGCCTGTCTAACCTTAGCTGTCATTATACCATAGTGAAAACTTCAATTCTTCCTGTAGATATTGTCCTTTTAATGTTCAATTGTTCTTCTGTAGGTCTTTGAGGATGCATATAAGTCACCTTTGAGCATCATTGTCCTAGATGACATTGAGAGGTAATACAACCTCAACCTCAATGTGTGCATTTGTGCTTCATTAATTGCTAGGCTCTGCCTGTTTTATGGCATTTTGGCTTTGCATTTTCTTTTTACAGGTTACTGGAGTATAGTGCTATTGGACCTCGCTTTTCAAATTTGATTTCTCAGACATTGTTGGTCCTCCTTAAACGAGTTCCTCCAAAGGTTATCTAGTCATCCCCACTTTGGTGGCTATAGTTGCATGTTTGGAAAAATCCTGTAATGGAATGTGGCCACCTTCTTACATTTTCAACCCTAATCATTGCAGTTGTGAAACAATTATCCCTTTAACAATTACTTGTTCTTTTGGCATCTAAGAGTTTCATGTCTGAATTACCTTGAAAAAGAAGTTTCATGACTTTCATCCCTACATGTTTTTTACTGCAGAGTAGATTATGGCTGCAAGCTTTTTGTTTTTATCCAAATACTAATGTGGTTTCAAATTAATGCTTTATGGAGGAAGAAAAGTTCAGATTTGGGTGCTGACAATGACTTTATGATGATCTGGACCTCTGACCTACTTGGATGGAATATGAAGTTTCTTAGTTCACTTCTGCTTAGTTTCCTGTGGATGCCAGCATCCCTCAAGTTCCATGGCCCCATCATTGCTAAATGATATTGAGTATTCATCATGTGGTGGGTGTAACAACCGCCGAAACTTAGAATTTAGATAGAACTACACGGTAGTTACTCTACAGTTATAATGACAATTAATTGGATGAGTCTTGGTACCTCTCTTTGAGAGAGCAACATGGAACAAAATAAATTAACTGATGTGGTCTTTTGGCATTCTAGGAGAATACATGGGTAGCATGTGCTTTGTTTGTCGTGATAAACTCTTCTAAACAAAAAATATCCCAAGAAAGATGATTCTGGACAAGTGGTGTGGTTATAGGCTGATTCATTTTTATTTATGTTATTACTGGACGATCTATTCTTGGATGTCTAGTACATATTGGGACTTGTGATTCTTTTCATTTAAATGGGTACTGTTATTGTTTATGTAAATTTATCTGTTTGTTTTTATCTGTCAGGGGAAGAAGCTTTTGGTGATAGGAACGACGAGTGAAATAGGCTTCTTAGACTCAATTGGCTTCTGTGATTCTTTCTCAATCAGCTACCATGTGCCAACATTGAAAACGGAAGATTCGAAAAAGGTTAGCTTATTACAAATTTATCTAGGCCATTTCATGTCTCATATTACAATTTATCTAGGCAAAAATCTCAATTTGTGTTGTTATAATTTTTTTTCCTATTGCTTGTATTATTTTGGAAACAATGGTGTTTATATACTTGTGAGTTTTATGGTTGCACTACTTCAAGATGCTTTTACTAGACAGACCCATGTTTTTTCCTTTTTCCTTTTTCTTTTTTTTTATTTTTTTCATTTATTCCGTTTATTCTCTTTTCCCTTTTCTTAGGTGCTGCAACAGCTGAACGTTTTTGCCACGGAAGACATTGATACTGCTGCAGAGGCCTTGAATGATGTAAGATTTAATGTTTCCTTTGTGATAGTTTTCTGGTCTTCTTTAGATGTGTTTGCTTGCTCTATTATGTTGAGACGGATCATGTCGTGACTAGGCATATGAGTTTTGCGAACCAGTAGTAAAATATCAAGGACTTAAGTTGTTTATTCACATATGTTGTCAAGCCTCTCTATATATTAGCCTGGCTTGATCTAATGCCTGTTTGGTTTTGTGCTCTTATCTTCTCAGATGCCTATCAAAAAACTCTATATGGTGGTTGAAATGGCAGCTCAGGGCAAACATGGTGGAGCTTCCGAGGCAATATTTTCCGGAAAAGAGAAGATCAGCATCACCCATTTCTATGATTGTCTTCAGGATATGATTCGATACTAATTTCTATCCGATGCGATAGGGGACTATATAGAAAACCAAGTTTGCTAATTAGACTTTTATTCTTTACTTCCTGTTGTTCCCTTTGGGTTCATATCTTCCCCCTCCCCCCCCTCTTGGATGTTAATGTAAATTTTTGTTTGTAGTGGTGGCTTCTGTTTTGTAAAGAAGCTAAGTCTATGGAAATTTATTTTTTTGTAGGATTGGCAATTGCCTACATGATAAGATAACACGAATATGGAAACATGAAACTGGCTTGAGTAGAATTATGGCTACAAAGGCAAGAATCATTGAATGTTATATACTTTTCATATGACACTCGACCCGCCATTATGCATTGTCATTCCTAAACTCGCATATAGGAATCTAATAATATATTTCCTTGCGCGTACCTTTCCTCATTGACTATTTTGAGAATTTGAGCTGCACTTTTATTTTATCGAGCTAAAAAGGCTATCGAGAATATGTTCTATCGAAAGGCAGGCAAAATTTTCCGTCATTCAGCAATAATTCATGGCTTGTTTTTGATGTAGCAAGTGAATAACAATGCCTTTGCTTTCTTAGAAGTTGTGGTCATTTCTTGCGAAGGTCAGACTGGAGATGAATCTGGGGTTATGGTCGAAGTTGAGAGTGTGTGTTTTGTAGTTAGCCTGTCCGCCGGAGGGATGCAAACATCAGGGTTGTATAGGGCATCCAATCTTATTGACTTGATATTTATCTAATAGGGTATTTGCTTAGGGTGTTCGGGACAAGTTTCTACAATATTGATAAAACCCCTATAGAGTTTAAGGATTCGGTTCGCGATGATGTAAATAGACAATGGAGAATTAGAAGCAAGTTGTAACCCTTGAAGTTTAAACGTTGGTTTTACATTACTGTTGGCGCAATGGTTTTCAAACCTTTTCTTTATTGGTTTCTTTTGATGATAATTTCTTCAAAAGAACTTTCTGTTCAGAGTTAAAGAACTTTAAGTAAACAATGCATCAAGGACAACTTGCAACGCCCAGGACCCTAAAGGATTTGAATCAGTTAGTCATTTTCCTAGGAGTTATTTTACTTTTACATGTTCAAGTGCAATTTCCAGTTATTCAACACTCAACCACGGAGTGAGTTTGTGTAGAAAAGAAACCCGATTCCTTATGGTTGGTGAACTGACTTTATATATTGAGTGCGCTTTGGGCGGGTTTTAAGTATCTTACTAGGCTATCGACAAGGGCTGGAGGAGTTATGTAAGGACAAACTTTTTTTTAAAAAAACAATTTTAGAAAAAAATAATTATTGAAATATCGTTATAGAATTATAAATTAAGATTATGATTTTCAAATATAATAAAAATTAAATAGCACATTAGATATGCAATTTCTTCAAGTATAGAAATCGCATGTTCAATATGTAATTTATGTTATATTTAGAAATAGTTTTACTATGCAATTTTGCAACAGTATTTTAAGAATTATTTTTTTTAATTATTTTTAAAAGAAAAATTACCCCAAAGCTTATCAAGGTTGGAGCATGTGCTATAAAAAACTCTTAAGGTCTAAAACAAGTTTTGAAACATTTGAAAGGGTATGGGGATGAGTTTGGCTTGTATAAATCCCATCCCGTTGGTATACCTAACCTTCAATTAACGCATGTCTTGAGATTCTTGTTGAAAGTTTTAGCATTTTTATGCTATAAAGTATACTAGTTTGAAATATTTCTCTTTTTGCGTGTCTCTTGTGTAAGTGCAGAATTGTAGAACTTTTAATTTTAACAAATAAGCTTTGAAACTTAAAATTGTAGGATTTAGTAGTCATAGGATTTCTCGACACTAATTATCCAAAAATTTGTAAAAAAAAAAATTATAAAGAAAATGAAAGTAAAGAAAACGTTAATATGAAAAATGAAGATCCTAATCTAAATCCAAGGAGATCAACCATTCATATACGGGTGGTGACATGACTAGCTACCCCAAAGGGAGGCTATCAACTTCTTAAAATATTTACATATCATAATCTATCATATTTTTATAAGTTGAGTAATCATGTTTCTCAATTACAACCTACTTGGTGATATTCACGATCCAATTAGGTGAATATTTAGATTAAGATATTTACCAAACCTAATTAGTTAAATATCCTTATTTATTTAATTAACTTAAGGTTAGTATTGGAATTTACGTTTAGGTAACACTTGAAAATTCTAATAATTCATTTAATTCCCTTGAAATTTCCTTTTGATCGACTTTATTTATTTATTGTTTCACTTATTGGAATTTTTCACGTGTTTTTTCATTTTAGATACCTATCAAAAAGCTCCACATATGTGATTGAATTGGCGGCTCGATCAAGGCCAACATGGTGGAGCCTTTGAGGCAATAACTGGGTAAAAGAAGGTCAACATTACCCATTTCCATGACTGCCTTCAGGATATGGTTTGATACGGATTTCTATTTATTACCCAATGCGATAGAGAAGTATGGAAAATCAACTTCGCTTATTTAACTTTAATCCTTTATTTCCCATCTTTCCTTCTGAGTTTATACTTTTTTATTTTATTTTATTTTTATTTTTAATTCGATGATGTTAACGTAAATTTTAGTTTTTATTGGTCGCTTCGGTTTTGCAAAAAAAGCCAGTCTACATTATCTTTTATAACGTTTGAACTTGCATAGGGTTAAAAGTTTCCAGCAGGATAAGATAATACAAGCATGAAGTTGGCTTAATTAAAAACATGATTATCAAGACAAATACGAAATTAATACAACATATACTGGGAAAATCGCCATGACTGTAGTACAAGGTAAATATTAGCGATTTCTATTAAATTTTTATGTACTTTGAGTGCAATATGAATTTGGCACGTAATTAAATATGAACTTGACTAGTACAAATTGTCATCCCCAACCTTGCATGCAGGAATCTAATAGTGGACTTCCTTGCTCCTCCTACCTTGCCCAATAGACTGCTTTGAGATTACCCAGCTAAAGAGAACTATCGAGCATATATTCTACGGAAAGCAAGGTTTGGTAGAGCTTTTCAAGATTCAAACCCACTGTCGGATTTGATTGATTAGCTGTAAAGACAATGATGAATCAATCGCATCTTCACTTTGACAAGAATTCATGGCGGCCTCTTTTGATGTTGGAAGTTCACGGCAATGACTTTGCTGCCAGAAGTTGGTTTCTTCCGAGAAAGTTACCGTCTCCGCTTTATAACAAGCAAGCTGAGATACTTGTGCGAGAAGTTAAGAATAACACTTTTAAATATTCTAGTTTTATAAAAAAATTATGTAAATATATATTTAAAATAAATTTGAAAAGCGTAGATATGGCGTGTGATTTTAGTAAAAAAAGAAAATAATATTGAAGATGCAGATAAAGTGCCTTCGATACAATTATATTAAGAAATATTTTTTTTACCTCAATAGAATTCTACAAACCTATAAAATTATTATAAAATAACATTATAAACCTATAAAATTATTATTGTAAACCTATAAAAGTGATATAGTAAATTTACACAGTATCATAACATATAATTCTAATGTACAAAAAAAAAATTGCATCTATAATTTGTAATAGAAGTACCAATCGTCAGTTTATATGTTTATTTTTATATCTTTTAATTTTCTCTGCAAATTTCACTCCATCTCATTGTTTGAAATTTTTGTTTTATTAATTTATGTTTCATGTAGGTTTTAGCTTGTTAAAATATGCGTGTAAAATATCTTCATCAAAGTAAGATATTGATTTTTTTTTAGAAAATTTTATTATATATATATATATATATATATATATTGCTATTATAATACTTTTTATGAATGCTTAAAAAAAAGTGTAATTATGTATACTCCACTATTTTTATTGAAGTAGTAGTAATTGTTAATTAATAATTAATTAGTTATTAATATATTATTAATTAGCATTAGTAAATGAATTAGTGAAAAAATTCAGTATTTTTTATATGAAATGTCTGAATTTTTTGTTATAAAACTTATAGTAAAAATAATAATTAATAATGAAGTAATTAGTCCTTAATTCGTCATTATTTAATGATTAGAAAAATAATTAGGAAAAACCTTTGTGTTGATTATAATAAATTATCTTTATGTGTTATTTAATGTATTTTTGTAAAAATAATTGTTAAATTAAATTGTTGTTAATTAGCAGTAATTAGTCGTTCATATATAAGTAATTAATCGTTAGAAAAATAATTAATGAAAAAATTTGTATTAATTGTAAATTTAAAATATTTGTATATTTTTGTATAATTAGTTATAAAATTAAGTAGTTATTAATAATCTGCTAATAAAAGGTGATTAGTCATTAATTAGTTGTTATAAAAATAATTAGTGAAAAATTTTGTGTTGATTGCAAATGTAAAATATTTGTATGTTTTTGTACAATTAGTTATAAAATTAAATAGTTGTTAATGATCCGTTAATTAAAGATGATTAGTCGTTAATATGTTATTAATTAGTTGTTACAAAAATAATTAGTGAAAAATTTTATATTGGTTACAAAAGTAAAATATTTGTATGTTTTTATATAATTAGTTATAAAACTAAATAATTATTAATGATCTATTAATTAAAGATGATTAGTCGTTAATATTTCATTAATTAGTTATTATAGAATTAATTAGTAAAAAATTTTATGTTTGTTGCAAATGTAAAATAATTGTATGTTTTCGTATAATTAGTTATAAAATTAAGTAGTTATTAATGATCCATTAATTAAAAATAAATAGTCGTTAATATATCATTAATTAGTTGTTATAAAATTAATTAGTGAAAAATTTTGTACTAGTTGCAAATATAAAATATTTATATGTTTTTGTACAATTAGTTATAAAATTAAGTAGCTATTAATGAATTGTTAATTAAAGGTAATTAGTCATCAATTAGTGAAAATTTTTGTGTTGATTACAAATGTAATATGTTTGTGTGTTTTTGCACAATATGTCATTAATTAATCATCATAAAATCAATTACTACAAAAAATTTGTATTGATTGTATTGTAATATCTTTGCATAATAAATTGAGCTTGGACCCTTCAATCTTGATGCAGCAAGAGGGACATCAATCACAGGTCATTTGAGATGGAGAAATAGACGACATTTCACTTGTTAATTAGTTTATATTGCATTACAAATAGTAAAACATTTCACTTGTTATCATTATACAATCAAGCAACTCCTGTTGTTCAATGGCGTAAGTTATCACTCCGACGCGATGAGCGCACCATCCCCCCTCGATCGTCGAATGGAGCCATACTTGCATTTGGCAGGATTCAAATGTGCGACCCGCCTACCATACATACCATTGGATTGGCACATGTTTACAACATTGGTAGAGCGATGGCAGCTAGAGACGCACACATTTCACATGCCAACATGAGACTTTATTATAACCCTGTAAGATGTAGAGATCCAATTAGAACTCCTCAATAATGGTTAGGTAAATACAGGGAGTAGTTGCCTGGATTGGAGTACAACATGTAAAGAATTGCTGAGGGCGAGACCAATGCTTAGTGGTAGGGGGGCTACATTAATACGACATGACTTCGTAATATGTTTTGAATGCTCCCACTTAATGCCAATGTTGAGCAAATCCATTGATATATGTGTGCATACATAATGCAGCTACTGGGAGGATTTATCTTTACTAATAAATTCAGCGCTCTCATCTACGTGATGTGGTTATCTTTGTTGAAGTATTTCAACATTACTAAGACGTATAGTTGGAAGTTCACATGTTTAGCATGATTATATCACTAACTTTGTGTTGCGTCATTGTCGTCGACATACGAGATTGGAGGGGCTGCCATTCTCCTACAGGTATGGGCTTAGGATAAATTTCCCACAAAGCACCCTTAGCTGACACGGATTATATATAAAATCTAGCTATCCATTGGTGGCATATTGGAACACGATGAAGAACACTCGATATCACCTGACCTACGTTATGGGCGCATATTAGGATGTGTTGAATAGGTAGAACATGTCATAGGTATTTTAGTAACCTATTTTTTATTTTCCTTCCAATTCATCGTTTATAGTGAATATAATTTCATATCCTTTAGGTGAAATGGGAGTTGTACAATGGGAATGTAATTAATCTCCTACCTGATTTTTGCAAAGGTAGCATGCATAGTTGGATGGCTTGAATGCCACTAATATGTTTTCACATTATTAAATAGCATTTCCTAGACCAAGTGGCCAGGCAATTTGGTGGGTTCCAATATATTCGACAGTTAGTCAACACACGACCAAAGCTCCATTAAATTGACATGTGGGGGAGTATTGATGTTGATTGGCCAATCCAACATACACTGTATATACACATGTGAGAAGAGTGGGTCAATCGAGTGGTTCACATGGAAGGCCCTAGTGGTGTGCATGACAATTACATGCAGTGTTATGGTTCAATTGGCCAATGATATATAGGTCGCACAGGGGTTGTTCTTGAATTTCTAATAAATAAGATTTACATCAACACTCTGTAAGTGAATAATTGCATTCTTATTTAATTTACATTTTGTTCATACTTGTAGGGTGGCATATTATGACAAATTTTCTTATCATCGAATTTAAAGACGACCATGAGAATAGCTGCTCAGCATCTTCATTTCATGCATTGCCATGTGGGGTGGGGGGTATAATGCTATACCCGTAGCTGCAATAATAAAATACCTAGGAGGTGGAGGTGGAGCTACAACCTATTATTGTGCGGCAATGAACGACGAGATGACGATAACCTCGAAATCGGGGTGAGGCATAGCAAAATCCAATAGAAGACCAACATGTGCCTATCGATTCCGATGTGATGTATGCTAGCTCGATGCCGATTTTCAATCAATACAAGACACCACATCAGCATTCTATAAGAGGTCTTATCCTAACACCACTATGTACCAAGGTGAATCATCAACTCGACCTACAGAGTGGAGTCTCGTGCCTTGATGAGCTTTCAACAATACTCTCCAACAGCATCCAACATAGCAGTCTAAAACTCCTCCAACTCTACATCGAAGGCTAACCAACGCCTTTGCTTGACTGGCTAGACAATTCACTAAGGTAAGAAGATATGATGGGTAGGAATCGATAATTTATTATTCATTTCATACGTATATGTTTCATTAAAATGATAATGTTAGCATTTTCCCATTACACATGCAATGTACACATATACAATTTTACAACTTTGAATATGTGAAAATAAATTAACAAATGTCTAAATAAATTAATAGTTAATATAACTTCTCAATAAATTATAAAATTGTAAATATATATGCAAAAGATCAAGCATCCCCCTTTTAGTACGTTAAACAAAGTCGATGAAGTGGTCGAAAATTCACCTAAGCCGCAAAAAGGAAAAAGGTAATGCTAGCATCACAAATATAATGTTGAACATGATGAAATGTGTATTAGTATCAATCATTTACCATTATCACATAGACGTGGACACATTCTTTTATTATGGCCATACGCTTAGCAAAGTTTACATGTGATTTAATCTAGACACTCCCTAATGTCCACCTTTATGTGGTATTTTTTCTGCCTCGGTTTTCTCTTCTTTCGTGCGAGTTCTCCCATTGGGTAGATTGATAGGAAATGTACTAGCTCCTAATCCAACTCGTTGCCTCTAAGTATGAAGTTTGCCTTATATGTTTGCTCCTAATGCATCCATCTATACTAATCAGATATAGAATGCATTATATCAAGCTTAAGTGAGGCAGCTATTGCATAGCCCGTAGGCGTATAAAATTCTATATATTTGCTACTTTTAGCAACTGTATATGCTCTGGGTAAAGTCAACAATGTGCATTCGATCCCTTCCCTTAACTAGCTCACAATGCGACAACTATTAGTGAGAACTTCAAAAAGTCTGTCTTGCCAGCTATAGTTGATGACCTTGTGGTTGCTAGTTTGTGAACTTCATCTATTGATTTTTTAGGTTGCATATTTGGTGAAAATTTTACCATTCGCCATATTCTTCAATGCCTTCGTATGCTTTTGGATAAAGTACCCCAAGTAGTTATAGAACATCTTTTTTACCAAAGCAGCCATAGGTAACCCCCGATCCCTCTTTAATACCGAATTGTAGCTTTCAACAATGTTGGGGGTTATATACCTAAACCGATAGTAATCGTCATGAGCTAGTGTCCACATATCCAACGACATGTCGTCAAACTAGTCCAATACATCAGGCTTAATAATCCCCACCTGCTCCATCATATAGTTCAACTTGTGAGATTATGTTTGCAACTCGGCATATGTGACCAACCTCTTACGTTACATGTTTTTATGTGCCAAGTTGAAGTTGCTTGCAAGGTATCATAGACAGAACTGCCACACCGCAAATGGAGGGCGCCATTTATTCGCTTCTTCTTTAATAGTTGACTTAATGTCCACATGTCTATCCAATATGAGGCAAATGGTTTTACGACCTGCACTGTCACCACCAACATATTCCTTTAATTTCCTCAAAAACCAACCTCATGTCTCAGTCGTTTCCTGATCAATAAGAGTGAATACCAACGAAAGTATATGATTGTTGTCATCAATGTCGCAAGTAACCAACAACTTGTATCATTGTAAAACTTCTCCCAATTCCCGTACATATGCTTGATAGGCCGATTATTCCCCTCCTAAACCTGTATCTTATTGATTATGTAGCTAAATTCTTGTTCAAAAATAGAAGCCAGCTCGACTACCTTTATATCAAGATTGTCCCTAACAAGATTTACAAATTGGCTAGCAAAGATATTGCAATCTAGCTATGGGTGATCTTAACTAATCAGCGAGTTATTGCATGTGTGTGGACCCCCCAATCTCGTCATTACGAACATACCCTCCAACTTTTCCTTTTTGACTTGAAGCCTTTATTTACAACAATTGTCTCTTCTCAAACAAGAAAAAGACCACAACAATTGGCTAGACTCTATAACAATAAAGTTATAATAGTTCTTCACATTGTAAGCCTTCATTGCTTAAATCACATATGTTTCCGTTTTGAATCTCATGACCTTATAAAAATCGTCACTATTGTTTGAGCTACTATAAATATTAGTTTGCTCCTGTTCAAAATGAATGTAACCATTATCACCACTAACGTTATACTATAGAACAAGATCTCTAACTACCATGCTTAGTAGTTCAGCTTGCTCTGATTGATATATTGTCTGTCTGGAATATGTATGTATAGTTAGAGAGTCTTCTTCAAGTACTTCATCTCTATCATTTTCACTTTCCCCATTATCCTCATCGAAACTCTCCTCGTTATTGGTATTCTCCTCCTCAACACCCATTACTACATCAGTATCAATTGCAGCCTTTACTCCAAAATGAACTATGTATGAATCCCGTGTCTTTGGTTGTTGTAATACTAGAGTAATTGCTCTATCTATTTCATCTTCACCATTCACTTCCATTGGGGTTGGAATTGAGGGTTAAAATGTCGATAGCTCAAGCTGCATTTTTTCAAAGTCATGTGACGAATGTGGCTGATTACTTGTATCGAAGTTTTCCTTATGGAGCAACACCCCCCCCCCCCCCCCCCCCCCACACACACACACACACACCAAAATCGTTAGAAATTTTGATGCACAATTGTTGAATACCACGATCTCTATATGATTTAGCCATTTCAATGAAATTTTCAATGTCTTCATCATCTCTAATTGCTTTCAACGCATAACATGTACTAATCTTATGGAACACAAGATGCTTGTGAATTATTTCAATCCTTACTCCAGTTAGATCGAGTTTGATGCTACAACATATTTTGTATAAGAATTTGTCATAGTCCACATTTTTCTTCATTTTCAACTTCTTCACCGGATCTCTGTCATGTTTCGACCCTTAGTTACTAGCCACAATATTTTCAAATGCATAGATTATCAATTTCACACAGTCAACTATTATTTTCCTATTCATGGTATATATAAATTATGAGTTTTTAAAAAATATATAAAAATTTCCAATAATAATATTATAAAATTTTTCACAAAAAAAAGTATCATTTTTCATTTTATTTTTTTTCATTATTTCCAAACAAAAATTTGCAAATTTAATAAACAACATTGTAAAAATTCTTTTACATACTAGATATTACAAATTTTCATCATAATATTTTTTTATAACAACATAGATAATATTTTCAATTTAATATTTATAAATAATATATAATGCATACTAATGCAAAACTTAATATTATATATTATATATTACATGATCTTCATAAATCATATTTAATACATTACAAACTAACAATAAGCAGTAATACTTTCAATATAATATAACATTACAATAACATTTTTCTCAAATAATAAAATTAAACATAGTAAAAAAAAAATCAAAATTTTCTTTTAAAAAATCACAATTCATTAATTGTTGAGGAAATACTTAGATCTTGTTGTAATAGCTTAAATCCTTCATTTGCTTTGCAAAAACATTTCTTCTTCTTCTTCTTCTTCTTGTGAATGAGGAGAAAAAAAAAGATCTAGTTTGAAGATATGAAAAATTACAGTAAATGTCTTTTGTTTCTGTATTTATATTTTTTTCTATATTGTTGTTTCGTAAGTTGTTTTTTACATTGATGATGGATGTTAAAGTAAAAAAAAAAAAAAAAGGGCGATGGGACTAATTGGTACGGTAAAACCGAAGGCATGGACCAGGTATGCACTTTCAATTTTAAATTTTTTCTCTCCTTAAGTCGCAAACTACATTCATGACTTTGAAACTTATTTTAGGAATAATTATTTCGAGTACAATATATGCATAATTTTTTTAAATTACTATATTTAAGAGCGATACCTGAGAAGTTAAATGTTTTTCCTTTTTTCTCATAAAGTGTAAAATATCTTAGAATTTTTTATGTAAATAAATAGTAGTAGAACTTTCAATTTTCTTTCAATAAGTTCTAAGACTTTGAAATATTATGTAATCAAATCATAAGAGGTCATATTATTATTATTTTTATTGCCAGTAGATTTTTTTTTACATTCATGATCCAAAAATTTATAAAAACTTAAGAAAGTTAGAGGAAAAATTAGGATAAAATGAAGACCTCAATCTGAATTTAATGAGATTGACTAGGCAACATTAATAGTGGCATGGCCAATTATCCCAAGGGTGGCCATCAACCTCGTAAAACACTTAAATCTTCATGATCATATCTCAAAGTTTTACAATACAACTTATGACCTAATTAAGTTGGTGGGCCAATGGTCATAACTCCTCATAATGTGTTCAATAGACTCAAGTTTGTTGAATTTAGTATGCGAATCTTTTATTGGTTTTCATTACATACGGTGGCTTGGTTGAGTACCATCAGTTGGTAGAGTGATTACTCGCTACGAAATGTGGATCATAACTTGTGTTATTTTGGCTATCCTGATATTTTTTTGGGGTTGGTATCGTTATAAAACTTTCTAGATAATATAGTTTTATTTTGGCTCCTAGCACTTCTTTAGGGATTTTTTTTTCTTAAATCTTTTAATATGAAAATTAGTTTAACAAGTTATAGTTACTATTATAAAATAAGTAACTTATTTCCGAATTCCTATCAATTATGTAGTGTTTAATATTTTTACCAATTTAATATATAGAAGGGATATGTAGTTTAGCCCGCAATGCAATTCACTCCAAACAGGCCACATCAGCAAAGAGGATTTACTCTGAGTATCACATAATATAATATTGAGCATATCTGTTGAATTCTACAATTGATAATACTAAAATTTGTACTATGCCATGGCGTTTTTTAGATTATTATACTTATGTGTGGTTTTATAAAATTCCCATCATACTAAAGGCTTTTGTACAAGAGTCAAAATGCGTCGCATCAATAAAGGGAAAAAAGAAAAGAGAATATTAAATGTTTTAATATACTGTTCTCGTTGAATATGATCAATGTAATGAAAATTGTACGTATTTCTTTTGAAGGATTCCATTCATATAAAAATATTCATATGAATATAATTGGGCCACGTCTAAAAGCCATAATATTCAACAAACAAATAAGTCCAAGTAAGATTCGCTGCCTTTATGTTACAAAGTATATATAAAAAAAGGAATTCAAAATAGAAAAAGTTAATATAATAAATACGAAGAATCTTATAGACTCCATTTATTTAGTCTATTTCTATTATCGAAATAATATAAAAAGTTAATATAATAAATACGAAGAATCTTAGTTTGAATCCTTGAGTATTATATTAATATTTTAAAAAATTTTCTAAAAAGAATTTCATAATTTTATTTTTAAAAACCTTAAATAAAGGTAATTATAATTTATTTTATTATTTATAAAATCTATAATACAAAATTTTAATTAAAATAATATATAAAACAAGTAAAAAAATTAAAAATGTAATTAAAAACCTTGATTTTTTTGTAAAAATCTTTTTTATTAGAAAAGAATCATAAAAATAGATACTTACGCATGTTCTAAAAGGTGAGTCTTTAAAGTAATCCACATTTTATACAATATAATTTTAATATATAATTAATGAGATGAACGAGGAGGAGGGAAGCATGATTTTGAAGTTTGGAATAAGGTTAAAAGTCACAGTCAGGGGTCCGGAAAGCACTGGAAAACAAAATAGCCTCTGAAGATGTAACGTTCAAATGGAATATAAAGTATAGCAATATCCAATTAATAAGCCGTACTATTATTCACATAAAGTAAAGTAAGTGTCGTATCTCTCTCTTCATTATTAATTCACAAGTGGGACAGTGTTCTAACTCTGTGTATCGTATGACGTTCATGTGGCCATGACTAGACATATCCTGTCGTTTTCACGAAAACAGTAGATGTATTTTTGGCAAAGTCGATATAATATTCAGCAAACTTTCTAACAAGTAATTAATAATTCAACCAAAAAATAAACTTTTTTTTTGGATAGGGCAGTATTCTTAATCTTGGCGAAATGAGTTTTTCGAAAAGAGTGGGGGATGGGGATCTTTGTTGCAGACTTAGCCATACATTTGCCAAAATCAAGATACGATTATACCCATTTTATTTTTCACCTTTTTTTTTTTTTTCCCTCACATACATTTGTCAATCTTACATTCACCTTTCTAGAACAACACATTTTTTAACATCATCATTTCTTAATTATTATTATTATTATTTCAATAATTACAATAAAAAAGAAATATTCAAACTTCAGTAGACGTATAGCCTGTACATTCAGCTATAGGCCTTGGCTAACTGTTATTATTATTTGTATTAGCATCTATCTACCCATCCATTTTTATAATAATATATAGAAATGAAGATGGTCTTGGCTCAATGCCCTATATTCCAAAGGAGCCTGTTGGGTTCTCTTGTAACTAATAGAAAGTCTACATTCATTTCTCTCGGGCAACGACCTAGGATTAGTGTCGATTAATAAATAAGTTTTTTTTTTTTGAATAATTTAATAAAAACGGTGCATGCCTTGCGCTTATTCCAAGGGTCACCAATTACGATAATGATGACAGGCTACTGCTCTCGTCCTCACGTGACTCCCACATCCTACCCCTCCGTCCTCACATGGTTCGTGTTCTTCACAGGACACTCCAGCGCGTGAAAGTTATCACTGTCTCCAATCGAGTTTCGTGTACTATCCACTGTACATGTTACGTCCTTTTTTAGTCTTTTCTCTCCCTTTTATCATTCCATTTTCTTTGTCAAGTGAAAAATAAAAAAATAAAAAAAAGAAGTTTTCTTTTTACCATGTATTTTAAAAGACTTTTCAAATCCATTAATGATTGATTGCTGGATATTCCAAAGCCAAAAGAATATCACTCGTATACTCTAAACTTATCCTCATCACTAAGCATATAATGTTATATGTAAAGAAAATTTTCATACCTTTCTGGTCGGGAAAAAAAGGAAAACCACTTCTTGATATTAAATAAATGGTCATTTCAAAAGTGGAGATTTCATTTAAATAATTGCAACGATTGAGAACCATTTTTTTTTTTTAAAGCATCATGAAGAAGGAACTTATAATTTCTAATGTACTCAGTGACATCACTAATTAATGCATTGCAAATCCTTACTAAAATGGTGTGATATTCAATGCTTATTAAGAGTTGAAAAAGTATAAATTTTTTACTTTTTCAAAGCTAAATACGTAATTCATATAAAAAATTAAAAATTAATTTTTTTATTCTCTTAATTAAGAAGAACATCCACCTTGAACTAGTGGTTAATAATCATTTTATATTTATAGGGATAACTACTTTTTCATATATATCTCATATATTCAAAAGTTATGAATACTTGATATATGTGCTTAGACAATAGATAAAAATATGAAAAAAAATCAATACCAAAAATATCTATGAACCTTTCATAATTAAATATTTTCTTTTTAATTATTTAAAATGAAATAACAATAAAGTATAAATGAATTAAATCTATTTAAATTAATTTAATATTTACTTTAAGTTTTAAATGAACTGTAATTAAATTAAATTTAAAATTGAGTTATTTAAATATTTTAGTAAATTGAGCTGCAAACAATGAAACTTGATTTTATGAGTCTATTATATGTAGTTTGGACTTAGCATAATTTTTTAATTATTAGTGTAGTTGGAGTCTTATTTAATTGCTATTTTAAATCCAGCTGAAATTGAAAATTCCAAATTCAATCAGACTCCCATCAGATGGTACCGCTCCTTTAGCCCATTCAATCAGACTCCCATCTGTTGTAAATTAAATGTTAAGCAAATCATAGAAATTAAAATTTGAAAACTCCCTCTCCATCTCCATCTCCATCTCTCTCTGTTTCTCTTTCTCTTTCTCTTTCTCTTTCTCACCAGACAACAGGCTTGTCCTATCCAAAAACTTCCCACTTTCCTCTCTCCTTACCTCTCTCTACTTGCTTGACTCTCCACTTCACACGACCTCACTGCTCACTGCTATGTAGGCAGTGCAGTAACCCCCCATCACACTCCTCTCTCTCTCTCTCCCCTTTCCCATGAACTTACGCCAACGTCCCAGCGCATCTATCCCGCGCGTAAACCACTACGCGCCTCCACCACAGCCTGAACTCCAATCTCAACCCTATAACATAGTCCCCATCAACGACCTCCTCCTATCCGACCACCCTTCCCTCCGCTACGCCGAAGTCCGTTCCGCCACGTCAGCGCTCCGTTTCGTCGAGGACCTACGCAAACCCCCTTATGTCGACTGGACCCCACAAATGGACCTCCTCGACTGGCTCGGCCTCTTCTTCGGCTTCCAGAAGGACAACGTACGAAACCAAAGGGAACACATCGTCCTCCACGTGGCAAACACCCAAATGCGCACTTCTCAGCCGATGGATTCCGTGGATCCATCCGTCATCCGACGCTTCCGTCGTCACCTCCTTAAGAACTACACTCTCTGGTGCTCTTACTTGGGCCAAAGGTCGTGTCTTAGGGGCCTTTCGAATTCCCGAAACGTCGTCGCCTCAATCCGCCGCGAGCTGCTTTATGTCTCTCTTTATTTACTCATTTGGGGTGAAGCTGGGAATTTAAGATTTCTTCCTGAATGTATCTGTTACATTTTTCATCATATGGCTATTGAATTGAATAATATACTGGATGATCGTTTTGATGATAACACCGGTAGGCCTTTTTTACCGTCGATTATCGGCGAAAATGCGTTTTTAAACCATGTCGTTAGGCCGGTTTACGACACGGTGAAATATGAAGTTAGCAGAAGTAGAAATGGGACTGCGCCGCATTCCGCTTGGCGGAACTACGATGATATTAATGAGTATTTTTGGAGTAGGAGGTGCTTTAGGAGTCTTAAGTGGCCGTTTGATTTGAGTACTAAGTTTTTCAATAAAGGGGAGAGGACTACGAGGGTCGGAAAGACGGGTTTCGTCGAGCAAAGGACGTTTTGGAACGTGTTCCGGAGTTTTGACCGATTGTGGGTGATGTTGGTATTGATGTTGCAAGCTATGATTATCATCGCTTGGACTGAGGTCGATTTTCCATGGCAGGCGTTGGATAGTAGGGATGTGCAGGTTAAGTTGTTGACTGTTTTCATCACATGGGCTGGACTTAGGTTGCTTCAATCTGTGCTCGACGCGGGCACACAGTATAGTCTTGTTTCAAGGGAGACGTGGTTGCTTGGATTGAGAATGGTGTTGAAAAGTGCCGTGGCAATGACATGGACGGTTGTTTTCTCTGTGTTTTATGCCCAGATTTGGAGCCAGAAGCACGCGGATGGGGGCTGGTCTAGTGAGGCTAATAGGAGGATTGTTGTGTTTTTGAAAACTGGGTTAGTTTTCATAATTCCAGAACTTTTAGCATTGGCACTATTTTTTCTTCCTTGGATTAGGAATGTGCTTGAGGAGTTGAACTGGAGTTTGTTGTACGTGTTCACTTGGTGGTTTCATACCCGGATATTTGTGGGACGTGGCGTGAGAGAAGGTTTAGTTTATAATGTCAAGTACGGCTTATTTTGGATTGCGGTGCTGCTTTCCAAGTTCACGTTTAGTTTCTTCCTTCAGATCAAGCCCCTAGTAACGCCTACGAAAATCCTATTGCGACTCAGCAGTATTCAGTACAAGTGGCATGAGTTCTTCGGCAGCACAAATCGGATGGCTGTCTTGGTGCTATGGACTCCCGTTGTGTTGATATACTTGATGGACTTGCACATTTGGTACTCGGTCTTCAGTTCTATTGTTGGTGCGGCAATTGGGTTGTTTTCGCATTTGGGTGAAATCAGGAACTTTGAGCAGTTGAGGCTTCGATTTCAGTTTTTTGCTAGTGCGATGCAGTTCAATTTGATGCCTGAGCATGGGGATTCGGGACCAAAGGCCCCCACAATGGTGAAGAAGCTGCGTGATGCTATTCATAGACTTAAGTTGCGGTATGGGCTTGGTCAACCCTACAAGAAGATTGAATCGAATCAAGTGGAGGCATCTAGGTTCGCAATAATCTGGAATGAGATTATTGTAACATTCAGGGAAGAAGATCTTATTAGTGACCAAGAATTCGAGCTTCTGGAATTGCCTCCAAATTGTTGGAACATTCGGGTCATCCGCTGGCCATGTTGCCTTCTCTGTAATGAGCTTCTACTTGCCCTTACTCAGGTGACCGAGTTGGCAGACACACCCGATGGTTGGCTCTGGTTTAAGATTTGTACTGCCAATGAGTACAGGCGATGTGCTGTTATTGAAGCCTATGATTGTGTCAAGTATTTACTTCTGATGATCATAAGGGAAGGAACGGAGGAGAACATCATAGTTAGTAAATTCTTCCAGGACATAGATGAATGCATAGACGGTGGGAGGCTAACTAAATTTTACAAAATGACTCTGCTGCCCAAGATTCATGCCAAGCTGATAGTTCTCATCAACCTTCTGCTGAGTCAGAAGAAAGAGTTGAGTAAGGTTGTGAATACATTGCAGGCTCTTTATGAGCTTTGTATTCGAGAATTTCCTCAGAAGAAGAAGGGCATTGCGCAGTTAAAGCAGGAACACTTGGCACCAACTCAAAGCCTTGGCACTGATGAGGGTTTCCTATTTGAAAATGCAGTCAAGTTTCCTCGTGATGAGGAATCTCTCTTTTTTAGGCATCTGCGTCGCCTCCACACGATACTGACTTCGAGAGACGCAATGCATGATGTCCCTAAGAACCTTGAGGTGAGAAGGCGCATTGCTTTCTTTAGCAACTCACTCTTTATGAACATGCCTCTCGCCCCGTTTGTAGAGAAGATGATGGCTTTTAGTGTCTTAACTCCTTATTATGGTGAAGAGGTCTTGTATGCAAAAGAAAGTCTTCGTAGCGAGAATGAGGATGGGATTTCAACCCTGTTCTATTTGCAAAAGATATACGAGGATGAATGGATGAATTTTATGGAGAGATTGAAGAGACAAGGGTTGGAAGATGAGGATGATATATGGACAGTGCCTGATAAGGTGAGGGAATTGCGTTTGTGGGCATCATACCGTGGTCAGACGTTGTGTCGGACTGTCAGAGGGATGATGTATTACTACAGGGCTCTTAAGATGCTTTCGTTCCTTGATTCTGCTTCTGAGATGGATATAAGGAGGGGATCACAGGATATTGACTCTCACCACTCGCATCGGCATTATGGTGCCTTTTATGCAATGCATATGGCTCAGATGCCCGCTTCACGGCAGCATTTTGATAGATCAGCTAGTGGTGTAAGCCTTCTCCTCAAGGGTAATGAGCATGGGATTGCAATGATGAAGTTCACGTACGTGTTAACTTGTCAGATTTATGGACAACAGAAGGCAAAGAAAGACCCTCGTGCGGAGGAGATCCTCAACCTGATGAAATACAATGAGGCCCTTCGAGTGGCTTATGTGGATGAGGTCCACGAAGGGAGAGATGAGGTCCACTACTACTCTGTCCTAGTGAAGTATGATAGGCAGCTTGACAGGGAGGTCGAGATCTATCGCATCCAATTACCTGGATCTGTGAAGCTCGGGGAAGGAAAGCCTGAAAATCAGAACCATGCTATTATTTTCACTCGTGGGGATGCGGTGCAAACCATTGACATGAACCAAGATAATTACTTTGAGGAGGCACTCAAGATGCGGAATTTACTGGAGGAATTCAAGAAGTTTTATGGAATCAGGAGACCGACAATCCTAGGAGTCCGTGAAAACGTCTTTACTGGTTCTGTCTCCTCCCTTGCGTGGTTTATGTCTGCCCAGGAGACAAGTTTTGTAACCCTAGGTCAGCGTGTCCTAGCAAATCCTTTGAAGGTGCGCATGCATTATGGTCATCCTGATGTTTTCGATAGGTTCTGGTTCTTGACTCGGGGAGGAATAAGCAAGGCATCGAAAGTGATAAACATTAGTGAGGATATATTTGCTGGATTCAACTGTACACTAAGAGGAGGCAATGTGACACATCATGAGTATATCCAGGTCGGCAAGGGAAGGGATGTTGGCCTGAACCAAATATCCATGTTCGAGGCCAAAGTAGCTAGTGGAAATGGTGAGCAAGTTCTTAGTAGAGATGTCTATAGATTGGGTCATCGACTTGATTTCTTCCGGATGCTTTCGGTCTACTATTCTACTGTAGGATTCTATTTTAACACCTTGCTGGTAGTTCTCACTGTCTATACGTTCTTATGGGGTCGGCTTTATCTTGCGCTCAGTGGTGTTGAGGAAGCAGCTATGGGGAGTACCACCAGCAACAAAGCTCTTGGTGCGATCTTGAACCAGCAATTCATCATCCAGCTTGGTCTCTTCACTGCATTGCCCATGATAGTGGAGAACTCGCTCGAGCATGGGTTTCTTCCCGCGGTTTGGGACTTTGTAACCATGCAACTGCAGCTTGCTTCCTTGTTTTTCACTTTCTCTATGGGAACTCGCACTCATTTCTTTGGCCGGACCATTCTTCATGGAGGTGCAAAGTACAGGGCTACTGGACGCGGGTTTGTGGTGCAGCACAAGTCATTTGCCGAAAACTATAGGCTCTATGCCCGCAGTCATTTCGTGAAGGCTATTGAGCTTGGTGTCATACTGATTGTGTATGCTTCCCAGAGTCCTATGGCGGGGAACAAATTTGTTTACATTGCGATGATGGTCTCAAGTTGGTTTCTTGTTGTCTCTTGGATTATGTCTCCATTCATCTTTAACCCTTCAGGTTTTGATTGGTTGAAGACAGTTTACGACTTTGATGATTTTATCACCTGGTTATGGAGTGGTGGAGGGATGTTCACGAAAGCAGATCACAGCTGGGAAACATGGTGGTATGAGGAACAAGATCATCTAAGAACAACTGGCCTTTGGGGGAAGATGTTGGAGATTATCCTAGATCTTCGATTTTTCTTCTTTCAATATGGTGTGGTTTATCACCTCAAGATTAGTGGTGGAAGCACTAGCATTGCTGTATATTTCCTCTCCTGGATATACATGGTTGTAGCTGTTGGAATTTACGTGATTTTATCATATGCTCAGGACAAGTATGCTGCAAAGGAGCACATCTACTTCCGTCTAGTTCAGCTCCTCGTCATTGTGGTTATGGTGCTTGTGATCACCTTGTTGTTGCAATTTACAGACCTTACAATTATTGATCTTATTAAAAGTCTGCTTGCTTTCGTTCCCACTGGATGGGGTCTTATATTGATCGCGCAGGTTCTTAGACCTTTTATCCAGTCCAGTATTGTTTGGGACACTGTCGTTTCTTTGGCTCGGTTGTATGATTTGCTGTTTGGCATTATTGTTCTGGCTTTGGTGGGATTGCTTTCATGGTTGCCTGGATTTCAAGAAATGCAGATGCGCATTATGTTTAATGAAGCGTTTAGCAGGGGTCTCCAGATATCCCGTATTCTTACTGGGAAAAAATCAGCCTAGATTCAAAATGCAGAGGTAAATGTGACTTGCATATCTTTTAGCTTTTTTCAAACGCAACAAACAGCATTGCAGCTTTCTTTTCTTTTGATTAGCGATGAATTGCCTTTTTGTTTTCTAAATTTTGCAGTAAGAACAAAATCAGGGGATAATTGGCATAACAAAATGATTGAAATTTGTATATTGATATGGATTACTTATTTGGTATTGTATTGAAAAAGAAATTTTGCAATGTTAACATTTTTGAAGAGGTATGAGTGCGCTCCTTCAGCAATTTGGTGTTGCTTTAATTTAATCTTGATAGTTTCCTAGGCGATATCATTGTGATTAATCCTTCATTTTTTTTTCCGAATTTTTAAATGAAAATATTATAGTAATCTTGCTTTTAGAGTTTGTTTGGACTTTTTCTATTTTTTTTTTCTTTGGGGGTTGGGGGGGTTTGTGGTTCTGTATTTTATTTGTATCTGTTTGGAGTCTGGCTATTGAAAAACCTTCTAATTTATATCTTATTTATTTCTGTTTCATGATTATGATGATGATGTTGATTAGGGAGAATTGGGAAGTAAAAATTCATGGACTTTTAACAAAAGAGGTATGAAAAATATATTTTATACATTGCAAAAAGAAATTTTAATTGGCACTTTTGTAAAAATCAATAAGGTAAAGGGTAAGTTTAACTTTATAGGATACATTAGGTATTTAATTTTGTAAGAGGGTTGTATGTATGTATATATATATATATATACATATACATATATCTCTTTTTGTTATCTTATTCTTGGTAAACATATAATTTGAATAGGTGCTAAAAAGATACTAAAAAGATTGATTCAAGACGAACCAAACGGACCCTAATAAAATAACATGCTGTTGGGTGTGAAATACATTACCACAAAGTTTCTTTTTTTTCTTTTTGGGTAAGTACATTACCACAAAAGATATATCTTGTGCTTTGATTAAATGATCTTGCAGGTCTTCTAACACCTAGTTCCGATGGCAGGTTCAACTGCGCTCAGTCACTTGCACTAGCAACCTTAGTCCATTGGATGCTTCTGAGAGCAAATTTTTCCAAGAGCTTTTGGCCTTCCGGTGTCCTCACAAATCTCCATCCAAGTCACTTTTCCATACCTTGCAGCTATTTGGGGATAGTTTATTCCTGTGCTTTCTTCAGATCACTTTTTCTGACAGGCATAGTCACAGCAACTTTGTCACTTTCACATACTCATCGGATGTTAGCCTGGCCATATGTTTCCTTGTCAATTTTGGATGACTAAATGCATGAGTTATCCAACTGATTGATTTCTCTCAGTTGCTTAATCAATGGCAGACTTCTGCTTGAAAATTGTATATATATTTATAAATATGTTGGTGGGAGTCTTCTGATTTATTGCTTCCTGATGATTACTTGTTCGGCTTGACTTACACCTTGTTGGAAAGGGTGCTGAAATTAAGCAGGTATGCCACTGACCATTCTCAAGCTCATTATATGTTATTTTGGGAAGTATTAAGGCAGTATTAACTTTGCAAATTAGATGATTGTCTTTCATCTGTATATTTATATTTTACACAAAGGATCTTCTATTAATTCTTTCTTTCCTGGTTCAATATATTCAGGTGTCCCAGCCAATAGATCACTCGATTTCTCAATAACATTAAGATTACTATGCTGCTCTGTTGAAATATTAATCTCATATCCCACATCATGTTATAATTGTTATAATATGGCAATTCCATCTAAATATTTGTTAGATACCAACAAAGTACTGACCAAACAGCACCAGAGAGATTCCTTTCATAGAGTTGTATGTTAGGCACTGTAAGAGGGATGGGAGCATGGGTGATTGAAGGACCAGTTGGGAATCTTTTAGCATATCTGACATATGCTGTTTTCTGCCATTTGTACGATAGGTGTTATAATGTACCTGTCCAGTTGTTTTGTTTTCCTCGTTTGTCTATAAGAGTGTATTGTGGTAATTATCATGCAATTAGGGTAGTTATTTTAGTGTGTGTCAGTTTTAAGTATTGATATGTGTCTGATAAATTGAAACGAGAAAATCAAAGTATCATTTCTAGAAAAGGCCCTTTGTAAGAGATCTTGTGTTTGCTGTCTAATCGAGCCCCAAAATCTACCATATGTTAGCAAGGAAGAAAATCAAAATAAAATTTCCATCAATTTCTCTCTAACAAGACCCATCAATTTGTAGGATGGTGTGAGCTCTTTTACATCTGTTACTTGAAACCCCCACTTGAGTTTGGACTTTAACTGAAGCCCATTCAATGGTTAACTTCATCAAATGGATTTGAAATGATTGTGTGGAGATTTAAGTTCCTGATTCACTGCTTCGATACTATAATAGATTTAAGCTTTATTAACGAATTGATCTAAAAACTTGTATATTTGTTACTTCACACCTTGTTGCATAAGAGCATAGTATAGGAGTATCTATCGTCTAATTGAAACTTATATTTGATGACTGAATCGTATTGAACCCTATTTCAGATTAAGTGCATGGTGAAATTCGTCGCTTGGGAACTGCACATAGTTTAAAGAGCTGTGCAATTAGCAGAGAAAGTGAATGTATGCCACAGCACTTGATTTGTTTGTTGCCTTTAGAGGGTCTAAGTGGCAGCAGGTATTCATGCTTTCATCTTTTTTATTTTATTTTTTCAAATAATTAATTTTTTTTCCAAGTTAGTGGCAAAATGCATCACCAGGCTTCGATTATTACTTCATACAAGTTAAAAAGTAAATCCTGTGTGTATCTTTGTTCATTATTTCTTACCATTGTATTTGTTGAATGGTAGGTGTAAGCTGGGCCAGAAGTTATTTGTGGGAGCATCAACTAATTCTTTTCCACTGTAGAGATCTTGTCAACTAATGAATTGGTACTTTCTTTCAATTTAATGTAACATGTCATATTTGTACATTATTTCCCAATATGTAGATTGTTTCCCTCGATGCCACATATGAACGAGCCGTCCTTTATCCACCATGCCGGCCTCCTCTCTGCAGATTTTGGTGGTTGAAACATCTCCATCTTAGCTACCTTGTGCAAGATCTCCTACTAATGTTATGGTAAAATATGGCATGGCATTGGTATGGTGATTTTTCAAACATAAGGCATTGAGATGCTTCCAATTCTTATGGGTGCAAACAATCAAATTTTCATTTAATGTGCCAAATTCTTATACCCTAAATTAGTAGATTTGGCTGCAAACAATCAAATTTGAGTAACCATCGTAATCATGCTGTGTCTTAAATCATGTTGGAAGTTGCAAGCTCTAGTTGAAAGGCTTTTCCAGTGCAGGAATGCAAGGTGCGAGGAGAGATGGCTTGTATATGTATTTTAAGGAGACTGTTCGCTTGCATTTTGGCAGTAGCAAAGTCTATTTGGGCCTTTCATATGTATGATCTAATTGGTACATGGGTCGAAATCTCAATTTCAGTAAATCTTCAAAATACGTGTAAAACAATCACTAAGACACTTCGTCTTCCAAAATGTACTATGCAATAAGATCATTGGCAGATGTCATTGGAACTTGTTTTTCACCCCCTTCTGGTGAAGTTTAGCGTTTTCCATGTGACCTACAATCATCTAATTCACCTTATTTTTTCCCCAGGGGTGCTAAAACGCAATACTTGTTCGTATAATCAAATAAGAAGTTGAGTTTTGCCTTACCGCTTAGGAGATGATATGTAACTTTTATTTTCAAGATTAGGGCACAAAAGCTTGCCTTATTCCTGAATTATCCAAAAATTGTGGGATGATAATTATTGCTTTGAATTTCATGTTAAAAAAGAAGAAATTATAATTACTTTCAAAGTAATGTCAGTAGTTTTTCTGTTCCATTTTATATGTATAGGTTGATTTGAAAATGTTTATATGACAAGCCTGCTTCTATTAATCATTACTATACTGATAAAATAATTATTACTATTGGTTGAAATGCTAATCACGATATTCATTACGTAGTGGTATGCTATTGTGAAGCTTTTATTTATTTATTTATTTTTTATGTGTAACATGCTCCTATTGGACAGTATTAAGCTAAGGAAGTACTTAGTTATCATTATTTTATAATATTTGATTGAATAAAATCATTAATTCTTTATTTTATTTGTATAGGAAATCAAGTCATTTGACAAAAGGATTTAAGATACTGGATAAGATCAAAAAATTTGTATGATTTATCTAATTGTATAAAATTTTATTTCATTGGACGAAAATAAGTATTTTTAAAATGAAAAAAAAAAAACCTTGCATCATCATTGTTCTTTTTGTTGTTGTATCTATGTTAAAATTCTTTCAATGATACAAAAAATAATTCTAGATTACCACAAAAATTTGTGTCAAGTATTGTATAAATTAAATATGATATAAAGAAATTATACCGTACTATTTTTCTTGTATAATGTGTCTTATATTTCTTGTATTGTTCAATTTTGTAAACCAAATGCTGCCATAAGGTAACAAAGAATAACAAAGTTAGTCAGGATAGTGTGATGCAGACAAGTAGGGTTCCAATGGGTGTATAATTTAGTAAGTTAAAACTTTAGGTGAAAAATTGAAAAAAAGTAACAAACAGTCAAGAAGTTCAGTCCATTGCAAGTATGCTTGCTTATTATCCTCTGAGACCTAGATATGATGGAGATAGATGGGTGGTTTCTGGTAGGAAGTGACAAAATCTCCTCACACATATTGGTTGATAAACTCCATTTTTTTTTCTTGTGATGTTTGATAAGCTCCATTTGCTAGATAGTTGTTTGTTATGAAGAGAAAAAAGGAAGCTTCCAGTGTTGAAGAAGCCAGATGCAAAGCTTGTTTAGTAGCTACTAAGAGCTGCAGTAAAGTGGAGCTCTCTAATGATCAAACAAACATACTACAATAAGTGCTTTGCTCTCTTTAATAGCTATGCCAAATTACAAATTAAAACAGCTTGATTGTAAAGTATGCATTTCTGCATGGTGACTTATCTGAGCAGATATCCACACAACGGCTATAGGAATTTTGTTGGGAAAGCCAAGAAGACTAGGTGTATTTTTGCAAAAAGTTCTTGTATGGACTTAAGCTGTCTCCTAAGAACTTTGATGTCATAGTGGTTTTTGTCTTGTGTAGAAAGCAAGTATGATAACTGCATATACTTTTAGAAGTTTGGTGGTACCTCTTTTGTATATTTCCTACTTCTATTTATAATGTATAATTTTGAAAGAAAAAGCATTATCTTTTATACATTTTTTAAATAATTGTAACTTTTAAATAACTTAATATAAAATAAAATAACTTTTCACTTCACATATCATTTCACTTGAGATAATATGTTGAAATTTTCTCAAAAGTGATCATTTTTAACTATTAGTATTGTTTCATTATTAATGACTTTTATACACTATAATACATCTTAGGTATTGCTTTGGTGCCTTTAGATTTTGTATTATATATATAACTTTTAATTACCATTTTTTTAATTGTCCTTTTTTTTTTCCATCTCTTAGGTTTCTTACACACTATTATTTATTATAATATATAATTTTAGAAGTTTTTTTCATTATAGTACATTTCTAGTTTAAATCTTTTAAAAATAATACCTATTGAAAAAATAGCATTAGGTGTTTTTTTCTTCTTTTAACATATAGCACCTCTTTTAAAGCTTTATTATTATTATCATCATCATCTTACCTCACCCTTTCCTTTAAATAGTACCTTTTCAATATTAACTTTGAGTTATTAGTATTTTCTTAAAAGTCATGAATGGTTTTTAAATAGTTCTTCCTCTATGCAAATAACCTATGCACGTAATTGATTGTTCTTTACATTATATTATAGTAGACTTCTCCCGATTTTTTTCTCCCTTTGATTCTCTTCTAAAAAAACCACTTCTCATCTTTGGTGCTTCAATATTTAATTACCAAACATATCATGGGGTTTACTTCTAAAATTTTTTTCTCATCTAAAGTCTTTTGCAATAATCAATTTTCTTTGCTAGTGTTGTTATGGTAAATTAGCATAATGGGTTTTTGTCACTTTTAAATTCAATCTTACCTATTAAGGTCTGTTTCTTTTCATGATGTGAAAATTAATTCATTTTTAAGTTTTAGTTTAAGGATTTTGTTCCTTAAATCTTGTCCAAAAACACATAGGAGAGTATATATTGAAGCTTCATAGAAGGCTTTATTAAAAGTTTCTTGCATGTTATTGATTCATACATAGAGTTTCAATTATGGTATGAAGTTTTTTGAGGATTAAATAACTATTGGTTTTGCTTTTAACCAATTTCACTATCTTCCCTAACTCAAAGCTTAGTAGAAAACATATGTATATTTAGCAATAGAAGAATTTGATTATTTTCTTGATGATGCATAATTACATATAAATTAAGTGATACTTTTTTTGTCACCTCAAAACATCATCAAATACTATAAGGAAACAAACCAAAGTTAAAAATAAGTTTTTTTTTTAACATAATGGGTGGAAAAAAAAAAAAGGAATGTAATGGGTGGGCATCATAGATATAAGTATTGTTCCTTTCAATTTTGCTTCATGTTTTTGGGTAGCTTGAAGATCTGGTTAATTTTCTATTGAAAAAAGTTTGTTGGCTCTAAATACTTGGTCTATACATAAATCACTTATGAAATTGTTTGAAAAAAAAATGTAGATTTTCTCAATGGTGGTATAGGCATATACATGTCTCCATAAAACCATCCTAAATTACCCTATACTCCACTTCTTCAAATAATATTTTAACTATAATTTTTTACATTCTATTTATTTATTACATTACGACAATTTATTTATTTCTATTGTAGACTATGATTTCAATATTTTTTTTTGTTATTATATCTTCAATATTACCTCTTTGTTTTTTACATTTGATGAAAAGTCATAAAGTTTTGGTATAGCAAAAATAACTACCAATACATATTGGAAGCAACTGGCATGTCTATAATAACACAATTCTTCACTTCTCCCCTTTATTTAATGCTTTTTATTGTTTTTAATTTTTTTTTTTATTATTTGTAACTTTTCATTAGCAATACTTTTTTATTGACTTTATTACCCATACCCTTTTATTTCTCAAGAGATATATCCTTTATATATAAATGATGATATCTATGAAAAAGTTACAACTTTTACATAACTAGATGTAAAATGTACAACTATTGATATATGATGTGGTATTCTCAATTCTCATAAGTAAAAGGATTATAACTTTTTATAAATACTATAATATTTCATATAACCATCAATAGCCATGTAAATTACAATATATAAAATATATTTATATAAGTAAATAATTGTGATAATGCAATCTTTTAAATATGAATTTATTAACATATTAATTATGATACTCTTTTGTGTGTATGTATTATTTTTATTAACATAAATATATTTTAAAATAAAACCCACATATTGTGCGGGGCTTTAACTAGTCTATTCATAATATATAGTTTTGAAAGAAAAGGTACGATCTTTTATATTTTTTTAGAAAGCTGCAACTTTTAAACAATTTAATATAAAATAATATAACCTTTTGCCTCAACATCTTTAACTATTGAAATTTTTTCATCGTTAATGATTTTTATATGATATAGTACCTCTTAGGTATTACTTTAGCACCTTTACATTTTATATATCTATTATAATATATAATTTCAGAAGTTTTTTCCATTATAATACCTTTTCAATTTAAATCTTTTTGAAAATAATACCTTTAAAAAAATAGCATTAGTTGTTTCTCTTCTTTTAACATATAGTAACTCTTTCAAAGCTTTATTGTTATTATTATTATCTTACCTCTTTGTTATGCGCATTCCTTTAAATAACATCCTTTTAATATTAATTTTGAGTCATTAGTATTTTTTTTAAAAGTCACGAATGGTTTTTAAATGGTTCCTCTTCCACATAAATAACCTATGCAAGTAATTAATCATTCTTTACATTACATGACCATAGAATTTTCTCAATTTTTTTCTCCCTTTGATTCTTTTCTAAAAAATCACTTCTCATCTTTGGTGCTTCAATATTTAATTAACAAATATATTATATGATTCACTCCAAAAAAAATTTCCCTTATGAAGTCTTTTGTGATAAACAATTCTCTCCATCAATGTCATTATGGTAAATTAACATAATGGGCTTTTGTCACTTTTAAATTTAATCTTACCTATTAAGGTTTGTTACTTTTCATGATGCAGAAAATAATTTATCTTGTCCAAAAACACATAGGAGGGCATATACTAAAGCTTCATTAAGGGCTTAATTAAAAGTTTCCTACATGTTGTCATGTGATGTATTCTTAGGATCAAATAACAATTGGCTTTGCTTTTGACTGATTTTGCCCTTTTCCCTAACTCAATTTGGCCTGGTAGAAAACAAATGTATATGTAGCAGTAGAGGAATTGGATTAGTTTCTTAATAATGCATACTTATGTACAAGTTTGTAGTCATGTGATACTTTTTTCTTGACTCAAAACATCATCAAATACTATAAGGAATCAAACCAAAGTTAAAAATAAGTTTTTTTTTTTAAATTAGTTCTAAGACACTTGGTTTATAAATAAATCACTTATGAAATTACTTGAAAAAATGCAGATTTTGTTAATGGTGTAATAGGCACATACATGTCTCCATAAAACCATCCTAAATTACCCTTTTATACTTCACTTCTTTGAATAATATTTTAACCATAAATTTTACATTGTATTTATCTATTACATTACTACAATTTATTTATTTCTATTGTAGAATATGATTTCAATTTTTTTTTGTTATTATATCTTTGATGTTACCTTTTTGTGTCTTATATTTGATGAAAAGTCACTATGTTTAAGTATAGCAAAAATAACTACCAATATATATTGAAGTAACCGACATGTTTATAATAACTCGACTCTTCACTTCTCCACTTTTTATTCTTTTTTCAAATAGTTTTTATTATTTGTACTTTTCATTAACAATACTTTCTATTAACTTTATTAGCATACCTTTTCATTTCTCAAGAGACATATCCTTTATATATACATGACATATTTATGGAAAAGTTACAACCTTTATGTAACTAGATGTAAAATATATAACTCTTGATAAATGATGTGGTATTCTCATAAATCAAAGGATTATAATTTTTTACAAATACTATAATATTTCATATAACCATTAATAGCCGTATAAATTACAATATATAAAATATATTTATATAATTAAATAATTGTGTTAATACAATCTTTTATATATGAATTTATTAATATATCAATTATGATAATCTTTTGCGTGCATACATTATTTTCATTAACATAAATGTATTTTAAAATAAAACTTGTGCATTTTGCGCGGGGGCTGTAGCTAGTTATATTAATTGCAACAAGGTATTTGGCTTAAATAAATGAGTTGAAGGCCATAATTAATACCGAATTTGAAGGCTTTTGTACCCCCTATCTAGAAATTTTTATAAGAGACTCTTTTGTATATTTGCTACTTTATATCAATTGCAGTAAAGTATTTCACCTAAATAAATGAGTTAAAAGGCCATAATTAATATCGAATTTGAAGGCTTTAGTATCCCTTCTCTGGGATTTATTAACTCAATTCATATAGAATAAAATTCATCTCTCTCACCTTTTTTTTTCTTTCTTTATTTTTAATTTTTAATTTTTAAAAGAATGGTACTATGATCGAGTACATTCCATTTTAATATTTTTGGAGGAAGTTATGGGTTAAGCTCTTTATAGTTTAGTGGTACAAATATCAATTTTTAGGTTGGATGGACCAAATTTAAAATTTCCTCTTCTGTTGTAATCATAATATATATATATATATATATAATCTAAGTGCTCTATATATGTTAATTGAGTTGACAAAGTATTCTAAATCAATATATTTTAAGAAAATCATTTAAGTCCAAGTTGTTGTACTAATCAACTAAGTCTCTTTTTGTATTCTCTATGATATATGATTATAAATTGATAACCTACATGTTATGATAACCGAAGTACATAGGTTTTATCACTAATTTGAATGTAAATTGACTTAACCAAATTTTGACAAAAACAGAAAGGATTCGAATGGGTCATTCAAATCGTTGACAAAGCTGATTGAAGTTCCATACAAATATAAAGAAATTCCCAACGTATTTATTCTATTCGTTAAACATATAATATAAAGAGACATCCATCATTCCTTAATATATTTCATAATTCTCTTAAAGTCTACGTGAGTTTACATCAAAATTAATTACGAATTTTGCATTCCTCATTAAGTCGATGATTCGTCATAAACGTACTGCGCAACAATTTTCTTCGTGATATTGATGGGAATTTTTATTAATTAATAAGATATAAGTCGACATCCTAATTTCTTTATTCTTTCTTTTTTATTATCGATTCCATCGTAGGCAATATAAATGAGCCATATAGGAATTTATGATCTTAATCATAGGTAAGAAATGATGAGTATCAATTTGAGAGGTATTATCGTTGAGATAGGCCGTATTGTCTAGCCAAAGTTCATGGGAGTTATGCTAATAATTACCCTTAGTCGGAAGAAATGGACGTATTAACTAACAGAAAAATCATGAACATCTCCATTTGCCATCTAGAGAATTTATAAGGAGAATAGACTTTCATTATGCATTTGTTTAAACAGAATATACTCTCGTTGTTCACGTGTAATGTTTGAATCTGGTTGTTGGAACTTGTAAGTACTATTTTTAGTCAAGTTCGATATTAAAATTATAGAGTTGATCGAGTTTAAATTGGAATTCCAAGTTTTAATTTTATTTTTTTTTCAAAACTCAACTTAAATTTAATAATATATCAGTTGAATTAATTCACGTGCAGCTCTAATCACACAGCAGCGATAGTATGTATACTCATGTTTGGCTGGGTAAACGATACCATGAGCCATCATCAACGTACAAGCAATGCCTTTGACCTTTAAGAAGTAAATAAATAAAATTTGACTGCCCTTGTGAGAGGAATTTTTCAACATTAGCGTCATCGGCTTTGGATTTGCGAGTAAGTCAATCCAACTGCGTCTTCAAGTTTGATGAAACGGTTTTCTTTTGTGTTTTCATGTATTCTCTTCATATTTTCATCTTTGAAATGAGAGTACATAGACATTGCGTTAATCTTTAAAAATAAAGAAAGATTACGCTTCATAAAAATAAAATAAATGAAAATAGAAATTTATTTTGTTAACAAGTACCTATACTATATCAATTAATATTTTTTTTATATATTATATTTATGACATAAAATCTCAAAATTTCGTTAAAAATTAATTTTAAAAATCTTACCACAATAGATTCGATCTACTATCTGATTTTGTGTATTATTTCTCTACTGTGTGCATCTCATGATATTAATAATATATATATATTTTTTATTAACTCTTTGAATTTCAGCTCCATAGTCAGTAAAATTATGACCCCACAAAACACATATTATATATATTATAGAAAAACAATCCATATAACATTGGTATAAATCTAAAGATTATGGGGAATTTGCAACGATTTATATAAGGTGCATATATATTTTTAGTAGTTATAGAAAATAAAATTATAATTTAAAAGCTAAAAGGATTTATCTCACTCAATTAACAACAATTTTCCCGACTTTCCCCCCACTTCTCTTTGCCAGTAATATCTTAATTTAGCTCCAGTTTGTCTTTGACCAGATATCATGGCTTGAGCTGACCAATTTATTATGCTTGGAAACTTCAACGAAGCCGGCTCATGCCTTAACTCCTATCTGCCTGAAGCCTTACTATTCCATTGCAGCTTCTTCTTCTCAATCTCTCTCTTCTTGTTCCATGGAACCAAAACCATTTTGCTTCACCACAAAGATGAAACCCCACCTCCACATCTCTCTCATCTTCCTTCTCCTCCTCCTCTCCACCACCTTATCATCATCGTCCACCGAATTCATCTTCAATGGCTTCAACACCTCAGACTTACTATTCTTTGGCAACGCCACTGTAGAAGCACCGTACAACATCCTTTCACTTAACAACAACACAGAATTTGCAATAGGTCGTGCTTTATACAAGTCGAAAATCCGAACCAAATCGCAAAACTCTTCAGATGTACTTCCCTTTTCGACTTCGTTTATTTTTGCTATGGCACGTTATAAGGATGTCCTACCCGGTCATGGCCTAGTGTTCATTTTCACCCCCTTTGAAGGCATAGATGGAACCGATCGGGGACAATATCTCGGTTTTATAAACCGAACCCTCAACGGCCAGGCAAGTAATCATTTGTTTGGGGTGGAGTTCGATGTTTTTGCGAATGAGGAGTACAAGGATATAAATGATAATCATGTGGGGATCAACATTAATTCCCTCACATCCAATGAGTCATACAGAGCCGGTTATTGGCTCGATAGCGAAAAAGGCGACAATCAAAGTGAATTTAAGGAGTTAAAGTTGAATGATGGGAGGAATTATCAAGTTTGGATTGATTATTCAGGTTTTGTTATGAATGTTACTATGGCACCTATAGGTGTGACTAGGCCGACGAGGCCCTTGTTGAGTCTAAATATCAATCTTTCATTAGTTTTCGAGGAGGAAATGTATGTCGGGTTCACCGCTGCAACCGCGGTATTGGTTCAATCGCACAAGATTTTAGCATGGAGTTTTAGTAATTCCGATTTCTCATTGAGTAACAGCTTGATCACAAACGGTTTGCCTTCATTTGTTCTACCAAAGGGTTCGGTTTTTCGGTCTAAAGGGTTTATTGGTGGTGTTTCAGCCGGGGTTTTGATCACGATCTTGTTGGGTGCTCTGTTGGTTCTGTTTTTCATTAGGAGGAGGGAAATGAGGGATATCGAGAAGGAGTCTTTTGAGGAGTGGGAATTGGAGTATTGGCCACACAGGATTGTGTATCAAGAAATAGAGGCAGCAACAAGGGAGTTTTCAGAGGAAAATGTGATAGGAATTGGAGCCAATGGAAAGGTCTACAAAGGTGTTCTTCCAGGTGGTGTTGAGATCGCGGTGAAGCGTATTTTGCGCGAAAACGACGATGGCATGAGGGCGTTTTTGGCTGAAATTTCAAGTCTTGGGAGATTGAAACATAGGAATTTGGTAGGGTTGAGAGGTTGGTGTAAGAAAGAGAGAGGAAGCTTCTTATTGGTGTATGACTACATGGAAAGTGGTAGTTTAGACACGAGGGTATTCGAGTGTGATGAAAGTAAAATGCTCAATTGCGAGGATAGGATTAGGATTCTTAAGGATGTAGCTTTAGGGATTTTGTACTTGCATGAAGGTTGGGAAGCCAAAGTCCTCCATAGAGACATTAAGGCAAGCAATGTATTGCTAGATAAGGAAATGAATGGAAGACTTGGGGATTTCGGGCTAGCTCGAATGCATGATCATGAGAAGGTAGCAACCACAACACGGGTGGTTGGAACAGTGGGATATTTAGCCCCAGAAGTCATTAGGACCGGACGGGCATCTGTGCAGACTGATGTATTCGGTTTTGGCGTCTTGATTTTGGAAGTCATGTGTGGTCGACGACCCATTGAGGAAGGAAAGCCCGGTTTGGTGGATTGGGTTTGGCAAGAGATGGCTCAAGGCGAGTTGATAAATGCGCTTGATGAGAGACTTAGGGCTAAGGGTGACTTTGATCCTCAAGAAGTAGTTAAGGTACTTCATTTGGGGTTGTTGTGTGCACATAATGATCCTAGTGCTAGACCAACTATGAGACAAGTTGTTGAGGTTTTAGAAGGCAAGAATGAAGCATTTGAGTCTGAGAATGAGGATATGGGAACGTACTTGCTAGAGAGGACAAAATCAAAGAAAATCTGGATTAACAACCCACGGAATTATGGGTATGGTGGTTCTCACCCAACCTTTGAAGACATTAGACAATCCATGTCATCATCCATGTCTACATCTTGGTCCAATAGCATACTCGACGGGAGGTAGAGTTAATTTTCATATTTTGGGTTTAGCTGATTATTTTTCACCAAAGCAGTGTATATAGCTTTATATGCTGGAGAAAAAAAGATCGATAGCTTGATATTTCATTAAGTTATTTTGGATCTGACTTGTTTATTAATCTTCAAGTTATTGTCATCTATTATAGAATTAAATTATCATCAATGGCAATATTTTGACTTTATTCTAAATGGGATAATTGAATGAAACTAAAGATATGTGCCTACGAACTGTATACCATGTCACCCTGTCAGGCATTAAATACCTAAAATTTTCAATGAGTTGTGCTTGTGTGAAACAAACTCTTGATCTTATTTGTACATATAAGTTAATTCGTCAGTGAATATTAATTATATCAATCCACGTGGTGTATTATTTTTAATCATTTGTAAATATGATCATGTTCTTTACTACTTGGAGCAAGGCACCGTAAATTTACATGCATGCTTCGTTCTCTAATGGATTGAACTATGTTGTCATATAAGTCATCTCATAAATTTTTTTGTCTCTATTAAATATTTTCATTCATTTCGCATTTAGCAAACCAAGTCTTAAACCGTTGATTATGTATGTATAGATCTCAAAAATTTTAAAATATCATTTTATTTTCTTATGATTTATAAGTACTTATATTTTTCTTTTTAAAGATATATTTAAAAGTATATACAATTGGTTACACTTACTTTTATTTTAAATGACTAAATTCCAACAATTAACTTTCAACATGATACAATGAATTTAGAAGTATTCTAACATTAAATAAACTTTCTCACAATTCCTACTTGGGGCCCTAGATTCCCCTTTATAGAGCAATAGACTTTTGAATGATGGTTGTTAATAAGCGACTTAGAGTCCCTTTCTTGCTTTACCAAAAATACACACAACTATTGGTCTCTCGAAAAATATAATAGATTCAAAACTCTTGAATTCCAAAGTGATAAAACAAAAAATTAGGATTTTTTTATATGGTCCGCCCATAGGATTAGACCAGCTTTTGATATTATTATTAATTTACATATTAATGTTGAAGATTCAATGATAATCAATAATAAAAATTTAATATATATAATTAAATAATAAATTAAAGGTTGAATTAATATTTTAAAATAATAGATGAAATCGTATAAAATCACGAAAAATTAAGAGATTATCTATTAGTATTTGGGCTAATTAAAACTTTTATTTAATATATTAGAATAGGTTCAAACTCCATTCTAAGTGAGAAAAGACGAGATATTTTTTTGTTTTCTTAAGATGAAAATGGATCCTGACTTTCGTGGGTGGATATGGATACGAATGTCACTGTCCTTGACCAATAACTAATCAACGTGTGGAAAGCAAAAGCTTATAGAAAGGCTAGCCCGCCAGCTGATAGAAAGTAAAAGGTGTGTGTGTGCCTTTTGAATATTCTGGACTAGAATTGTGTCATGTATTCCGTTGGAATTCAAAATGACGTCTAAAACTGAAGAAGTTATACTATACGACGATCAATTGAGAATCTATTACGTACATAAATGAGTTAAATTATTACATGCGAAAAGGTATTATCGTAATTAAAATTTCATTTCCTTATCTTATTCATATTTACTTCAATCAGTACTCTAATTTAAATAATAAAAGACTTTGCCCTTGTGTTCTATACTTTTATAGTCAGTTTAAAAAAAGAAGAAGACTCAAATAAAATAAAAACAAGTCAGTTTCCAAGCAATTTTTTTTTTAAATGATCCATAATGAGGATCGGTTACATTATGAGCATTGACAAGATGAACTAAAGGGTTTGGGGGTTTAATTAAAAATAAATAAATAAAGGTTTAAGTTTAGGATGTAATCCGGTTTATATATATATATTTGCTTTCTTATTAATCAAAAAGAAAAAATAAAAATAAAAATCATATGGCACTCTCTCAATATTTGCAATGATAATTGAGGTTGACTATAAACTTCCATTTTTTGCCATATTTCTATCGACTAAGGAAGAGCCCGTCTCTATAATGATTTTATTCTATCCCCTTGTCTTGGCCATACTTAAGGCCTCTCAAGTAGCTTCAGCTTCAAGTAATATATACTCATCAGCCGTCATATCTTTGTAGACTAATCCTACTAGGCTTCCTGTATGATCCCTTGCCATAATGCCAATGCAAGCTCACTTAGTTATGGGGTCCCATTCACCATTACAATTCAATTGCGTAATGCTTCCACATAGAGTTGGTAATTGCGGGGCAGGTCCGCTGGTTGACCCGCCCTGTCTGCAAAAAAATGCGGGGTGGGCCAAAAATTTTGGCCCCCATCCACGTGACCCGCGGGGCGGGACGGGGCGAGGCGGGGCGAGCAAGTTCCCACGAGCACGGGTTGGCCCGCTGACCCGAAAAAAAAATTGCTGTGTCTGTGTGACACTGATTGACGATTGACGACGTGACGACTGACGAGACAATACTGATGCCAACTAAAGTGATGAGATAGCACCATAGCAGTTGAAGACTTTAGACTTCGGCGAAGACGAGGACAGCATCGTAGTAGGCAGCAGCCCACACCCACATCGTCACATTCAGTCACTCAAACGAGACACTCAGTCACAGTCACACACTTACATAGTCACACCTCACACTCCTTCGTCGGTCGTCCTCGACTCCTCGTCCGGTCGTCCTCGACTCCTCGTCCGGTCGTCCTCGACTCCTCGTTCGGTCGTCCCTCCACACTCACAGTCACATACCAGAGACCATAGCATAGTCCTTGTCTTTTTCCACTTCCACAGGCCACAGTAGACACGAACACAAGACACTCATCGGCTCTAGCTCACAGTTACAGTGACAGTTGTCGTCCTCTTCCACTTCGTTGACCGCCGACCGCCTGCTCCATTTCCTTCGTGCCACTGTCCTCGTTAGACGTTAATTAAGGTAAAGCAATAGATTTTTTCCTTTTACTTATTGGAGAGTAGGGTGTCATATGGTGTGGCCATGTAGGGTGACGCCGGTGGCTTGGAGAGTGTGGTGTGGTGTGGTGCGGTGTGTGTGGCCGTGTGGGGTGGGGTGATGCCAATGGCAGTGGCTTGGAGAATGGAGAGTGTGGTGTGGTGTGGTCGTATGGGGTAACGACGATTCAATGGAGAGTGTGGTGTGGCCGTATGGGGTAGGGGTGACGCCGGTGGCAGTGGCTTGGAGAATGGAGAGTGTGGTGTGGTGTGGCCGTGTAGGGTGGTGGCGGTCCAATGGAGAGTGGTGTGGTGCAGTACGGTGTGGCCGTGTGGGGTGGGGGTGACATTGGTGGCTTGGAGCATGTAGTGTGGCCACCGGTTGTGGCTTAGAGTGTGGCTGTTTGGCCATCGACCGTGGCTTAGATGGTGTGGGGGTGTGGTGTGGCCGTGTGGCCATCAGTCATGGCTTGGATGATGCCGATGCGGTAGCCGGTGGAGATGTGGAGTGACTATATTTATATTTTATAAATAAGTGTACTACTACTAATAACATTTTCTATATTTACAAAATGGATCCTCCAAGTAATGAGACCGTAATGGAACCTATTAATGTGGATGATGTGTCTAAAGTCAGTGGGCATAACGATAATCTACAATTAGGATCTTCTCAATCTGAAGAACATGCAGGTAAGAAGGCTCGAGTAGGTAGCTCTTCTTCTCAGGTTTGGGAAATATTTACAAAAATTGGTAATAGGAAGGATGGTAAAAATAGGGCTAAGTGTAAAGTATATGGGAAGGAATATGTTATTGGAACATATTCACATGGAACTTCATCTTTACGTCGACATAGAAAAAAGTGTCATTTGAGTTAAATTCCTAGATATAATGATGTTGGTGATATGATAATTGATCATGCTGGCAAGTTAAGATCAAGAAAACCAGATCCTAAATTTGCTCATGAGGTAATGGCTATGGCTATTATTGAACATGATTTGCCATTTTCATTTGTTGAGTATAGGAGGATTACACAGTTCATAAGGCTATATAATTCTGATTATAAGCCAATTAGTAGAAAAACTGCTACATCAGATGTTTGGAATTTATATTTGACTCAAAAGAAGAATTTGAAACAAATTTTGCAAAAAATTCTAGGGAAAGTATGTTTGACTTCTGATGTATAGATTGCTTCCACTAGTGAGGGATATATTTGTTTGACTGGACATTATGTGGATGACAATTGGAAATTGAATAATAAAATTCTTGCTTTTTGTAAAATGCCCCCTCCTCACTCAAGGTTTGAGTTGTCGAAAAAAGTATTTGAATTTTTGAAAGATTAGGGCATAGATAGGAAGATATTTTTCTTACATTGGATAATGCATCTGCAAATGATTGTATGCAAGATTTTCTAAAAGAGCAATTGAACTTACAACATAGTTTGTAATGTGGTGGTGAGTTTTTTCATATTAGATGTTATGCTCATATTCTTCATTTGATCGTTAAAGAAGGATTGACTGTAAGTAGTGAAGCATTGCATAAAGTAAGGGAAAGTGTGAAGTATGTGAAGGGCTTCGAGAGTAAAATGAAACACTTTTTGGAGTGTGTTGAATAAGTTGGCAATATTGATACGAATCTTGGTTTACGCTTGGATGTAACTACTAGATGGAACTCCACTTATCTTATGCTTGATAGCACACTCAAGTATCGACGTGCTTTTTCTTGCTTTCAATTGAATGATCGTCATTATAAATATTGTCCAACCATTGATGAGTGGGAAAGAGTAGAAAAGATATGCAAGTTTCTGAGCCCGTTTCATAGTATCACCAATTTGATGTCAGGGTCATTATATCCAACACCAAACCACTATTTTTTGCAAGTATGGAGGATTGAATGTTTGCTAAATGAAAATTTAAGTAGTGAAGATCATGTCATAAGGGAGATGTCTATTAGAATGAAACAAAATTTTAATAAGTATTAGAATGATTATAGTGTTATTCTTGCACTTGGAGCAATCTTTAATCCTTGAATGAAGTTTGATTTTTTGAACTTTTGTTTTAATAAACTTGATCCCCTCACTTGTGAAGAGAAGTTGGCTCACATAAAGAGCAAGTTATATAAACTCTATGGAGAATATGAGAAGAGCAAAACAGATCACATATCTAGAATTAGAAGTCATCAGGTTGGATCATCTTTTCAGGCATAAGACACATCTGGAGGTAGCAGCAGTAAATGAGTAGCAACACGTAGAGCTGGGAAGGGCTTGGAGATTAATTTTGCTACATTGGTGGTAAGTTTAACATTTTTTTTTTATTTTCTCAATTATATATATTTTTTGTAATATATATTAGTATTTAATTAATTTTTTTCTTAATAATGTAGGAATTCCGATACCGTCAAGTAGAAGTACAAAGTCGTGGTAAATCTTCTTTGGATATTTATTTAAATGAGCCAGTAATGGATATGGACTTCTACTCAGAATTGGATGTGTTACAACATTGGAAGAGTCAAAGCCAAAGATATCCTGATTTATCTATCATGGCCTTCGATGCGCTTAGCATTCCAATTACTACTGTAGCATCAGAGTCAGCTTTCAGTATCGGCGCTTGTGTACTTAATAAGTATCATAGTTTTATGCTTCCAACCAATGTAGAAGCTTTAATTTGTACACGAAATTGGTTACAAGGATTTGCATGTGAAGGTAATTTTTTTTTGTTTTGTTGGTAATATTTTCTTTTAATGTATTGTTTCAAGCATTTATTGTCTAATTTAATTATATGTGTAATTTCGTAAATTGTAGATCAAGAAGAAGACAATGAGAGTGTGGGTAAGAGTGGGACTACTTCATCAGAGGGAGACTCCAATTTGGTTATTGATGATGATGATAGTGATGACTGATGTGATGATTGATTTACATATGTGATTTTATCTCCTTCATTATTGTCTTTGTTTTCCTATATAATTAGTGAAAACCGAAAAGTACTTTGTGATAATTACTATAATTGCTTGATAATCGTTTTAGGTTGTTTTCTTTCCTATCGTATGAGAATGGGATTTAAGAGTAAGTACGTATAAATTGAAGTTGTACAAGGAAAGTGAATGGAAAAATTGAGCAATTGCAATTTGCAAATTTGCAATGTACTTAGTTTATTTAGATGTGGGAATTGGGAAACACTAATTTAAATAATTTTCAACAGTTTTTTTTCCTAACATATGTAATATAAATTATATTTGCAAAGAAAAAAAAGGTTTATCTAAAAAAAAAAAAATTCATCTAGCATGTCTTATTCTTACATAATACACTTTAAAATCTAAATCTCTAAAAAAAAAAATAAATTGCGGGTCTTCGCGAGCTAACTCGCATTGGCTTGCGAGGTGGGGTGAGGCGATTTTGTTGACCCGTAAGACTTGCAGGCCACTGCGGGCCAGCCCGTGATGACTTGCGGGCTGGCCCATTTAGCCCACATTACCGGCTCTACTTCCACATGGGATTTCCCATTTATCAGCTTGTTGGTGATGGTTTAGTATTACACAATGTTCTAAATATGCAGATAATTTTTTGAATTCCTAAATAGTTACTTTTATATCACCGACAAGCCCCTTTGGATTTGGAAATTTTCTTTTATTAAAACACAGTCATAACAATAATTCCAAATATGTTAAGAACAAGTCCCAACTTCACCTACAATTTGTTGTACTTGTAATTTATTCACTCCTCAAAGGCATCAAGTTGGATTTACAATTTTCTAGAAATTTTATTTCCCTTTTATAATATTATGGGCAATATAAATCTTCAATCATAATGTATGCAATTTGTATATATTATGTCCCAAGTGGATAAATCGTAACAATATTACTACGCACACTAATGGATATTGATAGCATAGGCTTTTAGTTATCATTATATCATTAGTATACACAAAGCCTCCTAATCAAAGTGATAGTAATAATTTATAACCTTGAAGAAAAATGAACCATTCACTTAAGTTTGTTTATTACATTGAACTCAAGCTTTTATAAATATTTAGAATATATATCTTGGAGTCAACTCAGCGGGTTGATCCTTACTCAATGCCCCATTCTTTTGATTTGTGTACTAACATTGGTTTTATCAAGATAGTTTAAGTCCATGAATATCTATAAAGAAATATATAAGGGAATGAGCAAAAACTACGTGCTTAGTAAGTTGGCAAGAGAAAAGCATGATACGTTAAACAAGCGCAATCAATTAGCATCAAATCCCTTTAGAGTGCAATGCAACAAAATGAGTGTCATTTGCACAATGTTGATTGGTTCATCGTGACACTAAAGAAATCAACTTCACTCTAGTCTGGGTTTCGAGGAGTTTTGCAACAATTCCTAAACATCGCCTCACCAAACTAGGTATATGTAATGGATCCACTCGTAGCTCATCCCAAACCCATTTTATACTATCCAACTTGGTAGCTTTTAACCCATATGACGATCTTCTCTCTTGTCACTTAGTTCTACAAGGATTAAAAGAAGGACATTAACATATTCCTCACCTAACAGGTAGAATTTGGTGAGTGGATACAATAATCTAGGAAGGTTGAAAGCATGACCAATTATTAGGGCTTGATATAATGTTAGTCCAGCTTAAGTGCGATTAAACAATATGTGTATTCCATATCATATAGGTTACAACAAGTCATAACAATTAGGTAGGTTTAGTTACTATAAACAAAGTAATCACATGTGTTGCACAAACAACTAACTATAGCCACAAGTAGTATCATGGCTTACAATCCTTTATTAACGCAATAAAACTATTATGAGGTAGGCTTACTTACCTGGGCTATGGAATGTGATATTTCCTTGAATATCTTGAAAAATCTAGTAAATGTGTTTAAGTCAATAGTAGATAAGGGAAAAAACATGTGGTCTCGAAAATATTTATAGCAATTTTTAACGACAGTAGGTTTTGTATTGAGTTTTGTTATAAATTTGGCTACAATAGTCATTTTTGGTTTTATTTAAAGTGAGGGCTAGTGCATTTCTTAGAAAAATGTTAGTTTATAATATAATGCAAAAGTTAGGTAGAAAATGTAGTAAGGGAATATGTCAATATCTTAATATATTTTACTTAATTGTTTTGTAAATCTTAATACAGTAGTTGTAATAATGTTAAAAAATCCTTATGTTGATTAATACTTGAAATTTTAGAATTATAACTCATTGAATTTCTTTAAGATAATGAAAATATAAGCCATTTAAAGTTAAAAATTATTTAGGTTATATGAGATAACAAGTGTATTGTATATAAATATAGCGGTTTGTAAAATAGTTATAAAATATATGCCTTTCATTCAATATTTAGGTTAAAAGTGTAAAGTCTCAAGAAAAAAAGGGGAAATAAAGGGATTCTTATGTTTGTAATGATTAGACATAAAGCTATTTATAAAGGCTTAAGTATAAAATTATAATAATGTAATTGTAAGGGCACTTCGATTAGAGTAACATAAAAGATAAATAAAGATAGTTGAAAAATGAGTATCTAATATAGGGTTTCATCAAAATGTAGTCAAAATAGGTCCTATTTAATGAGAAATAAAAATTGGTATTTTTGTAAAAATTAATTAATTAATCACTATTTGCTAATATACTTGAAAATAGGCTTTAAAAAGCAAAATAAATAGAAAATACTTAAACAAATAGAAACAAAGGTACCAAAATATTAGTAATAATGTCAAATATTATATGTAAAAAAAATATGGTGATTAAAAATGGACTATAACTAGGATTTTCTAACTTTTTCCTAAAACCAGTAAATTACCTAATATACCACCAAAACTTGAAAAAATTATAAAAATACTAAACATAGAAAATTAAATTTAAGAAAAACAACACAATGAATTAATAAAATAAGGGACTCATTGATGCAAGGGCGTGCCAAAATACAACATAATAATAATAATATAAAACTCGATCGAAATATGACCAAAGCCTCAAAACACCACTAGAATGACCACCTACACCACCACTTAGTTGTCGGCCCACCTCAAGGGAAGGGGAAAACCCTAAATTTCACCCCTTGTTACAAATGGTGGCCAATGACTAGAGATGGAGTGAGGAAGAAGACCTAGGCTATATTTATACTAGTTTAACCATCTTTAGAAATTTATTTTTTTTATTCTTTGGTAGAAGAAAAATTCTAGAAAATTCCAAGTATCTCGATGCATGTTGACACATGTCATGTTAAAATTTGATGATTTTTGGACAAGTGTATGAATTTTGGTGGATTTTTGATTGAAAATTTGGAATAGTCTAGTATTGTTTTGATTTTATAAATTATTAATTAATTAATACTTTTCGTTTTCTATTTTTTTTTCATAGATATTTATGATAATTCCTAACATGTTCTTTCATGTGTGGGTGATTTGACAGTTATTCGACCATTTAAGTTTATTTTATAGGATATTTTGTCGTATTTTTGCATAATACCCTATTATTTTATTTAATTTCTTTAAATTTTTTGTGAAAATTATTAGAGGACATAGTCATGACAATTTCCTAAATGCATATAACATAATTTTCTATTGATGTTTTTACCTTACCTTTTACTAATTTGCCTATCTTTATTTATGATTTACTATTTACTATCGTATTTTTGCTTTTCATTATAAATTTTTACTTTTAGGGGCAATTTGGTCTTTTTGCTTGCCATTTCCATTTTTTCTATAATAGTGGCATCGTTATACTATTTAGTTTATTAGGATTTTCTTTTTCTTAACACAATGAGGGTCCCTACCCTATTTCACTTAATTATACTAATTGGTTAATTTTAAGTAAGATTGTCTCCTAATTTGAGTCTTACTTATTCAAGGGTAGCTACTTTGATTGTTAGGGACTTTCGGTTATCTTATTTTGATAACCCTTTTTAATTGTCTAAGGAACTTTTGTTGGATTTGATTTGTTGGGTTTTGTTCTAAGGTGCAAAATATTGGTTATTTCTATTGTAGTTAATCTTCGAGTTTTTAAGTTAATGGTTTTGAATTTACTTAAACAAAGTGGTGGTCCTTATAGTATAGCAAAAAAAAAAAAAAAAAAAGAAGTTAAAAATTATGTAATGGAATTTCATTTATTTGATAATTTATGTGAATTTGACGCTTAAAGGGTTTGATTGCATGCTTAAGACATGTTTAAATGAATTAATATAAAATTGAAGTAATTTCTAGTTAGTTTCCAACCCAAACTTGTGTGATTCGAATTTTCAGAAAGATTTTTTTGAATGTTTATTATGTTCTTGATAAAAAAGCACATTTTGATTCAAAAATTTCAACTAAAATTATTAAAAATGTGTTTTTGAACTTAATATTAAGTAATGACATTTATATGTGTATTTTTATCCTTGATTTCAAATCTACTAACCAAATTTCCAAATTGAAATTACATAAAACCAAAATTTGAGTTGAAGTTTGGAATCAAAACTGGTTAAAAATTGTATTTGACCTTATTAGAAGCTAGAGTTGGTTAAAAAGGTGTTTATGATGTGGATTTTCCAATTTATGTGGAAATGACATGAAAAATTGCTTTGTAATAAAAATAAATGATAAAATAAAATTTTAGATGAGATGGGCCAAGGTTGGTCTACCCTAAACTGGCCTACTCAATTTTGGCCCAAAAATGACCCATTAACTACCCCCATGGCTGGTTTACCAAATTTATTCCATAAAACTTCCTAATTAAATTTATTGGCTTAATTAACTTAATTCTAGGATTAATTTAGTCAATAAATTATAATTAAGCTTAATTAATCCAAATAATCCCAATGGGCCCAATTTCCAAAATTGATTTGCCCCATTTCCTCCTTAAGACTTATAATCTAGATGGGTTTAACAAACTAAGTGGGCCTTACTCAAAATTGAGACCAAAACCAAATAAGAACTCCAAATGAACATAATCTAGGCATAATAAAGTGATTGGGCTTAGGAAATAATTATTAGAACATAATGGGCCTAAGTTATGTAAATTAAGCATAACTGACATAAATGGGCTTAGAGTGAGAATAATAACTCAAACGAGCCTTAACTAAATGAGAAAACCTTAATGGCCTAGATTAGATAAGTTAGGTATAATGAAATCCTAATAAGCTTAGAGTAAACATAATAGTTATATGGGCCTAAATGATGAGTAACAAAGCCTAGTGGGGCTAAAATAATCAATTGGGAATAAATTGGACCTATAAAAACCCAAACGGGCTTAAATTATTGGATTAAAATATTTTAGACCCAATTAGACTAATTTAGTGGGATTTAGTAATTAAGTATTTAACTAAATAGGCTTGTATTAATAGTTTAGGCCTAAATAAATTAATATGGTTAATGGGGAAATGGAATTAAGCAATAAACCATAATGGGCTTGTTTAGGCTAAATACATTAAAAGCATCTATGGGCTTAATTCTATCCAAAATGATATGGTCCATTTCTTTTCTTAGGCTTATAACTCACATGGGCCTAGGCTAAAAAGATCAAGACATGAACTTTAAAATTAATTAAGCTCATTAATTTAAAATTACGTGACTAAGTAATTAACATAGGTAGTTAGGTTAATAATTAACTTGATTACTTTAATTAATTGGATTAACTAATTTAATTAGTTAATTATAAACTTGATTAATCAATAATTATTTAAGTGGGCACAATTCCAAAATAAATTAGGTTCACTTTCCTTTAGGACCTTGCCTCGTAATTGAGTCTGAGTAAGATATATAGACTAGACTTAGAAAAATAATGTGGAACTTAAAATTTAAAATGGACCAAAACTTAATAGGTTGGAAACTTAGAAGGCTAAGTAAAATCTATATGAATGAGTGAACAAATACTAAACAAATAACATGGATGGGCCTAGCTAAATAAACCCTAAGTAATATATGGGTCAAATATCGCCAAAGGCTAATTAGGCCTTTATACCCTCATTGGGCTTGTAACTAGTATGGGCTTTAGTCAACAAGTAGACCAAGCCTAAAACTCTAACAATGATTAATTATTCAATAAAAACTCACTAAACTATAATTCCCTTTCTAATTGCATAAAAACCAAACTATTGCAATTGTTGGAATTGCCCTTTGCTTTAGGAGACCTTCAACTGTCTAAGTACGTAGTGACATGTGTGTTATGTGCTAGGGTAGAAAATAATAAATTGAACTAATTAATTAAACTTGACTAAGTATCTATTTGCTACTTGTGTTTGGTCACTTAAATAAGTAAGTAACACCCTTAGATCGGAATTGCGGCTATAGTCGTATACCCTGAAACGTCATGGTAGATTAGGTGCTTAGGCTATTGAAGACAACTTGGAGAGTAGTTGATAGGTGAAATCACATCAAATAACAAGGCACTATAAGCGAAGAGAAGTTATATCAATAGTCGATCGAGGTTTATGAGATTTGGTAAGTGATACGATATACTTGAAATGTGATCAGTGAGAATCACATAATGATGATAATACCTAAACGGTGCTATTTTTCGGTTTTGTGTATTGACATGGAGTTTAGCTACTTTTGTTATTCCTCAATGATCGCTGTGATGGTATGGGACCTTAGAGGTTCCTCATTGTGTTTTTCAAGTTATAAGTACTTTTGTGCTGGATGTTTATTTGAATAATTGTTATTATAAAATAAATTGTTACTCATTACATTAGATATAGGCCTGTGTGACATTCGTGCTTGTGTATGCATTGTTGTATATTGGGCTCTTATAGCTCACTTCTTTTTTAGGTGTAGATGACTTTTTTATAGACCCTTTGAGGAGGAGTTTTGAGCTTATGCGAGTGATGAAGTGGACGAAGATAATCACTATTAGTTGGTTTGTTTTTAGACTAGGTTTACCAAACTTGTATCGACTATGTTTTATGACCCACTTGTAGCTTTATGGACTTTTTAAATCTAGTTGTATACTTTTATGTGGCCTAATAGGCCCTAGAACTTAAGTTTATGTTTGAAATTAAGTTTTAAGACTTACCATCAACTGACAACCTTTCAAAACAAGTAGACTACAGTTTTTTTTTATAAACTTAATTAAATGATTTCAAGATTCTAAAATTGAATTAGAAACCTACATAGTTAATTGTAAGCTTTGTTTGTTTTACAAAGTTAAAACATGTAGCAGACTGTTTGTTGCCTTGTAGGTTTTGGGACATGACAATATAAAATATGATATAAATAGCTTGTTTGCATTTGCTTAATATATAAGATAAGTTAAGATATAGATGGCTTGTTTGAATTGTTTTTTCTTTTTCTTTTTTATCTAATTTGTATTTTTTCTATATTTGATATGTATATGATTCATTTAAGGTCAAGCATTTGAACAACTATTTTACTTGTATTTTATATATTTTGTTTCATAATTATGATGAAAATGGTGATTGAGTAATGAGAATTTGGAAGTGAAAATTCATATACTTTAAAAAAAAATGAAATAATTTCATTTGAAAAGAAAATTTAATTTCTATTTTTATAAAAATAAATAAATAAATGGTAAATAAGACTAACTTTATAGGAATTTGTTAAGTATTTAATTTTATAAGATTGATATATATGTATTTATGTATATATTTTAATTTATTTTTGGTAAACATACATTTTGAAGAAATACAAAAAAAAAAAAGAAAACCAAAAAGATAGAAAAAAAGACAAAAGAAATATATCCATTTTTTTTCTATGTAAAAGACTCCAATTTACATTATTTCTAAAACTACTTTTATTAGAAAGAGAGGAAAAAAAAAGCACGTGCTACAAAAACATTGTCCCATTTGTAAAAATAATAAGACTAATTTATTATAAGAACAAAAAATTTCCATTATTTCATTTTATTCTCTCTCCTTATCAATTTTAGTAGTCAACTCTTGAACTCAACTTGAATCCTAAACCCATGACTTCCCTCCTCCTTCCTTTTTAAAAAAGTGGTGTGTGACCATCCACCACCGTAAGGTCTTATGGAAAAGAAAAAATTGCTTGAAATCCCCATTGAGTTATGTGACTTGATCAAAATTTTAAGTAATTTTTTAATTAAAATATTAGCAGGTCAACCGATCCACTATAAGTTGCCGGCAATGACCCATTCCACAACTTGTGGCCACCCTTTTAAAAAAATTCCATTTTTTTTAGAATTTTTAATTTGTTATCTTTACTTTATTCAATTAATATATAAGTTGGTTCCTTACTTAAAAAAAAAAAATCAGCATTTTTTTTCTATTGCAATTCAGATTGCCTTTTAAGATCAATATTTGCCTCAAAAGATCCAGTATACACACATATCAATACAATTTATTTAGTATTTTCATTGGGATTGGTGCTTGTTTGTATATTCGTATTGACCCATATTTTCCATTGTACAGTAATTCAAAACTTTCTTATTTTTTTCAACTTATTTTTATTATTTTAGTTAATTAATATATAATTATAATATTTAAATAAAATTATGATAAATGTTGATATGCCACATCACATCCATATAGGCAAAAATAGCAACACAAGAGTTATATTTTGAAAAAAAGTGATGTATTAGTGTGATTTATAAAATTCACAATTAGTCAATTGCATTTACTTGCTTGTATAGAATGTATATTTGTAGAAAAAAAAAAAAAAACAAAAAACACACACACATTCTGTCATTATATTTATAAAATCGATTTACTTTTCACGTTCTTCTTAAAACTACTTTACTAGTTACAAGGTGGAGATAGTTGATAGTGCTTTGTTTAATATATAAGAGTAGATATAAATGACTTGTTTGAATTTGATTAATATACAAGATAAATTAGGACATAAATGGCTTGTTTAAATTGTTTTTTTTTTCTTTTTTTTGTCTATATCTAATTTGTATTTTTTTTTGTATTTAATGTTTGAAAAACTATTGTATTTGTATCTTATATATTTCTTTTTCATATTTATGATGAAAATGGTGATTGATTAATAATGCACATTAAAAAAAATTGAAAATATTTTACTTGAAAAGAAATTTTAATTTTAATTTTTATAAAAATAAATAAAATCTGTAAATAAGACTAACTTTATAGGAATTTGTTAAGTATTTAATTTTATAAGAATGATATATATGTATTTATATTTTTGTAATTTATTTTTGGTAAACATATGTTTTGAAGAAATATAAAGAAGATACCAAAAAGATAGAAAAAAAAAGACAATAAATATATTCAAAAGATTTTTTTTTGTTTATGTAACAAACTCTAATTTACACAATTTCTAAAACTACTTTTATTAGAAAGAGAGAGAGAGAAAAAAACCAATGTAGATATATTTTTCCATTTGTAAAAATGATAAAACTAATTTATCATAAGAAAAAAACTTCCATTATTTCATTTTATTGTATCTCCCTTATTAATCTTGGCAATTAAGTTATTCTCTCGAACCTAACGTGAATCCCAAACCCTATACAAGCATGATCTGCCTCCTCCTTCCTTTTAAAAATAGAGTGGTGTGTGACCATTCACCTATGGGGTCTTCTAAAAAAGAACAAATTACTTGAAATCTCTATTGAATCATACGACTCAATAGTGACTTGATTGAATTTTCAAGTAATTCTTTTTTTTTTCTAATTAAAAAGTAGTAGGTCAAACGATCCACTATAAGTTGCAGGCAATGGCTCATTCTGCAACTTGTGGCTAGTCTTTTTTTTTTTTAAAAAAATTCTTTTATTGTTTAGAATTTTTAAGTTATTGTTATTACTTTGTTCAATTAATATGTATACTATGTAAAAGTTGGTTTCTTACTAAAAAAAATTAGCATTTTTTTTTCTATTGCAATCCAAATTGCCTTCTAAGATCTATATTTGCCTCAAAAGATCCAATACACACACATGCCAATACAATTTATTCAATCTTTTTGTTAGGATTGGTTCTTAAATTTATTCAATTTTTTTTTAAATTATTTTATTATTTTTATTTAAACAATTATGGTAGCTTGGTTATTCGCATAAGACAATTTTACTAGTTTAGTTTGATATGTAGACAGAAAATATAGTTTAGTTCGTAATACAACACTTACAGAAGCCTTATTCTAGCAAAGTGTATTTGTTCTAAGCTTTAAATGTTTAGATTCAATTAAATATTTATTAGTTTTAGGTTTTACTTATTATAAATTGATAGAACTTTAGGGTCATATATAGTTTTTTTATGAAATCAAATTTTGAGTACCATTGACCATCCATACCTGAAAAAATTCTTAAATAAACACAGTTTATTTGATTAAGATCATGTGTAGTATATATGAGTTTTTTTTAATAAGAAAAAGAAAACAATAGGTGTTATATCATTATTTTTATTTTTATTTTTCCATTTAATACAAGTATCACTATGGGATTGTCTTTATTGAAAATATTTTTCCTACACTTGATCCTAGAGATTTCTTGCCCCACAAATTGTTGACATTTTAGGCTTTCTTAAGACGACTTCTTGTGTGCAACTTTAACAATTACATAAATTCTATCGAATAAACCAAACATCTTGTTCCATATTGTTAGCTGTTAATTTCAAACTCATCTATCTTAGAATTGCCAAAGGTGTTTGTCACCATATTGTTTATTTACTAATCTCTTGACATTAGTATAGTTGATATTAACATCAATACTAAACTTCACAATATTTATTATTCAATACTGTCTCATTTTATTCTTTATCCATTTTGTCACTGTTAAATTTATCTTCACATTAGTATAATTGATATTAACATCAATAATAAAATCATACTTCACATTATTTAGTATTTAGTATTGCCTCATTTTATTCTTTATCCATTTTGGTAGTGTTAGATTTCTCTTGACATTTGTATAATTAATATTAACATCAATACTAAACTCATACTTCACATTACTTACTATTAAGTACTGCCTCATTGTATTCTTTATCTTTTTTTCACTGATAGATATATCTTGACAGTAGTATAATTGATGACATCAATATTAAACTCATACTTTACAATATTTACTATTTAGTACTGCCTCATTTTATTCTTTATCCATTTTGGCACTATTAGATTTCTCTTCACATTAGTATAATTGATATTAACATTAATAGTAAACTCATACTTCACAATATTTACTATTCAATATCTCATTTTATTCTTTATCTATTTTGGCATTGTTATATTTCTCTTAACATTAGTATAATTGATATTAACATCAATAGTAAACTCATACTTCACAACATTTACTATTTGTTCTGCCTCATTTTATTCTTTATCCATTTTGGTATTATTGGATTTCTCTTAACATTACTATAATTGATATTAACATCAATAAAACTTATACTTTACATAATATAATATTGTGTGTAATTGTTTAATCCTACTATTGGTAATAGTTACTGTCGAGTCTAATTTTTGAATTCTCATTCCCAATCCGATCTAAATTAGACCCTATGCTCATCTAATATAGATCCTCGACTTGAGTTAGGAATTTCGTTTGATTTTTGGAGTCGCCACCCAACTGTTGTTGGGAAAAAGTGAATTAAGACTAAAGGAGCGGATTAGTCTTAATTTGGACTACTAGTCGTCATTATTTCCTCTTCTCATTTTTGTGAGAAGAGAAAAAGGGAAAACCAGAGTTCCTAAGTCCGGAGGCTAACCTATTAAAACCTATACGGTTACCACCTAATCTCATAAAATTGTTCATCTTTAGAAATGTGTTTCATTATGTTTCTATTAATTTTTGTTATGTCTTTGAATTTATTTCAAGAAAAAGGATTTTTCATTTATTTTATGGGTTGACCCGGGTGGGTGCCTACGTACCTGCTACTCAGGATCAAACAAGCCGTAGTTCGCTTTTCTGAAAATCTTTAGTGTATTGGTGAATTTTAATTTTGAAATTTCTTTCGATTTATGTTCTTACCATTTTTGGATTTTTCCTAAAACTCTAAGCCTAAGCTTGATTTCATTTTGAAAATGATTTTTGTAGGGAAAACATCAATTTTGATTTATTTGACGAAAATGATTTTTCTAAGTACTAAAACTTATTTATTTATCTTTTTATGATTTTTTATGACTTTTTATGATTTTTTTTGTTATTTTTGTGATTTCTGAGAATTTTTGGGGATTTTTGTGGTTTTTGGGAATTTTTGTTGATTTTCGTGATTTTTGGGAATTTTTGTGATTTTTGTCAATTTTTGTTGATTTTTGTGATTTTTGGGAATTTTTGTGATTTTTGTGATTTTTTGGGAATTTTGTTCACTGTCTATCCTATTTGACATCTAAAATTTTATGATTTATTTTCCTAATTTTTTTTATTTTTCTATATTTTTTATTTATTTTTTATTTTTTATTTATCTATTTATTATTATTTTTTTATTTTTCTACATTATTAAATTCTAGAAAAATCTAATTTCTACATTTTCCTATTTATTAAAAATAACACATAAATAAATAAATAAATAACTAAATAACAATTAATTAATTAATTAATTAATTCAGAATAAATAAATAAACAAAATTAATTAAATAAAAATGAAAAAATCCGGAAAATCCGACTTACCTGGATCCGGGTCGGTGCGCGGGTTGGGTCAGTCGGGTCGAATCGGTCGGACACGGCGGCGGGGTTGGCTCGTTCACGGCGTTCTGGCGGTCCTTCACGGCGGGTGAAGTGTCGAATCCTAGCTTCTTGAGGGTGCTGAATCCGATGGTGGTAGCGGTTTACTCCCAGAACGTCTCCTTGCGGTGGCTCAACTCCGATCGACGGTCGCAACTTTGGGTTTCCTCCGATCGACACTCTTTTCTCTCTCTCTTGCAATTCTGATCTGTCCTCTTACTTCCTCATCTCCTCCTCTATTTATAGGCGCTTGAAAACGAGCTGGATAAGCTCGGATTTCCTCCGATTGAAGCTGATCGGATTTTCGGTTGAAAAACCAACTCCAATTCGTGCCCATCCAACGATTTTTTGCGATTTGATTTTAATTAGATAATGTTTATCTTATTTTTGTTGAAGATCTGTTGGATTTGTGCAAAAAAATCGAATCAAAACAGCCGAAATACGAATTTTTTCTTCGCCGGCGATCTCGGGCTCGAGGTAGGAGACGATCATGCGCTCGGCGCGTGCGTTTCTTCCAGCCAATCAGATGCTGCCACGTGTCCTGGATAAGTCGAAAAATTGCAAAACGCGGAAACTGCTTCCCCCGCGATTCGAACGTCTGACCGAGTCCCCCCCCGCGCGCACTTAGCCATGGTCTGGACCAGCTGGGCTAGCCCACTTTCGCGATTTTATTTATTTTGCAAATTACATATATGCAATGCGATTTTTCTATTTTTTTGTATTTTTTGAAATTTCAAAAATTTGTCAAAATTGTTTATTATTCATTATTGCTATTTCCGAAATCATTTTTTCAAAATTGAAGTGTTTTCCTATTTATTTTTATTTTTTGAACATTTTTATTATTTTATGCTAAATTAGGGAAAAAATGGAAAAATTTGGAAAAATTGAAAATTGATTATTATTGAAATTATTGACTCCTAGGGCAAAAAATGGGGTGTTTACAGTTACTATACAATGAAGTCTTTAAAATATTACCCTTCATTTTGCTTCATATCGTTTATAAGTCTTAATTATAGTCAAACATACATCATTATCATTTATCTTAGTAAAATAATTGATTGCAGGATTGCATATATATATATATATATAACATCATTAGACAAGTGATGCTGTATTAATAAGATTTTCTTGCCATGGTTAATTAAGTGAGAGTTTTAATGGCAAGCATAGAAGCTAGTATCATAGATTTAGAGTATTAAGTAAAAGTACCAGTTTAATTCAAATTGAAATAGAACATGAATTAAATTGATCATCAAACAAAATAAAAGTAGAGGAAGATGGAGGTTTATACTCCAAATCCAAAAAGATGCTTTTTTTTTTTTCTTTTTCACACGATCTTAGTAGAACTTGAATTTGGCTAAATTGTGAGATAAGAGATAGTATTACCATCACAAATTTTTTAATTTGCCGAGGGATAATGGAAATGATTTTACTATGTTACTAACACTAGCATAGTCCATCACCACTAGATCTAACAACTTCTTTGGTGATCTTTAGCGTAACATGAACATGTATTACTTCTACAACTTCTATTGATGAAACATGTCAAAATACCAGCAAAATTTATATATTCAAAGTTTAAAAGAAAATTTTCACACGTTTACCAAAATTTTTATATAAGATGAATTGGTTAGCTTGTTAATGCTAAAATTATCATCATCATCACCATCATATTCTTTTGAATAAAATGGAGATTTTTTATGATCCAGCAAGTCTAGATTATCATTATTTGCATCCAGAATTATCACTGGTTTATACCAAGTGCTGGAAAGTCCACCTAAGCCTATAAAGACAAATTCATTATGATATGAAGAATATTACTTACAAATGCAAAGGAGAAAGCCTAAAAGGCTTCTAGGCAATTTAAGTAGTACACTGGCCAATTAGGGGATGCAAAGAAAGAATAATTGCCTTACCCTTGAGTAAATGTTCTTGAAATCATTTGGTGAAGTGATTGGCAACAAGACTTGAAGCTCTCTTTAACAATGAGGCAAGATGCCCTTTAGTTAAATCTAAATTAGTGTGAGATCTTATGAGAAAAGTACACTAAGACCCTAGAGTCTTTGTTGTTAAGCAAGGAGTGGTAAGCTCTTTAGAATGCACCACGGAAGGATCTTTGCTTTAGAGTCATAGACCTATCTCCTCTCCGATCATCAAAGAAATATGCAAGCTAAGAAGAGAAAGAGGATTTCTTTTTCAAAAGCGCTCAACAAGAATGTTTAAAAGTTGCTCCTTATAAGAAAACTTGGTTGAAACATTACTGAAACCTTGAAACACTAGCAGAACAACCACATTTACCACCACTCAATTGTTAGCCTCCCTTAAGGAAGGGGGAAAACCCTAAATTTCATCCCTTGTCATAAATGGAGGCTAACAACTAAGAATGGGGCAAGGAAGAAGACCTAAGTGGTATTTATACTAGTTTAGCTGCCTTTGGAAAATTATTATTATTATTTTTATTCTATGGTGGAAGAAAAAATTTGGAAAAATTCTAAGTGTCTCCATGCATGTTGACATGAGTCATGTTAAAATTTAATGATTTTTAGACAAGTGTGTGAATTTTGTTGGATTATTGAATGAAAATCTGGAATATTATAGTATTATTTTGATTTTATAAATGATTAATTAATTAATTCTTTTCTTTTTTTCTACCTTTTTAGAGATATTTATGATATTTTTTAATATGTTCTTTCATGTGTGGGTAATTTGACCATTATTTTGCCATTTAGGTTTATTTTACAAGATATTTTATCATATTTTTGCATTACACTCTATTATTTTATTTAATTTTCTAGAATTTTGTGTGAAAATTATTAGTAGACATAGTCATAATGATATTCTAAATGCATGTAACATAAATCTTTGTTGATATTTCTACCTAACCTTTTACTAATTCACCTATCCTTATTTACAATTTATTATTTATTATTATATCTTTACTTTTTACTATAATTTTTTTTTAACTTTTTGGGGCAATTTGGTCTTTTTGCTTACCATATCTGTTTTTCCTATAATAGTGGCATGGTTATAGTGTTTTATTTTTTAGGATTTACTTTTTCTTAATATAATGAGGGTTTCTATTTCACTTAATTTCACTAGTTGGTTAATTTTAAGTAAGATTATCTCCTAATTCAAGTCTTACTTATTTAAGGTAGCTAGTTTAATTGCTAGGGTCTTTTGGTTATCTTATTTTGATAATCCTTTTTAATCATCTAGGGATCTTTTGTTGGATTCGATTTGTTGGGTTTTGTTTTAGGGTATGGGGTATTGGTTAATTCTATTAATGGAGAGGTGTGTGAACTTGCAAAACACTAAGAAATTGTGAGCCATGAGGGGGTGTTGAGGTTGTTCGGTGTTATCATTCCAACGCTCAAGTTAGAATGCTGAGAAATAAGGAAATTAATGTAGAGAGAGCAAGAAAGCTAAGAGTTTTTTTTTTTTTCATTACCCGTGGACAATTCTAAGTATTTATAGATAGCATTGAGGTGCAATTGGCTATGGAGAATGTGAGGTATGTCTATGGCTATATGTCCAGAGTGTTCAAGTAGTAGGAGAGTGGGTAGCTACGTAGTTGATTGGGTCTGAGGGCCATAGAGGGGAAGGTTAGACTCTTGCTTGGGCTCATGGTTGAACCTTTTGTGGATATGGACTTGAGTTGAGCTTTGACCTTTAACCAAAATGACTTATCAACAATGCTTATTACTAAAAAATTCTCCGATTAGTCTAATTCTTTAATTCCTTGAAAAGATAAAAGGTACCCAAAAAAAAAAAAAATCCTCTCCATGAAATTTGCAAGGATATCGGATCCTTCTAAAGCTTGATTCTTGGGTCACACCTAATGGGCCAATTCTTTTTTGGGCCCAAATGATGTCCGAAAATATGCAAAGAAGCAATAATTCTGGTCCCATCTCATTTTCTAACAAAGACCCACGAAAACCGAAGCCCAAACGTATTTTAAGGTCGAAGAATATAAACTGTCCACATCTTAAACAATGTTTCTGAATTTGAAGAAGATATATATATATATATACAGAAATAGAACAATGGAATATTTATAAAGGGAAAAAAATGTACATTCGATAAAAAATGAGTAAAATAATTCAATTAAAAGGTGATGATAGTTTTCTTGGACTTCTTGTTACTTTTTGAATTATCAAGTTTATTGATAGGCACTTGAATACGAGTATTTTAAATGATTAATTTATATGAAATAATCCTAGATGCTATATTATTTTAATTATGAAAAAAAAATGAAAATATTTACAAAAAAATCCTAAACTACTAGATGCCCCTCCAAGATCCAATGGTTGGATATAGGTGAAGATTTTCATTTTATAATAAATTTGGTGTTAAGATCAAGACATAGGAGGAATATAATCAAGGAGACATAGAGGGAGCGGAACGCTTACAGCATGCTCTAAAATTGTAAAGCTTTATATGGTCCCTTTAACTATGCAATTCGTGTTTCTTCGTCCTCTAAACTCATAAAACTACGGCGGTTCTCTTAACGTAATTCCACTTGCTAATGAATTATGATACTTATGTCCGCATTTTTGAGTTAAACGAAGATAACTTACCAATGTTGATTCTTTTTTTTTTAAATTTAAAATTTAAAATTAAAAAATGATCAAATTGTGATAATAGTAGAGAGTCCCAATAAGAGTACCGACAGCTATCAATGATCACATGATATTATACAGTTTAGTGATTGTAAAATGAAAACCCTATCGGATTAACTTCTCATCAAGTATTCAAGACAGTTTTTTCTTTTTTTTTTTTTTGGGGTTAGTAAGGATGAGGACTTTCCTAACCACTTCTAGCTTTTTCCGGTCAGCTTTTCCAAAGTGATATAAATGTGGTTTAATAGATCACGAGAACTACATGTCGATTCTTCACTAAATTTAAAAACAATCCAAATGTATAATCAATTACGGTGGCTGAGCTTGGCTTTTGAGCAATACCTCAGTCTCACTGTGCTTTTACCCCCCCCCACCCCCCAAAAAAAAGATGGAAGAGTAAATCTAGAAAATTTGAAATACAAAAAGATGCGTTTGCCGGGAGTCGAACCCGGGTCTATTGCTTGGAAGGCAATTATCCTAACCGTTGGACTACAAACGCGAGTTACTGGATTTTACTTCTAAATGTTTAAAACTCAAATTTCTTCATGCTGCCTGTTCAAAATACTTAATCGTCTTTCCAATGCACGACCCATCTTCCCTTTTTAAGCCACTCCACTCAACTAGTTTCGAAGTCTTACGTTCCAATTCTGGTGCTTATGTGATAAATATGACTCTGGAACTATAGTTGAACCTGAAAATAGCCTTGAAAAAACATTAGGCAACTTTGACATGTAAACACACATAATAAGAGCGAGAAAAAGAATAAGATTAGTGAAGGGAATTCAGATTAACATGATGTCATTAGATCATTCACTATCGGTAATCAAGTATTTACAACTGAAAAATGTATTAAATTATTTACTTTATCACAAACAATCGAAATTTTATTGAACATATAAAATAGGTAAAATTATAAAATATATATATATCTTTTTAGAAATCTTCTTGATTTTTAAGAGATAATTTTTCTAAAATTTTGAAGTTTGGAGAAGTGGTCATTGAATCTAGACCCCCTCAAACATGCCCCTCACTCTTTGTAGCAAACATAAAAAAAGAGGGTGCATGGTTAATGATGGACAATATACTTAGTACTTCACTTATAAATATAGATTTTAAAATTTGAAACCAAGTTTGCATTGTAGTCTATAAAGCTATCATGAAACTAATATCTTATAAAGTCTACACATTATGGGATAGGTTACGAACTTACTACGATGGTTTATATTCATTCTTTATTTATAATAAAAAAAATTATTGCATTTCTTCCTAGGAAAATGTATTTGAATATTGTAAGTGGTGAGTTCCAAAACTTATACTCATGAAAGAATAAGTCTAACTTCTCTACAATTAAATTTAAGTTTAATCTTATCGACTATTTATCTTATCAGAACCAGATTTTTAATTTATGATGTTTTAATCAATGGGCTACTAGAGTGGATCTATTTTTTCGGCCGTAATTAAGCAGTTTAATATGAGTTAATCTACTTGAATATTAATCAAATATATTATATATATGGAATATTTTACCGGATAGATATTTACTAGATACATATTATCTTAGCTTGCGAAAGTGGAGAAATCTAGAAATGGAGCCAACTTTATGATGTCTAAAACCCTAAGAATCTTCATGAAGAAAATTACGTAAATTGAAGTAACATTGTCTTTATTCACGATAGAACATAGTAAGTCCTCAAAGCATGAGAACAAATCTAACTTGCACACATCTCATAATAAGCATATATAAATCTACAAGAGACCCTTAGCTTCTTAAGAGTTCAGCACAATTTTGATTAATTTAAGCACAACAGTTTATTTTTTTTTTCTTTTTTCTTTTTCTTCTTCTTCTTTTTTATTTTTATTTTTATTTTTATTTATTTTCTCCGACTAGGTTAAGATGAGAACATTTCTAGTAGTTCTTACAAATGTAATTAGGTTGTGAAAAATGCATATGAGGCTATATTAGGAGGGAAAAAGGAACCCAACCAAGAGTATTCCAAATAGTCCCAAACTAAACAAAGTAGGTAATTATAATAAAGTTTTTCATTTCCTAAATTAATGGTGTTTCCGTTTATATCTCTATTAATATATTCATAAGAATATTTGATATTTATCTTACCTATTTGTTTAATTTCTCATATATTGCAACGTACAATTGAAATGGATAGTAACGAGCATCATTTTATAGGACGGAAACTTTTTTGCGTCGGTCGTATCACAATGATTAACGTCTCCACTTACAACCAATGTTGGCCTAAATGTTCATTATCGTTTTTAGGTTTGTGCAAATCCATGTGCTTGATTCAACGGAAAGATAAAAGAAAAAGTTGTGTAGGTCGGAGTCGGACACAGTTTAGTCTAATTGTAAATCATGGTTAGGTTCAGATCTTTTCCCACGGACGCTTTCTTGCCATATGTATCTCATCCGTGTGGACGATGTAATGTTGTTGTGTCTTCTCGTGGGCAAGGACACGTTGGTACGGCCACCTTAAATAAGCTTAAATGCTTTCATACGTTGCTAATGACAGCTCAAATAAATGCAGCTTATCGATGAATATCGGTTCAATATTTTATAGAAACTGAGGTAAATTTGTGGACAATATTGGAGATATACTCGATTTAGCTATAATGATGTATGTGCCGATTCAATAGTTATTATTCATTTTAAGTTAAAATAAAACTTTTTAAAAATAATATGTTTTTGAAAAAAAAAATGTCATATATATTATGGAGCTAAATTTCTCATCTTCTAATAAAAATTTATACATTTTTTTTGTGAATTTCTACGCTGGAGAAAGGGATTTTATAAAATTAATTTACTATAATGATTTCAAAGAATAAGTATGCTTAATATTTGCAATATATATATATATATTAAGTCAAGCTAATATTGATGGGCGTAAAGAAATTAAAAGAATAATTCCTGAAATATTATCCATCATAGCTTGGGCAAATGCATTTGCTTAGCTAAGGAATTTTTTTTTTTCAAAGAAGAAACGAGAAGAGAAAGAGAGATTTGACCTTCTAGGTGTGTGTATATATATATTTGTCCTAATATAAATATAATATTAGAATATATAAATATAAATTTTACAAAAATGGAAAACTGAACTGCTTCTAATTTAATATTTATATTCTGTTAATTTTAAAGAATAATTATAGAGTCAAGGTCCTTATATCTGAATGGTATGAATAAGATGTGATACCCTTAATTGTAATAGTAATTGAACAGAAAAAAAAAAAAAAAACCACAAAAAGAGGAAATCAATCAATATTCGAAAGCATTCTTACTACCATTAATCCCATTGGTATTTCTTCCTTGAGAAGCTATTCAATACCACAGTGATAACCAGTCATAATCAAGTTAATTAAAGTTGGACAATGTGAAAGTCCAGCTATGAGCACATTTGGAAGGCTAAAAATTCGAACTCCAGTCAAGCACAACATTGAAAGTGGATTTGAAGCTGAAGCAATGCTAAAACGTTATTTAATGAGCTCAAATTTGTTTCGAATTCATTCAAACCTTTTTATTTAATAAATTTATATTTCTTTAAATGAAAATGAAAATGAAGCTTTAACTAAAATACTTGATATAAATTTAAGATTCGCTAGAATGCAATTGAGCTCATAAACTCATTAAGCCAAATAATTAGAATCTCGAGCTTGCCTAATAGGTTACTCAAGTAACCTGAAGCTTAACTCAAATTCAGGTTGAACCGGAATAATTATGAAGCAAATAAACTTGAATGCTTGCTACTGACTTAATGGATTTATACCCCCTTGTCTCCCTGCAGCTTTTACCATCTGTTAAATCCTATTGTAGAGACTTATTTCCACATTTTCTATGCCTTTTTTTTTTTGCCTTCTCGTCAAGCTATGTGATATGATAATGCTACAATGGACACTTTATTGTCAAATATAAGTCCATATGTGCAAAAAATATTGGGTATTTGGAAATAGGAAAAGTGCAAAATTTTGAAAATTGGGAGCCTTAGTGTAATTTCATAAGTTTTTAGGCGTATTCAGTATAGTTTGCATCGAGAAATAAAAAATTCAATCTAAATATAGAGTCTAAAACCTTTTTTTTTTTTTAATTATCATTTAAAGTCTTTATAAACAGTGGCAATAAAAAGTATTGGCTTTTACTACTTATTCTTAAATTCAAAACAACCTATCTACATATCTACACCATCCGTAATTAAACAAAATTTTTCATGAAGTTGATTTTAAAAAGAAGATTTTATGAAACTAATTAATTTGTATTTTCATTGTTAAAGTTACTTTAATCCCTATTTTAAATCCATCAACAAGAATATGAAATTGATCTACATCAGTTAATATTAATAAAAACATTATTTAGAGTTTTTGGAATTTAATATATTCAGATGTAGGATTTAGTATACTATCAAATATATTTTATTTATATGATTGGTAAGCTTGTAGATCTATTATTTCGCATTCTCTCTATACTAAGGCATTGTTTTGGAAATCTAACATGGTTATGTTGTAGGATTTAGTATATTATCAAACATATTTTATTTATGCTATTGGTCGGTTTGCTATCGATCTATATTCATGATAAATAGGTAGATGTATTATTAATAGACCAATCTTAATAATACATTCTATTATTAAAGGTATAAGGTATAAAAAATATAGTTTCACATGTGAACTCATATAAGGGCTCTATTTACTGACAAAGTTCATCCATCACATCGAATCCAATGGATAATCACCTCCACAGTTACATGCGTAAAATCCATCCTTCTTCGTGCCAAACCCTAGGTTGGCCACGCTGCTGTGTTTTTTGTTTTCACAATTTCACGCTAGGGAATGATATATGAATCCACGTTTATCTTGTACGTTTCTGTGATCAAGTCTCCATTATTTTTCCTACGTTTATCTTGTACGTTTATCAACATTTTCCTACGTCGAAAAGCTTTTTATTTTTATTTTTTATGATTGGAATTCAAACTTAATTCACTTTACCGTAAAATCATTCCTAGATTATAAGGACTCAGCAATTTTGATAACGTTTAGTTCACATAAAATACAGAGCACAAAAACAGCAACATGCACTAGTTAGTGATGTTTATATTGTACAGGAGTGGACCTAAGAATCGGGCTAGGTCCAAATCGTGACACAATCCGGAATTGAAACAGGAGCATCAACACGAAACCGGCCCGTGAAGGTCAGATCCTTGACCGACATAACTCATCGATGAAGGTGGTCTAGGACAAGCCAGCCTCTAGACCTATCCAATCTGATGGGTTTGAAAACAAAAAATTAAAAACAAAATATTTATTTAAATAATATTTACTTATATAATAGTGAAAATAAAAATTATTTCTATATGAAATAGGTAAATTTACTTTTTATCTATAATATTTAATATGTTTCTATTAATAACATGTGAAATAAATACTTTTAAAACATATGTCTAGTTAAATATTTATAAATTTTTACTAAAAAAGGTTCTTATTCTTTAATTACGTGGAACTAAAGCTAACTTTTATTTCTTTGATATTTATTTTAGACTTTTGTTTTATATTACTAGTATTACAACTCTATTTGATAATAATTTTATATAAATAAATACAAATCATCTTCAATGTATTTAGAAAATGGGTTAAAATTTATATGATTTTTTGCTCATAATTTTTTTAAAATCAATTATAAACTTAATTTTTATATAATTAAATTTATTTAAAAAAAAATTAAAACTATGATTTACGAGTTCAAACCAAATCCATAAACCATTGTGTCACGGAACATCGGATTGAAACCGTAGCTGCATGGACTAGTCATGGTTCCCCATTTGGGTAATAATCTGTTACAATTTCGGGCTAATTCGGCCCAATTCCTAGGTTTATAGAAGGATGACCATAACATCGCGTTTGTTGCATGGTACAAGGAATTTTAACTCTATTTGTTATTTCTCCTATCCCTAAGAATTCCTCTCCAAGTAGTCATTAAAAAAAGATTAATATAAGGAAATTAACATATAAGATAAAATTTAAATAAAAAATTACTTTTTAAATAATTAAAATAAAAAATTAAACTTAAAATTTTAAATCATTCAAAAAGAAAATCTTATTATTATTCTATAGACATATTAAATATACTTCATTATCTAATTTTAATGTTATTATAATAATATCTCTTATTTAAATTATTTAATATAATATTAATTATTTAAAAATTTAATTTTTTATTTAAATTTAATTTTAAATATTGATACATTTATTTATAATTTTCTTTCAAAGCTTTTTATATTATACAGGCAACACACACTATAAAATAAAATAAAAAAACAGAAATCAACGGCTATTTAGTTGTCATTACAAAAAAGCGACGACCAGCTACACGGGAAATGAGAAAACGAGAAAACCAAAGGAATAGGCGCTTTCTCTGAAAATGTCAGAGGAAAGGAAATAAAAAGTAAATACCAGACACCGGACTTCTGACAAGGACCAGTCCAGGTCCAGGTGCAAAGACAGCCCTTTATTGCGGAAGACGTCCATGTGGAGGTCTTTAATCCGGGTTCTTTTGCTAAGGACGTAAAGTTAAAAGATGCTCTTAAGGCACCCATCTTAATTTTACATGTTCCAAATCAACAAAATAAAAGAAGGAAATACAAAATTCACATTGTTACAAAAGTGGAAGAATGAAAAGAGAAAGATATATAAAGCATTAAAAGGTTGCTTACTATGGATGTGGTTTTGACTACCTTAATCGATGATCGGCGGTATTTCAATTTATAAGATGGTGGTTGTTATCCAATTAAGATGGTTGATTATCGGCTATTATTTCTTAATTGAAAAGAAAAAATAAATTGATTTACATAATATTTTAAAAATCTTTTATATTTTAAATTTATAATCAAGAGTTAATAAGATACTAATAAAAATAGATTGCGCTACCATATTAAGTGGATTGTAATGCCATGCATAATCAATAAGTAAATTATGCAATCCATTTATTAGTTTTATTTATTTAAATTGTTGCTAGTCATTTGATGGGCCATGGTGATAACTACTTACGACTAATATGTCAAATGACTTAGCGAGGTTAGTGGGCTGCCACCATTAATAGCCACATAATTAATAGCATTAACCTCTAATTACCTTCTTTAGTTTTTTTAGTTCTCTTATATGTTTTAATACCATATCAGTGCTTACATGGCATAAAAAATACTAAACAAATCAACACATTTCATAAAGAGCATATGATATCTAAGTATTACTCATAGTTATTTTACATTTTTTTGGCATAGTTATCCTTTTTATCTCCAAGTCCTTAATGTTTTGCAAAAAAAGGAAAAAAAAAAGAATCTTAGAAATGTTGTAAGTGTACTTGCAACTTTCCCTCATAAATTTATGCAAGATTTGTAATTCTGTTTTCATTCGTAATTCCTTTATGAATTGTTTTTAAATATACAATTTAGGGAAATTTTATGATACAATTGCTTAAAAGCGATCATAATATACTATTTTAAATTATAGTATATAAGATCTATTAAAAATTTCTTATTAAAATTGTAAATAGTATTAAGGAGGTTGTTGATAATTTTATTTGTATTACTAATAAATTTTATATACTATAACTTGAGGTAATATATTATAATTATATTACATAGTTACTTTTTAAATGATTGTATTAGAATTCTTAACATGATTTTTAGGAATTTACATAATTTCACTTCAAATTGCACAATCGCGCCTAATATTACGTAATCATGAATATTCTCCATAGTTGGGGCTTAAAAAAAAAATGTAATAGTACTTCTATTCGGACATTCTCCTTTTTAAGACTTGGTAATTCTTCTTTCCATGGACTATCCATTCCTCTATGAATCACACAATTTTCTTCTAAAACTAGTAATTCTCTAAGTGTTCGTCATTTCTATTGAAATACAAAGTGTTCAACATCTCTCCTTTTTTTTTTTTTTTAATTATCTTGTAGTTTTGTTGTGAATTTGCTAGTCTACTTAATTTTCATCCAATAAATCTTGCAATTATGCAGGAAAAATGCAATTGTGATTAAATTTTCCCAAAGTAATTTTTTTTACATCCTAAAGTAAAAGTTACATTTTGCAATCATGGTCAATAGGCATCATTCTTGAAAAGGATCCAAGGCTCTATACCACTACCACCTCATTTCCACTCTTATCCTTACCAAATCCATTGTATATAATAGAGGTTGTGGTGTAAGGGATGAGGGGGGTATGAGGAAGGTATTGGCGGTTGTAGTCATGGTGTAAGGTGGTGATGGTAGTTGTCATGATGACATTAATTGTGGTGTGGGTTGTTTATTTGATGGTGGTGGAGGGTTCTTGTTAGCAATTACAGCAGATATAATAATAATAATAATAATAATAATAAAAAAATTGTTTCGAGCCGTTACAGGGACTTAATTCACTTGTGTGTTATATACGAGCTACATCCTTCTACCATAAAAATAATAATAATAAAAGTTATATATTTCTAAACGCATTTTATCCAACAATTAAAAAAAAGAAAAGAAAGAAAAACCAACTGTCGGTAGCAAAGACAATCCCATTTCTTCAAAACATTTAAGCCTTTATGCATTACTTCACTTCTACATTTATGCTCAAAATATCTAAGCCTTTATGCATAGTGAAATCAGCCGTCCTTTTCTTTAAGATAATTCACTTCTACATTTATGCTCAAAATATCTAAGCCTTTATGCATATTTCATTTGAGTTTTATCATTCAAGAAAGAGTTACGTCAACCCTTTCTCGGGGCCACCTAAAACACTGTGCCCTTTTGTGTAGAATAATACATAAGAGTTTCTGAAACATTTTCAATATATTATTTTATAAAGCATACTTAATAAGGATTTCCAAATATCTAGTTTAAAAGGATGGAAGAACAAGCAAAATATAAAACTCGAAAACCAGTTTTTTTTTTTACAAGAATGCAGTGGATACAGTCATTTTATGATGAAAATTGTTTTTAATTATATTTTTAATTTTTTTTAACATTATTAAATATTATTGAAATAATTCTAACAGGTTATTATTTTTAACTACTTCCATTGGATGATGATGATGGAAATTGATGGTGATAGTCAATGACTTAGATGGTAATTAACCATTATAAAAAATATCTGTGCAAAATAAGCAAAGCCATTCTATTTTAGAAGAACCTAAATAATTTTTCTCCTTTCTCATGTTAGTTTCTATTGTTTGATGGAATTGGGAAAAGTGTATAAATTTGCAAAACACAAAGAAATGGTAAGCTATGGGAGAGAGAGAGAGATCGGGGTGCTACTTAGGCTCATGGCCGTGCCCCTTGTGTGGAGCTTAGGAATAGGTAAGGTTAAATTTAGTTTGGTTTGATGATAAACCATAATAAATCAAACTTTAGTTTGGGAATTTTTCTAATCAAATCAAATTAAATCAAAGTTTTCTTTGCATCAAATGGTGTTATGTGTGATTTGATCTTTTTTTTCTAAAGGTTATGGAGAGATATCCTAAACCAAAATCGGACAAATAGTTTGGTTTCAAATTGTAACCAAAATAAAAAAAAACTATAAAACCAAAAATTTGGTTTTGTTTGTTTGTCTTTGTAGTTTAGAGCACCTACTTCAGTTGTTTGCTATTGTTATTGATTGAAATAAATTTATATTATAGGTTGCAAATAATAAAACACTCGATGAATGAGGAAAACAAGCAAATAAAAAGAGTATGATGCACTTACACAAAATTTATGTGAAAAGCTTCAAAAGAATAGGGTCTAAAAAGTACAAGTAAGAATGAATAATTCACTTCAATATAAAGGATAATGATAAAATGGTTTTCTCACAATAATATTACATTATTTTCTTTAATCGAGTTGATAAGATTTTAACACTTTCTCTTACCTTGCTCAATACATTTAATCACATGCGTAAGTGTTTAGCTCAAAACCTAATGATTAATAAAAAAAATTACTTTTATTTTTACTATCACTAATGACCATTGAGTATTACCTTCACTTTCAACCATTATATAATCTTAAAAACTACTAATAATTGTAACCTTTTGTAAATATTAAAATAATAATTTGCTACTTTAAAATTATAATTATGATAATAACCATTAAAAAAAGTCTAAAAAATCATTTTTCGTGGGATAAACACGGCTGAATGTCTCCAAAAGAGCGTCAAGCACAGCCAAGAAAAAGCACCAACTTCATGACATTGCACAAATAAAAAAGTTAATTTATCATATTGATCCAAAGGTACTACGTCAAATCAAAGGAAAATCTCGTCAAATTATTTAAAACACTAAATATTCACCATAAAGATCAGATCAGTGAGTCGTCTCTGCGGTCTTCTTGCTATTAAATGAAACTAAGTAAAATCCAGCTTGTATGGAACATAAGACAACAATCTCTACATACGACATGTCAGTACATGATAAATCGATCAGTTCAGATAAATTAATGCCAATGCAAGGTTTGCTTCAACATCTTTTGAATAATTAATTCCCTATCACTATCAACAAACATTTCCATCTTATCAACTTATGGTAAAGTTTTATTTGGAAATAATCATATCAAATGACACTAAGGTCGCCTAATAATTGCTTCTTGGGTATAATATGAAACCTATGGTAAGTTTCATTTGGAAATAATCATACCAAATTACACTAGGAGTGCCTAATAATTACTTATTCGATATAATGTGAAACTTATTGTAAGTTTTATTTTGAAATAATTTTATCTATGATATTTTATACTTTTATTTATTTTGAAATAAATGTATTTGTGATATTTTAAAAGTATGGGCTTTTCAAAATCTAAAAGTTTTTGCAAATAAATTTTACTCTTGTTCAAGCACAGCCAGCACGTAATAATTAATATTATTTGTACCATATTAATCAATCCATGCGTATTAAACCTAATAGGAACAAGCAACAAAAAAAAAGCTACTAACCTTTGTAATTATAATTAATCATCTTGGTTTCGTATTGCCATCTAAGTCCTATAATGAAATTAAACAAATCATATCATTCACCTTAGTTTTTATTAATTATATTTTACTTAGTTTAGTCTTGCTTATTAATTTGTATATTCTTTATTTTGTTTTGTTTTATCTAATTATTAATTTATTTGTACTTTAGTTAACTCGATACAATCAACCAGTTGAATAGATGGTTGACTGCTTTTATGTCTTTTATTTTAGTCAATAACCTAGGATTTATCTCTTAAATTTATTCTATGGGTTTATGGCATCTACTCAAGTTTTAATATGAATACTATTATGCATATTTTATGGTTTATGAGGTTACTATTTACGTAAAATACTAATTCAATTTATTTTACCATTATTAATTCAATCTCAAATTCCATTACATGATTCAAATGGTTAACTTATGTTCTTTGTTCTAGGGTTTCAACCCAATATTAAATTCAAAGTTTAGATGTAGAAAAAGATCAGGTTGCAATTTACTTGGTGATTATGGGTTTCTTCCCTTCTCCCTTCTCCATATCCAAACAAGACAAGTGTTGTTGGAGTGACTTATAAGGGGGGTTTATTATTATAGGGGTAAATGGAGGTTTATAGGGTTTACTTTCTTATTTGGAAGGATATCATTTCACCTGTATATCTTTTAACTTGTCTAACAATATCTTTTAATAGATTATTATTACATTATTTATTCGTATATTGTTTTATTGTATTGTATTTTATTAATTTAAGTTGGGGCGTTTGAATAAAACCGTACTCATGGACAGGTATCCTGACCACTTTTGCTCGTCACTTCTGGGCTTGGTGACCACAGTCTTGTGCACTACTTTGGCCATCAACAACAGATGACAAGAAAAAGAAATTCGTGACTGGCTTATGCAACATGAAGACTGTTCCAGAAATTGCACGGTTAAAGAATCTTGATCTTGTTACAAACTATTACTTATAAATTTAGGATTGATTTTTAAACTTGATCTAGTATATAATTACATCTTCCTCTCTTTCTCCTTCTCAACTTATGGCTTTCAATGGAATTAGTAAATTAGAGTTTTATCATAATGTAATCCAATAGGTCTCTCCCATCATAAGCTAACTATTGGGTTCACTACATATTTAAATAAGGTATAAATGAGCTTAATACACACAAATGGACTAAATAAATAATTTAGCCCAACTAATATTCTCATCAAATTATAATTATTCAACCTTAATCTCAAACAATTAATTAAATCTCAATAAATTAAAAAAATATCCAACAAGTATTACTTGGAAGACTTGAGAACAGAATTATTTACATGTATAAATATGAGTCGTATCGTACAAGCTATTGATTAGGGCTGGGAGATGTTAATTGCACTCACTAATAGATCGATTGTGACTAAGACATGATTAAGGTTTGCTTCATACAATCTATCTTCATGTACTCATTTCTCTCTCTCTCTCTTTTTTTTTTTTTCTAATCATGACAACTTACTGTCTTTACTTAGAAACCGAATATACTACACCTGTGCTCCATTAAATGATGTTAATTACCTAAGTGCTTAATGGCCTGAAAGAATTAATCTTTTAGTGTTCTTTTTATCTATTAACTACGCTGAACATACATTTTGAGGAAGAAATTTAGCAAAATTTTTTTGTTTTATGAAATGGATTTTATAAAGAAGTGTCCCACATATGCTTAGTTAATTAAGTAAACAAGTGACCATGGGCCTCTAGCAACAAAAACATATGGATATATGCCTTCAATATCTTTAAAATTGTACTCTTTCTTCTTAGATAAATTAACAATCATTTCACAATTTGACTTAGCAATCATATCACAATTTCAAGAAACTGATTCTCAAATTCTTTCAATTGTATCAAATATTAATTAATTCCTTTATGGTTTAAGTGAATCATTTAAATATTTTTTATTATAAAATTTTAATTAAATCCTCTATATCTTAAATGAACCATTTAAGTCCTCTATGTTACATTAACATACCATCTAAGTTCTCTGTATAGTCATATATCATAGGTAAAACTAAAAAAGCATGATTCATTTAATATGGCATCATAAATATAAAAGATTTAAATGATTCATTTAAAATATAAATGACTTAGATTGAATTTTGAAATAAACTTAGGGAAATTAAAGGATTCAATCGATACATAAAAAATTTAACTGATTTCAACATAAATATAAAAGGACTTCTAGAGTTTGATTGACTTTTACTAAGTGAGTAAAAGTAGCATGGATCAAGAACTAAGTGAAATGTTTTTTTTTTTCTTTTTCTTTTTATAATGTAGAGAAACTTATATTGCAATTTATTTTGCCAATTATTATTAAAACTAGGAATTGAAGAATTAAATCTGATTCATTCTGTTGAAGATTAATATTTTTATCATTAGACTATAAGGACTTTAACCTTATATTTTGCTTTAATTCACAAGCTATTATTTGTAGATCATCCTTATCCTCGGCATCTCCAACGATGCTAGGTGTACCAATAAAAACGTGTTTCGGAAGAATTATGGCTGAAGCTGCTCTCAATGATTGTACTTCATCAATAATGCCACGAATAAGATATGCCAAATGCGTTAAAACAATAATTCCTCAAGGATGTTATGATGATACATGAGACTATGTTTAGCATCACATTTTAAATTTGATATTTGTCATGTTTTTGATAGAGAGAGTTTGGATAAGATAGAGATGTAAATGGAAATGCAATCGGATGAGTTTCATCGAAAACTAGGGATCTTGAATTCTATGAGTGTGTATATAGCTATGTGCATATCAAGTGGAAACTAAACATTTCATTATGTTTATTTCAAACTTTCAACATTCATTTGCACAAGATAAAATATAAGATATAATTTTTTACTTAAACCATGAACCATTCTGAAATTTATGTACTCTATTTTTTAGTTGACTAGATGGTCACTATTTTAGAACCTGAAGTATGTTCAACATACAATTTTTCACGAATTTGACATAATAGAATCTAGTATTATTGAACTTTACTTAAAAATTCTCTATATTTTTTTTCCAAATTAATCAGGTTTTCTATATTTCAACTGAATTATTTAGATTTTACATTTATATACCCACACCAAAATAGTTTTACTATTGATATTTTTTCTTTGCGATATAAAGAAACATCAATATGGCTCCTTATAGTTTGATCTTGGTACGAGGACATAGAATATATCCGAGATACAAACTTGATATTCAAAATTTCAAAAAGAGTTAGAATTTTAAATATCCAAAAAAGTTTACATTCAACCTTTATATCATATCATTATCATCAATGTCGGACCGGTGTATATTGTTGGATCAACGTAGGCGTTTCTAATGTCGAAATGAAAGATTGTAATACAAGAGCTTATTTGGTAAAAGATTAGAAAACTACAGAACTTAAAAATGATTTTTATTTTATTTATTTATTATTATTATTATTATTATTATTTTTTGCTTTTTGTGCCAGCCAAGACTTAAAATGATTTATTTAAAATATAAAAGTTCTACACAATTGAATTTTATGCACAAATCCAAAAAAATGACCTAGACTAGAGGCCACTGGATTTCCCATCGGGTCGGCCACATGAAACTTCAAAGAAGCATCTAAATCCTTAGCAAACAGGAAGGGCCTACTTATCGGATAAAATCTATATTTGGACATCCCATCTGCCGCACGTTGCATGATCGTCAAATGTCACGCTGTGTGTTAGTAGTGTACAATGAATAATCAAAAGAAAATTCCTTCAAGAAGGGAGATATAAATTTCTGTGTACCATAATTGACAAGAGTAAAAGATTCCTCTAGATATGTCACGAAGTATTTTAAATACTTACAAGAAGAGAAAACCAAACAATTATGCTAGTTTTGGGTATATATATATAAATTAGCGAGAAGAAAATACAAACGTTTTTAGCTGATTCTGAAGCAGTTACAATCAATCGCCTTTGGTGGCAATCCATCGTAATGTAGGCAGCTTGAACATCAGTTAGATTGGTCAGGCCTTCATTGTCTCTCCGTCAATTACAATCAATTAGACCATGTGGTTGAGTCTTTTGCATCAGTCTTTCCTTTTAACGAGAACTCGTCTTCAAACAATCAACTCCTCTATTTTATATAAAATATATATATTAAAATCTTATATTTATATATATATATATATAATATGGATTGCAATAACCAATGGATTTTTTCTTGATTTGCTAGGATGCTCAGTCAAATCTAATGCATGTTGAGGGACTTTTGTGTACGTAGAAAATTGAGAACGGACGTCGTCCGATCAAACTATGAAATATACTGATATATGCAAAAATGGAATATACCACTGCTTAGGCCTATCTCAACAAAAGCTACAAGTCATATTGCCCAATCTTTGGATGTTTAGTACTATTGAATTTAACAAAGGATCAAAGGTTTACCAAAAGACTCATTATGGATTCATAAGTTGTTAGTAATTGTTATGAAGTTTTTGAGTCTATTTATATTAAGTTTGGCCATTTAATATCGTAAACACCCATTTGTTCTCTAATTATTATTAATGTTTATTTTATTTTATTTTATTTTTCAGATATAAGGAAAAATAATGGTAGAAATAAAATAACTAAGAATAGTATACCAATAATAGAAAATAAAGGTAAAAATAACAATAAAAGATATTTAGGGATTTTTATTAAATTTTAGAATTTCAAAATAATATAAAATTAAAAAAAATTGCTGTGCTTATATATAATTTGCGTGTAAGATAAAACTAAGATTAGAGCTAGCTTAGTTGGCTCATGTGTGCACTTGGGATGCGTGTGGGGAGGGGAGACATTGCGGGTTCGAAACCTTGAAGAGGCACTTTGTATCGTTTTTTTTTTCTTCCAACTACCACGTGGCAGCATGCGATAGGACAACTCAGATTACGTGCGGTGCATGTGATCGTCTTCTCCAGCGAAACAGACGCGAGAAGAAGTAGGAGCAAATCCAGTGAGCTAGGAGCCTTTTTTTTTTTAGTATCTTTTCGGATTATTATCAATCTTAAGCATAAACCAACTTGATAAATAATAAAAAAACGAATCTAATACAACGAATTGGCATCAAATATCCGAGATTGAGTTGAATCTAAAACGGAAAAGTGGGTTTCAATTGTGAGTCCGATTCGAGCTTATCAAGAGGGATTTTGCGAGTCTATAAATAGGACTCGACGAAGAGGAGGAATTAGAAGGGAAAAAAAGTGGAAGAAACACGAAAAAAAAAAAACTCGCCGGAGCTTTCTCTTTCTCTCTAAATCTCACCGTGATTGCTCAAACCACCGCTTAGGGTGGTTTTCGACGAAAACCAATACCACCATTGGATTCCTCACCCTTGAAAGTTTCAGAACCTCCTATTAATTGACGCTAACTGCCGTCGGAATGCTGCCACCGAAGACCTCCTATTGCCGTGCGTACTCGACCCGACCTGCGACCTGCGTTCGGGTTAGCCAGATTTCTTTATTTTTATTTATTTATTTATTATTATTATTAGTTTCTTTTAAAATAAGAATGTGTATGAAATTTTTTTTCTTAAATTAATAAAAAAATAATTTTTTTTGATAATTATTTTACAATTTAGAAAATTTCTTTTCATAAAATTACATAATAATAATTGACGTTTTCAAAATTATGAGTCTTATTTTAATTTTTTTTTTAAAAAGATTAAGTCTAGAATTAAAAAAAATAATTAAATGGTAATAAACGTAAACCTGACTGTTTTCATAATTAAAATTAATTAATCCACTAAAGTTTTATGAAAAGTGAACTACGGTTTGTTTGATCCTGAATAACAGGTACGTAGGCACCCTCATGGGGCAACTTTAAAAAAAAATAAAAAATATATTTTTAAATCATTATTAGTATCATAGTTGTATCATTATTTTCTAACATTTTCTTCTTATGCTAAAAAAGGGTATCATAACATAAATACATAATTTAGATTTTAGAAGGATAAGGTGGTAACTTTAAGGTTTTAATAAGATTGCCCCCGAGTCGAGAATCTCTGGTTTTTCTTTCTTCTTTTTTTTTTTAAAAGAGATTTCGTCGACTAGTTGTCTAGATTAGAATTAATCCGCTCAATTAATTCTAATTCAATAATTTTTCCCAACTCCAGTTGGGTGGCGACTCCAAATAAATAATAAAATTCCTAGTTCAAGTCGATGATTTATATTGGATGAGCATAGGATCTAATATGAATCGAATTAGGAAGATAATATAAAAATTTTAAATTAGACTTGATAGGATGGTGACTTCACTAGGGATTTCATAGTGGGTTAGCCACCTAGACCTTTTGAAATCATCATTTCTAGATATCATTAATTAGTTTTTATGTTGTAAAATATTGTTTGCACTAATGTTAGTATTTACTCGTGATCTAAGGATTTAATAAAATTAGTTTTTTTATTATTATTATTGAATTTCCATGCATGCAATTGTATGATTAGATGTGATCAGACTTAAGCCGTCTTAGGACCTTAGGACGGGGAGCCATTGTGTAAGTTCCGGGTGAAGTAAAATATTCATCGCTTGGGGCCGATTAAGCTACCCCACCTAATGCTTCGATATGGCTAGAGATCCATTTCTTTTAAAAATGTGTCAAGCCATAGAGCTGGGGGACCTTTAGAACCCACCTTCTTTGCATATATGAAATTATGGACCAGCAAATGATTAATGATGTAATTTCTTTCTTTGGAGTTCAGATGCAGTCGCTTGTAAAAGATTTTTTTTAAAGGTGTTTTGTAAGACATTTGTTTGTAATTAGAAATTTTTATTGTAATCCTACTAGATGGTTAACACCGTAATTGATCGCCTCTTTCGCAAAGAAATCCGGGTTTGTAAACCTTTGAATCCTAAATTAGTATTGAACCATTGGTTCACCTTATATAGCCCTAAAGAGCAGATCTTCATCCAGAGAAAAATAGGGTCCATTCTCTCGCTGATGAAAATGGATGTCAACTTACCTTTAATTCGGGCTATGTTACACTTATGGGAAATTGATCTCGTAGCTTTTTTTATTAGGCCACACGAGATCACACCAACCATAGAGGAATATACTCAGTTTCTCCAAGCCTCTCCACTTGCCAATAGGGTGTATGTACCAGATCTAGAAGTTGGGCCAGTAGGTATTTTCAACAGACTTCTAGGAGTTCGCAAGACAGTGATTAACCGAGCATTGGAAAGCAACGATGGATATTGCCGTCAAATGGATGAATTGGAAGCTTGGTTTGTGGCTTGATGTGATGATGGGAACAAAAAGGACATCTTATGTGGAGATCCCAAAAGTTACAGGCAAAGATGGGTTTATGCTTTCATCTTAATAGCATTTGCAACTATCCTCTTTCTTACTAGGATATTCCAAATTCATTACAGAGTCGCGGAATTGGTATTCCAATTCTTGGAAGGGAAATCTTACATCTCGACCCTACTAGCTGAACATATTCGGAATCTAAATTTCATGAAGAAGAAGGGTTATGGAATTCTTTGCTCAAACATCAACCTCATCTTAATCTAGTTCGTGAGCCATCTCAAGTGTTTTGGGCTACACATGGTTAGGAGATCATTAGCCCAACAAGTAGATCTCATAGATTCTTGCATAGAAAGGATGAAGTTGCCAGACGATCTTTCCAGCCACAGTTGGGTGAAAGTGCTTAAGGGTTTCAGTGCTAATGATATTCTATGGACCATTAGGTGGAGCTGCTGCAATAAGGTTATCCTAATGTGTAGGAACTTTCAAGTTGTTCCATTGATCGGGCTTAATAGGTGCATGGGCTATCATCTAAATTCAGTGGTCCGTCAATTCGGCACTATTCAAGACATAGTTTACAGACCGTCATTAGAAGGAATCATGTTCGAATATCAAGACTTAAATATGTTAGTGGCTAAGAAAATTGCCAAGCTAACAGAGGTCAAAGTCCTATGGGAAGCTTGGATTGAGAGTCCTAATGTAAACCTCGGAGATCTAGATGGGGAAGTAGGCAAAGACCAAGTTACCAGAGGTTTTGTGATCAACCAGCTGTACCAGACAGGAGAGAGGATGTATTAAGTTCCAGATGTCACCTAGCCTACGCTAATCAACCTAAGCCTAGAAATAAAAACCTACATGGAACAGGTAAGGGCTCGGATGGAGGTCCATTTTGAGACTACAGACAATAAGAAGGATGCGTGGAAGAGTAGATTCAAGAATCTAATAAGAGAAATAAAGCATTAGAAGCCTAGTTAGAAAAGACTTAAGCGAGGGTTAAAGCACTTGAAGCCATTGTCAATAGAGAGTCAATACATATGTAGCCGAAGAAGAAGAAGCTTAGAAATTAGGAAGTTAGATGATAGCATTTTCTTTTCTTTTCTCCTATGTTTTCAATAAAAGCATTGAACTCCAAAGTTTGCAATATTAATAAATTTCAGTATTATTACATCATTATCAAATACTGGTCCTTTTTGCATCTGTGTGATACATGCATCATATTTCCTCATAAACATACATTGGCTAAATGAATGCTTACTAGGTATCAAAGATAGCTCTTAAACAATCGAACCCTCCGGGGAGTCCAATCAAGACTTGCTCCAAAACTAAAATGGCTAGTAGTGGCAACAACAACAATAACCAAGGTAACAATATGAGTGCCGATACTGCCTCTGATCTAAGGATCGTATCGCTAGAACAAACAGTCCAAAAATTGGTCGCGTAAGTCCGCCTCTTAATCGAAAACATTAGCCTTCTCCGTGCCACTCAACCTACTCAGGAGAGCATTCACGAGCTCAAAAAGGAAAGGCAGTGGAGAACCAACAACCATAATATGACGAAATCAATTCCCGACTCAATCCTACATTCGAATATGAACTAAAAATCAACCTCGGTCTAACCTCAAATGACATAAAAAAGGAGATGGAAGATAGGCAAAAGGAAATAGAGAGGAAACTTTTCCAATAGTTGGTTGACAAAATGAAGACTTTGGAAGGACCTGACAGTTTTGAGTAAACTGGCATCACAAACCTATTAGTATATGGGGAAGATGCCTATCTAGAAAAGTTCAAGATCCCGGAATTTGAGAAATATAATGGTACTGGATGCCCTAAGATGCATACAAGACTATACGTGCATAAAATGAGTAAATACGCACAATATAACCAACTCATGGTCCAAACTTTCCAGGACAGCCTCACAGGCCCTACTCTCATACGGTATGCACAACTAGATCTCAACCAAGTCAACACATGGGATAAACTAACCCGTGCATTTTATGAGCAATACAAGTTCAACATTGAAGTTGCCCCTTCAGTACTTGATCTAGGAAGCCTTCGGAAGAGGCACAACGAGTCCTTCAAGGAATACGCCAAGTGTTGGAGGGTTCAAGCTACTAGGGTTTCAACTCCAATTTCAAAGAAGGAGTTGACATTCATGTTCTTTAACAAGCTGGAAAAAACTTATTTCACACATCTAGTAGGACAGACATCATCTAACTTTGCAGAGTTAGTAGTAGCAAGATGCTGGATAGAGAATGCAATTACATTTGGAAAGCTCCAAATTGTCGACTCTCCCAGAATAACGTTATCTCCAAGACCTATAGGGAATAACAAAGCCAAAGAGTCTACCGTCAGTACGGTTAACTTAAGCAGGGTTGACAAATTTGGGTCACATGTAACCTTCCAAGAAACAAACACCCTAATCCAGTAATCACCGGTGAATCAGACCTAAACTACGGGAGCTGCAAGACAGTTCACTCCAATACCTATCCCCCTCAGCTAGGTTTTTGCCCGATTACGAGCGAATAATCTGATTAACTTCGAGATCCCCAAAGATGGATATAGGCCAAGGAATTTTGATCCCAATCTCAAATGTGAGTATCACATGGGACAGGAGGGACATTTCACTAACAGATGTTGGAGACTTTGGAATAAAATCTAAGATTTAATCGATACAGAGATAGTACAGTTGGATTTTGTCAATATACTAGCACCAAATGTCAACAACAATCCCTTGCCCAACCACAAGCCTACAATCAACATGATTATATCTAAAAGGTCGGGGCCCAAATAAAAAAAGCCCCAAAAACTAGCAAAGCCAACAACATAGCGAGCAAGTTACCTAGACAAAGTCCTGAATCAAGCCCCTAGATCACAGATAAGGAAGAGGTAGCTGGCAGGAGATCCAACAGTTGACACTTTGGGCAAATTATTCGAGAAGTTTGAATATCTAGTAAATTATTCATTCACCCCAACAGCTTATGGGCCACCTAGCAGGTGGGGGCTTGAGTTCGAGAAGGAAGATAACTCTCTAAGAGAAAAAAATGAGTCCATGAACATGATCAAATCAAACTCAAAACCAATAGTCATAAAGTGTTATGGGGGACAAGAAGCTGAGGTAAAGGTCTAGAAGAAAAAATATATGTTCAATGTCCCAATACCTCTAGAGAGGTATAAAGCAGCACCATTTGATTATCAGGCCATTAATTGAGAGAAATCTCCTATTATAGGGGGAATCACTTGTTCAAGAAGAATTTATGATCCTAAAAACAGGACCTCCGTCGAAGAGCCTACCACCGAGTTGGAAAAGGAAGAGGAAGAGGGGCTCCCTACATTCACAAAGATGATTAAATCAAGTGAGTACAAGATCATAGAGCAGCTCAATAAAGTTCTACCCTAAATATCACTCATGGGCCTCCTCACGACATCTAAGCCTTATCAAGAAGCGCTCTTCAAAGTGCTTAAACAAGTTAGAGTATCGGAAGGCATCGCAATAGAAAAACTAAGCTATGTTGTGGATTCAATCTTCACCATGGATTAAATATCTTTCTCACCTGAAGACTTAGGAGAAGATGAAGACTAACACATAAAACTACTTTTCATAGTGGTAAAATATAATGACACGATAGTCTCTCGGGTCCTTATAGACAATAGATCTTCTCTTAATGTGTGCCCTTTAGCCACCCTCGATCTGTTGGGAGTTGATATGAGCAATATCAAGCTAAGTTCAACAATGGTCAGAGCTTTTAACAGTTCTAAAAGGGAGATAGTGGGGGAAATTGGCTTATCAGTAGAGATCGACCCACAAGTGTTTAATATTTCATTCCAAGTCCTTGACATACCAAGGTTTTTCAATCTACTACTGGGAAGCCATGGATACATACCGCAGGAGCTATACCTTTGAGCCTCCACCAGAATGTCAAATTCATAGTGAATGGCCAAATAATCACCGTACTAGATGAGTAGGACTATGCCATCTATAAGGAAACAGCTATACCCTACAATAGGGAGGACGACCCTAAGAACTTAGGGCTCTAAATATTTGATGAAGTAGGCATGGTCATGAGCAAAGAGGGGTAGTAAGAGACGTTTGGGCTAGGGTACATTTCTACCTTGAGAGAAGAAACTCAGGCAAAATATATCAGAGGCAGGAGGAGAGAGAAGTTGAATAACACTAAGATGAATTTTCCACCCCTTCAACAAATTTTTTCTCGGTCAGCTAGCACTCAAAAGCTGGGAATAATCCAAGCTAATATCAACGACGAGGACTCGGTAGAGGCTTCTACCTCTCACATGTCTAGTCAACATCCAACTTTTAATAACTAGTTCTCCTATCCTCTGAATAGCACTAGGTCAGCTCGAGAATAGGAAACAATCATGGTTGAATTTCATTGTGTTTATCATTCCACCATTGTTTAATAAAACTCTTCAATAAATACCAATAAAATTGCAAGTTATTTCTTTCCTTTACTTATACACTCTCACCTCACTTCCCACAGATTTGATACTTTTGAACGTTAGGGACATTTCACGCAGGTAAGTAATGAAAATATTGATATCATTTCCAAAACTCTTGGGTCAGCCGTTGGAAGCGATATTATTAACCATGAAGCAGTACAAGAGAGTTGGCAAAAACATGAACAAGGTAAAATCTCAATTGATGAGCCAATGGAGATAGTTAACTTAGGAACTGAAGAAGAGCCCAAAAACCTTAAAATTGGAGCTAATATAAGTGACGAGCAAAAGCGCGTGGTAACCGAGCTATTAAATGAATATGTGGATGTATTCGCTTGGTCATATGGCGACATGCCAGGAGTTGACCAGTTAATAGTAGTTCACAAGCTACCCACAAGAGAAGATGTTAAACCTAAAAAACAAAAATTGAGAAGATTTAGGCCTGACATCTTATTAAAAATTAAAAAGGAGGTCAAGAAACTATTGGAAGTTGGGTTCATCGAGATATCGAACTATCCAGAATGGGTAGCAAACATAGTCCCTATTCTGAAGAAGAATGGAAAAGTACGAGTATGCGTAGACTTCCGGGATTTGAATCAAGCTACGCCTAAAGACAACTTCCCTCTACCTCACATAGATGTCTTGGTAGATAACACCACAGGAAATCATCTATTCTCGTTTATGGATGTTTTCTTAGGATATAATCAGATAAAAATGGCGGAAGAAGATAAAACCAAGACGGCCTTTATCACAACCTGGGGTACTTTCTGCTATAAAGTCATGCCTTTCGGTTTGAAGAATGCTGGAGCAATGTGTCAAAGAATAATGGTTGCGATACTTCATAACGTGTTGCATTGAGAAGTCGAGGTATACATTGACGACATGATAGCTAAATCTAAAAAAGAAGAAAGCTATGTGGTCATCTTAAGGAAATTATTTAGACGATTGAGAAAGTTTCAGCTGAAATTAAACAAAAACAAATGTACTTTTAGTGTCACGTTCGTCAAGCTATTGGATTTATCATAAGTCGAGAAGGTATTAAAATTGACCCTGATAAAGTAAAGGCCATATTGGAAATGCCATCTCTACATACCATCAAGGAGGTAAGAGGTCTATTAGGAAGGTTGAATTACATAGCCCGGTTCATCTCACAACTCACAGATAAGTGTCATCCGCTATTTCGTCTACTAAGAAAGAATGCCACTGTAGAATGGGATGATGAATGCGAAGAGGTGTTCAAAAGGATCAAGGATTACCTTATGAATCCCCTAGTTTTGGTAGTCCCAAAACAAGGAAAACCCTTATTTTTGTACCTCATGATACTCCCTGAATCCATAGGGTATATACTGGGGCAAAAGGACGAAAAAGGAAGCGAACAGTCCATATATTACCTATGTAAAAAATTCACGGAAGGGGAACAAAAGTATTCCGAAATAGAAAGGACTTGCTGTACATTTGTTTGGGTTATGCATTGTTTGAGGTAGTATACTCTCTACTATCCCATTGAGTTACTAACGAAACACGATCATTTGAAATATTTACCAGAGAAGCCTATTTTGTTAGGAAGAATCTCCAAATGGTGAATGCTCCTATTAGAATTTGATTTCATATACGTAAGTCAAAATTCAATGAAAGGGAAATCGTTAGCAGATCGGTTAGCGGAATACCCAATTGAAGGAGATTTCCAAGAATCACAGATCCAATTCCTAGATGAAAATATACTAATGGCGGAGATTGAGCTAAAAGGAAAATCCAGGATAGAGAAAGATCCTAAATGGAAGATGTTTTTCGATAAAGCTGCTAATGTATTTGGTTGTGGAATTAGGGCAGTGTTGATATCACCAAAAGGAATACAATTTCCCTTAGTGGCGAGACTCACATTTCCATATACTAATAATATTGCAGAATATGAGGCATGCATCCTCGGTCTCAAAATGGCTTGCTATATGGAAATCCATGAATTGGATGTATACGGAGACTCCTCACTCATCATATTACAAACACGAGGGGAGTGCAAAACTAAGGACCTTAAACTAGTACCATATCATCAACACTTGACAGAGTTGATAGACGAATTCGAGGTAGTCACCTTCACATATGTCCCGAAGACTCAAAATTAGTTCGCAGATGCCCTCGCCACACTAGCATCTATGATTCAAATAATGGGAGGAGCTGAAGTCTAACAATTGAAAATAGAAATTGAAGATAGGCCCGCTTATTGTTTGGTAATAAAAAAAACACAAGATGACAAGCCCTAGTACTATGATATCAAAACTTTTCTCTAAGAAAGCAAATACCCTGAAATGGCTAGTAAAAATGACCAAAGAACACTTAGAAGGTTAGCAAGCCATTTCTTATTAAGTGGGTCTGTGCTTTACAAAAGATCATTCAACACCACATTATTGAGATGTGTGGACAAAAGAGAGGTAGACAAACTGATGAAAGAAGGGCATGAAGGAGTATGTGGACCTCATATGAATGGACACATGCTTGCTCGAAAAATCATGAGGATGAGTTACTATTGGTTGACAATGGAATTAAACTGTATCAAATATGTCAAGTACTGTCACTTGTGCCAAGTTTATGCCAACAAAATAAATGCTCCACCTAAAGAACTTCATTCAATATCCGCACCATGGCCGTTCTCTATGTGAGGAATTGACATTATCGGGCTAATCACCCCAAAGGCATCTAATGTTCACAGATTCATATCGGTAGCCATTGATTATTTCACCAAGTGGGTGGAGGCCTCATCATATGCCAGTGTCACCAAAGGAGTAATAGTCCGATTCATGAAGAGGGATATAATAGCTCATACGGAGTTCCTAAATCAATCATCACCGATAATGGCACCAACCTCAACAACAAATTGATAGCGGAGTTGTGTTAACAATTCAAGATAAACCACAAAAATTCAACCCCATACTGACTTCAGATGAACGAGGCAGTAGAAGTAGCCAGCAAGAACATCAAGAGAATTGTTGAGAAAATGATCATTACTTATAAAGATTGGCTCGAGATGTTACCATTCGGCCTCATGGCCTACAAAACTTCAATTCGATTGTCTATTGGAGTTACTCCATATTCTTTGGTATATGGTATCGAAGCAATATTGCCAGTTGAGGTTGAAATACCGTCCTTCAGGGTTTTATCCAAGGCACAGTTAGATGAATTTGATTGGGTAAAGAAAAGGATCAATCAATTAAACTTGATTGATGAAAAAAGATTCACAGCACTATGCCATGGTCAATGCTTCCAACAGAGAATGGCCCAAGCATTCAACAAGAGAACAAGGCCTCAACATTTTAAAGAGGAGGATTTGGTATTAAGAAAGGTGCTCCCAAATGCATAGGATTCGAGGGGTAAGTTTACCTTAAATTATGAGGGTCCGTATGTTGTAAAAAGAGTATTATCAGGAGGGGTCTTAATATTAGCCCAAATGGACGGTCTAGAGTTAAGAGACCCCATTAATGCAGATGCAGTTAAGATGTATTATCCTTAGACAAGAATAATGAAATTTTGCCAAAATTCATAAATGCCAACAATTATTACAATTTCGCGGTTTTGATTTTCATTCTTCTACAAGTAAAGTTGATGTCCTTGAACGATCAATTATCCTAACCAATTGTCATCAAATAAACACTTATATAATTTTTTTTATATACACACTACCCATTACCCCATCACACATGCAAGAAATAATAAATAATGAACAATGAAGGGATGATAAAACTTAATGGAATTTTGTATGATTCTACCTATTTTGAGCATTAGATTTGGTATATTCACAAGATAATGCCACAATCATAAGAGCTAGACCTGCGAAAAGAAATACATCAAGACTTTCTACCCTACTCAAAGCAAAAGTAAGTAGAGAAGGATTAGATTATCAAGAGGGTTCGATTGTTTGGTTGTTATTTACGACAGTCAAGTAAGCATTTAAAGTAAGTAATCATTCATCATCAGTCACATTTTCTACTTAAATTGGCTAGTCTAAAAGACGCCTCTCATTATCATTTGATCATTTCACAAAAAGCATTTCTTAGGTATGACAAGTAACTAAGACGTATCCAGATATCGTTCAAAAAATATCTCCCACTATCAATTAGTTAGCCTACCATGGGGCACTTTCCTAAATATCCTCAATTGTTAATCTTATGAGACGCTTTCTATCATCAATCAGTCAACTCATAAGAACACTTTTATAGATAATCTTTTTTTTTTTAAGGTCGCTAGTTTAATAAAATGCTTCCTATCATTGATTAGTTAGCTTATAAGAACACTTTTGTAGATAATTTTTTCTTTAAGGTTGCTAATCTTGTAAGATGCTTCCTATTATCGAGCTAGGAGCATTTTTTTTTTTTTAGTATCTTTTCGGATTATTATCGATCTTAAGCATAAACTAACTTGATAAATCATAAAAAAACGAATATAATACAACAGATTAGCATCAAATCTCCAAGATTTAGCCGAATCTAAAACGGAAAAGTGGGTTTCAATTGTGAGTTCGATCCGAGCTTATCAAGAGGGATTTGCGAGTCTATAAATAGGACTCGATGAATAGGAAGAATCGGAAGGAAAAAAAAAGTGGAAGAAACACGAAAAAAAAACTCATTGGAGCTTTCTCTCTCTCTCTCTAAATCTCGCTGTGGTTGCTCAAACTGCCGCCTAGGGTGGTTTTTGACGAAAACCAATACCGCCATTGGATTTCTCACTATTGAAAGCTTCAGAACCCCCTATTAATTAACGCTAACTGCCGTTAGAACACCGCCGCCGAAGACCTTTGATCGCCGTGCGTACCCGACCCAACTTGCGACTCGCGTCTAGGTTAGCTAGATTTCTTTATTTTTATTTATTTATTTATTTATTTATTATTATTAGTTTTTTTTAAATAAGAATGTGTATGAAAAAACTTTTCTTAAATTAATAAAAAATAAATTTTTGATAATTATTTTACCACTTAGAAAATTTCTTTTCTAAAATTACATAATAATAATTGACGTTTTCAAAATTATAAGTCTTATTTATTTTTTTAAAAGCTTAAGTCTAGAATTTAAAAAAAAAATAATAATTAAATGGTAATAAACATAAACCCGACTATTTTCATAATTAAAATTAATTAATCTACTAAAGTTTTATGAAAAGCGAACTATGACCTGTTTGATCCCAAATAGCGGTATGTAGGCAATTCTAAAACAATAAAAAAAAATATATTTTTAAATCATTATTAGTAACTTTAGGGTTTTAATAGGACTGCTCTCGAGTCGAGAATCTTTGGTTTTTCTTTCTTTTTCTTCTTCTTTTTTTTTTTTTAAAGGAGATTTCGTTGACTAGTTGTCTAGATTAGAATTAATCTGCTCAATTAATTCTAATTCAATAATTTTTCCTAACTCCAGTTGGGTGGCGACTTCAAATAAATAATAAAATTCTTAGTTCAAGTCGAGAATTTATATTAGATGAGTATAGGATCCAATATGAATCGAATTAGGAAGACAATATAAAAATTTTAAATTAGACTCAACAAATATAAATTATTAATAGAAATTAACAACAAAATTATTTTTAAAAAATCTAAATAGATTTCTTAAAATTAGAGTTGCAACTCAATTGAAGTTGGAAAAAGAGAGAGGAGAAACTAAGGTTAAATGTGTGAATTTACCTTAATTTCAACCACCAATTTGCATAAAAATTTTTTTATAAAAAAAGATTTTTCAAACTAGAAAAAACCAAGTTGTGAGCTATCTTATTTAATTTTTTTTTGATTTTTGTATAAGAATTTCTAAAAATTCAAAAAAGAGGCTTTTATAAATGATTCCCTTCCCCTTTTGAATTTTCGCTTAAAAAGGAAAATAAGAAGATTTTTCTATAAAATTAAGGATATATTAGCATTAAAAAATAAAATAAATAAAAGGATAAATTATAGCAATCACCCTTATGAACTTTATAGATGACATTGACACCCCATGTTTTTAAAAACTACAAATTGCCCTCATTTTTGCATAGGCCCCACCTTAGGTGGATGGATGGCATGACAATTTATCTATTACATATTAATTCCACATCAGATTTGGAAGAAATAATTTTTTTTGATCCATTCCACACTTGAGCTTAGGTAATAAGAAGAAAAAAATAAATAAAGTTGTTCAGTAAAAGTTGAAAGATGAAAAACACAACTTTATAGGAAGAAATATGAAAAATCAATAGTTGTAATAAAAAAGATTGCTGGCTTTAATCTATAGAGGTAATATTAGAAACCAATTAAATTCCAGAAGTAGATACTAAAACTCAAGATAATATGATTCTAACCCATTTTGATAGCATTGGCAATTACATCTAATAAGAAAACTTAACAGAGTAGAGAATAAGAGGTTAATTCAATCGTATTTAATTTGAAGTAGCATTCTTGGTTTATGATAAATTCAATTCAATATATGTAAGATTAGCCAATGACCATAATTCGTGAATTCTTTAAAATTGGAATATAGTCTACTTTCAAAAATATGAAAACCCATCCAACATTTCAACAATAGAGTAATCATGATTATAACTAATAGATATTAAAACATGGATAATTAATTTATATGGGATTAAGCAAATCTGAAGGACGCCATTATGTTTTTATTGAAGGATGACATCTTGTTTTTCTTTTTTTACTCTGTTTAGGTCAGGAATGGCTTAAGTTTGGGTTTTTCTTTTGGAGGGTTAGGTTTGTGATCTAGCTTTTGTATGTTATTTATTTATTTCTTTCAAATGACATGGAATTAATATGTAATAGAGAAGTTGTCATGTCATTGCAAAAAATCTATATTAGATGCCATGCAACCACTAAGTGTGGGATCCACGTAAAAATAGAGAGAAATTTGTAGCACTTTAAAAAAAGTGAGGATGTTGATGTTATTTAGAAAGTTCATAGGGATGTTTGATGTAATTTACCATAAATAAAACTAAGGGTATAGTATAAGTATACATAGAAGCAATCGCACCCTTGGATTTTGAGACGAGATAACATAAAAGTTATCTTCATGAATTCCAAATTTTGAGATGATTATATAATGAGAACATAAATTTGACAAAATGCGATAAAATCTAACAAATTTTGATAGTGATGCAAATTTGAAACTAAATAGAAAGACTATAGGAACTTTAACATGCAACAATAAGCAAGTGGGATATGATTATTATATCTCCCTATTCACCCTACGATTTTCTAGATTGAAGTTCATTAGTAGCTGAGAATTTGGTCAAGTTTTGGTCACCTAAACTTAACGTTGATGCTTAGGATTATATATATATAATAATGTTGTGTATATGAATATATTAGATAGGGTAATGCTTACTACTATGTAATTGATAAAATATTTTCTAGTTTATATCTTTGAATCCAATATACACATGCAATACATAAGATTATGAACATTTTTACATTGAATTTGATGTATAGTTATATGTCCCTTAGAAAAATGTTTAAGGTTTTAAGGTCTAGTATTCATACTAGGAACTATAAGGTCATGCAACTTCTCAACGACTTTCATGTTTGAGGACTAATTGAGTTGTTTTATATATTGCCTTATTAAAATTAAATTGAGTGAGTATATTTGAAGTTTCCTATATTTGTACCAAAATTTTTAGATGGCCAAATTGCTTTCATAAGAATTTGGAAACAATTTGTGTTTAAATATTTGGGTTCTTAGCAAGGCTCATGAAGTTACGTTTATGTCATGGAGATTGCCTTGTTTGCTTTTAACCCTTCTTAGTAGGCTCATACACTTAGCAAAGATGATTACAAGCCTTGAGCTCATGACAAGTCATAAGAAAAACCTTAAAGGCACGTTTAATTGACTTTATAATGGTGGAATAGAATGGCTATTCCTCATTTGTAGACTAATTCTTGCATTTGGTAGGTGGAATGGTTATTCTATGGAATTGTTATTACTGAAAAATGAGGAATTACAATTCCTTTATAGAATACGGGAATAACTATTCCTTAATTTTTATAGTGTATTTTCATACCTATTCATGAGACATCAGAATAGTTATAAGGTATAGTTATTATTTTTCTATTTTATTCATGAGGAATTCCAATTCTATGCCATGACAATCAATGTATAGCGTTGAGCTCCAAACTATAAATGCTTAGCTATTCCTCTTGACTTAACAACAATTTAGAGATCAAAGAAATAATGTAACTCTATAAAACTTCTACTCTCGAATATCAAGCAGTGCTTAAATAAAGAACAAATCACTTCTGCTCAAGAACAATTAGGTCAATGTTCTAAACTTCTTCACTTGATGCATTTGAGTCCATTGAGATTGTTTAATCTTCCCCTCATCCATTCTCTTCAATTCATTCATTTACATATCATCTGTACATCAATCCTCTATAATTATGTGAAGTGCAAGAATTGCTCTGTACAATTGTGAAGACATAAATCTATACAGCTCTTTTATGTATTCTATATTCCAATCGAGTTATTTAAACCATCTAGAATCCTATGCCAAATAAGTCTTCACATTAACCGTTTCCTTTTGTAATTTTAGGAAACATGGACATGACTTCCACAAGTTGAACCTAGTCACATGCATCCACTATCCGAGTTACTAATAAGAGTAAAATAAGATTAGGGAAAAAAAAGGGCTGATCTTCCAAAAATTACATATTGACGTTGTTGGAGCCATGTTTAGTACCGCGAAGGAAAATGATAATATAAGGACTTAGTTTATATAAAACCGGAAACAATGAAAACATAAAAACTTTGCATAAGGGAATCTCCATAAAATTTCATAGTTTTTTTTTTTTTAATCGTTTTCTCTGCACAGATCATATGCAATTTCTTCGTCCTTCGCACCAAATTGCTTCTAACTCCCTTTACGTGCAAAATGAGTGATGATTGAGTTCATTGATGTAATTTCTAAACTTAGGATCCTCAGTCTAATTCCTTGCGAAATCCAAAGGAGCATGACTCAGACCGGACGCCGCGTAATTGATCCCATCTATTCGGCCACCTACATCAAACATATTCATGAAAGCATCCAAATCCTCACCGAACAAGAAGGCCCCACTTATCGGATAAAACCTGCATTTGAACAGCAATCATATGCCCCCACTCTGCACGATTGTCATTCACTTTTTTTTTTTTTTTCTTTTCTCGACCAATTTATCCATGAAATCATTAGTATACGACACAGCATCTAAATTATTTTATCCTTCTTTTCTTTAGTAGTCCGAGATGGGACGAATAGATAACTGTTTAGGATAAATTAAAAAACAGTAGGATCTATACACATTTTTAGAACAAGAATAATCCGTTTGTCTTGATCTTTAAAAAATTTAAACCTAAATGTTCTAACATGTTACGTTAAGATTTTAACCACTAATGTACATCCTTGTATTCTAATTATTTTATCCAATTTAAGTGCAAAGTAGTTGTAAATAATAGCAAAAATACAACATCAGAATATTCGAGTACATCCTCATGAAATGTAATGTTTATCATCTTCATGAGTACTCAATGACGTGGATCCTTGCTGTTGTATACGTTTGTAATTCACTAGCCAGTCGATTCATGCCAATTGGGCACACAACATTTGGTTTCACGTGCATATGTTCTAAAATTAGGTCTAAATTCAATTTTTGGTCACGTCGTTTGTGCACGCATATAAAACGGGACATACTACTCAACTTTCTTCATCAACGAAGTTCACAACATTAGTTTTTGACTAAGTTGGCTATATTAACAAAACCTTGCCACCGCTAGCACGGCCATGGCAACCGCAATCAGTCGCCGGAACTTCACATGGGGTGGTCGTGAGTTCGAGTTCCCAGAACAACCGGTTGCTAGTGTTTCGGATATAGATGATTTTCTTGACGATGGAGAGAGAGGTGGTGGTGGAAGTTTTGGTTCCGATGAGAGTCGTGAAATTTTTTATGAAGATGATGAACGAGAAAACTTTTGTAATGCTGAAGAAAATAAGAAATTCTGGGAGAGTCAACACCAATTATTACAGGTAATTAATTTGTTCTTCATATCAATTTCAATAGAACCGAATTTTCATTGCATGATTCCAGAATTTTATGTCAGTACGATAATATGGTATATGCAGTATATAAAATAAGTATGCACCAATTTTTTTTTATAATTATGGCTTTCTGGGATTCATTGATGATTACAATGCTAGTAGTTATATTGACGCGTTGCCATATCATCGTGCTTTCATGGAATTCTATGACTACTTAATAAAAATTCGAATTGTACACGGTATTACATTTGTGGGTATCATTAAATAATCGAATGAGCAGTTCATCGGCAAGATAGAGATCCATGTTTAGCACTGTTATTTCTAGTCCACCATAATATGTCATTTTCGGACATGAGATATAGGTTTTATTAGAGCCAATAGAGTAGTATATGGTGATAGTGAAGATGAAGTCTTTTGTATTCTTCTTAAAAAGTCGTGCAACCAAAATGTATATTTTGGCTTAATATATAAAATTATATGCAGGCAACCTTATGCAGGAGCTCCTCAATTGAATCAAAGATAAGAAACGCCACTAAAGAGGCATTGAAGGAAATTCAGATGCTGGAAAGTAGTGTATGTGTTTGTGGAAAACAGACGGCCGACGGTTGCCGGAATTGCCTAATGACGGAAGTTTCCGGCCGTCTTCAAAGGGCAGGATACAACGTTGCCATTTGCAAGTCCAAGTGGAGGAGCTCTTCATATATTACATCAGGTAAATGATTTTTTAAATGTTTTCAAATTTGACTTCTAAAAGACGAAGTGATTAACATAATATATAAATATTCATTGATTTTACGTATTTTCTCTGTTCTTAGCAAGTGTAAGAATTAATTGAAACGAAATATATCTTCTACCGACGTGTGTAAAATATTTACCCATGTCGTCAAGCTAGATTAATATTAATCTAGAATACAATGATTAAAATTTATTAAATGATGATCCTGTGCTCTCGATTTGTCCCTTTTAACGAATAATTACGACATAATCTTACCAAATGATATAGCTATCTATTTAAATAATTGTATCTTAAGAGTTTGACACGTATACACGATTATTTGCTGGATTAAGTGAATATATCTAAGACCTCCATCAATAGCTGAATTTTAAAATTGAAAATATCGATGAGTGTCTGACACTTATATTTATTATAGGTCAAATAAAATAATTAGAGAGATTTTATACTTTAAGGTATGAATTGCCTTTTCAAACCCTTCTTGAAAAGTGTAAATTTTTCACATATATATTTTTTTGCTTACTCTTTAGCAAGTTTTCGTGGCATTGGCTATTTTCTAACGTTGGATAATAAAATTTTGCAGGAGAGCACACTTTCATAGACGTAATAGAATCTAATCCGAAAAGGGGGGAAGTAAGAGTGATAATAGAGTTGAATTTCAGAGCCGAATTTGAGATTGCTAGGGCATGTGAAGAGCACAATCGACTTGTAAAACAACTCCCTAATACCTTCGTCGGAAAGATGGAGAGACTCCAGGCCGTGATCCAAATTTTATGTTCAGCGGCTAAAAAATGCATGAAGGAGAAAAAAATCCATATGGGACCATGGAGAAAACAGAAGTACATGCAGGCTAAGTGGCTCAACTCGTGTGAGAGGACCACGGCTAATCCGATCTTGTCGACGGGGCGGCTTTCCGGCACGCAACGGAAGCCGAGAGCCTCCATGTTGACGTTGGATTTGACAGAGGGGTTGCCAACTTTGCGCCGTACGGCAGTGGAGGTTGTGTGATTACAACACTATGGAGTGCATATTCTAGTTTTGGTAGTGAGCATATGTACATGTAGTAGTGTTTGCCAAATGGAACTTGTTGTTCTTAGAGCAACATTATCGTGTGTACTTAAGCTGATTGTGATAAATAAATTTTGAGAGAGTGGTTATTCTACGGATACATACTATTGGTGATTGTTATTTAAATCAATAGGACCGCTCACGCATGTGAGCATGCTGTATTATGGGGGGATTTCTTAACGGAGTTTTTACATTGATGTAGTGTGAGATACACGTTTTATTTAACAAGATATCAATGCTATGATTCAAAACGATACATCAAATAGGATAAAGTAGAAGAGCATCTAGGAGGTGGAATCAACAAATCCAAGTACAAAAACCCCAGTTAGAGAAACTCGAATACTTGAGTTTTCCAATGTTCGATCCATAGAGTGTTAACGACTTAAATCAAGCAGTTTTGGTCTCATAATTTGGTTATTGAGATATGATTTATAAAATTTTAGATCCTTGAAGGAAGAGATAGGTGGTGTTTGTAGAGGATAAGAATTGACAACCACCATTGGATCGTTTTGACAATCAATGACAAGATATATAGGATTGGAGCTATTAAATAGCTTCTAGAGGAAATATCCGTATGACTAATAATCTTGGAAGCTAGAGACCTAATAAGCACGATTTTGCCGAGAATGGTGAAGACTAAATAAGCTAGTCTTGACGATTCCTGCTCCGTTATGATAATCAATGACAAGATTTATAGGATTGGAACAATTAAAGAGCTTCTAGAGGAAACATCCATATGTCTAATAATCTTGGAAGCTAGGGACCTAACGAGCACAATTTTGTCGAGAAAGGTGAAGACTAAATATGCTAGTCCTGAAAAATCTTGCTCTGTGCTTACTAATACAAAAATTCTTAAATTATTCCCAGTATGAGCCTAATTACTTGGATCCTTTCACTAAGACAAATAGTCAATCCAATTTATCATTGGACTTAAACCTATTTTAATATATTTAATTTTGAATTTTCATCTTCAGGTTTGATTCTTATTTATAATATAAAATGGATAACTATCATAGTTTAAACTCTTATTAATTTATCAGATTATTCATTGGATTATGAATGCAAATCATATATTTTAAGTTAGCTTAATCTATAGTTCAAATTCGATCATAACTGCTAAATTCATTTCCATTTATAAATACATTTAATTAAGAGGTTATTAAAGGTAGCACGGATGATGTAGTACAGACTGCACAGCATATTGGTAACTTGAATCAATTAAATTGATTTATAAATGAAAAGATAAGAAACATAAATGAATACGTAACATAACTTTAGAGAAATAACGCAAACCAAAACTATCACAGCAAGAGAGTATATTTCCTTAAAGCATCGTTCTATTATTTATGTTTCTTTGCATTATTTTTATTTATTTGACCATTTTGCGCTCTATTAGATTATTGGGATATTAATAGGTTTCTTTTTATATTAGGAATTAACAGGGTATTCATAGAATACCCTCTAAACCAGTTGTGAAGCCCACTTCTTTTATGTATGAGTTGCCTATGTGTCATTTCTTACTTATGTGAATAACTCATGTAGTATATTTTATTAATAAAAATACTAAAAAATTTGGAAAATTAAAAAAAAAGAATGATAAAAACAAAAAATTAGAAGAAAATTAGGTGGTCGACAGTGGCTATATTGTTTTTTTAATTTTTTGTTCGATTTTATTTTATTTTTAATTATTATTATTATTTTTTATTTTCAAAATCCTTTTAGTAGTTTTCTAAATTAAATATATCACATGTGCTATCCATATCAACATAAAACTATACATAAGCAACCAATACATAAAAAAAGTGAGCTCTATAGCCATTTCATGCGGTTCAAGTATTGAATTTTGAAAAACTAAAAGTTCCATGTAATTTTAAAAATTTTTAGAAGGTATTTGTGTAATTTACTCTTTTGGTTATTCTTCTTATTCATATTTTGTGAACCCTATTCATATTAAAAGATCTCTTATAGATATAATCAATCGGACTTTTGATTGTATAGATCTATATAATTAATTACTCCATTAGTAGCATTGACTAATCTTGTTATAACTGTATTAATTTGATTTTGGTGAGTTGAATGGAAATAGAATTTGATACTTAGTTTGTCTATTGATTAGTTTCCTTAATCAATAAATGCTAATATCTTTTTTTAGTCATTATTCTTGTTCTAAATACATGAAAAAAAATAAACTAAAGAAAAAAAAAAGAATATTCATTGCTTATAACCATAAAATCCCTAAACAACAAATTTATTGAATCGTTGCACGGCAAAGAAGCTACATTTTTCCTCATTAGGATCTGGTCCTCTAATAAATGATAGGGTACTCAATTGGTCGTGCAATAGCAAACCAAATCCTTCGAGCCTGGGGATGGAGGCTGACACTCTCCACCCAAAGGAAAGCTTGACTCAAGACAATGTTTGTTGTTTGAACTGTGAGCATGGTCCTTGATAGATCAACGTTTCTTCAGTAGTTGCTTGTTCTGAAACAAGAAATTAAAAATTTTAGTAGTCGGTTCACTTCACCATAAAAAAAAAAAGAGAATTGAATTATAATTTACTAAGAATAGAATAAAAATGTAATTATTATTATATCTATTACATTTAAGTGGACATAAATTCATACAAAAGAATTAGTATGAAATAAAATCAAAATATCAATTATATCCCTATTGAAAAGTGGTGTAACCAAATGATATTTTCAAGGATAAGACATTTATGGTAGAGATGATAAATAACATTGCATAACTTTTCATGAGTTAGACACATGAATCATTATGAATCATCGCTATTTAAGATTTCGAATAGTAGCATTTTATTGGAAATGGACATTCAATGTTTAAAATTCAACTCAACATTGTAATGGCATGTTTGGTTTACGGGATGGAAAAAGATAGGAATATAATTGAAATTCTTCAAGAATGGAATGGAGAAGTAATAGCTATTTCTTATAGTTATTTTAAGGTATTATGAATATGTATGAAAATATACTATAAAAAATTAAAGAATATGAAAATATTCTATTAAAAATCAAGGAATAGCTATTCTTTTGGTTCTTTAAAGGAATTGAATTTTTTGTTATTTTTCAGTAATAGCAATTTCGTGAAATAACTATTCTATCAATCAAATGTAAGATTAAATCGGTAAGTGAGGAATAACCATTTTATTTCACTCTTACGAAGTTAATCAAACGTATAATAATAGTAATTTTATATATGAAATAAGGAAGAATGGAATAACCTATTCCCCTTAATGAATATGCAATAAATGAATCCTTACTAATTCATAGTATTTTTCAGAAGATATTTGTTAAATTGAACCCTACCGGTAGCTAAAATTATAACAACGCAAACAAGTGCGGCAAAAATAGCTCTTGAAATTCCGGTTACAGCCATTTTTCAACGTAAAGAGATTTTGCTTGTTCTGTTCTTAGTGTTAGTGCTAGGCAAATGTGAATTAAACAAAAAATAAATACAAACATCTATTTATATGAAAATTGTGTAGCCCTATCTGCAAAGTTCAATATGATACAGATGTACAATGGCCATAAAGGAAAGCATATCAGACAAAAATCTCATACTTCTATATTGATACTATTTCCAATTTAAAATATTCAAACGGTTTGTCACATGACATGAGAATAATTAGTATGCATACCTTATTGTTTTAATACCATTTTAGTAAACAAACAAAATGATTTTTCCAAAAATTTAAAATGGCAAGCACTTGAAGATTATATTCTATTTTTAATTAAATACTACATTAGAAAAGCAAGGTGTCTAAGGTATATCCAAATACTAAAAAAAAGTTTAAGAATATCTTTAGAATATTATAAGTTTCCTAATATTTATATGAGATATGTATACAATTTTGTCTATCTTACTATAGTTAAATTTATATTAAAAGTTGTGCTCCACCCCCTCGTTAGCTGTTTATAGATGCCTCTATAACATTTTTGAATAGAGATGGTATAAAATATGCAAGGTAAGCCCATATTGCTCCCCCAGACCCCACAATATTTTCTATAATTTATTTTAAAAGTTCTAAATAATTATTTGGAGAGGCAAGAAAAAAGTACAATTTTTTCATGTAAAAAAATACTTACTATAACTTGCTCTTTTGAAAATGTTTATGAGAAATACTAATAATTTAATGCAACTTTTGCTTCATTCATCATTTTTTTTTAACCTAAAAGAAACAGTTTATTTTGACTTATAATTTTGTTGAGTATAAAAAATAGGTTCGAACTTAGCTCGATCTGGTTTGACCCAATTTATAGTCCGATTTGTTAATTGTGTAGCCTTATAGTGTGTTTGATTGCACAAAAGAAAGGAAATTATGGAAAGAAAATGAAAAGGATGTAAATTAAAAAAAATCAATTTTCTTGATTTTAAAAGTGGAAATGGATAGAAATAAGTAGAAATATTTCATAAAAAGAAAATAAAAATAAAAATATAATAATTGAACTAAATTACTCTCCATAGATGTCTCTTTTTTTTGTATTTCCCTCTCATTACAAGGCTATTCATGTAATTTCAAATACTTTCAATTCATGTTCTTTGAATTTTGTCCAAATTTGGTGGGAAAGAAAAAGGACTTTAGGGTAGAAACAATTCTACCAAACAAACATTTTCCTTCCTTCACCGATTTCATTAGATTTCCCTTATTTTTACCTTTCCAATTACAGCGTTAGTCTAATGGTATCACCAAAGCTTAAGCTTGCCGCAACCATAAGACCTAGTAGTATGACCTAAAACCATAATAGGATTGTGCAATCCAAAACCAAATTATTGGTGCTGTAGGATAAAACCTTAAACAGTGATAAGAACCGGAAGGACAGAGTCCTGAAATGTATGTACACTCATATTCACACATACCCGCAAGGGTTTAAATCTTAACTGAAGGTGTATCCTTAAATAACTTTTGTAAATCCATATCATATCCATAATTAAATGATCAAGGCCAGTGTCATAAAAATATAGTTAAATAGACTTTCATATATACAATCTGCATCGTCTCAGAGTACAATTATCTTATATGAACTAAAACCACGGTATGATAATCGATTTTGTGAAATCTATCACTTGAGTAATAGACATGTCCATAGATAATATTTATACCGTCTAAAAATTGAACAATATATATATATATATATATTGGTAAATTACGTCAACCATTCCTTAGTTTTGAAATTACATTGTCACCTCCAATTTGTTTTTCTTTTTTGTTATTAATTGTGCACTTGCACCCCTTTAACATGTATTGGACCTTCCCATGTAAAAAGTTTTTCGGGATGTTTATGCAATTACATAACTTATTTAGGGTTTATCTATTTATTTTTGAAACTTATTAGATGATTCAATGCTATATCATAGGTTGTAGATGTACAAGTAAAAAAAATTGAGGTTGTCTGATAATTGTAAAAGCTTTTGGGGAACATAATTTTCTTCATATTTTTTCAAATGATACTCACCGTTGTATACATATAATTTTTTTTAGCTATTAGAAATATATTTAACTCATAGAAAAAATATTATATCAATCAAATCGATTTGTTTGGAATGATTATCGCTAAAGAGTTGGGATATGAAAACTTAATAGAATAAACGGTCATATCTTTTCGAGAGTTAATATGTTATATATAAAGGAAATTATCTTTAAAAAAAAAAGATTTAATTTGTGGGTGTAATGGGGCCCACCGAAGGATAGTATGATTCCATATGATTAATGCAACAATTGTAAAAGTAAACCTGAGAATTGATACATGTTTTCCCTCATGGGACGTCCCTACCTTCACAAGTCTCTCTCTCTCAAATCAATGCCGAATGCCAAAATTGAAACATATAATTCATTTGTAGAGCTTTCTTTGCTCCTTTCTTATGAAATTTTGTAGGTTAAATAAAAGCAATATATATATATATATATATATTTTAAATGTGTTACACTCTAAATTAAATTAATATGTTTCAAATGGTTCGACCTAAGTATTTTCAAGCGAACAAGGCCAACATTAACCCATAGCGATCATTCACGAATATTTTAGGTCATAACCAATGGTTAGCTTAATAACGGCTTACATACACAAGCCATGTTTTACAGGTTTTAAAGTAAAGCAATCCATGCTTATGCTTATGGTGATCTCAAGTTGAAAGATTAATCATATTGTGCTGCAAAAGGATATAATTGATTATGCATGAAGGCGGTCTGTGAGCATGTCCAATAACCCATCCAATGGCATCCGCAAATGTATTTTTGGACTTTGTTCCTTCATCAGTGAAAATGATTTAGGATCAACATATATGATGATATCATAGCTATATCCCTTTTAGGTAATCACACGATAATAGACATTATTTATGAGGTTTATATACAATTAGTGAACCCTTATGCATATTCTCAAGAAATTTGTTATGATTAAATTGCTAGTAGAATGTAATGAATTAAAAAAAAAAATCCTTTATTAGTTAAACTCATTAAATTAAAATAGTGTCTTGGCAGTAATGTGCACAAATGCTAATGGAATGTTGCTACATGGATGGTGATTAGGCTTGTGCATGAGATGAATCATCTCTTTTAGGGACATGTGTCGAGCAAAGCCTTCATAGGTTTGAAGTTGTCAACGGGGCAACTTTCTGATGCGCGACGGAAGCTGAGGGCTCTATGTTGACGTTAGATGTGGGAGAGGGTTTACTAGCTTTGCGTTGCGCAGCAGTGGATGTGGTGTGAGTGCATAGTTCAAGGAATGCATGTTGTAAATTTGGTGGTGAGCATATCAACATGATATTGTGTTTGGCCAAAAGGAACCTGATGTTCCTATGGCAATATTATCGAGAGTAATTAGCCGATTGTGATAAATACATTTGGAAAGAGTGGTCATATTAGATATGCTTATTATTGGTGTATGTTATTTTAAATCAATGCATCAATTATACTGGTGAGCATATTACCGTTGGACGAGTGTTCCATCCATATAATGTGGGTCATGTGCTTCACTTAACAAGAGATGAATGGTGTGATTCAGAATGTACGTAGGCAGAATAAAGTATAGATGGATCAGTGAGAGGAACATGCGATTTGAGCATTGCATAAAAAATGGGAAAACTTAAATAACTTAGTTTTGCAATGATTGATTTAGCTAACAATGGCAACATGAGTGCAAGAAGTTTCAATTTCTTAATTTGACCCATTCTTAAAAGAGTTAAGTGATATTTATAGAGTTTAACAATTAATAATCACCCTTCATTTTGATTACCAACAAACAAAACTTAAGGTTCATTAAAAACAATATTGGGCTTCTAGTCACATATATTTATAGGTCCAATAGCCACTTAGATCTATGGAGCACAAGCTTGCTAAAAAAGGTTCTTAACGAATCTTAGTTCTGGCCAACCAACACAAAACTCCCTTATTCATCCTAAATATGAGCCTAATTATTCATTTACATTATAATTTAGATTTTCATTTTTCAAATTTGATTTTTCAGTCTTGATAAATAGATAACTATCTCAATATGGAATCTTATTAATTTCATAGATCATCTAACGAAGTATGAGTGGAGAACCGAATGTTTTATGTCAAGTCAATTTAAGTGAATTTCTATTATATTTGCTTACTCTAATTCCATTTATAAAGATATTACGGAGGATTTTCACAGTAATTTGGACGTAGAACAAACTATACGTTGTATTGGCAACATTTGAATCAATTTATAAATGGAAAAGGTAGGTGCGATAAAAGGAATACAACAATGTAATTTTAGAGAAACAACGTTAACCAAAACCATCATGGCAAATAACTAAAATGAAAGTATATTTCCGAATGACACATCAACTTTCGGAATCAATTTAATCTATTAAATAAATGAAGAAATGATCAGTACCGTATTAGCTTGTAGTGCGCAAACGTAAGATGCTCGGTGGCTTTATTACGGGAAAAATTTAGACTTGATCATTTTATTGAGAGATAGTCATTTATATCCGTAGATTATAAAGTTATTGAGTTAAAATATAAATTTATAATTATATATTTTTGTCTTCAGAAACTTCAAAGTTTAGATGAGCTTTTAGTTTACTACTTTTCTTGCTTTTAATCATGAATCGATGACTACCCATCCCCTTTCACTTATTTGTTGTAATATATACACTTTTAGTGGTCGTCTGCAGCTATGCTATTTGATGTTTCTTAAGTATGTCTATAATACTATATTAGCATATGGATGATGCCATAGCTGTGTTCTCAAGTGTGAGGAACTAAACTTAAGTAATAATATTAAAATTAAAATAATATATATATATATATATATATGTAAAGTAAAATTAATATATATATATATGTTATATACTAAAAATAAAATAAAATAAAATAAATATATATATAAATAATAATAATAATAATAATAATAATAATATGAATTATATGGGCATATATATATATATATGTAAAAAAATGTACATAATATATTATATTATAGCTAAAAAGAAAATAAATAAAAGAGGAAGGAAAAAAAAAAATACAGAACAGCACCCTCAATGTCAGCAAAAGTAAGTAATATTATATATATAGAAATTACAATAGAGAGAGAGAAAAATCAAATTATCAAAAAATTAGAAAAAAAAGAAACCAAAACCCTCTCCATTTCATCCGAATTTTCTAGGCAAATTGAAGTTGGAATTTCCAACATGCAATCATCAGGATAAGAAGAAGAACAAGATTGAAGTAGGATGCAACAAGAATTTGAAGAAATTGAAGAACAAAAAATCAAATTAAGTAGGGAGAATTTTGTTTGTTTGTTCGTTCGAAGGGGGTAGGGTAAATATGCTGCTAGGCCAAGCTAGGGTTAAGGTTTTGGGTGGGAGAGGATTCCGGCCAACATAGTAGTTGCCGGTGTTGGTGGCTGGAGGCCGGTGAACGGAGCAGCCCCCGGTAACGCCCAAAACTTCCTATTTTTTTTAAATATCAAATGTTGATGAAAAATTATGATTTTTGGTATTCTGGCATAATTTTGTATGAATATTAATTTGATAATTTTATTTTTCTGACATTTTATTCCAAAATATGTGATCCTTAAGAAATGCTCTGTTCTGGTCGTAAATTAAATTGGAAACTAAATAGGTCAAATGATGTAGTTTTGATTTAATTTTTAGTATACAAGATCCTTATATGATTTATTAGATCACCAAATCAATAATTGTTCAGATTGGAGTCGTTTTCTATTTTTAGTGAATTTTTCAAGCTAATTACCCTTTTATGGCCGAATTAAATCCTTAGAAAAAATAGAGAATTTGATTTGATTAGTTGAATTTGATGTTCAGTTGAGGTTCATTGAAGCATAATATGATTTTGAGAAGCTTGGGTTAGTTACGAAACAAAAATGGGAGTGTTCGGTGCAAGATTGTGATAATTTAGAACCATACGATTCAATATAGAATCATGTCGAAATTTAATTACATTAATATATAATAGAGCGTAGTATATCCGTATGTATATGAATTAGAAATTGTAGGAAAATGGTGGATTATACGAGATTAGGATGGAATTTAAGGGTTAGGAATATTGAATTAGCAATTTAGGGTTTAATAGAGCGAATGAGGTAACATTGATTGGTATACTGATGATTCAGGTATTTCTATTGAGTAAGGAGGACAAAGGAACTTGGCTGGTGCGACTGTTTAGATTGACATATATTGTTTCAGGTGAGTACTCCCTTAACTCTTCTCTTGGGTACAAGTGGTTGATAATGTAAACTACTTGTTGTTGGCTGAAATTACCCTGTACGATCACTTACTGTGATCAATGCAGGAGGATTGTTGAATTATATTGGTTTACTGATGGCTGGTTGTGTGTCATGATATGATTGGATTATGAGAAAAAAAGGAAACATTCTAAAAAATCCTAGAATGAGAGTTGGGTGCGGGATTTGATTATACTATTCCTGATTGTATGTGATGTAATGAACTTAAATTATCGAATGCTTAATGATTGTGATGTAATGCTGGGTTATTTTTAGTTTATTAAATGGGGTTTATATGACTGGTTGAGTTCATACTATTGTTGTCTTGGTAACGATGAAATATCTAAATGGATAATAAAATGGGAGTTAGGCTATAAGTACCTACTAACTTAAAACACTTAATGTAAGAAAAGTCCTGTTCCCTGCCTAGTAAGTTTGTGGTACGACCTTTGAGTCGACCCGGATGGGTTTGAGGCATGGTCGACGGACCGGCCCGGTTTAGTGACCTATGTGGATCTGGTCACCCCTTTTGTTTGAGGTAGGTGAAAGGCGAGCTGAATATTTCTAACTAAAAAGCGTATATAAGGATGTCTTAATTGGTTGAGAAAACATTAAGTTTTGAAAAGTACATGAGGGTAGTTTATCTACCAATAGACAGGCTTTGCCTGGATTAATTGAAAAATATTTGTGACCTGTGAGTAAACATGAGTGATTGAAATGGTCTCCAATGAAAAGGTTATGAGTTTAGCAAAAATGGAATTACAGGGAAAATATCACTAAGTAAGATCATGGTGATGTTAAAATGTAATAAATTGAATTAGGTTTCTTGCGAGTATAACTTGAGTTGAAAACTTGCTTGCTTGAGTAATCACTTCGAGGTATTTGATAATATTGTTGATTACTATTATGTGATTTTGTTGTTTGTTTTTATTGGGTTGCTTGATTTTGTACTCACTTTGCTTCTTAAGAAGCTGAGGAGTTAGTGTTTTTGCTAACCTCAGGTACAGGTACTGAAGAATAAGTTGTTGGAGACTCGGGTTTTTGGAGAGCGTCAATAGAGGCAAAGAAGCCCTTAGTTTCATTTTGGAACCTCTGTTATTTGTAATAAGATCTATAGGTGTTAATCTTCAGATTGTAATGTAAATATTTGTGTGTATACGGTTGGATTTGTAATCTTTTGAGCCACTTAAGGCTACAGGATCAATCTAGGATATGCCTACTTACCGGGAATGCAGATCCTGATGATATATATATATATATATATATGATGTATGATGTGACATGAGATTTTAAGTACATGTGTTTAGATATGATGTGGATATGAAATGATAGCGCTGCTAGCGCCATTTTACAGGACGTTTATAAAATTTCATATAGGTTGGAGTTACAGGTTCAATATTAGCAAAATTTTCCTTATCTCTAATTCAGAGACAGCATAGCAACCTATCTACATGTATCAAGGATAGTTATAGGAATTTTGGAACAGGTTTAAGAATCAAACTTAGTAGGTGGGTCGCTACATCAAGTGTTGAACTTAATTATTTAAATGGACTCGCACATCATGAAAAGATGGTTCCATAAGGATTGTTTAGTCTCATTCCCCAGTATCAGATGGTTTTTATTAGTTAAGTCTGGGTTTGCTAACTCTTAGCACATAAAGATCAGTGATCAAGGGATGTCAAATCGGACACTGTTACAGATGACAAATGTTGCAAGGTCTCAACAGGACACTAAAAACTTTGGATTCCTGACCTTATAAATTTAGTTTATAATGTTACACTAAAAGTAATCTAAAATCGAAGAATTTCGATTTGATGTATAATATAATATTTTAATATACTTAGAATTAATTTTTGGATTTTAATAAATAATAATATCTCACCCAAGGCGACTCATAAAATTCAACCAGACTTTACATATATATATATTTACTTAATTAGTTGATAATATTATACACACACCTATCCCATGAAAAAAATATCGATTTTAGCTAGGGATAGCAATGGATAGCAACAAACCAACAATTAGATTAGGTTAAGTGATTATCATTTATTTATTGTCATTGTTGTCATCATCGTCATTATTTACTTAAAGGATTAAACTTTATTTTTTTTTTGAAAAACACAAATAATTCCCTAAATTTTAACTTTGGTATGATATGCCCTTGAACTAACATAGTAAAGTTTAAGATAAACTTTGATAAGAATAACCTCTATAGATTATAAGTAAATTTTCTAAACTTTAACTTTGGTGCAAAAACACCCCCTCATACTTATCAATATTTAATTTAACATCCTATATGGAGGGTTGTTGTTGATAATTTGATGTGCTTAAAAGTGAATCCAAGCACACGAACTTAATCCAAATGATTAATCAATCTACAAATGCTCAAATGTACATAAAATTGGCATGAATCAATGATGAACAAATCTCAATGGCGTGAACCCAAATTGGATGTATTACAAAAAGGATTCCAATACCAACCAAATTACATATAAACACGCAATTCCAATCTTATAAAATTGGAGCACTATGAACCCTAAATTGGTGTGAACAAAAAATAGATAAAATCAACCTATTATCACTAGATATTATATACTAGTAATAAAAAGGAAGCAACTTAAAAGATTTTGATGTTACTCATAAGAAATTCCAAGCCTTACTCACCATAATTTCTTAGAAATTGATAAGAGTGGATGTTTTAGTAAAAGGAACTCACTCTCTCATAGCAACAAAGTATATTTTTCAAAATGACAAAAACTTCCCAAAAACCCTAGTTAGCAAGTATTTATATTTGCTCCAATTAGGGTAAAAATGTTTAAAAAATTATAAATATGCCATAAGTGGTTGGTTCTAAAATCAAATTACAAGTTCCAAAATGAACAAAAATGGCTAGTTCAAAAATGACAATTACAAGTGCAAAAGATGGTTTTCAAGTGATTGGTTCTTCACTTCAACTAAACAATTTGTGGGCCGTTGGATGTGACTCTAAAAATATCCCGCAAGTTGATCCTTTGTACAAGTTATTTAGCCATCTTGTAAAATCGATCAATGTACCTGTTAAAGTGCAAAATCAAACATTATTAGATAAAAGTGGCCACATGTGGATGTTTAGGCTCATACATCTAAGTCGGGTTCTCCCTTTACTGGAACCATAGGTTAGATTCCCATCATCTCCTTGAGACTTTGAAAGATTTGCCCTCAAATCTAAGAGGTCATCTCTTAGACTGAAACCCAATGTCTTAGTTTTACCTATTTGCCAGACTTTTGGAAGAACCAAAAGCATTTCTAATTTGCTCTTAGAAAGAGCGCACCTTAGATGAAGACATAGGCGTTAAGACTATTCGTATACCATTCTTTCGAAACATGTAAGTATTTTTGAACCAGTCATGTAACATCTTTCTATCAAATAATTAGGGTCTACCCAACAATAAGTGAAAGACGCACATAGGAAGCACATAACAGATAATCTCATCACTGTATTTTTCTCCTACACTAATTGACACCTTTTCCCTTTGTGTAATATGCAGACTATCTCGGTCATTCAACTAATGCAATTTGTAAGGGCTAGGATGTAGACTAGTGGTTAGTTGTAAATTATCTACTAATGCAGCAGAAATGACATTAGTGCAACTACCACTATCAATGAATAGCACACAAATGTTACTTCGAATCCGGTAAGGTGTGTGGAATAGGTTCTCCCTCTATATGTCTCCAGTATTTGGAGATAAAGTCAAAACCCTATGCAACACATTAATAGGTAAGTAATGTTCACCCTTTTTATCCTCATGTGTCTTAGCATTCTGATCATCATAGTACTCCTGCAAAGCCATGGATAAATCTGTAGGTTTGATAGCTTCTTCTTCATCTTCTTCTTTGGTGCCCTCCGTAATTGTGATTACTCTCTTATTAGGATATTGTGCAGCCATATATCAAAATCCCATGCATTTGAAGCATTTAATTTGGTGCATCTTCCCATTAGTTGACCCCGATACCGTCTGCCTAATATCAAATCCAACTACCTCTTTACCTTTCTCAGAAATAATTTTCTCTTTATCTATGTTAGGGATAACTTTGTCTATTGCCTTGACATGCTCGATTGCTCCCTTTGGTCCACCCAACTGACCATCAGCCCCCATGGGTTTAGTAGTATACTAGGCCTATCACTAGTTACCCGAAATAGATTGGATCGCCTCCGCCTTTCCAATTTTAAGGCTAACTATATAGCCTCATCAAGTATACTATACCTCTGAAGCTCCACAACACAGGCTATCTCATACTTTAACCCAGACACAAAATGTGTTAGGGCTTGCTTAAGAGGCTCTACTGACTCACATCTAATCATTAAAGTTTCAAACTCCTATACATAATCGTCGACTATTTTGCCTCCATGTTTCAATGTCTATAGACGCATAAACAGTTCCTGCCTATAGTGCTTAGGAATGAAACTCTTCCTCAAAACCCTTTTCATGTCTCTCCATGTGTGAATTTTAGCCTCTCCATCCCTTTGCCTACTAATCACCAAATTCTTCCACCACAAGGCAGCATACCTTATGAGCTCAACAGCAGCAAGATGAACTTTGATGTTATCATCTATCTTATAACACTCAAAAAGGCCCTTAACCTTATCTTCCTAATCCAGGTAGTCATCTGTTGAACCCTTGCCATCAAATGAAGATATTTGTAGCTTCATATATTCTAAACTCATCTACTGAACCCTTGCCATCAAATGAAGATATTTGCAGCTTCATATATTCTAAACTCCTAAGTGGCCTGAAATCCTTATTTGGGTAAGGATTGACCCAAAAGTTATCATCCCTCTCCTCCCTAAAGGTATGATGATCTCCTTCTACTCTCCTTCCCAAGTTTCCTCCTCCTACTAACCCTTCCCTTTGAATGTTTTGAGGAGCTACTCTAGGTGGTGGTGCATGAGGATTCACTACTGGCAAATCTAGAATTTACAAATGACAAATGCAATTTTGTAAATTACAACACAAAATTCACTCTTCTTGTTTCAAATTTTCACTTTTCCAAATGATCACCAAGGATCACTCCTTACTCATGGCAAACTCAAGGTAAGCAAGCTACCACAAGTTTTCCCATGTCTACTTCAATCAACGACAACAAGAATGAAATGAACTCCACAAGCACTACTACAAATTACTTCAACAATTTCGGATCAAGAATTAACTTCAAGAACCCTAATTTTCAAATGATGATCACGCAAATCCCTTCCTCAAAACCTATGCTTTGATACCAAATTATGATGTGCTTAAAAATGAATCCAAGCACATGAACTCAATCCCAATGATTAATCAATCTACAAATGCTCAATTGTACATAAAATTGGCGTGAATCAAGGATGAACAAATCTCAATGGTGTGAACCTAAATTGGATGTATTACAAAAAGGATTCCAATGCCTACCAAATTACATATAAACACACAATTCCAATCTCATAAAATTGGAGCAATATGAACCCTAAATTGGTGTGAACAACAAATAGATAAAATTAATCTATTATCACTAAATATTATACACTAGTAATAAAAAGGAAGCAACTTAGAAGATTTTGATATACTCATAAGAAATTTGAAGCCTTGCTTACCACAATTTCTTAGAAATTGATAAGAGTGGATGTTTTAGCAAGAGAACCTCGCTCTCCCACGGCAACAAAGTATATTTTTCAAAATGACAAAAGCTCCCTAAAAACCCTAGTTAGCAAGCATTTATACTTGCTCCAATTAGGGTAAAAATGTTCAAAAAATTACAAATATAACACTAAGTGGTCAGTTCTAAAATCAAATTACAAGTTCCAAAATGAACAAAAATGGCCGGTTCAAAAATAACAATTACAAGTGCAAAAGATAGTATTTAAGTGGCTGATTCTTCACTTCAACTAAACAATTTGTGGGCCGTTGGATGTGACTTCAAAAATGTCCCGCAAGTTGATCCTTATTACATGTTATTTAGCCATCTTGTAAAATCGATCAATGTACCTGTTAAAGTACAAAATCAAACATTATTAGATAAAAGTAGCCATATGTGGATGTCTAAGCTCATACATCCAAGTCAGGTTCCCTCACTACTAGAACCATAGGGTAGATTCTCATCATGATTGATTATGTGCAATAAGTGTTCAAGTTGATTTTAGAGATAATTTGATCTAATGATACATGTATGAATGTGATAAGAAGAGGCATGGGAGGGGGAACAAGCAAATTCGATCTCTCCTATGTGCTCATGTGTCAATATATTTGATTATGTGTTCTTGATTTGTTCTTCATGAAGTAATTGTTTGATCTTTTGTAAAGTTATTTCGGTAGAACTATCAAATTTGTCTCAAACCTTGCAAAGTGTCTAATGTCTCCAAATTAAGAGCCTTAGCCTCCTATTTATATATTTTAGAAGATGATTTTAACCATTAGATCACTGTGAGATGAATAGTTGAGATCTAAAGCTGTTGATGGCCATTGGATCACTCCTAATGAATTAACAATTGGCATTAATTTCTTCTATTTCCATATCCATAAATATAAAACATAAAAAAGAAAGAAAAAAGAATTATAATATAATTATTAAAATAAAAAATAATATAATAATAATATAACAAAAGAAATGACACTTTTTTCTTATAGATAAGGGTTTGAGTAGGTGGGCTTGGAACATGGGCTTGCATAAGCTAAAAAGCATATAATAATAAAAAAGTCCATATTAATTCCAAAACTTATTTTAACGCTTTTTAAGGCCTATTGAAGCCAAATGAAGCCCAAAGAACTCCAAAAAAACCATTTTTGTGCCTACTTTTTTTTTTTTTTCCTTTTTGTGCAGAAGACAATCGAGTAAGGCCAGGAGTAGAAAGAATTGGTTTACACAATTCTTGTTTTGATCCTACTAAACCAAATCTTCCTAAAACATACCTAATTAGACTTTCTTAGGCCCTATCAATAACCTATTAAACCATTTTATGGCATTACCAAAATGACCCTCTACACACCCAATTTGACCTTAATGTGTTTTTATATTAAAAAAAAAAGTAATGTCTTTTAGTTTATCAATTTATATGAGTTTATGAGGTGTTAATGTTTACTTTATAAGTTTAGAGTGTATCTACATGGATACCAACATTTAGTGAGTCATTTGCAATTTCTTCTTGTTTTGTAATTTTGAAATATAATAAATTAAACGAGAAGGAAATAAATTTCAGCTCGAAGAAGATGAAAACCACCAATAATTACACCGAGGCACCATATGCCATTAATTATTATAACTTAAATTTAAGAAAGTCCATACATACCTTAAAATGATAACCGATGGTTTCCTTCACAAAAATCACCAAATTTTAATTGTAGAAAACTTAATTCGGCTTAGGACTATATATATATATATATATATATGTACTTTTAAAAGTGAGAAAAACTTTATTGGATATTGCACATCCATATTTAAAAAATAAATCCAATAATCTCTGAAACGTTAAATTTTGGCAAATTATTACATGAATATTGATCGCAGCATAAAGTAAGGCTGATGAGTCTCTTCCCCTGGTAAATAATCGGGTACTCATTTCGCCGTGCAATAGCAAATCAAGTCTTTAGAGCCTGGAGATGGATGACGACAGATTCCTCCCAACGGAAAGTCCGACTCAAGACAATGCTTATTGCAATCCTTGAACTCTGAGCATGGTCCTTGGTAGACGTACCATAGATCAGTGGTTGCTTGTCCTGAACAAGAAATTAAAAACATTAAATGAATCCTTAATCCGTAGTATTCCTGGCAAGATATTTGATAAAATTAACCCTACCGATAGGTAAAATTATAACGATGCAAACAAGTGCAACACAAATAGCTTCTGAAATTTTAGAACCAGCCATTTTTCAACGTAAAGAGATTTTGCTTCTTGTGTTGTTAGTGTCAATGCTGGACAAATGTGAATAAATTAAAGTTGCGAGCATCTATTTATAAGAAAATTATGTTGCACTATTTGTTTAAGTCCAATAAGATGAAGATATGAGCATAAATAGTATATCAGCGAAAATTTTATACCTCCATATTTATTCGACTTCTTGCCTATTTGAAATATTATATCAAAGAAAAATCTCATACTTCTATATTGGTTCGACTTGCTATTTTGAAAAATTCAAACTATGCCTAACATGATATGAGAATAAATAGCGTGCACACATTGTTGTTTTAATACCATTTTAATATACAACAACATAATTACTTTAGAAATTTGAAATAAAAAGCAATCGAATATTACACTTTAATTTGTATAAAATAATGTATTAGAAGAGCAAGGTATCTCAGGTAACTCCAAATACCAAAAAAGAAAAAAAAGAAAAAGAGAGGATATCTTTGGAATATTATAATTTTTCTAATATTTATATGAGGTATGTACATAAAACGTGTCTATCTTATGTTATATATATTTATATTAAAAATTGTGCTCCATCCTTTCTTTACTTGTTATGAATAAATTAAAGTAGCAAGCATCGATACATAAGAAAATTGTGTTGCACTATTTGTAAAGTCTAATAAGATGAAAATATTAGGATAAACAGTATCGGAGAAAAATCTCATACTTCCATATTGATTCGATTTCCTAGCTATTTGGAATATTCAAACCATGCCTAAAATGATATGAGAATAAATAGTATATCAGAGAAAAATCTCATACCAAATAACACCCCCCCCCCCCCCCCCCCCCCAAAAAAAAAGGGATATCTTTAGAATATTATAATTTTCCTAATATTTATATGAGACACGTATATAAAACGTGTCTAAATATTATACTTTTTTTAATATTTATATGAGACATGTACATAAAACGTGTCTATCTTATGTTATATATATTTATATTAAAATTTGTGCTCCATCCTTTCATTATGAATCAATTAAAGTGGCAAGCATCTATATAGAAGAAAATTGTGTTGCACTATTTGTAAAGTCCAATAACATGGAAATATTAGGATAAATAGTATATAAGAGAAAAATCTCATACTTCCATATTGATTCGATTTCCTAGCTATTTGGAATATTCAAACCATGCCTAAAATGATATGAGAATAAATAGTATGCACGCATCATTGTTTTAGTACCATTTTAATTTACAGCAATATAATTAATTTAGAAATTTAAAACAAAAAGAAATCTAATATTATATTTTATTTTGTATAAAATAATGTATTAGAAGTGCAAGGTTTCCCAAGGAACTCCAAATACCAAAAAAAGAAAAAGATATAGTTAGAATGTCATAATTTTCCTAATATTTATATGAGATATGTACATAACATATATCTATCTTATGTTATGTATATTTATATTAAAATTTCTGCTCCATCGTTTCTTTACCTAATTATAGATGTCTATATGATATTTTTTAATTTGAATGGTGTCAAATTTGCAAGGTTCCTTTGTTTTTCAGTCACAATATTTTACTTAAAAAATTATTTTAAAAGTTCTAAATAGTTATTTGAAAGGGCAAGAAAAAAGTTGCAATTTTTCATGTAAAAAAAATATTTATAACTTGCTCTTTCGAAAGTTTGATTAGATTCGATATTAATCTTTAAGCTAAATGTGACACCATGATCTTCAAACATAATAAACAAATAGAAATTGAAACCTTAATGAAATTTTCTGTTCCAACATTTTCAAAAACATAGTATAATCATCAATCCATCAACTATTTTGCTTGGAAATTGATAACAAAATACGTATCTAATTACCCATAAACCAATCACTACGTAGCTAATACATGTAAAGCACACTACACTTTCGTTATAGACTGATAAATAATATATACCTAATACATATCCACATCTACACATCTAGTATATATATATATATATATATATATATATATATATATATATATATATATATATATATATTCATATTCACATATAATTAAAGGCGTATTTCATATTTATATCTTCATAATCTATTTTTAAAATGATTTTTTTAAATATGTTATTTAATAATTAAAAAAAAAATTATTTAATAGCATTCCTCCGAACGAACATAAAAGAAAGAAATAACATGTGGATAGCTAATATCTATACCATCTCAATTTGACGAGCTTCCGACTCAGGAGCTCCACTTGGAAGTTATGGCAAAAGTACTCGACGTCCTTAAGCAGCCGGATTGTGTAAAGATTTTAATTAAGATTTCACGAATTATATCATATGTACGATGAAATAAAAATTACCCAAGTATTGTCGACACACAAAAAAGACATAATGCAAGGATGCTATCGCTAGATAGGATTTTACAATACATCTACTGCTACGTGCCGACATGGAGGAAACTGTGACATTGTGACCAAGCAATGCATGTGCAAGCACAAGTTCTTCCTAAAAAGAGAACTAAGTCCTAAACTCTAAAACCTAATACATAACCTCTCGACTTTGAAGAATAAATCAAATACGTATCTATTTATAACACTATTGGTTGTAATTTTGGCAAAATATTGGTTCAGTTTGCAATTCTTTACCAAAATATTAACACTTCAAAGTAATTGATGGGGAAAATGGTTCCAACTATACTGCTCATTTTCTTTCTAATCCATTTTCCTTTTATAATATTTTATAGTTTTACATTAACTTTATTTTTATCATCATTTGCAATTAAATTTAATTTTGACCTCTCAATTCTTTCATGCTATAAGTAAAAACACAAATATTTCTCATTCATTTTTAGGATGAAACTTGCTCGAATTCAATGGGAATAAAATCAAATAAATGACCCTAAATAAATTTGAGTAGAAAATGAAATGGAGATCACTCGCACAAGCATGCTAGATTCTTTTCAAGCAACACGATTTGGTTTAGATCAAAACAATTCAATTTAGTTGAGAAAGCCTAAAGAAAACTAGGTACTATCCGGATTTTCCAAACTGAATTATGAATTAAACCACATTGAAATTAAAAAGGAAAAAAAAAACACAAAAAACCCAGATTGATCTTAAACGACCATTTATGCTCCTGCTTTTTAAAAAACATGCACCCAATCCCTACTTTAACAATTCTTCCATTTAGAAAGGTAATAATATATTGGAAAAAAAGTACTAAAATAATTCAGAAGAAAACATAATAAAAGACAAATACAAACAAGTGAAACCTTAATATTTTAAGATGATATATTTACACGTAAAAATGAAGAAACAAAAAGAAATAATTTTGCGGAATTCGCCGTTTTTAACTTTTAGTGTTTTAGTGCTTCTTTAGCTTTTGTTTTGATCCTTCCTCAATCTTCAAGTAATATCGCTTAAATTTTGAAGTTAATTTTTACTCTTCTATTTTTTTTTTTTAAAAAAATTGTTCTTTAAAATATATTCCTACTTTTTTTTCTTTTTTTTTTATTAAAAAAATTACATATGAGGGAACTTATATCTACAGTGAGTTTAAATAGAAGATAAAACCGTTAAGTAGTTAAAATAAAAAAATATTCAACACTATACTAAATGGTTTGAATAAGAGATCCATCATGGTCTTGTTACAGCATCAATGAATTTAGCTGACTTAAGATGTTATCTAACAGTTGGCATTGACGTGACTTGTTAAAAATAAAATATAAATAAAAACTGGGAAAATAAAAAAATGATGAAATTATAAAAATTAAAATATTGTAAAATAGTGATTAAAAAAAAAAAAGAAATCCATTTCGACCACCTTGGACCTCCCACAAGTCGTTGTTGGCCATGGTTTCAAGGAGGGTTGCAACTCATAGCTTAGCGAGTTGTTTAACCCAACGCTAGTAGTAGGTAGCCACTCACTTGCAATTTGCGTGTTTGTAATTCGAGTTTGTTGCTTTTTGCAATGCACAATTACTCTTTTTTTTTTCCTTCTTAGCCAACTATTATTATAATTGAAAAAAGAAAAAAAAGTCAAACACCATCTATCTTGTTAAGGGATTTATATTACTTAGTTATAAGGATCTTAATCCCATGATAGACTCTAAAACCACATTGGTTGGTGGTATAGAACAAAACAACATGACCTAGTTGTATGATCTAAAACCATGAGAGAGTTGTACGACGCAAAATTACATATATAATTGGTAGTATGGCCTAAAACCATATTAGGCATTAATGGGAACCAAAAGGGCAAAGCCCTTAGAAAGTATATATTCTCATATTCACATGTAATCATAACGTAAGGATTCAAATCTTAATTGATTGTGAGTCTTTAAATAATTTTATAAAACCATATCGTATACATAATTTAAGGGTGAATGCTATTATCATAAAAACATAATTAAATAAACTATGATGCACACAGTTTGCACTTTTAGATAATATAATTTTTTTTGGTAGTAAAACCATACTTATATGTGCATAGATCCTTTTTCCCATCTTCTTTAGTTACTATTTTGTTTGTTGATCGCCTAAATTATAATTTCATGAGTGTTTAGCAATAAATTTCTTTCATGCCTAGAAGAGGGGAAAAGAAGAAGAAGAAGAAGAAACTAAGAAAGTAAGAAAGAGCGAACGAACTCAAAAAAAAAGAAATAAAGAACATGTTGATAGTTAATATCTATATCATCTCAATTTAACTAGCTTTTGACTAATTAGAAGTAGACATTGGACTGGTTTAGAACTGGGCTAGACCTGGCCTGGAACCGCCGAGTCAAGGGCTGTAGGGAGGGGGAACCGGAACCGACCTGGGGAGAGAAGGGCTGGGTCGGTTCTCTTGACCTGGCGGTTCATAGGTCGGTTCGGCCCTTGAACCAACCTTTCGAGTTTTTTTTTTTTAGAATTTTTTTAATTCCTGTTTTTAATTACATAGTTTTCATATTCTTTGAGATTATTTAATATTTATCAGTGTGTATTTTTTTAGTTGGTTTGTTTTTTTTTCATTAAATTTATAAATGTTGAAATTTAATCTACAATTTCTCGAGGCAACATATGATTTTTTGGAATTAATTGGTGGCAATACCTCTTAGATGGGGGGTAGTGGTGATGCCAGCCTTAAATTTTATTGATTGAATAAAATTATTACAGAAAAGATGGGGACATTTGGCCTTACCTCTTGTACACGATAATAATATAGTGTAAGTAAATAACAAAAATAAATAAGAGGGTACTACTCCCTTTACAAAATATGTTTAACTCTAACTTTGTACAAAAAATAAATAAGATAGTACTATTACTCTTACAATATTATTTGGCTTACTTGATATCAGGATCTAAACTAGTGGAGCTTTCACTTGATGGGACGAAGTCGCTAAAGTATTCATCTTCTTCATTAGACATCCTATACGACTCTTGTGTTCGACTCATTGCCTTCGACCAATCCTCCATGCAAGCTAGTGCCTCAACGTTGACGGGTGACAGTCATGATTGTCGTTGGGATAGGATAAGGCTTATCGTGCTGAATGCCTATTCAACAGCTATTGTTGATGCGAAATTAGCCAAAACCTAGTGAGCCGTACAAGAGAGTATGGGATATGTCTTCTTATGCCTCCTCCACCGGTCAAGGATGTTGAAATCCGTTATACTGCTATCACCAAATTTGAAGTGTGTATTGAAGTAATTGTTAAGTTCAGTGTACTTAATTGACCTGGAGTGGTACCACTTCAACTCTTGAAACATCATTCGTTGTGCAATGAGAGTGGGATCATGGGTGGTACCATGTGAGTTAAGGGATGATGAGGGAGTTTAGGACACCGGACCTTCAAATGTAGTGCAAAAGTTATAATATAATTCTTTCGTTACTTAAACTGCTCGGCGTAGTTTTTGTGTGGCGATAACGACAAAAGTGTCTTCCATATCAGAGAATGCATCAATAATGGAATAATACAAATTAAGATATTCTAATAACATGTCTTTTTTACACTGTAGATCTAAAATAAAAGCAACTAGATAAATTGCTGAAATTTGTCTATAATATTGTAATCATTTTGCAACCATATCATTTATAGTCACCTGTAGAAAAGTGTTATTAAGAATCAAGTAACACTGATAATATATTCACCGGATTCATAAGGAAAAGATGAACACTAGCTTGGTACACATGCAAAAATGTTATAGTATGGTCATGAAAAACTTTTAAAACATTCAACATTTTACTACATACATCCCGATTGCTGGGGTGCAATGGAATGTTTGGGACATTCATGGTAGCAAAAGAACATAATGCATCTTTATAAGCAAGTGTACTTTGTAAAATTCGATAGGTGGAATTCCACCTATGCTTAACATAATGCAAAATCTCTTCCATGCCTTATTTATGGAAGGGTGGTCGATTAAAAAACATACTAGTTATCTTATTGAAGACATTTTAAAATCTAAACAGTTCATACTATCTTTAATGCAAAGATTTCAAATGTGGCAAGAACATCTAATGTGGGAAAATGCCCCACCTAATGTGGGTTGACATAAATATTGAAGTTCATCAATGGATGTCGTGTTAACTGCTGCATTGTTAAAACCAATTAAGAAAATATTTTTTGTCAAACGTATTCACCTAAAATAATACTTATAATATGAAAAATGTTTTGCACCGTATGGTGATCGTTAAAAACCCTTAGAGCTATTAGTCTTTTTTATACCTACTACACATAGTCTACCTAGCGGCATGTAATTCCCATGTATGAATCATCTTGATATGGGTAGGTCCATATATCTATGCAAATTGAAACATGTGTCTCAAGATAATTGAAAAAAGCAGCTAATTTGCTCTTACTGTTATGATACAACTTAACAGTGGTTTTTTGTATGCTTTTTGGGTTGTAAGTTCGTGAGTTTGGATTCAACGCTTCTCGCTTGTACTCAACTGGTGTGGGGAAGCTGCATAAGTCTATGACAGGTTACACTTTGCTAAGTATTATGCAAGTAGAACTTGTTGTCTATCAGTAGAATAATGAAATAAGCCTTCTCTTTGCGATCTTGTTAACTGCGATTTATCTACGCTAAACTCCATGAGGTGCTTTGCTCGCATGTGCCTATTAAGGGTGCCATACCCCTCTCCCTTTTTCTATACATAACTTGATTGGCAGTAGTTGTAATAAGCACGACTGTTGCCATCTTTCCTTATAATTTTACGAAAATGTTTAGTAAAAATTTCTAATTTAGGTAGTGTAGGTGGCTTACTCGTGGGGTTGGATGGGCTACGTAAGTGACCTGGAATTTCTTCCTCCAGCACTTCTTGCACATCGTCTTACCCTTTTCCCTTCGCCTCCTCCTTACTAACTTGTTGTAGCAGCGGTTCGTTTTGTCCACTATAAGGCCTTTTATGAAAGCTTAGGAGTGGCATCATCAAGTCCTCTAGGCGTTTGTTGGTAAAGTCGTACATATTGTAATCATCTACTTCAAAATATTGTTAGGGTGCCTCTTGCACAGATTTTTCCTTATTACCTTTACTAGAAAGATTCCTCTTAGAAGAACCTAAATGGCTAAAATAACTTACCATTTTTTAATATCAGGATAACTATAAAATACTGATATGGGTAGATAAGGGGACATAATTTATTTAACAGTTGACAAGAAATATAACAGAAATTATGTAATTGTATAGAAGATGCAAGCATAGTAAATAAAAGATGAGAACATACATAATAGAAGATGAGAATAAAAAAAATTTAAGATGAGAACAAAAGACGAGTGAGTGCAATTTTTTTGCGTAGGTAATTTTGCTCTTTAAACTGGACTATCAATTTATACAACATCTTTGATCCAACAATACACTTAATTTCTTCTGCTCCTTTGCAATGTTTAAATTTGAAAATTTGAACACTTGCACGCTGTACCTACACTAACAACTAAAGCCTATTCCTCATTGTCTACAATCGTATAAGCCTATGCGATTTTTTTCTTTTTTTCAAAATGTGCTCCATGGTTTCAAATTCTTTAAGCACAAATTTGATTGTTTTCGTTCTGCATCATCCTTCCGCATTTCTCTTTGGTTGTCTTCTCTTTTTCTTTATTTTTCTTCCCCAATGATGCAGAGTTGCAGCCTTTAAGTTCAATATTTTCTTTACTCTGTTCTTGCTTCATTTGACAATTTTTTTCCCTTCTTTTTCAATGTGTGTTAGGGTACTATTTTTCAATGTTTGCCTTCTTCCTTCTTTCGTTATTCGTCAATGTCATTTAAACTTTCAATGTGTGTTAGGCTTGTTTTTCATTTTTTTTTTGTCATACACAGTGGTTGGACTCGCTGGTTCAAGTTGACTATGAACTGGTGGGCAGAACTAACGGGTTGACGGTTGGTTCAAGGCCTATTGGTTCATCGAGCCAATTCCTCAAAAGGGCTAGTTCAAGAGCTTGAATCGGCCATTTGATCTGGGCTAGTTCACGGGCCTAAACTGGCCCTCTCTAATGTTTAATCAGGAGTTTTAGTTGAAAAATATGGAAAAAGCACTTGACGTCCTTAAGCACTCGGATTGCGTAAAGATTTTGATTAAGATTTCATGTATCACATGTACGGCAAAAAAAATTGCTGATATATTGTTGACACGCAAATACGACCTATCTTTTGCCATTTGCTACATCATTTCCAAAAATACCATGTAGTCTTTCATACTCTTTAAACTTCTTGTTGGCACGATTACCAACCTTTTGATGTTTCTACATATCAATTGAAATAATTATTATATAAGTGGAGAATTAATTAAAAAAATGAGTATAATTCAAAATAAAGAATATGTTCACTATACCTCCATATATTTGGCAAGAACTTCATCACTGTCAACTATAACACATTTCTTAGCATTGTCTTTACCAAATCCACTAGTATTAATCATATCAACAATCTCTACTAGCTTAATTGACTACCTCTTCATTTTGTTAACAATTTGTTTGACATTAAGATTTATTTCTGGAATGCATTTTTTCATCCTCTTTAAAGTTTCTTCACGAGTCCCATTTTTAAAAGTACCATTTTTTCCTTTATATCCTTCAACAACTATTGCAAGCATATTGGTATAAACTCTCTATCCAAAACAAAGTTCATATAATATTTCATAATGATCCATGATCTATTTCACACAAAACAAAGTTCTACCTTTCTATTCAAAACAAAGTTCATATAATAAAAACCAATAGCAATAATTGCAAGCATATTGATTTAAACTCTTCATCCAAGAAGGTAAATCAAAATTCTATGATGATCCATAATCTATATCACACATTGAAGGAAAAAAATATGAGTATAACATTAAACAACAACATCCACATTAATACAACACTCTTAAAATATGAGTATAACATCAAGTATAGGTAGAAACATTTTATAAACAGCATACATATTGTATATGAAACCATACAACCCATCCTACTCATTCTAAAAAAAAAAAATTCAATCTATGTGATACAAGGACCCCAGAAGAGTAAAGTCTTCTAGCAAAATCCTCGATTGTAATTATGTACTAGATTATTAGTATCATCACTCGACTGCATGCTTGCGTGATGTTTGAGAAACTTTGGGTGGTAAAATCTTCATCTTTTTTTGTGCGTCTACATGGAAATTTGTGGATGAAATAGTAAAATTGAAAGAATGCAGCGAAAACCATGATAAACATGAAGAGGAAAATGTAGTGAACACCTAAGACGATTGTTCCCTCTTTTTTATATATTTATAACATATTTTTCTCTCTTTTTTTTAAAAAAATTATTTTTAATTTTTTAAAAATCGCTGTTCATAATGTGACTTGGATATGCTTAAGCTTCGTGTTGTTTCTTGAATCGGGAAAAATTTCTAGAAAAAATATTTGATTGCAATAAACTTGCAGTAATAACCCAGATCTAGAAAAAAAAAAAAAAAAACCCAGATACATACCCACTAAATCGCAGATCTGGAAACAAAATCGTAAAATGGAAACCAGAAATAAAATCGCAGCACTATGTGCTGTGCAAGCGAGAGAGACAGAGTAATCAAGAGAGGGAGAACATATAGATGAACAAGAATTGTGCAGTGTGAAGACGGACGGGAAGCGTTAAGACATCGATGAAGATGAACCGGACGAGAAGCAAGAAGATGGCAATAGATGAACAGCGACCGACAGCGTGAAGATGTTGACAACTAAATGGCGACCAGCAGCGTAAAGACGTCGAGAGCTAAAGACGGACTGGCAATGTCAAAGCAAGGAACCATGCACTACTATATTGAGATAGAGATTTTTTTTAGATGATTAGATGGATAGGGATATTTGGGGTATTTAAAAAAGAATATTATTTTGTTTTGTGATATAAATTTTATATTGTATTTGATGTGCTATAAATTTTAGTCATTTTGTCTATTATTTTAATTCTTTTTTTTGTCTTGTACTTAAATCAATTTTTCAAACCAAACATACGATAAAATTTTTTATCCAGTTCAATATCACAAAATATGACGAACCGAACGTTTCCTAAAAGTACTTATTAGTGTAACTTGGATAGTGAACATGAAAATTTTTAGGATAAAACTAGTTTGAATTCAATGGGAATAAAATAAAATAAATGACCCTAAAATAAATTTAAGGGGTAGAAAATGGAATGGAGATCACTTGCTCAAGTAAGCTATATTCTTCTCAAGCAACACGGTTTGGTTTAGATCAAAACAATTCAATTTAGTCGAGAAAGCCTAAAGAAAACTATGTACTATTTGGATTTTCCAAACTGAATTTTGAATTAAACTGCATTGAAATAAAAAAGAAAAAAAAAGGAAAAAAACCTGATTGACCTTAAACGACCATTTATGCTCCCTGATTTTTTTAAAAAAATATGCATCCAATCCCTACTTTAACAATTCTTCCATTTAGAAAGGTAATAATATAATGGAAAAAAGTAACAAAAATTTCAGAAGAAAACATAATAAAAGACAAATATAAACAAAAGAAAACCTTAAAAGTTTAAGTTGATATATATTTAAATGTGAAAATGATGAAGTAAAAAGAAATAATTTTGTGGGATTTATCTGATTTTAACTTTTAGCCTGTTTTTTCCTCAATCTTCATGTACATATCGTACAAATTTTGCAATTAATTTTTACTCTTTTATTTTTGTTTTGAATTTTCTGTTTTTAAAATATATTTTTTACTTTTCATTTTTTTCAATTCTTATTAAGAAGAATTACATACGAGGGGACTAATATCGAATGTCATGTTTAAATAGAAGATTAAACTTTTAAGTAATTAAAATAAAAAATCAACGTTATATTAAATTATTTGAATAAAGGATCCATTATGATGTTATAACTTTATTAAATTAAGATGACTTGGGTTGTTATCTAATAGTTGGCATTGATTTGACACATTAAAAATAAATGAAATTATAAAAATAAAAAAATGTAAAATAAGAAAAAAGAAATAATAGTGATGAAAAAAAAAAAAAAAACTAAGCCATGATTGGAAGATGGGTTGCAAGTCATAACTTAAGATGAGTAGTTTAACTCACCACTAGCACTTGGTAGCCACTCACTTGTAATTTGTGTGTTTGTAATTTGAGTTTGTTGTGTTTTACATTTCACAACTAATCCTTCTTTATAGATTAATTATTAGAATTGAATTGAAAAGTAATTAGAATTGTAAAATTCAAATATTTTCGATCTTGGTTAGAACACTTTTTTTTTTAGTAATATTTTTTTGCTAATTTAAGATCGATTTTGCATGCTTCTTGATTTGTTTCGAATATTTAATTCTTGTTTTGCAACGCAATCATCTTGTTGAAGCTTTTAATCGAAGAAAAAAAAGGGCAAAGAAATGGATTAAAATCGCAACTTCCAGTTTCTTTCCCTCTTCGCGTCCTGCGTTGGAACGATAAAAATGATTAGTGGGCCCCACGTGTGGGCTAAGAAAAATACGCTCCCTGTTAGATAATTCTTTTTCAATTTTTCTTTTTTCTTTTTTATAATTTTATTTATTTTTCCGCTGCTTGTCTTTCTTTCATCCTTTTTAAGTTATTAGTCTTTTTATTTTTTTTTTATCAATTTTATTGACCTTTTTTTTCTATTTTTTATTTGCAATGAAATAATCACTTTAATGCTTACTGTTAGATAATGTACCATGCCAATTTATTTAATTGCATTATATGATTACATGATGGGATCTTTTGTTTGAATAAGTTAATATAAGGTTAACCTTCTGTTTTAATAATTTAAAAATTTAATCACCTATTTAAACTTTAAACTTGATTCTAAATATTAATTCTATTTGTGGTTTAAGAGGTGCAATATTAATACACACTTTTATAAATTTTAGAGTGTCTAAATACATATTTTGAAAGATAAGGGTGCTAATTGCATATTATGCAAAGTTATGGGAATCACTTTGCATCTTTTCCTTCTCTTATTATTGAGTATTTTCAATTTTCAAAATTTTTTTATTTTATCTTTTTTTTTTTCAAAATATTAGCTTTGCAAAGTGGGATGCCACATGGCAAAAGATATTTATTGATTGATTGTCATATGGTATAATAAGACTTAATTGCATGATATTTCAGGGTTTAATAAGAGTTAATTATAGATACCAGAAAAAGTTTTAGCATATGATTTGGTGCAAGCTAGAAAAAGATTTATTAGATATCATGTTACTAGATTCATTAAATGGTGGTTAATAATGAACAATGTTGACACCTTGTAGCCTATTAAGATTTTCTTCACATTTCCACATTACTAGAGTTTCTATAGTATGTTTTTCGATATGATAAGACTAAAAATGTTAATTGAAGTAATTTGTAAAGTAAAATAAAGTGTATAAAAGTTTTATTTTAATGTAAATATAAGTTTAGCAAAGTAGTTTGCTATTAGTTGAAAAATGAAAAATTGAATTTCGAGATATAATGAGAAGGTATATTAATATGATTTGGGTAATTAATCCTATTTTCATAGGAAAGAAGTGACATCTAGACAATTACTCATTCTTTCTTATTGGATTGTTCACAAGAATCGTACAGCTATTAGCTTCAGGGTGTTCTATGATATGCAACCTATCAAGAACCAATCTAAGGATAAAAAGAAAGATGGCTGTGTCTATATACATTTAGCATGGAAGTTATTGTGGAAGTATTTTAGGGAAAAAGAAAGAAAGAAAAAAAGTAAAAAGAAAATGAAGGTTTGTGTTTAAGAGTATGCGTAAGATTAGATGATTTTATGATTGAATATAGGGTTGACTATTGTTGATACGATACAATAATATGAATATGACCACAACATGATTAGAAGTATAATTATAGATAAAAATATAACACATGACATGGTACGATATATAGTACGAAGATACAATTGTGATACAAGTAGATATGATTTTAACAAAAAATAGAGATATAAACACACCTATCAATACGGATTGCTAACCTTAATTGAATACAATAATCTCACAATTGGTAGGCCTACCTCTATCCTTTTCATGTCATTCCAATATCCACATGTGCTATTGTTTCAATTGCATGTTGTACTTTTCTTTTATTCATATACTGTACCACTCTTACAAAAGGTGATATATGAAATCCAAAATTTAACCTAAAGCTTTGGCCAATGGTATATTATTAGTTCTTTTAAACAAGCCTTGTAACATGATATGGTAGATAGCAATTTTGTAGATTAGTCGACATATGTATACAAATTGATTAAGTTTTGTAGATTAGTCAATTATGTATACATATTGATTAAGCTTAGTAGTCTCACCTTGATGGAAGCTTTAAGTTAGAATCCCCCTTGAGTCTCATCTCCTTTGCTTGAGAATATTCTTATGATGCAATTAGTACACAAGAATAAACTCGAAATGGAATCACAATTTCAAGTTCTACTCCATTTCTTACATTTAAATGTGTTTTTAAGAGCTTAAACTACCTTTAAGAGAGAATTTAATTCTACCTTTAAGATCGACCTTTTAATGATTATTAAAAAAAGAAAAAACTTTGTGGGATTTCTCCTTCCTTAACTTTTAGTGTTTTAGTTCTTCTTTAGCTTTTGACTTGTTTTTTTTTTTTTTTTTTTCAATCTTTGGGTACATAACATATAAATTTTGAAGTTAATTTTTACTCTCCTATTTTTTTTTTTTAATTTTTATGTTTTGAAAATATATTTCTTACTTTTTCATTTTTTCCCCATATTTATAAAAGAAAATTACATACGAGGGAATCAATATTTATAATCAAGTTTAAATGGAAGATTAATCTTTTAAGTGGTTAAAATAGAAAATCAATATTATACTAAATGGTTTGAATAAGGGATCTATCTTGGTGCTGTTATAGCATCATTAAATTAAGATGATTTGGGATGTTATCTAGCAGTTGGCATTAACATGACACACTTAAAATAAAATGTAAATAAAAACTAAGAAAAAAAAGAAAACATATCAAATCAAATTATAAAAATTAAAATAAAAAAGATAGAAAATAGTGGTGAAATGAAAAAGAAAAAGAAAAAGAAAAAGAAAAAGGAAATCCATTTCAACCACAAAACTCCCACATGTGGTAGCTAGCGACAATTTGAAGGTGGGTTGCGACCCATGACTTAAAGTGGATCGTTTAACTTACCACTAGCATTTTGTAGCCTCCCACTTGCTATTTGTGTGTTTGTAATTTAACTTTGTTATGTTTTACAATTCATAACTTGTCCTTATGTATAGATTAATCATTAGAATTGAATTAAGAAGAAATCAAAATTATAAAGTTCAAATCTTTTTGTTCTTGGTTAAGATGCTTTTTATCCACTAGTTTTTTTTTTTGTTTTTTTGCTAATTTAAGATCGATTTTGTATGTTTGTTGATTTTCTTTTTGAAGATTTAATTTTTTTTTTTGGCTATGTAGTCATCTTGTTAGGGCTTCGAATCAGAAAAAAAGGGGGGCAAATAAATGGATTAAAATCATAACTTCTAGTTTCTTTCCCTCTTGCTGATCTTATGTTGGAAGTATTGCTATGCAAGTAGGTTAAACATGCCAACCCTACTCACTTTGGCCTATGAGTTAAACGGCCTAGCTCATCACAGCCCATTTACTAAATTGGTTGAAGTATGTTAGCCTTAACCCAACCTACATTGGCTTGAGTTAAACGGGTTAGCCCATTGACCAAGCCCATTTAACTCATTATATGTTTTGGTGGGTTAAATGAGCCAACCTAAACCATTTAACTCATCTATACATTTTAGTGGGTTATATGAGCTAACTTACTAAAATATATTTTAAACTATTTATATATTGTTTTGGTAGAATAACCTATTTATACATTTAATGTATTTTTCTTTTGAAATTGATTATTAACATTTGATTTTCCAATGACCAATAAATTTTCATTCTTAAGATTAAAACTTCTTGAGAAAAAAAAAAGATAGACATGTATCCATTGGCCAATAAGATGCTTTGCTTTATATAAAAATTTCATAATGAGAAGAGTAAAACTGAAAATTTAGTTTAATTATATGGAAATAATATAGAGCTACTTTCAAATTGTATCTTCTAAAGTTAATTTATATCCATCGTTCAAGTTTCACCTATTATATCAAATAAAAGAAAAGAAATCAAAATATAATTTTCAAAGCTTATATATTTTCCTTAAAAAAAATATAAATATAATAGTTTGATAGTTTCTTCACTATTTTCTTGAATTGCAATCACAAAAAAAAAAAAAACCTATATAAATAAACAAAAAACTAGTGATAGAAAAGATAAAGAAATATTGTAACTTCTCACAACTTACCTTTAAGAATAAAATCACAACGATAACATTTATACTTAACTATAAATAGTAGTTTTTCTTTTCAATTTTGTATTGTTTTCTTTTTTCTTTTTTTTTTTTTTTGAAAAGTAGGCTAACCCAACCTATAACAAGCTAACCCACTTTAATATGCAAGTTAAACGAGCTGAGTTCATTTGGCCCACTTTTTAAAGTGAGTTAAACAGGTTGGCTTGTAGGCTTTAATCCACTTTCACACCTCTAGTTAGAAGGTTAAAAATGACTAGTGAGCTCAACATGTGGGTTACAAAACATATGCTCCCTCTTAGATTTTTCTTTTCTTTTTCAATATTTTTATTATTTATAATTTTACATATTTTTCTACTACATGTCTTTCTTTTTCTTTTTTGAATTATCAATCTTTTTTTTTCAATTTTATTGAACTTTTTTGCTTCTTCTTTTTTATTTGCAATAAAATAATCATGTTAGCACTTATTGTCCAAAAACATGCTATTCCAATTCTTTTTAACTACATTATACGGTTGTGTTATAGGATTTTTGTTTGAACTAATTAATATGAGGTTATCTTTTATTTTAGCAATTTAAAAGTTTGATCATTTATTTAAACTTGACCTCAAATGTTAATCTCATTGAGTACAATTTTCTTATTTTTATCATAGGTCTAAGAGATGCAATGGTTGAATGTAAGAGTAAATACACACTTTTATAAAATTTAGCGAGTCTAAATATATATTGTGAAAGATGAGAGTGTTGATTACAACATAAGCAAAGTTATAGGAATCACTTTGCAATTTATCTTTTCCTTCTCTTATTATTGAGTACCTTTAATTTTCAAAACTTCTTTTATTTTATCTTTTTTTTTTAAAAAAAAATTAGCTTTGTAATGTGGGGCACCACATGGCAAAAGATATTTATTGATTAATTGTGACATGGTTTAATAAGACTTAATTGCATGATATATATGGTTATAAAAATTTAAATGTTGGAAATAAGAGTTAATTACAAATTTCATAAAAAGTTTTAGCATATGATTTGGTGCAAGAAACAAAAGTTTTATTGAATATCACACCACTATATCCATTACATGGTGGCTAATAATGAATGATGTTAACACCTTGTAGCCTATTAAAATTTTCTTGGCATTTCCACACTACGAGAGGTTTAGAGCTTTTGGAAAATGTTCTCCATTATGATGAGGCTATAAAACTTACTCGAAGTAATTTGAAAAGTTGGTTGTTTGAAATAAAGTGTATAAAAGTTTTATTTTAATGTAAATATAAGTTTAGCGAAGTAGTTTACTATTAATAAAAAATTCAAAATTTAAACTTCGAGATATAATGAGATGGTATATTTGTATGATTTGCATAATTAATCATATTTATGTGGGAAATAAGTGACACCTAGATAGCTACTCATCCTTTCTTATTAGACTGTTCACAAGAATCATTCAACTATTAGTTTTCGGGGTGTTATGCGATATACAACCAATCAGGAACCAATCCAATGATGAAAAGAAAGATGAATATGTTTAAATACATTTAGCATGGAAGTTATGATGGTAGTATTTTAGGAAAAAAGAAAAAGAAAAGAAAATGAAGGTTTGTGTTTAAGAATTTATGTAAGATTAGATGATTTTATAATTGAATAGAAGGCTAACAATTGTTGATATGATATGATAATACAAATATCTACATGTGCTATTGTTTCAATGCATGCTATACTTTTCTTTTATTCATATCCTTTACCTTTCTTAGAATAGGTGATATATAAAACCTAAAATTTGACCTTGAGCTTTGACCAGTGGTATAATATTAGTTCTTTTAGACAAACCTTGTAACATGATACTATAACGCCTTGAAACCTAAGCATGTTATGGCTCACCATGTGTTTTTATCATATAAAAACACGTTAAGGCTCTAGAACTACTTTGATATCACTTAATCATGTAATTTCTATAACCACAAGATAAAATACTTGGTATATATCCAACATTATATAAGTACAGTCTAATTCATCATTTAAACCTTACAACAAATTTAACATGAAATTCATAATCAACATCTAACACAACGGAATAATTATAAAACACTAGTCTATTTTCCTCTAAGATCTTAAAATTTATTACAATAGGTAACTCAATTTCTCCTAAAGTTTATTCACCATAATAATAATGAAAATTGTCTTCTTCCTTCCTCTTAAGTTCATTCACTCCCAAGTTACCTTCTAAGTTATCCTCTCTTAGTACTTGCATATAAAAATATATCCCCATGGGGTGAGTCAATGCTCAGTACGTATAACAAAAGTATACACACATGAACACATAGGAACTTAATTCACATATGTTATGTAGAACTTAAACAGCAAGCAACCATTTCATGATATACTTAAGTCCACAAGCAATGATAAGGTACTCATGACCCCTTTAATATACTTAAACATGAACTGGTGATGGGAACTGCTACTACGAGCCCCACACCATGAACCTTAAACCTTAAACATAGTGATGGGAACTATCACATGAGCCCTACAACTATGATCACTTAAACCATAAACCAATCCACATCATTTCCAAGCATGAATCCACTAGGGACAATGTCACACAAAGATCATTAGGGTGCTTCCTAGGGATTTGCCACTATAGGCCCTTAAGTCGAGCTAAGTACATATAACACAACTTAACCACTTAAGCCAATCCATTCAACTTAATCAAATTCAGTAATTATACTAACTTAAACAAGCATAGAACAACAAACAGTTACATATACCTTGAGTCCTAATCTTAAGCACCTATGGTTCTAGACTTAAAGTTAATCTGTAATCTGTAATTGCAATAATGATTACTTCTTAGTACTTATCTAAGAATAAGCTAATCTCCTAATTATATTCGCCTATTAAATTTTCTAAGGTCTTACAAACTATCTAGGTTGCATGGGAATTTATTTAATTGAAAATTAAATCAAGAAACAAGTTTTCTCCTAAGTACACGGTTATGTTTGTCACCGTGTACTTTAGTATAACCTAGTACATGGTTGTCTTGAAGGCCTTGTACCTTTCTGTAAATTTTCCCTTTGACATGCCTTTAAACACAAGTGGATACATGGGCACGCCTTATAACACTGGCGTGTATCCCACCAATATACCCTTATACATACGCATTCCAGCACGGTTAAGTACACAAGTGTGTACTTGACCATGCTCCTTAATTTTCATGACAAACCCTAATTCTTTTTTCTCAAATTTGATCCAATTCTAACATCCCTTAGTTTTAAGCTTAATTACATCTTAATACATGTAATTTCTAATCAAATTTCGTAGTTATAATATTTACTTCTCAGTTTCCATCTCTCGAATTCTTAATCGGATGACTTCCGTGCTTATCACGTCCTTTCTTCAATCCAGATTCTATTTAAACAAGTGTTAGAAATCATTTTGAATCCTCAACTCGTTAATCTTAAATGAAATTCCAACATCCAATTTCTTACTTGGTGTATTCAGATTTAAATCTTGCTATCTTCCTTTTAGTCGTCTTTAAGTTTGTCTTGAGAGAGTTTTTAGAGCGTTCTTGTTTGTTACTGTGAGATTGTGGAAAAGGAGGGATGCTAGGTTAATTTTGGGCTTAAATACTTCTACAAAGAAAAGTCCATTTTGTCCCCCATGCTTTATAAATCCCATTTTTGACCTTAGCTTTTTGTTGTAACATATATTAATTAAATATGTAATTTGGGTATTTACATTCTTCCCCCCTTGATAAAAACTTTGGTCCTTGAAAGTACTCAATTTTAGAAGAGTTCTGGACATTTCTCTCATCTTTGCTTCCAACTCCCATGTTGCTTCTCGTTTAGTCTGATTGGTCATTGCACTTTGACATAGAGAATCGTTCTTTGTCTTAGCACTTATTCTTTTGTGTGCATAACTTTGATGGGTCTTTCCATAGATGACAAGTTTGGCTACACATTCAATAGTTTCAAAGCTATTATCCGATCTAAGTTGCATACATATTTCCTCAGTATGGATACATGGAATACATCATGTACCCCAACCAAACTTGGTAGGAGAGCTAACCTATAAGCTATTGCACCTATTCTTTTTAAGATCTCAAATGAGCCTACATATTCAGGTTTAGCTTCCCTCTTAAACCGAACCTGATTAACCATTTGGTTGGAGAAACTTTCAACAGGACCTTGTCTCTTACTTGGAACTCCAAGGGGTATCTTCTTTTGTTTGCATAATTCTTCTATTTTGACTAAGCTATTTATGTCCTTTGCTTGATCAACTTGACCTTATCCACTGCCTTTTAGACTAATTTTGGTCCTAGCATCTACCTCTTTTCCACTTCATCCCAGTATAGTGGGGATCTGCACATTCTTTCATAAAGAGCCTCATAAGGAGCCATTTGGATGGTTGCTTGGTAGTTGTTATTATAGGCAAACTCAACTAAAAGTATATGCTCATTCCGATTACTTTTAAAATCTAATGCACATGCTTTGATCAAAATTTCCAGTATTTGTATAGCCTTCTTAGACTGAGCATCTGTTTGAGGGTAGAATGTAGTGCTAAACTACAATTTGGTACCTAATGCTTTATGTGAGCTACTCTAGAATCTGCTTATAAATGTTGTGTCTCTATTAGAAGTAATGGTCACTAGCACTCCATGTAATTTGATTATCTCTTGTACATATATCTAGGCTAGTTTCTCCAGCTTGTATCCTACTCTGATAGGTAGAAAATAAGCAGACTTGGTCAACTTATCCACTATTACCTAAACAACATCCTACTTCTCTTTGGTATTTGGGAGAGCTATAACAAAATCCATTGTCACATGCTCCTATTTCCATTTTGGCAATGGAAGAGGCTATACTTCTTCAACCGACGTCTGATGCTCTATTTTGATCTGTTAACAAGTGAAGCATTTGGCCATATACTCAGCTATCTCCCCTTTCATATTCTTCTACTAGTAATGATTTTTCAGGTCTTTATACATTTTGGTGCTTCTCGGATGTATTGTGTGGGCTAAGTAAGGTGCTTCTTTCATTACCTCTCTTTTTAGTTTTGTGTCATTTGGCACACAGTCTTGTTCCATATCTCAAAATTTCCTTTGTATTTATATAAAATTCTGGAGCATTACCTTGTTCCATTCTACTCTTAATTTCTTGGATGTTTTTATCTTCTATTTGGCTAGTCTTAATTTTGTCTCTTATGGTTGGCTGTATATGCAAAGTGACCATTTTTGCTCCCACTTCTTGAGTTAAAATCTCTAACTCCAATTTTCGCATATCTTCCAATAACTCATTCTGTGAAGTGATAAGAGTGACTACATTGCCCTATTTCTTTCTATTAAGGGTATCTGACACCATTTTGGCCTTTCTTGGATGGTATTTGATTTCTATGTTATAGTCTTTGATTAGCTCTAACCATCTACTTTATCTCATATTCATCTCTTTCTATGTGAAGATATACTTTAGGCTCCTATGATCAGTAAAGATTTTATAACTCTCTCCATATAGGTAGTGCCTCCATAAATTTAAGGCCAATACGACTGCTGCTAACTCTAAGTCATGAGTTAGGTAATTCTTCTCATAAGCCTTTGACTGGTGGAATACATATGCTATTACTTGTCTACCTTGCATTAACACATATCTCAACCTTTGAATTGAAGCATCACTATACACAGTAAATTCCAATTTACTGTATATGCAAAGTGACCATTTTTGCTCCCACTTCTTGAGTTAAAATCTCTAACTCCAATTTTCGCATATCTTCCAATAACTCATTCTATGAAGTGATAAGAGTGACTACATTACCCTATTTCTTTCTACTAAGGGTATCTGACACCATTTTGGCCTTTCTTGGATGGTATTTGATTTCTATGTTATAGTCTTTGATTAGCTCTAACCATCTCCTTTATCTCATATTCATCTCTTTCTATGTGAAGATATACTTTAGGCTCCTATGATCAGTAAAGATTTTATAACTCTCTCCATATAGGTAGTGCCTCCATAAATTTAAGGCCAATACGACTGCTGCTAGCTCCAAGTCATGAGTTAGGTAATTCTTCTCATAACCCTTTGACTGGTGGAATACATATGCTATTACTTGTCTACCTTGCATTAACACATATCTCAACCTTTGAATTGAAGCATCACTATACACAGTAAATTCCTCTCTACTTTTGGGCAATGTTAGAAATAGTGCTGATATGATTTTTTCTTTAAGAGTTTGAAAGCTAGCTTCACATCTGTCATCCCACTCAAATCTTACATTTTTTTTTTATCAACCTGGTGAGAGGAGTTGCTATTTTGGAAAATCCCTCTACAAACTTTCTATAGTTGCCTATTAGACCTAGGAAGCTTCTTATATTTAGGATTATATTCGATCTATGCCAATCTACTATAGCTCTCACCTTTTGTAGGTCTATAGATATCTTATCTCTATGAACCACATGACTTAAGAAAACCACCTATTTTAGCTAAAATTCACATTTACTGAATTTGACATACAATCTTTCTTCCTGTAATCTACCCAACACCAATCTTATGTGTTCTTTATGTTCTTCATTATTCTTCGAGTATATCGGGATATCTATAAAGATGATTACAAATTTGTCTAAGAATTCCTTAAATACTCTATTCATTAAATCCATGAACATTGCAGGTACGTTAGTCAATCCAAAGGGAATTACCAATAATTCATTGTGCCTATACTTGGTTCAGAAATCTATCTTCTGAATATCTTTTGCTTTGACTCTTAGGTGGTGGTACCCTGATCTCACGTTTATCTTAGAAAATACTTGAGCTCCTTGTAGTTGGTCAAATAGGTCATCTATCTTAGGGAGAGGATATTCGTTCTTGATAGTGATCTTACTCAACTCTCTATAGTCTATATAGAGTCTTATGCTTTTGTCCTTCTTCTTGACAAACAAAATTGCTAAGGAGATACATTAGGTCTTATAAAACCCTTATCTTGTAGCTCCTATAACTGCTTCCTCAATTCTTTTAATTCCATTAGTGCTATCTTGTAAACCAGTTTTGATATAGGTATTGTGCCTTGTACCAAGTTGATATTAAATTCTATTTCTCTTGCTGGGGGTAAACCAATAAGGTCCTCTAGGAACACTTTTGGGAATTCTCACTGCAGGTACCACTTTTAACTTAGCTTCTTCACTAGTTGCAACAAATATAGCTACCAACATATTTCTTCCCCACATCTTATAAGTGGGTAATCCAGTGGATCTTTATACTTTTAGTTTATATTCAAAATACTTTTCCTTGGGTATACTGAATTGCACCACCATGTTGTGACAATTAATGGTGGAATGGTATTTTAACAACTAGTTGACACCTAGAATTATGCTAAACTTCATCATCTCTAAGATCAAAAGATTTACTGGCATCACTCTATTTTGTATCTTTATTCTCACTCCTCTGCATATTCTACTTATCCTCCCTTTTAACTCCCAAAGGAGTACTAACAGCCAGACAATCAATCATGTGTTTAACATTTAATGTACATGCACATACAAAATTTTCAAGCACATAGGATACAAATGCGCCAGTATCAAATAGTACATATGCATTGCAAGAGTGTACTGGAAGCATATCTACAATGTTGTCTATGTCAAGGATGTCCTGGTAGGAACTTTTTGTTCGAGACCCCTTGCCTATGGTTTACCAACCTATCCCCTCATTGGAGGTCCGGCTGCTTGTTGAGTTGAGATTGCCTGATTTCTTACTTATCATTGGGGAAAGTTGACTACTTTGCGTCCCTTCTACTTACGCACATGATAGAAGATTAAAGGGATTGGCCTTTTAGTATAATGCCTACTAATGTGTCTTATCTTCCCATAGGAGAAGCATGACCTATCTAGCCATCTACACTCTCTCAGCTCATGAGGCCTATAGCACCTGATACATTTTACATTTGAGCCTACTGCAGGAAGTATCAAAGGCACTTATTTGATTTATAGAGGTGGGGTTGTAGTACTTTGTGTTCAATTATACTTCAATCTAATGCCTATGAATGTGCCCTATCTTCCTATAGGAGAAGCATGACCCATCTAGCCATCTACACTCTCTCAGCTCATGAGGCTTATAGCACTTGATACATTTTACATTTGAGCCTACCGCAGGAAGTATCAAAGGCACTTATCTGATTTATAAAGGTGGGGTTGTAGTACTTTGTGTTCGATTATGATACACATGAGGTCTCTTTCCTTTATCTTGCCTCATTCCACTTGAGGTAGGTCTTTTTCCTAGAGTTATTGCTACTTTGTGGCTCCTTTGCTCTTCTATATTTTTTCTACTCTGCTTAAGGTACTTGGCCTTATCAACTATTTTAGCATAAGTATTCAGCTAAAAGGCCCTAACTTCATGTCGACGGTCCAAATCTAAGCTTTTAAAAAATCTTCTTGCTTGGATTTATTGTCATTATGGACATTTTCAAGAAGGAATTGGATTAGGTAGTTCAATTTTACCTCAACTGTTCGGTCCCCTTGTTCACAATTATAGTACTCATTCTCCATCTTATCCTTGGAGTTGCTGGGGAAGTATATTTGATAAAACAGTTTCTTGAACACTACCCAATTCATGCATTCTCCTGCCAGTTTAGGAACTAAGCCCCACAATTTTGCTATAGTTCCCTTTAGCATGAATACAACATAATTGACTTTCTTATCTTTTGGTATCTTAAAGACATAAAATGTCTTCTCCATCTCTTGTACCCAATCTTTAGCTTTACTTGGGTTATCTACTCTCGAGTTAAATTCGTTAGCAACCCTGATGAACCTATCAAAGCCAATGAGTTCATTTGCATTTCTGCGCTGTGGAGTATTGGGGGCTTGATTTTGTTATGTCAATAGCCCTATGAAGTGATTCATAGTTTACAACAACTGGATCGTCTCTTCAGCCATATGACCTCTTCCTTCCTTTGGCTATTGACCCTAATTATTTCCTTCATTAGGGTTACCACGTCCAATACCCCTTATAGCTCTTGATCTAGTGATTATTCTTAGAGGCATTCTATTTAAGAAGAGACAACCAGATGTACTTAGGTTATTATAAGTCAATGTTAGTATCATGATGTGTAGGTATATACACATATATCACTATGCATAATACATACTCATATATATAACTTAAAACTTGCAATAAATGAAAATAAAATAGTTTTACAATAAAATAAATGTCATATATTTTCCCACTCTCTTCATGTCTCACTGTCTAAGATCATATCCTATACTTTACTATTTGAAAATTATGTCTAATGATAAATACTTAATTTTCTAAGGATCAACAAGCCTAAGTTCTTCGGGATCATTGACTTATACTTTATAAATCTAAACTTAAGTCTCTAAAGATCATAAAGTTATGCTCTGATACCATTTAAGTTGTAACGTCCTAAAACTCGAGCATGTTATGGCTCGTAATGTGTCCTTATCATACAAGGACACGTTAAGGCTCTGAAACCACTTTAATATCACTTAATCATGTAATTTCTATAACCACAATACAATAGTCTATTTTCCTTCAAGATCTCAAAATTTATTATAATAGGTAACTCAATTTCTCTTAAAGTCCATTCACCATAATAATAATGAAAATCGTCTTCTTCATCCCTCCCTAGTTCATTCACTCTCAATTACCTTCTAGGTTATCAGCTCCCTCAATAGTTGCATCTAAAAATATATCTTTGAGAGGTGAGCTAATGCCTAGTACTTATAACACAATTACACACACATGAACACATAAGAACTTAATTCACATACGTTATGTAGAACTTAAGCAGCAAGCAACCACTTTATGATATAATTTTAAGCTCATAAGCAATAGTAGGGTATTTATGACCCCCATAATACACTTAAACATTTGGAACATGAATTGATGATGGGAATTGTCACTATGGGCCACACACCTATGAACCTTAAACCTTGAACATGGTGATGAGAATTGCCACTATGAGCCTTACACACATTATCTCTTAAATCTTAAACCAATATAGATTATTTCTAAGCACAATTCTACTAGGGACAACGTTACATAAGGATCATTGGGGTACTTCCTAGAGATTTGCCACTATAGGCCCCTAAGCCAAGTTAAGCACATATAACACAACTTAACCACTTAAGTCAATTCATTTAACTTAATCAAATTCAGTAATTATACTAACTTAAACAAGCATATAACAACAAACAGTTACATGTACCTTGAATCCTAATCTTAAGCACCTCTAGTCCTAGAATTAAAGTTAATCTATAATATGTAATTGCAACAACAATTACTTCTTAGTACTAATATAAGAATAAGCTAATCTCTTAATTATATTCCCCTATTAAAATTTCTAAGGTCTTACTAATTACCTAGGTTGTGTGGGAATTCGTTTAATTAAAAATTAAATCAAGAAACAAGTTTTCTCCTAATTATATGGTTATGTTTGTATTCATGTAGTTTAGCATGCCTTAGTACATGGTTGTGTTGATGGCTATGTTCCCTTTAGTATGTTTTCCCTTTGACACACTCTAAAACATGAGCATATATCTAGTTGTGTTCAACTTCCTCAACATGCCTTATAACATGGGCATGTATCCCAGTTGTGTGCCCTTTGTACACATGCATTCCAACATGATTAAGTGCACGGGTGTGTAATTGACCATGTTCCCTAATTTTCACCATGAACCTCAATTCCTTTTTATCAAATTCGATCAAATTCCAACATCCTAATTAAATCCTAATACATGTAACTAATCACATTTCATAAGTTAGAATACTTACTTCTCAATTTCTATCTCCTGAATTCTTAATCGGATGAATTTCATGCTTGTCTCATTCCTTCTTCAATCCAAATTCTATTCAAACAAGTGTTAGAAATCATTTTGAATCCTCAACTCGTTAATCTTAAATGAAATTCCAGCATCCAATTTCTTACTTGGTGTATTCGGATTTAAACCTTACTATCCTCCTCTTAGTCGCTTTTAAGTTTATATTGAGAGTGTTTTCAAAGTGCTCTTGTTTATTACCATGAGATTGTGGAAAAGGAGGGACGCTAGGTTAATTTTAGGCTTAAATACACTTGCAAAGAAAAGTCTATTTTGCTCCCCATGCTTTATAAAATCTCATTTTCAACCTTAGCTTTTTGTTATAATATATATTAATCAAATATGTAATTTGGGTATTTATAGATAGCAATTCTCTAGATTATTCAATATATATATATATATTGATTAAGTTTAGTAATCTCACCTTGATAGAAGTTTTAAGCTAAAATCCCTCTTGAGTCCTCACCTTTTTTGCTTGAGGATCTTGTTATGATGCATTTTGGTATGTAGGGATGGATTTATAAAGAAATCATGACTTTGAAATCTATTCCATTTTCTATATTTATATGTACTTTTAAAAGCCAAAACCACATTTGTAAGAGAATTCGATTCTAACTTTAAGATGGCATTATCGTAGTTCTATTCCAACCTCTTTAATGACTATTAGTTAAAATTTCTTATCTAACCTTTAATCGTATTATAGCATTTAATAATTATATACTTTTGATAAACACAACTTCATATGTACTCTATTCCATATGCAAAATGGATTTATCATTCCTTTCATGATTTCATTCTATTCCATTTCATTCCATTCTGTTCCTTCGTATCAAATATGGCATTAAAAATATTTGAAAAAGATTAGGTTATATTTTGAGCAAGAGGCAAGGCTTTTGGTTGATTATGTTTTCCCTCGTTTTTTCACTTTGACTTAAATAGGTAAAATGTCTTTATTATCCTCTTAGACTTTTTGCTAATTGAAAATGTCTATGTCTTTGAAATATGCTAGCGGTATTTCACACAGATGGAACTTGGAACAATACTTAACTAGAAAAAAAAAATGGTGTTTGCAAAAAGTGAAATAATTACAAAAATGTACGTCAATATATAATTAGAAGATATTATATATAGCAATATATCGATAATCTAATAAATGTGCAATTAAAATTAAAAAAATTGAAAAAGAAAACAAGAATAGTGGTAAAATAAAAGTAAAAAAAAAAAAATCCATCCTAACTACCACGAATCCCTCAAAGGGTGCTTATTGGCCACAATTTGAAGGTAAGTTGTGACCCATAACTTAGAGTAGGTTGTTTAACCCACTACTAGATATAGGTATCCACTCACATGCAATTTGTGTGTTTGTTATTTGCATTTGTTGTATTTTACAATCCATAACTAGTCCTTATTTATAGATTAATAATTAGAATTGAATTAAGAAGTAATTAGGATCATAACATTTAAATCTCTTCATTCTTAGTTAAGATGCTTTTTTTTTTGTTGCTAATTTTGTTAAGGACAAAAACAATGACAAGAGTAAATAATAATTGCAAGAAAAATAAAAGACACATAAGATTTACGTGGAAAACCTAAATCGGATAAAAAACCACGGGCAGAGGAGAGGAGAAATCCACTAATTTGAAGTTAAAGTATAAGATTGTATCACATTGTATTTTAAAATCCTAAAAAACCCTCTATATACAAATACAAGTGTGAAATGAATAAAATAGGAAACTAGACAAATTGGATCTAAGCCCTAAAACACCCTATATATATGATACAAGTGTGAAACGAATAAAATAGGAAATTAGACAAATTGGATTTATATATATAGGAAGCTGCCGACCTTCCACAAATTTGGGGCATATTTATCAACAATCTCCACCTTGACACGAATTTGATCATTCTCGGTTATCTCCCAAACTTCAACATGCAATAAGAAACATTCTCCTCATCTTCCACAAACCCTAAAAGGTAATAATCAGCAACCAACACCAACCAAGTTCAAGCAATGCTCAAACTTAGCTATAGGAAGTTTTTTTGTCAACATATCAACAGGATTATCGTGGGTGCTGACTTTGATTACTATAATTTCATCACGAGCAATAATATCACGAACAAAGTGATATCTAACATCGATGTGTTTTGACCTCTCATGAAACATCTGATCCTTTGTGAGGTAAATAGCACTTTGACTGTCACATTTAACAGTAATAGTCTTTACATCATCACTAAGCTCTCCAAATAATCCCTGCAATTAAATAGCTTCTTTAAAAGCTTCTGTGATGGCTATATATTCAGCTTCAGTAGTAGATAAAGCTATTGTAGCTTGCAATGTGGCTTTCCAATTGATGACATAGCCTCCAAGTGTAAAGATATACCTTGTGACACATCTCCTCTTATCTAAATCTTCAGCAAAATCAGAGTCCACAAAACCAATGAGACCATCTCTAGCTTTACCAAACTATAAATAGATATTACTATTACCTCTTAAGTATCTGAAGATCCACTGAACTGCTCTCCAGTGTTCTTTGCCAGGATTTGCCATATACTTGCTAACAATACTCACAGCATGTGACAGGTCTGGGCGAGTACATACCATACCATACATAAGAGATCCTATAGTGCTAGAGTAGGGAACCTTTGACATATAGTTTATTTCTTTATTTGATTTAGGAGATTGAGTAGACGAAAACTTCAAGTGAGATGCTAAGGGAGCACTGACAGGCTTAGCATTCATCATATTAAACCTGCAAAATATCTTTTCAAAGTACCCCTTCTAGTTGAGATGCAACGTTCTTGATTTTTTGTTTCTTTGAATTTCCATTCTAAGTGTCTTCTTTACTACTCTTAAATCCTTTATATCAAACTCTCTACTTAACTGGGGTTTAACCCTTTTAATCTCTCTTCTATCTTTAGCTGCAATTAGCATATCATCAACATATAGTAATAAATAAACAAAAGACCCATAGTCACATTTCTTGAAATAGATACAACTATCATAATTACTTCTCCTAAACTAATGAGAAGTCATAAAAGAATCGAATCTTTTATACCACTACCTGAGTGACTACTTCAGCCCATAAAGGGATTTCTTTAACATGTAAACATGGTCCTCATTTCCTGAGGCCATAAAACCTTCTGGTTATTGCATGTAAATATCTTCCTTAAGCTCTCCATGTAAGAAAGCAGTTTTCATATCTAGTTGCTCTAATTCAAGATCTTACAAGGCTACAATACTCAAAATTGCTCTAATTGAACTGTGTTTTACAACAGGAGAAAACACATTAGTGAAGTTAATACCTGGTATCTGACTATAGCCTTTTGCGACTAATCCGGCCTTGTATCTAGGTTCTTCAATACCTAGTGCACATCCTTTTTTCTTATAAACCCATTTGCACTTAACTGTTTTCTTCCCTTTAAGAAGCTTCACTAAATCGCAAGTACTATTTTTCATAAGGGATTCCATCTCTTCTTGCATTGCAATCATCCACTTATCAAAGTCTTCACAATTAGCAGCCTCTGTGTAAGTGGATGGCTCATGATTAAAATCAACATCCTCTGCAACATTGAGAGCATAAGCTACAAGATCTACCTCTACAAATCTCTGAGGTGGTTTAACTTCTCTCTTAAGCTTGTCTCTAGCAATAGACTATTGTGGCTATGAAGGCATAAAGACAGGACTAGCCTTAGTTTGTGATAAAGGCTGAGAAAAAGTCTCTAATTTAGAACTTGAACCAATTTCAACCTCCACCTGCATGGATGATTTCTGCTTGACTTCATCAGATGAAAGGTTAGATGACAAATCAGATAACACAAACACCTCATCAAAAATAACATCTCTGCTTACTATAACTTTCTTCAATTCAGGACACCACCATTTATATCCCTTGAAACTAGATTTAAAACAAAGGAATATACACTTCAATGACTGTGGTTTAAGCTTTCCATTATCAACATGTGAATATGCAGGACAACAAAAAATTTTCAGTTTAGAGTAATTACCAAGAGTGCCAGACCATACTTCAAATGGGGTTTTCTTTTCTACAGCCATTGATGGAGATCTATTTATCAAGTAACATGCTGTAGAAGCAGCTTCAGCCCAGAATGACTTTGGTAATCTTGCATTAGAAAGCATATATCGGACTTTCTCCATAATAGTTCTGTTCCTGCGCTTTGTTACTCCATTTTTGCTGAGGTGTGCTAGGGACTATTAAGTGTCTCACAATTCCCTCTGCTTTGTATAGATTATTAAAATTGTTAGAATAGAACTTTAATCCATTATCAGTGCATAAATGCTTTACTTCTTTCCCGTTTTGCTTCTCAATCATTGTTTTCCATTCTTTGAATGTGGGTAAAACATCATTCTTCTGCTTTAAGAAGAATATCCAAACACATCTAGAAAATTCATCTATAAAGCATCGTAAACATCTTCCATAGTAATTGTGCCATGACTATACAAGATTGTATCTCGACTATACAAAATTGTATCTTTGAAATTTGAATACGAAGGAGGTAACGAACATAACAAAATCAAAGCTAGATCTTCATCATCATACTTTACTTGCATGGATTCTAGATCTAATACAATCTCCTTAAAGATGGTTAAGTGATCATCTACAGACCCTCCTTCCGATAAACGGTGTGAGTATAGTTTCTACTTTAGATGCAATTTACTAGTTAAACTCTTCGTCATGCACAATTGCTCCAACTTCAACCATAGTGCAGCAGCGGTCTTCTCCTTTAACACATCCTGCAAAATTTGATTTAAAATATGAAGATGAATTTGAGAAAGGACTTTACGATCCTTACGTTGTTTAGCTTCAAGAGTCCATGACGGAGGCATCTTATCAAACCCTAACAAAGCATCATCCAAATCCATCTATGCGAGAACCACATGCATCTTAACTTGACATAGGGAAAATCTTGTGTTGTGATCTAGCAGCGGAATATTGTACTTGACTGATGCCATTGTTTAGAACAAAACCAAAGAACTTTTGATTTGATACCACTTGTTATGATTTTGTTAATGAAAAAAACAATGACAAGAGTAAATAATAATCGCAAGAAAAATAAAAGACACACAAGATTTACGTGGAAAACCCAAATTGGGTAAAAAACTATAGGTAGAGGAGAGGAGAAATCACTAATTTGAAGTTGGAGTATAAGATTGTATCACACTGTATTTTAAAACCCTAAAACAAAACTAGACAAATTGGATCTAGGCCTTAAAACACCTCATATATATAGATACAAGTGTGAAACAAATAAAATAAGAAACTAAACAAATTGAATCTATATATACAGGAAGCTGTCGACCTTCCACAAATTTGGGGCATATTCATCAACAAATTTAATGTCGATTTTATATGCTTCCTCATTCGCTTTGAATAATTCTTGTTTGGCTATGCAATCATCTTGTTGAAGCTTTTAATTGGGGAAAAAAAAAGTTAAGGAAATGGATTAAATCATCCCCTATTATAATTTTTTTTTTCGTTTTCAATTTTCTTCTTTAATTTTTTTTTTTAATTTTTTTGCTACTTTTCTTTCCTTTTCCTTTTTAAATTATCGGTTTTTTTTTCAATTTTATTAGCCTTTTTTGCTTTCTTTTTAATTTATAATAAAATAATAACATTAGAGTTTACTATTAGATAACATGTTATTTTAGTTCATTTTAACCATGTTATATAGCTATGTGATGGGATATTTTGTTTGAACTAGATAATATAACCTTAACCTTTTATCTCAACAATTTGAACATTGATTACTTATTTAAAATTGTCCTCAAATATTGATCCCATCAAGTGTAATTTTCCGATTTTTATTATAGGTTTAAGAGGTGCAATGGTTGAATGTAGGAGTTAACACACACTTTAATAAAATTTAGGTCTAAATATATATTTTGAAAGGTAAGGGTGTTAGTTGCATCTTATGCAAAGTTATGGGATTCACTTTGCAATTTACCTTCTCTTATTATTGAGTATTTTCAATTTTCAAAAATTCTTTTATTTTATATATATATTTCAAAATATTAGCTTTGCAAAGTGGGACACCACATGACAAAAGATATTTATTAATTGATTGTCACATGGTTTAATAAGACTTAATTGCATGATATTTAAAGGTTTGATATGAGTTAATTACAAATACCATAAAAAAATTTAGCAAATGATTTGGTGCAAGCTAGAAAAGATTTATTGGATATCACGCTACTAGTGGCTAATAATGGATGATGTTGACACCTTACAGCCTATTAAGACTTTCTTCACATTTCCACACTACTAGGGATTTAGAGCCTCTAGTATATGCTTCTTTTTTTTTTGGGGTTATGGTGAGGCTATAAAAGTTAGTTATCTAAAATAAAGTGTGTAAAAGTTTAATTTTAATGTAAATATAAGTTTAATGAAGTAGTTTGTTATCAATCATAAAATCGAAATTCGAATTTCAAGATATAACGAGATGGTGTATTTATATGACTTGCATAATTAATCTTATCTATATAGGCAGTAGGTGACACCTAGATAACTACTCATTCTCTCTTATTGGACTACTCACAAGAATCATTGAGCTTTGGGGTGTTGTGTGATATACACACAATCAAGAACCAATCTAAGGATAAAAAGAAAGATGAATATGTCTATATATGTTTAGCATGGAAATTTTAGTGGAAGTATTTTAGGGAAAGAGAAAAAAAGAAAAGGATAGGAAATGAAGGTTTGTGTTTAAGAATTTGCATAAAATTAGATGACTTTATAATTGAATATAGTGCTAATTATTGTTGATATAATATGATAATAAGAATTTGAACATAACATAATTAGAAGTACAATTACAGATAGAAAATGACACATATGACACATGACTAGGCATGATTTATGACACAAAAATACGATTGTGATACGAGTAGACATGGTTATATTATAATTTAATTATTTATGATCTCTATTTAATTATATGTATTTTTAATAGAGATATAAATTTAATATAAAATAGAGTTACAACACAACCCGCCAAATTGAACACAATGATCTCACAATTGGTAGGCCTACCTCTATCCTTTTCTTGTCATTATAATATCCACATGTGTTGTTATTTCAATTGCACGTTGTACTTTTCTTTTATTCATACTTTTTACCATTCTTACAATAGGTGATATACGAAACAAAAAAGTTGACCTTGAGCTTTGGCTAATGTATAATATTAGTTCTTTTAAACAAGCCTTGTAACTTGATATAGTAGGTAGCAATTCTTTAGATTAATCAATATATATATACACATATTGATTAAGTATAGTTTCACACCTTGATAGAAGTTTTAAGTCAAAATCCCTCTATAGTCTTCACCTCTTTTGCTTGAGAATCTTATTATGGTACATTTAGTATATGGGAATGAAATTAGAATGGAATCACAACTTTGTATTTTACTCAATTTTCTATATTTAGATGCACTTTTAAAAGTTAGAACCATTTTCAAGAGATAATTCAATTCCATTTTGAGTTGGCAAAATCTAGTTACGTTCTGACTTCTTTAATGATTATTAATTTAAATTACTTATTTAACATTCAATCTCTTTATGGTATTTAATAATTAAAGGTGATTTTGATAGATACTATATACGTATTTTCTTTTCTTTACACTTCCAAACACAATTCAAGTTATGATTTCATTTCATTATATTTTTATGTACGAAACATAACATTCAAAAAGTTTGGAAAAGATTAGGTTATATTTGAAACAAGAGGCAAGGCTTTTGGGGGATTATGTTTTGCCTAGTTTTTTCAATTAACTTAAATGTATAAAATGTGTTTAATATCCTCTTAGACATTTCACCAAATTAAAATGCTGTCTTTGAAATATGCTATGGCTATTTCACACTGTTGGAGCTTGTAACAATACTTAACGACAAAAAATGGCATTTGCAAAAAGTAAAATAATTAAGAAAAAGTAAGATAATATATAATTAGAAGATATTATATGTGGCTATATCAATAATCTTATAAATGTTCAATCAAAATTAAAAAACTAAAAAAAATGAAATAAATAAAATTAAATACAATGGTCTCATAGTTGGTAGGCCTACTTCTATACTTTTCTTGTCATTATAATATCCACGTGCTGTTGTTTTAATTGCATGGTGTACTTTTCTTTTATTCATATTCTTTACCAATGTGATATATGAAAACAAAAATTTGACCTTGAGCTTAAGGGTATAATAGATACCGTAGGAAGCAATTTTCGAGATTAATCTATATATATGTTTAAGTTTAGTAATCTCACCTTGATAGAAGTTTTAAATCAAAATCCCTTTTGAGTCCTCACCTCCTTTACTCGCGAATCTTTCATTATTTTTGTTTCTATTTATTTCAGGGAAAAGATGGTAGTGCACAGGTTTGAAAGCACCTTCATTAGGATCTAGGGATCTAAAGAGGTTTATTATACCCTTCATCTGTCTTTTTTTTTTTTTTTCCTTTTAATTAAAATTGGTTAATACTCCAAATTCTTCCTCAAAAATATGCATCAATATCATATGAAACAGTTAAACTTGTCCAATTTCTGCAATTATTTTATTTAAATTAAACCATGAACAAGTGATTATTCAGAGTGTTTCTAAAGAGTTATGATAAACACTTGGACTAACCAACGTGCTTTTACCAAAAATCCTTGCAACTGACACAAGTTACTTTATATTGTATACACAACAAAATTAGCAGCCCATGTTAAAAATAATAACATACAGGTCATTCGATAGAAAAATTCGAAACTAGAGCTCACAACATCTGTCATTTTTTCTTTTTTTTTTCTATTTTTTTTGGCTTCTAAATGAAGTTTCGACGGCTCTATACGTCAATAATTTCTGCTCTTACCAAATATCACACGAGGTTTTGCAATAGTTCCACCATTTTCGAGACGAATTGAGGGTTAAAACGTCAATTAACACACACTAATTCCAACGATAATGTTGTTTTGCCTTTCATCATCTGAAATTCGTGGAAGCCAGAGCCACTGTTCAGATAGTGGATAATGAATTTCACTCTTCCTCCACAAATAAAGGCCCAGGTGGATGGCTCTAGACCACTATTCTACACACAGGACGATAAATAGTTGAGTGGGTCTACATCTAGTTACATTATTTCGCTATGTTAAATATCCCGGAAAGGACCGACCGGTCGGCGTTGTTTCTATGTCGACAGAAGGGTACAGTGCAGTGCCAGTGGAAGGGCCCACATAACTAGCACAGCCTGTCGACCACATGACCCACGAGACAGAAACGACATTCGGAATCGTCGGCATCCTACCAACAATCGTATGACCTTACCCTATGTCTTTACTATTTCACTTTATTCAGTTTCCGAGATAAAACTAAATCTCTCTCTCTCCTCACAATTAACGTGTCAGACTCGTACGTACGTACATTATAAAAATTGATGGAGGGTAGCGGGTAGTTCCTCAAAGCCAAAAAAAAAAAAAAAAAACACGGAAAACTCGCCGAAAATTCACACAAAGAAACAGGAGACATCGAATGAAGAATCTCTATGCCGAACTCCATTCACTCGTCAATGTTCATCAAAATTCAAAGGTATATCCCTATCTCCTTCTTTTTGTTATATCCATCCAGCCATGTATCTGTCCAATTGTCGACGACACAAGGGGTGACTAGACCGAGCAGTGGCCTCCCCCTAACTTCGAAAAATTTTCGAAAGTAATCTGATAAAATTTTATTTAGAGAATTTTCCAAATTGCGCCTATTAATCTGTTGATGTTATAATTAGACCCTTCCTTCTTTTTTCTTTTTTTTTTCATAATTTTTCGGCATACCCACTCGCCCCGTCTTTTGATGAAAACCTAAAAGCACACATAGATTTAAGGCTGTCTTTAAAATGTTAAGATACGTAGGGATCATAGTTTTAGGGGAAAGGTTTTCATGATGTTTTGCAGTACTCATTAGTCATGCACTTATGATGGCATTGGCAGCATATTACAGAAAGGAGCTTCTGCTAACGATTAGTTCCTAAGATGCAGGAGCGAAAAAAAGGTTGGGGGGTCTTAATTAGGTCAAAGTCCCTTGGATTTGTAGCATCCTGAATCAATTACTATTTATTATTATTATTTTTTATTTTTAGAGATTCGATGTCTGCTCATCGTATTAACGTCAATACTACCAGAGTAAAAAGATTTTGATACTAATATTATTATTGTTAATTTTCTTTTTCTTTTTCTTTTTTTCTGGAATTAAGATGCTGATTTCGACGACGATTGATTAATGTCCGTATTAAAAAGATGTCAAAAGAGATTTTCAATTTTTAATGGAAGAAAACCCCCCACTTTTTTTTTTCATATTCAATAAAATAGTTTCAGTTTTCTTTTACTAGTAGAAGCAACATGCTAATGTACACTCCTGTTGCCTCTACCACATATTGTTTAAAGTAACTGGTTATGGACCAAGATCGTTTTCGATCACCTCGATAACATTTGGCATAATAAGTAACACAATTACAATGCCCTGAAGACAGCTTGGACTTCATTATTAGAGATCCGAGAGATGGAATATGGGTGAAAATAATTTTTTCATTCAAGGAAGAAGGGTCCACTGGTCGACTTGTGTGGTGATTCAATCAACTTAACTCCAAAATAATTCATCAAACCAGTTTGCTTTTTAATTTCCTTTTTTTTTTTCCTTTCCTTTCTCCTTGTTACATGTTTACCTACTTTTTACTTTCTTATTTGGTTGGCTTTGTTTCTACTGCAACTTGGAAATATCAATAGATGATTAGGTTATAAATTGGCTTAGTGTGGTGAACAGCAGTTGGATCCTTATACGTGTCCATTCATGGTCAAGGTCTTCATATTCTCTTCGAAAGCTTGTGTTATAATCTTTTTTACTGCATGGATGCCATTGTAAGAGACTTTTGTGGGTGGGTTTAGGTTTTATCTGTGAGTAAAACTATGGACTCTTTTGCACTCTCTATTAGTTAAATGTGTATCATCCCTCATTATATTTGTGCTTCCTCACCTTTTAAAGAGGTTTTTATTGTTAAACTAGCCGTATTCATCATTTCTCACTAAGGGTGAGCTAGTTTAGATGGTAAAATAGGAACACTAATCTATATTGTACCATGTAAGATAGGTTTTCAAAGTTTAGAGCAGAAACATTATTTATGATTTTTTAAAACTACCCGAAAACCTACATGTAAAATTATGAGTTATAGGTATTCTGTGGAATTTGGAAATTTTTTGCTATTACTTTTGCTGTTTAAAATAATGTAATCATCAATATATCCAGCAACTTGGTATTCAAATTAGAAGGTCTGATATAGGTTTAATTGTTGTAAAATAGTGGGTTATATATAACTAAAGCCAACTTAGTTTAAATTTATTTACATTTGTAAAATTTAATTACATTTATTGTTAGCAATGTATCGCATGCGTAGTAGAATGGTATCCTATATAACATTGGATAATTACAGGATGTTATATAACATAGAATCTATACTATATACGTGTATATGTTCCACGGTAGATATTAGGTCATATTTGAGTATGTTTAAAAAATTAGAACCTATCCTATGATACAATATTTAGCTCGTTTTTGTATTCTATACTCAATTCTAATCCAGACACCCTATCCAACAAAGAAGGTATAATAGGCTTCAGAGTTGAAAGGTTTTGATGCTTAGCAATACTTTTTACCTATATATATCTTATATTAAATATTTTATGGGATTTCGTACCCTACCATCTAACACTAAATTTCGCAAAATGTTGCTTGCAAAAGATACAGGCAGACTCGCATAGACATATATAATAGCTTGCATAAATGTTCTCCTTTTGAGCCGTCTTAGGAATTTCCCTTCTAATTACAAGTGAATGGTTCGGAATATATGTTATCAAGATAATAAAAACATGTATGTGTTTCACGAATTATCATTATTTGATATTGTATTATTCTTTCTTATTATTTAATCGTTCTCAAGTCTCAACGTGTTCCACGTGATACGATTACTTCAACCACACGTTATATTGCAATCCAGATTCATTCATGTTACTTTCATTGTGTTTGGCAGTACTATTGTAACTACCCGACTATTTTGTCTTGTCCCAAGTCCCAACATTGTGTACTTGAAGTTAATTTTCTTTGATACGTGTCGAAAATTTCAGGATGCAACATTATCACTGCCAGATCAACTTTATGATGCAACGAATTACATAAAGAAACTACAGACCAAATTGGAGAGGATGAAAGAGAAGAAAGGATTGTTAGGGTTTGAAAGGTCGAATAGTGTTGTTAGCAATGACGTGAAGAAAGTATCGGTAAAATCTCCAGATATTGAAGTTCATGAAAATGGAAGCAGTGTGGCGGTTGTTTTGATTACAGACTTGGGTAAAGGGTACACGTACTTCAGCCAGATCATTCGGATTCTTCACGAGGAGGGACATGAGGTACTCAATGCCAAGTTCACCATTGTCGGGGACACTGCCTTCCATACGTTTCATGCAGAGGTACGTGAAATGTCTAATCAATTTGGCTGCGCATTTGATTCATCTTAAAGTTCAAATTCCCAAAAAGTGAAATAAAAAAAAAGAAGAAGAAAAAGGAAAAAGGGAATATCTTAATAGTTATGCCCTACTTTTTAACGGGGGTGGAAGGTTGACTTTTGACATTAGGCCCAATGCATGTTGTCCTCAGGATGGATGTGGAATCATTAAATTGGGGACGGGTCTATCATTTGTATTATAAACTACTGAAAAAATTGTTCTTTTTCTTCGTATATTTTTAATTTTTTTTTACACATCTGTACTTTTACTCTTATAGATACTTACACTAGTTTAATGAGTAATAAATACAATAAAACACAGAGAAAATTACAAAAATATAATCTATCATTCAACAATTTTATAATTAATTGATTCATTTAACGTTTTTACAATCAATCGATTTATATTTTTATTTTAATAATGTATGGCCTGCCCTTTTTTATATATATATATATATATATATATATTTCATTGTACAATTATCAAATGCTCCATTGAAAATTTCAGGTAATTTGCATGTAAGAGCACGCGACCCCAAAAAAATCCCAAATCATGCTCACAAATCAGAAACTAAATCAATAAAACCTAAATTTCTCTCTTTCATTTAACTATTGGGGTTTCTTCATTTAGAGTTTGGAAATGAAGTGTCTCATTAAGGTTACATGAGACTACAAGTGATTTGATTTTTTTTTAATCACATGCATATCCTAGAAACAAGCATAATTTCCCTTGCTTTTAACTCATCACAAGCAATTAGCAACCATCACTCAAAAAAATAAAAATAAAAACATTTTTGTGAAGCATTTAATTATCTTCAATCAATATTCTTTGTTACTCATGCAGGTCGGGTACCCTGAAGATTCTGAGTCGACTGGCGCAGCTTGGAGAATATTAGAAAAATTTCATAAGTTTATTGACAAAGATGCCCAAGGTTTATATTGATATTACATTAGTTCTACTACTACTAGTACTAGTTATGCAAGTGTTGCTTAGTCCCAAGGGAGTTAGAATACGCAGCATCTTACTGGCTTTTGAATATTTGGTACATTTATATGTGTTGATCTCAACACAATAAAATCATTTGCTTTTGGTCTTCTATATTTTTATTACTGTCGCGCACCAAATTATATACCGCTATTTTAATTACTCCTATTCAATAAAACTATACATGGGCACGGGTTGAATGTTCAATGGTCAATTGGGGCTGGTTTTGACTCGTGCATGGATCCTGCGAGTCACAACACGAGTTTACCTACACCAAAATAAATATATATAAAAAAATAAACAAAATAGGAATCACGGCCGCAACATTGCAACCTCCAATAATGCAATTTTCCGACGGTTACATGCAGCCTTCTAAAAGTTATTGTACGACACTTTTAAAAGATTTTCAACTCTAATCATGGCGACAAAGATGTGCATACACTCAATTCATCTATGGATACGATGCATTTGCTCAGGCACAATCCCACAATCAACTATTCTTTTCAAGAGTCAAACGTACAAAATTTTTTCCCCTTCTCCTTTAAAATATCTCATTTATTAATATTCTTGATACATTCTTAAATTTTACTATTACTCTATAATGTAAGTATTACAGGAGACATCAACGTCTTTTTTATAGAGCTATTTGTATCATCATTCCTTAATTCCTATAATATTCAAACAACTAATTAGCATCACATAAAATAAAGGGATCAAAGGATTAGAGAATAAAGAAGATGGGACTACTTTGATGATACGTTGATTTCACTTTTAACTTTCTATGATACTTGTAACCTTATGGGGGATTGCATGGAAAAAAATTTTAAAGTTGAATATACACTATAATCATTATTATTATAAGTAAATTTCATAATTTGCATGACAAAATTATTTTAACAAGTGCTTCCTGAATTTTCAAACTTCATGATTGTTATATAGATGTAATGAATAATATTCATACATTTATCCACAGCCATGGTATAGTTATTTTCCTAATCGCAAAATGAAAAATACTTTGTCTCTACTTTATTCTTCAAAGAGAATAATTTCTCTCTTTTGACCCTTAATTTTGTGATGGTGTTGTGAAAATGAATCCGTAAAATTTTTATGGTATTCAATTATATATACAAAAGGGTAGAGGGAGGACCATAACTCTTCATATACCATCAAAGACATGCCCATCTTAATTTTAATAATTTGACCAACATTTAATTTATAATTATGACACTTCATAAAGTCAATACTGACATAATTTGACAAAAAAATTATGACTTTTTATAAGGTAAAATATTGGTCGTAAATTCTATCATAATTTGACCGATACTCATTACAATTATAACTTTTGATAACAAAAAGTCATAAATTGGGCCACAAATTCTAACCTTATTCCTTTGTGCTCTATTATTGGTTAGGTAGAAGTGCTTACCATTTCTATCTTCCATGAATCTTCCCTCCCCTATTTCATTCCACTTCAATCACTCGCTTTGAACTTATGGCACCATTAAAGAAAAAAACTTGACTAATGCCAAGGCTTAAGCAAAGGATTGAATAGAAGCAAAATCCATAAGGAAAAAATTAGTGGAAGATGGAAACGTGAACTACATTTAATTGATACAACTAGCACTACGAAAAGTGATAACAATATTGATTACAATATATGTTTAATCATGAATATTTTTAAGGTATTTCTCTATAATTTCAAGTACTTTTTATATGCCAATAATGAAATTACCAACACATCAAAGTAATTTTCCTTTTCCTCTCCTTGATTCTTGACCCATATATTATGCTTGATGTCAATCACCTACTTCATTTTAAGATTTCAAGAAATACATACAATAATTAATTTAATCTAGCATGTACGAGTAGCATCATATCGGAAGACACTAATGATAACTGAATTTTGAATTATAAAGTACTTGTAAAATTTTATAATACAATACAAAAACAACAACAATTTCTAGATTTTAATTACTTTATTTAGATTTCCCTTTTTATTATTTTATGGTACTATCTTATTTATTTTCGATTTTGCATTTCTTTATAATAGAAATTGTGTTCACATGTATGTGCTTTTCTATGAAAAAAAAATGTTTATTATTCCACTTCAACGAGAGAATAACAACTAATCAATTATTAATTTATATTCTTTAGATGCTCTTAAACATAAAATAAGGGAAATTGCAAATGACGACCGAAACTTAAAAAAGAATAATTGTTCGAAAAGTCTAAAATAAATGAATCGAACCTCTCGATCCTGGAGAGTCTAACGACCCTTGAGGGGATCGCCTTGGGTCGGGTCAGTACCAAAAATACCATTTGATCCATTGGCTCTTGATAGATTAAATCGTGCTAAGTTCTCGTGTCCATGTCTAATTAATATGCACAATTGCACATGTATAAAGCTTTAGTAGTATTAACACATGTATTGATAAAATAGTGATTTGTAAGTAATACTTAAAAATATAATTAATAGTTTTTTTTAAAATACTTATATATACTATCATTATCTATTTTTAAATATACTTATATATCATATATCAAAATATACAACGTATTAGTACTATTAAATCTTTTTTTTTCTTCCCTACTTTCTGCATTTGCCACATTTTATGCATATTTTGACTTTATATCTTAAATTATAGTTTAAGCAGACTTTTTATTTCTCTTAGTAATTTATTTACTTATTCATATAAAAAAATGGATTACCATGACACTATACAGCTATACTACATGAGAATTCTTAAGAACGGCAACGAAAACTGAATTCAAGTTTTTTAAGCATGGAGTAGTCGTTTTATTGTAACTTTATAAAGTAAGAAATCCCATATTAGCACAATAATATCGTACACCCGACTAATAAAAATTGCATGCTTTAATTTGAAACTGTTGACAAATCCATGATTTATACATAGAATTAGGAGTGGAATAATGCCACGCCATAAGGTTTGTATAAAAATTAAAATATAAAGTATGATGTGGTGGTTATAATTTCGATATATGCCTCTATTATCACTAGATATAACATATTAACATGCTGATATGGGAATGACACCTATCTTATAAATATTCACAATTTATTGACAAATTTATCTTTTACAAGCTCACTTTGCAAAGAATCGAAGACTTCTTGCCATTCATTTATAGATTGCATAGATTTGTCACATCTGTCAAGTGTATATGTTGCTGAATTATTTTCTCTTCTTGTGAAAGTAAATAAACAATCTAAAAAGAAGTAGACGAGGTTTTGCTATATTGGTTTATTTGGCCAGTGTTTCGAGTGAAAATATGACTAGCTAGTGTTTAACATTGTGGCCAAATGACCATCCACTTCAGTCTGTAAATCCTTCCTTAAAGCACACATCTCAACATTCACAACTTACCACGGATTCCAATGAGTTTAAAGGTTTGCATTTACAAGCAAAACCACCCATCCATGCGTAATGGTTGCTGAGGCCTAATTTTATATGGGCTTAGTTTAAATATATTTTTTGGATTGAGTCTTGAGCTAGTGTTAGGGTTGAGAAAATTAGGCCCACTTGTAAGGAATGTGTAAAGAAGATTTGGTTTGGAGAGTTTGGAGTAGAGATTGTCGGACTAGTATGCTCATTTTCAACATTTCTCAGTAAGTTTGAGTGCTTATTGATAAGTGTTATAAAGCACATAATAATTGTACTTTTTATATAGTATTTGGTTTAATTTTAGAATATTTTGAATAGATATTGCATCTAATTAGCCTCTATGTTGATTTTAGGTTGTTGAAATATAACTTAGGATAAAATGAAACAAAATCTCATAATTTGCAAGCAAATCAAACCAAAAATGACAAAGTTACAAAATTGGAAGTTTTAACATAGTCAACCGTGTTAGAAGCAATGTTAAATAGAAGAAGAAAAAAGGTTTGAAAGAGGACCCATGCTAGGGGCCATGCTAAGCTATATAGGCAATCACACGCCTGTGTTAGAGGAGGTGTTAAGGCTAATTTTTAAGGATTTTTTTTTTAGCAATTTCAAGATAAGAGATACATAGGAACTTGCATGACCATGCCATGATCGTATCAAGTGAAGATTATACTTTCCAAATCAATTTCCTTTACAAGAAGCCAAGTTTTCTACTTTTTGAAGATGTAATTTCTTGCCTACTATAGTTTTGTTTCCTCATATATATAGAGATTCCATTCTACTTTAGAAAACTACAACTTTCCTAGGCAAAGTCCAAGCTTTGAGTTATAGGGTTTTAAAGTTAGCATTTAAAGTAGTTATAGACTTTTATTGTTACTATTGAGTTCTTGATGTATTATTTTTATAGTTTTGTTTCCAATTTCATTATAATACTACTTCAATTTTCTTTTTGTACTCAGATATGATTAACTCTAAAATGAATATGTGATTTTTTAGTTTATTATTCAATAAAGTTATTGATATTCTTTTGATCCTATTATGTGTTCTTGATTATTCTCAAATTAATATTACCGATGTATTAATTTGAAGTTTGATTTTATTCATAGAGATCGAGAGGTTTTGTGTTTGAATAAATCTAATATAATTGGAACGGTTACACATAGTCTTAAAGATAAGATGGCGTAAATCTTCCAGATTATGATCAAACCTAATAGTGGAATTCAAATATCGAATGTAATGCAATTTCAGGAGTTTTAATTAGGAAAAAATTTCAATTAATCAACTTGAAATTAAGAATTAGTAGATTCAAAAGCGCTATTAGTTCAAATTATGAATTACCACAATCTAAGAATATAATAATATAATTGAATAATAATTAGTGAATCGCACTAGTAATTCTAGGGAGATTTAATAACTAGGTACGCTTTTATAAATAGTTGTTTTCTTAAAATTTACTTATTGTTTTCAACTTGTTTCATTTGATTTTGCATATTAAATAATATGAGAAAGGTAGTTACTAGTAATCATTGTCTTTGTGGAGTTGACACTCGATATTATTATTTAATATACTATAAAATCGATAGGTGCACTTATTTAGAGGTTTTAAGATAGTAGAATGGATCAATATCGATTTGTGGTGCCACTGCTTGGGACTAAGATATTATGAACACCTATATCTTATTAATCAAATGATTCTTCTCATTACTTACTTTCCACTAAAATTTATTTTTCTATAGTTTCTGATTTTTTTTTTCTTGTTTTGTTTATGCCTAATGGATGTTGTAGAGCAAATTAGAGATATCCAATTCTCACTAAAAAAATTGACAATAATCAATTTACAAACATAGCCAATGAAGATGAAAAAACAATGTTTGATTATGCAAAATCATCACTCATTGGAGTAGATTCAAGTGTTGATAAGCCAACAATTGCTACCAAAAACTTTGAAATTAAACTAAATATTATATAGATGGTTCAACAATTTGTTTATTATGATAGTTTGCAAGATGAGGATCTAAACGCTTATATTGCAAGCTTTTTAGAAATTTGTGATACATTCAAGATCAACGGGGCCGTAGATGATGCCACCGGGTTAAGATTTTTTCCTTTCTTTCTTAAGAATTGTGTGAAACAATTGTTGAACTCTCTTCTTAGAAGTTTAATCACTACATGGAATTAGATGGTAGAAAAGTTCTAGGCAAAATACTTCCTATTAGCAAAAACTGCAAAAATGAAAAATGACATCTCCTCCTATGCTCACATAGAGTCAGAGACACTCTATGAAATATACAAAGATCTATTAAGAAGATGTCTACACCATGGTCTTTCATTATGGATGCAAATTCAAACTTTTTATAGAGGATTAAATCAAAATACTAGGCAGATGATTGATGCAACAACTAAAGGTATGTTAAATAATAAAACACTTGAGAAGGCTTAAAATTTAATTGAGAATATGGCCATGAATTTTTTTTAGTGAAATTCAATGAGACTAAGACAACAAAGGGTAGTAGGAGCTTATGATGTAGATGTTGTTACTATATTAGTAGCATAAGTTGAAGCGTTGAGCAAGAAAATCAATGGAATGTCCATGGCACAACAATCGGGTCAATCATATTCCTTTAATAATTTTAATGAACATGTTAATTTTGTAGGGAACCTAGATAGGCAGTAGAATAATCCTTACAACATTACTTATAATTCGGGATAGAGAAATCATCTCAATTTCTTTTCTTTTTTTTTTTTTGAAATCAACAAAGGAATAATCTACCAAAATTTCAACAACCACATCCACCACCAAAAGGAGAGCCAAATTTGGATGATCTTTTGACAAAATTCATCCATACATCAAAAACATGCTTCTAATCCACATAAGCATTACTAAGAAATCAAGAAGCTTCAATCTAAATATTAGTAAAATAAATTGGGTAGATTACAAAGATGGTTTCTGAAAGACCACAAGGTACGTTACCAAGTAACACTAAAACTAATCCTAAAAAACAAGTTAAAACAATTACCTTGAGAAGTGGAAAAAAGTTGCAATCTGAACAAAAATCCAATTAAAAAGAGGATGTCAGAGTAGATGACAAGCAAGAGGAGAATGTTGAGAAAACACTAAATGTGAAAGAATATGTTCCAAAAATTCCCTATCCCACATGTCTAAAGAAAGAACACACGAATGAGTAGTATAGTAAATTTTTGAAACTTTTCAAACAACTTCATATAAATTTACCTTTTGTTAAGGTTTTGTCACAAATGCCAAAGTATACGAAGTTTTAAAGAATTTTCTTTCTAACAAATGGAAATTGGAGGAAGTCTCAATGGTCACTCTAAGTGAAGAATGTTTTGCAATCTTGCAAAATAAGTTACCAAATAAATTAAAGGATCTAGGGAGTTTTACTTTGTTTTGTTTAATTGGTGATGTGTCTATAGAAAAAGCTTTGGTTGATTTAGGAGCTAGTATACATTTGATGCTAGATAATTTATTCAAATGACTAGGACTATGAGAACCTAAACCAACTAAAATAAGTTTGCAACTTGCTAATAGGTTTATAAAATTTTCTAGATGCATAATTAAAGATGTGTTGATAAAAGTGGGTGCTTTTATTATCTCAATAGATTTTGTAAGTCTTAACATAGATGAAGACATTAAAGTATCACTAATCTTAGAAAGACCCTTTTTGGCCACAACTAGAGTGATAATTGATGTGGGAGATGGGGAAATTAATTTTGAGGGTTAGCAAGGAAGATTTACTTTTTAAAGTTGCAGAAGCTATAAAACACTCTCTTGCACAAGATGATAAATGCTATTTTCTAGATGAAATTGATTTGACTATTTCTAAACATGTGTAGGAAATTTTACATGGAGATTCTCTAGCAATTTGCTTGACTCAAGAAATAGTGTAGGATGGCCACTGCTACGACAAAAAGATTTTAAAGAACTTGATCAAAGCAAAGAGGTGAGATTGAAACCGTATATTGAAGAGTCTCTAATCCTAAAGCTAAAACAATTGCCTAATTACTTGGAGTAAATGTTCTTGGAAAAAGATTTAATGCTTCCAGTAATTATGGCCTCAAATTTGAATGCTACACAAAAAGAGAAACTATTGAATGTACTTTAAGAACACAAGCGTGCAATAGCTTGGAAAATTTTTTACATTCGTGGGATTAGTCTATCTTTTTACACTTACAAGATTTTATTAGAAAAAAATTCCAAACTAGTATTGTAACCACAAAGAAGATTAAATCCAAACATGAAGGAAATAATGAAAGTCGAGGTCATCAAGCTCCTTAATACAGGTATATATAGGTATGATGTATCTTATATCGAATAGTTCATGGGTTAGTCTTGTATAGGTTGTACAAAAGAATAGAGGCATTACTATAGTACCCAACAAGAAAAATGAGCTCATCTTGATGAGGACAATAATTGGATGGTGAGTGTGTATTGATTATAGGAAACTAAATGATGCAATAAAAAAGACCACTTTCTACTCCTGTTTGTTGATTAAATGTTGGAAAGGCTTGTAGGACACATGTACTATTTCTTCTTGGATGGTTTGTCAGGTCATTTCTAAATTCCTATTACTCTTGAAGATCAAAAGAAGAATACTTTCACATGTCCCTACAATATTTTCACTTACTGTGGCCTTTGTAATGCACCTACAACTTTTCAACGGTACATGATAGTTATTTTTGAGGATCTTGTAAAGGACATCATGGAGATATTTATGGATATTTTTTTTTCTATTTTTAGCAATTCTTTTGATGAATGTTTCCATAATTTAGGAAGTCCTACAAAGGTGCAAAGAGACAAATTTAGTGCTAAATTGGGAAAAGTGCCATTTTATGATACAAGAGGGTATAATACTTAGGCACAAAATTTCTTATAGGGGAATTGAAGTTGACAATGCAAAATTTGACACTATTGTAAAATTACTACCTCCTACTTCGGTTAAGGCTATTAGAAGTTTTTTAAGACGTAAGTTTTTATAAAATGTTCATTAAAGATTTTTCTAAATTGCTAAGCTTTTAACCAAATTCTTTGAAAAAAAAAAAGATTTGCCTCTTGTTTTTACTTAGAAGTGCCTAGAAGTATTCAATTGTAGACACCCCATTTTTGCTCCCCATTTAGATTTAAAAATTAAAAATAATAATAATAATAAAAGCTTAGTTTACGAGATAATAAAAATAAAATGAAAAATAACAAGATTAAAAAAAGAAAAAATAATAAATAAATAAATAATAAAAATAATAACAAAAATAAAAATAATAAAAATAACAAAATATGAATATGTTCAACAAAATCAAGAAGATGTGAGCCTCTAAGTTAGATTCGGGAACCTCAAATCAATAAAAATTAATTAAGACTGTTAGCTTATATATAAATTGATTGCATATAATGGATGAGAAAAGGGTTAGCTTAGCTGGTCTATGCTCGTGCTTGTGTAAACAAAGAAATTTAAGGAGGTCATGGGTTCGAACCACACACAAAGCTTTATCCATTTTTCTTTTTTTTTTTTCTTCTTTCCTTTAGCTGGGTTACGTGCAGTGCACGTGATCATCTTCTCTAGTAGGACAACAAACACATACAGATTAGAGAGGAAGCTGCAAGCAAATCTAGGCTAACCAAAACAATTTCTTTTTAGATTATCATCAATTCATAACTAAAAAAAATCAAGATAAATTACAAAACAAATTTAATCTAACTATTTATATAAAAAATTTCAAGATCAATTTAAATCTCAAATGGATAAAAATGGGTCTCAACTGCGGGTTTGATCTAAGCTTATCAAGTTAATCTTTGCAAGTCTATAAATAGAACTCGACCTTGCAAACTTAGATCAAGGAGGATCATTCCAAAACACACCGAGAAACACCCCTAAATCACTAGACTCGCAACCACCTATGGCCACCACTACTCTATTCACCAGCCATCGAAACCTCCCTTTACATCGTTGCTGTAGAACTCTCATTTTCACAAGATCGTACATGTGTGTAAAAGTTAGGTTGTTAGTTCAACGCGTCCAGCAAAGCTCAACAATTGCTATTTCTAGAAGTCTGATTCGTTCCGTGATGTTAATTGTTTGTTAAAATAAATATTAAATAACAAAATAGTTTTTATTTAAAAATAAATATGATTAATAAAATTGGTATCAAACATAGATTTCGGTTTAGGAATAATAACCTTAGCTTAATCTATTTAGTTAATTTAAAATACATTAGGAAAATTAGTAAAATAAATAATTAAGAGGGAACCATTGAATAGGCCTTAAGTGTTGCATTGTAATCGTCGCCTAGGGACTATTATGTTCCCAATTATTATTTTTTTAATAATGAGTAATACTTAGTCTATAAATATAAAAATATAAAAATTGAAAAGAATTAAAAAAATAAAAATGGTTTAGGATATGGTTTTATTCTAAAAAATATATATATAAAATGTTTTGTCACATAGAAAAATGATTTTCATGAAATAAAATTTTAATTGATGTTTTCAAAATTAGAGGTTTTTCTTTTAGTCTTTCAAAATTGGGAAATAAATTTTAGGTTTAGAATTTTCCTTTAAAAAAATTAAAATAGTAATAAATGTGAACCTAACTTTTTTTCTTTAATTAAAATTAATTAAAGCACTAAAGTTTTATAAACAAGTGAACTATGGCTATTTGATCATGAATAGCAGTTATGTATATACCTTTATAGGGCAACTCTAAGAAAATAGAAAATTCTTTTTTTTTTTAAAATTGTTTTTGGCATTATTGTTATTGTTTTTCTTATTTGCATATTATAAGTAATTTTTATTCTATGCTAGAAAGGATATTGCCAAAATATAATTAAAATTTTAGAAGGTTAAGGTGGTAACCATAGGATTTTATTAGGTTAGTCCCCGAATTAGAAATCTCTAGTATTCCTTTGCTTTTTTTTTTTTTTAAGAAAAAAGAGATAATTTCATTGACTAGTGTTTAAGTTAGGATTACTTTACTCAATTAATCCTAAACTTGACAATTTTTCCCAATTCTAGTTGGGTGGTGACTCCAAATAAATAAAAAAAAATCAAGTTTTTTTTTCCTAATTTAAGTTGAGAGTTTACATTAAATGAGCATAGGATTTAATATGAATCGAATTAAAAACGATATCATGCCCTTTGATTTAAAAAATACTAGGGTAACATACTTATAAACACCTCATTTTTGCCCCTAATAATTAATAATAGTTAATTTACAATTTTTTTCATTTTTCTTCTAATTTAGCAAAAATAAAGGAAAAATATTCAAAAAATAAAATAAATGGAAAAAGTATATCATTTTTAGAAAATAATGATAGAAATAACAACAAAAGAGGTTAAATAATTTTTGTAAATTTTTTGAATTTCGAAATAATATAAAAATAATAAAAATTGCATCGCATATATGTAATTTGCGTTAAATAAAAAAAACTGAGAAGTGGGCTAGCTTAGCTAGTCTGAACCATGGCCTCATGCCCGCGCGAGTGCGAGGGGGTATGAGGACGCGAGTTCGAATTGCGGGGGAGGCATTTTCGCATTTTGCAATTTTTCATTTTGCTTGGGACACGTGTTAGTACTTGATTGGATGGAGGAAGCGCACGCGTCGGGCGCATGATTGTCTTCAACCTCTGTCCGAAATGCTCGCCGGCCATGGAAAATTCAAATCCAGCCGTTTTGATGCGATTTTTTGCACAAATCCACCAAATCTTTAATTGAAATAAGAAAATAAGATAAACATCATCCAATTAGAATCAAATCGCAATAAAATCAAAGATTTACATGAATCTAGAACAAATCGGAGATAGGTTTCAACTACAAATCCGATTTATGCCTATCGGTGGGAAATCTGAGCTTATCTAGCTCAATTTCTTATGCCTATAAATAGAGCTCAACGTGGGGAAGCCAAACCACCGATCAAAAGTGAGAAAAGAGTGAAAAGTCAAAGGTTTCGAGAGCCGCCGGAGTTCTTCCCAAGCCATGACTGCCGATTAAGCCAAGAACCACCACCAGGAGGCGTTTTTGGTAAAATCCACCATCACCATTAGCTTCCCCACCTTCGGAAAGCTCAGAAACACCCAATAGTCAACGAGAAGGACCGTTAGAAAGCTGCCGTGATCCAACCTACTATGATCCAACCCGATTCGATCCGACCCGACCCAACCCGCGAACCACCACCCGCATCCAGGTAAGTCGATTTTTTTTATTTTTTTATTTTCTTATTTTATTTTATTTATTTATTTAGATCTTTATTTATAATAAAAAAATAAAATTTTTAGGATTTTAATTAGTTTTTATTTAGATATGCTTAGTTTAATATACATAAATAATAATATATAAGAGATAAAAAATACAAAAAAATGAAAAAAATAATAAAGAAAAAAAGAAAGAAAAAGAAAAAAAATAATCATAAAAAATAGAAAATAAAAAAATAGGAAAATAAAAAAATAGAAGTAAATAATCTAGGATAATAACATGAATTGTTTTATCAGCTAGAAAAATTATTTTTTAAAAAATAAATCCGAAATTGTTTTTTTTTTTAATTTCTTTTAGAAAATAAAATAATAAAGCTTAGGCTTAGATATTTTCCAAAAACTTTGAAAATGATAAAAAAACGTAAACCTGGGGTATTTTCATAATTAAAACTTAAACTAATCCACTAAAACTTTTTATAAAAAGTGAACTACGGCTTTTTTTATCTTGAATAGTAGATACATAGGTACCCTTATGGGGCAACTCTAAAAAAGAAATAAAAAAATCGTCTTCCAAAGTAGCATGAGTTGTTTTAATATTTTTTAATATGTATCAAAAATAAAAAAAAATATAATAAAAAAAGATATTAGAATATGGTCCAAGTTTTAGAAGGATAAGGTGGTAACTTTAGGGTTTTAATAGGTTAGCCCCCCAAGTTGAGATTAAAAGAAGATATTTCGTTGATCAGTTGTTCAAATTAGAATTAATCCGCTCAATTAGTTCTAATTCAATAATTTTTCCTAACTTCAGTTGGGTAGCACCTCCAAGTAAATAAAATTCCTAGTTCAAGTTTAGGATTTATATCAGGTGAGCATAGGATCTAATGTAAATCGGATTAGGAATATAAATAAAAAATTTAAAAATTAGACTCGACAATACCAAAGGGCAATGGTTGGAATACTTCATAACATGATGCATCAAGAGGTTAAAGTTTACATTGATGACATCATTGCTAAATCCAAAGAAGGGGAAAACCGTGTGGTTGTTTTAAGGAAGCTATTTAAGTGATTAAGGGAAGTTTTAGCTAAAATTGAACAAAAAAAAAATGCACTTTTGGAGTCACATCAGGTAAGTTGTTAGGGTTCATTATAAGTTAGGAGGGCATTGAAATCGATCTTGATAAGGTACAAGCCATACTAGAAATGCCTCCCCAACGTACCATCAAAGAGATAAGAGGTTTATTAGGATGATTGAATTACATATCTTGGTTCATTTCACAACTCACGGATAAATGCCGCCTACTATTTCGGCTTCTAAAGAAGAATGCCACGGTGAAATGGGATGATGAATGTGAAGAAGCGTTCTTGAAGATCAAAGAATATCTTATGAACCCTCCAGTTTTTGTAGCCCTAAAACTAGGAAAGCTTTTATTCTTATACCTCACTATACTTCTTGAGTCGATGGGGTGTATACTAGGGAAAAAGGATGAAAGAGGAAGGGAACATGCCATATGCTACATAAGCAAGAAATTCACTGAAGGGAAACAAAGGTACTCTGAGATAGAAAGAACCTGCTATACATTGGTTTTGGTCATGCACCGACTAAAGCAATATACTTTCTATTATCCCATTGAAGTACTAATAAGACATGATCCCTTGAAATATTTAACAGAAAAGTCTGCTTTGTTAGGAAGGATTTCCAAGTGGCAGATGCTCTTATCAGAATTTGACGTTATATACATAACTCAAAATTCAATGAAGGGGCAGATGCTAGCAGATCATTTGGCTGAGCATCCGATTGAAGGAGATTCCCAAGAATCACAAGCCTAATTTCCATATGAAAATATATTAGTGGTAGATGATGGGTTAGAAGAGGAGTCCAAAGTAGGAAAAGATCCCAAATGGAAGATGTATTTTGATGGAGCTGCTAATGTGTTTAGATGTAGAATTGGGGCAATGTTGGTATCACCAAAAGGAATGAAATTCCCCACAGCAACAAGACTTACATTCCTATATACCAATAATATTGCAGAGTATGAAGCATGCATCCTCGGCCTTAAAATGGCACTATATATGGAAATCCATAAGTGATGGAAATTAAATTACGTCACTTATAAAGTCATTCGATGGAAGATTCAAATCGCACAGACTGGCGAAGAACTAATCTAAGCTGGCAGTGTTCCCCTTTGGACTGGCCTCAAGGTCGGCGGCTTAGCCATCTAAGTTGGCTCTTAAAGCCAACGACTTGAGTCTCCAAATTCAGCCATCTAGGTTAGCAGTGTACAATTCAAAGCCGATGGCTTATGTAGGCGAACCAGTTCAAATCTTGTGACTTTTTCGCATTTTGTTTCCTTTTGCTATATATATGTTGTACTGTAAGGATTTAGGAACTTTTTGAACATTTGAGAAATTGCATATTGAAGTTGTTCTTCTTTTTTACTCTTATCAATCCATTGGATTGTGGCGAGTGACGGTATTGGATTGCTGTGCATCATATTCGATAAAGGTTTAGGGTTTATTGTTCATTAATTCGATTGTTGGTTTTGATTACTGTGGATTGTTGCTTAGGAATTGGAATAATTAGAATCATCATATTATATTCTCATTTGTGTCACATAATCTTTTGGTATCAAAGCTTAAATTAAGATTAGGGATTGTGACTATTGAAATTCCATCAAGAAATTAGGGTTTTAATATTGTGAAATTGTGTTGCGGTTGGTTGAGGTTGAATCGAGATTGAATAATAGTTTTCAATTCGGTTGTGTTGTTGTTATGCGATTTAATTTGGTTCTTTGAATTCATATCAATTAAAAATTAGGTTTTTCTTCATTGTTGTTGTGGGTTATGCAATTCTGCTGTCATGGGTTTTGGATTTCATTGTTGGATTGATTAATAAAATCAGGGTTGGTTGTTGTTGTTGTTTTTGTATCTTGGTTAATTGTAGTTGCGCTAAGGTTTTGAGCTGAGGATTGAACGGAGGTTGTAATTGGGATTGTGCCAATTGGGGATTATTGTAATTTGTGATTATGACTTGTGAATTCTATGTTGGGATTGTAATTTCTGTTGAGTATGTCGAATGACAGTGTTAATGGGGGAATCGGGAATGAGGCCAATAGCCAGGTTGGAAGAGGAGTGCAGGGTCGTCGTGTTGTAGGTGGAAGAAGAACTATAGAAGAGCAATTGTAGGACCTGACTTCTATTATTGCTAATCTAGCAACACGGGTCGATCGGATGACCTTACCCTAACGACTAGTGGCAAATCCACAGGTACCCTCACCTAGGGTAGCCCTTAATGCTATGCATAGAGAAGGAGCTTTAGGAGGAAATAGGGGCAGACAGGTTGGAAGAGAGTATTATGCTTACAGAAAGGAGAGGGATGACAACTTTGGAGATAAACTTTATCCTAACCATGAGTTCAGATTGCCTAGGGGTCCGGAGTATGTAAAATTGCAGATGATTTCATTTACTGGAAGGGGATTTGTAGATGATTACCTTGATTGGGAGGATAAGGTAGAAGGACTCTTCGAGTGCTATGAGATTAATGATCATATGCGAGTTTGTTTAGCGGCGGTTGAGTTTACAGGTTATGCTACCTTGTGGTGGAAGAACCTTATAGCCAATAGGAGGAGAGATGGTGATGTTGAGATTCATACTTAGCAGGAAATGAAAAGTGTGCTGAGGAAGAGATTTGTTCTAGAACATTACAGATAGGAGCTGTTCATGTGTCTACAAACACTTAGATAGGGATATAAAACTGTGGACATGTCCAAGAATTTGAGGTGCTCAGGATTCATTGTGGAACCATTGAACATCCTGAGCAGACCATGGCACGATTTGTGTCAGAGTTGAAATATGAAATTGCTTGTATAGTGGAATTGCAACGGTATGTTACACTTGATGAAACCATCCAGTTGGCTTTAAAAGTTGAGAGGCAGAGGCACTAATCCATACAGAACATCGAGTAACAGGTATGGATCCAATACTCAACTATATGGGTCAGATAGTCAATAGGTTGAAAAGGGAGGATTTGATAAGGCTGTGGAAGCAAATGCAACTATTACTAATAGAGAGAGGGAAAGTTCTGGAATAGGCAAAGCGACTGTTGGGGTTGATATTAGATAAATAGTGCTAGGGTCATAAGGTGGGAAGATTCGTTAAACCCAATGCTTCAAATACATGGGCTTTAGACACATGGTTGCAGTACAAGAAAGAGGTACTTGAGCTAACATATTTATCAGCAATGTTAAAGGAATATTATGAGGATCCAAATGCTGAGGTACATGAGGACAAGGGCAATGATCAATATCTAGCCATTAACGTGTTGCGTAGGGTAATGACTACATTTCCAGATATTAAGGATGTACAGAGGGAAAACCTATTCCATATTCCCTGCAAGGTCTAAAGTAATTTTTGTATTGTTCTTATTGATGGTAGTAGTTGCACCAATGTTATAGTAGTTGCATTAGTGAACAAACTACAACTAGTCACTATACCTCATCATAGGCCCTATGAATTACATTCGTTGAGTGAATGAGATAGTCTACATATCACTCAGAGGACTAAGGTTCCAATTAGCATGGGGAAAAAGTACCAGGATGTAGTTGATTGCGAAGTTCTCCCTATGTGCGCATTACATATATTACTGGGTAGGCCTTAGTTATTTGATAGGAAAGTGCTACATGATGGGTTTAGAAACACCTATATGTTTTAGAAGGATAGTAAACGGGTTGTTTTAAATCTTATGTCACCAACTGAGGTGCACGAAGCCTAGGAGTAGATCAATAAAGCCATTGAAAGAAAGTCTTTATTAGTAGGGCAAAAGGCACTAGAAGACGAACTGAACAAAGTGGAACGGTCATAGGAAATTCAAAATTTTTCAGGACAGCTGCAACGTCAAGACAAAAAACACAGGTAGACCAAGGTTTTCAATCCAGGTAACTTTCAGGCATTTTCATTCAAAACAGAGGAACCATTAGATTTGAGGACAAATCTTCCATAAGTCCGAGGAGTTGATGGGAATCAAATCACGTTGCTTATAAAGTCATTCAATGGAAGATTTAAATCACGCAGACTAGCAAAGAACCCATCTAAGCCAGCCATAAAAGTCAGTGGCATTCCCCTTTGGATCGGCCTCATAGCCGGTAGCTTAGCCATCTAAGCCAGCCCTCAAGGCCAGCACCCTAAGTCTCCAAAGCTAGCTATCTAAGCTGGTAGCATACAATTTAAGCCCGATAGCCTTCATTCCAAAGCTAGCGGCTTATGTAAGAGAATCGGTTGAAATCTTGTGACTTTTTGCATTTTTTTTCCTTTTGTTATATATATGTTGTATTCTAAGGATTTAGGGACTTTTTGAACATTTGAGAAATTGCATATTGAAGTTGTTCTTCTTTTTTACTTTTATCAATCCATTGGATTGTGGTAAGTGACGGTATTAGATTGTTGTGAGTCATACCAACAACTTCGTACTAGGACTATTCTCTTGCTAGTGCATCATATTCGATAAGGGTTTAAGGTTTATTGTTTGTTAATTCAATTGTTGGTTTTGATTACTATGGATTGTTGCCTAAGAATTGGAATAATTGGAATCATCAGATTATATACTCGTTTATGTCACATCAATAAGTTAGATGCATACGGAGACTCCTCACTTACCATATTGCAAACATGAGGAGAATACAAGACTAAGGACCTCAAATTAGTGCCATATCACCAACACCTAACATAATTAATTAAGAAAGTCGAGGTTGTCACCTTCACATACATTTTAAGAACTTAAAATCAGTTTGCTGATGCCTTTGCTACATTAGTATCTATGATTCAAGTAATAGAAGAGATAGAAGTTCAGCCTTTGAAGATAGAAATTGAGGGCACACTCGCTTTTTGTCTAACAATCGAAGAAACACAAGATGACAAGCTTTGGTACCACGATATCAAGGCATTTCTCTAAGAAGGCAAATACCTTGAAAAGGCTAACAAAAATGACCAAAGAACACTCAGAAGGTTGGCAAGTCATTTCCTATTAAGTGGGTCTACACTTTATAAAAGATCATTCGACACTACGTTTTTTAGATGCGTAGACAAGGAAGAAGCAGATAGGCTAATGAAAGAAATACATGGAGGGGTATGTGGCCCTTACATAAATGGCCATATGCTTGTTTGGAAGATCATGAGAATGGACTACTATTGGTTAACAATGGAATCAAATTGCATTAAATATATAAGGCACTGCCACTTATGCCAAGTTTATGCTAACAAGATAAATCCTCCACCTTAAGAGCTCCATTCACTTTCTGCATCGTGGCCTTTCTCTATGTAGGGAATCGACATTATCGGACCAATCACCCCAAAGGCGTCCAATGGCCATAAGTTTATACTGGTAGCCATTGATTATTTCACCAAGTAGGCTGAAGTCTCATCACATGCTAGCGTCACTAAAGGAGTGGTAGTTCAGTTCATGACGAAAGACATAATAGCTCGATATGGAGTTCCTGAATCAATCATCACCGATAATGGCACCAATCTCAACAATAAGTTGATATAGAATTATGCCAACAATCTAAGATAAATCATAGAAACTCAACTCTATACCGACCTCAAATGAACATAGCAATGGAAGTAGCTAACAAGAACATTAAAAGAATTATCAAGAAAATGGCTATCACTCACAAAGATTGGCATGAGATGTTACCCTTTGCATTCATGGCCTATAGAACCTCCATTCGAACATTCGAACATCCACTGAAGCTACTCCCTACTCCCTGGTGTATTACTTGTCGAGGTTAAGATCCCATCCTTTAGGATTTTGTTAGAGACACAACTGGATGAAGGTGACTGGGTAAAGAAAAGAGTTGATCAGCTAAACTTGATTGATGAAAGGAGACTCGCGACATTTTGCCATGTTCAATGCTACTAACAAAGGATGGCCCGAGCGTTTAACAAAAAAGTGTGACCACGGCATTTTGAAGAAGGTGACTTAGTACTAAAGAAGGTTCTACTTAATGTACAAGATCTAAGATGCAAATTCACTCCAAATTATGAAGGTCCATATGTTATGAAAAGGGTATTATCAGGTGGGGCATTAATATTAACTCAAATGAATGGTCCATATTGGAAGGACCCCATAAATGTAGATGCGGTTAAGATGTATTATCCCTAAACAAGATTAATGAAAATTTTGTTGAAGGTTCATGAATGCTAGCAATCATTACAACTTTGTAGTTTAGTTTTCATTTTCTACAAGCAAAGTTGATGTCCCTTGGCAATCATTGAATGCTAGAGCAACCATTAACTAACCACCACACTGATAAGTTCTTACTTCACTCTTTTATCTCATCTGCATTCCTCTCCGTACACGGGAGAAAAATGACTAATAGTGTAATACACATTTTTTTTATAAATAAATAAATGTATAAACATAATAAATGGCAATGTTTTAAATAAGATAATGGGATAAGGACAGTCTCATCTTTTCCTGATTGGACTATAAAAACAAAATAACCTAAGGTTTCTCCTTTTTTCACACTTAGATAATTTATAGCCATATAAAAAGATAGAAGGCGAAAGAACCCTACAAGAAAACCTAAGATGAAAGGAAACATGAGAGGTCTAATTCCAAAGATGAAAGGTAAGGGATTCTACATGAACTTCAAATTATGTTATTGGATTTGAAACTCATGTGTATCATGTGCAAATCAAGATACGAAGATTGGGAAAGGCGTAACGGAGAAGAGACTCAAAATTTTTGAGGATTTAACTCATAGGGAATTTGAAGTAAGTATGAAAGTTTATGTAATTTATTTATAATTACGTATTTTAGAGATATAATTGAGCTTAGGAATAGAGTGGATTGGATTTAGAAGAATTTAAAGTAAAGGAATTAGGGTTCGTGGAAATTACTGAGGGGTAACATGACCTACCAATACGGTCATGTTTCAATTGTGTTAAATTTGAAAGGTACACCGAGAGATACATAGCCTCCCAACATGGTCTTGTTTCGACCGTGTTGAGTTAACAAGGCCTCCCAACACAGTTGTGTTTAGACCATGTTAAGTTTGAAAGATGTACTAAGAGATACACAGCCTCTTAATACGGTCGTGTTTTGATCGTGTTGAGTTAAGGGTAACACGACATCCCAACACGGTTGTGTTTAAACTGTATTGAATGAAGAAGAACACGACCTCCCAACACGATCGTGTTCCAATCTTGTTAAAGCCAATTTTACACCGAAAGATACATGACCCCTAACACAATTGTGCTCCAGCATGTGTTGAGCAACATGGTCCTCAACATAGCCTTGTTAAATAAAGAATAACATAATTATATATTCATTTAAATTCAAATTAAACTAATTTTCACACAACCTAGATAGCTAGTAAGGCCTTAGAGAGATTTAATGAATAGGATTAAGAGAGTTAAGAGTTAATATTGATCTTAGATTAAGTACTAAGAAGAACTTTTTGTTTGTACAAATTTCCATTTAAATTAAGTCCAAGACTAGGAAGTGCTTAAGGCTAGAATTTAAGGTACGTGTAATTTGCATGTTGATTTATGCTCGTTTAAGTTAGTATATGTATGGAACTTGATTTAACTAATGAATTGGTTTAAGTGTTTAAATGGTATGTTGTATGTGCTTAGCTCGGCCTAAGGGCCTGTAGTAGCAAATCCCTAGGGAGCACCCCAATGATCCTTGTGTGATGTTGTCCCTAGTGAAGTTGTGCTTGGAAATGATCTGGGTTAAATGTCGATTTAAGAGGTTTAAGTGGACATAGGTATGGGGCCCATATTAGCAGTTCCCATCACCAAGTTTAAGGTTTAATTGTACATGAGTGTGGAGCCTGTAGTGGTAGTTCCCATCATTAAATCATGCTCCAATGTGTTAAGTGAGTTAAGGGAGTCATGAATACGCTATTGATGTTTGTGGACCTAAATGTATTAAGGAAATGGTTGTTTGTGTTTAAGCATTGCATAACGTATGTGACACTTGTTCATGCGTGTGTGTTTATGTTATACGTACTAGGCATTAGCTCACCCTTTGGGGAACCTTTTTTTTTAGATGTAGGTGTTGAGGGAGATGAGAATCCAGAAGATGACTTAGGTTTGGGTGAGCCACAAGGGAGGAAAACGAAGATTATGATTATTATTATGGTGACTAAGATTTGGGAGATTATGTTATTTAACTATAATAGACAGTATCTTTTGAGAATGTTGTTTTGGTATTTAAAGACTTCTGCCGCGTTAGAGATTTTGATATGGTTTAAGTTATTATTTGAATTTTGAGGATATATGAAATGCTCTTATATAGAAATTACAAGTTAAAGTGTATTAAAGTTGATTTAGAGCCTTAACTTATTCTCTTGAGATAAAGACACATGGCAAGCAATAGCACGGCCCGGGTTTCGAGGCGTTACAATTTAGGTGGTATAAGAGCTTTAGGTTTATGATCATTAGAGACTTAAGTTTGAATATATAGAGAATAGGTTAATAATCTTTATGACTTAAGTTTTGATCTATAAAGCATAGGTTATTGATCTTGAAGAGCTTAGGTAATTATCCTTAGAACTAAGTGATGATCAATAGACATAAGTTTTAAACAATAGAGCTTAAGATATGATCTTTAGAGGAGTTAGGCACTAGATCCATAAGATAGTGAGACGTGAAGAGAGTGGGTAAAATATGTGATGTTTACTTAATTATGTAATTATTTTCTTCTATTATTACTTTACTTACATTCTTCTAACTGCTAAGTTATATATACAAGTAGACCAATGTGTTGTGGTATATGTGTATATACTTACACACTATGAAATTGACCATGACTGATGTTAACTCATGTAGATCCAGTTGTCTCTTCTTAAACAGAATGCTTCCAAGAAGAATTACTGGATCAAGAGTCGAAAGGGGTGCTAGGTGTGATAACCCCAATGAGGAGGAAGTTCAGAACCCAAAACCACAAGGGAAAAGAGGTCAAATGGTTGAAGAGACAGTTCGGCTACTACATACTATGAACCACCTAGTGGGACTATTGGCATAATAACACCAAGCCCCTAATGTCCCATAGCACATGAATGCTAACAAACCCATTAGCTTTGATAGGTTCATAAGAGTGGCTAAGGAATTTAACCCCAGAGTGGATGACCCAATTGAAGCTAAAGATTGGGTACAAGAAATTGAGAAGATATTTGCTGCCTTCTAAATTCTAGAAGATAGGAAGATAAATTATGTTGCATTCATGCTGAAGGGAATTGCAGCAAAATGGTGGGCTTCAGTTCCTAGGCTTGTAGGGGAATGCATGAATTGGGCGGTGTTTAAAGAGTTGTTTTATCAAAGATACTCCCTAGCAACTCTAGAGACAGAATAGAGAATGAATACTACAACTGCGAATAGGGGAATCAAACAGTGGAAGAGTATAAAGCAGAGTTGAATTGCCTCATTTAGTTCCTTCCTGAAAATGTGTGTAATGATGATAGATCTCGAGCCAGAAGATTCTTGAGAGGTTTAGAATTAGACTTATAACTTGCAGTAGGGGCCTTTTAGTTGAATACATATGTTGAAATGATAGATAATGTAAACACCCCATTTTTGCCATAGGAATGAATAATAATCAATTTTTATTTTTTTTCCAATTTTTTCTAATTTTTCTTTAATTTAGCATAAATAATAAAAATATTCAAAAAAATAAAAATAAATAGGAAAACACATCAATTTTGAAAAATGATTTTAGAAATGGCAATAATAAATAGTAAATAATTTTTATAAATTTTTTAAATTTCAAAAAATAAAAAAAATCCATTGCATATATGCAATTTGTGAAATTAGAAAAATCAGGAAAATGGGCTAGCCTAGCTGGTCCGGACCACGGGTTAAGGCGCGCGCAGGAGGGCTCAGTCGCGTTTTGAAACGCGGGGGAAGCAGTTTCCGCGTTTTGCATTTTTTCACTTATCCAGGATACGTGGCAGCATCCGATTGGCTAGAGGAAACGCATGCGCCGGGCGCGTGATCGTATTCAACCTCGGTCCAAGATTGCCGGTGAGGGGAAAAATTCGAATTTCGGCCGTTTCGATTCGATTTTTTGCACAAATCCAATAGATCTTCAACAGAATTGAGATAAACATCATCCAATTGGAATCAAATCTCAACAAATCAAAGGATTTGCATGAATCGGAGTTGGTTTATTTAACCATCAATCCGATTTGCTTCGATCGGTGGAAATCCGAGCTTATCTAGCTTGATTTTGAACGCCTATAAATAGAGGAGGAGTAGAGGAAGCCAAATCATAGATCAAAATCGAGAGAAAGTGAGAGAAGAGAGTAAATCGGAGAGAACCAAAGCCGCGACCGCCGATCGGAGCTGAGCCACCACCAGGAGATGATCTGGGAGCAAACCATCGCCACCATTGGATTCAGCACCTTCAAGAAGCTAGGATTCGACACCTCACCCGTTACAAAAGACCGCCGGAACGCTGTGAACGAGCATCCTTCACCACCGTGTCCGACCGATCCGACCTGACCCGCTTTGACCCGACCGACCCGACCCGCGCACCGACCCGGATCCTGGTAAGTTGGATTTTCCGGATTTTTTATTTTTTTGTTTATTTATTTATTTATTCCGAATTGATTTATTATTTGTTATTTATTATTTGTTATTTAGTTAGTTATTTCTTTATTTATTTTTTTATGTTTTATTTCCATAAGTAGGAAAATGTGGAAATTAGATTTTTAAGATTTAATAATGTAGTAAAATAATAAAAAATAATAAAAATAAATAAAAAGAAAAATAAATAATAATAAAAATGTAGATAAATAATAAAAATATTAGAAGAAGTAATAATAAAATTTTAGATTTCAAAATAGGATAAATAATAGTTTAGGGTAAATTTTTTAACAAAAATTAAAAAAAATCATAAAAATAATAAAAAACTATGAAAATCATGAAAACTTAGAAAAATTATAAAAAATAGTAAAAGAATCATAAAAATCATAAAAATAATAAAAAATCATAAAATCACAAAAATTTATAAAAATCATAAAATCATGAAAATTAAAAAATTATAAAAATAGAAAAATTATAAAAAAAATGAGTTTTATCACTTAGAAAAATCATTTTCTCAAATAAATCCAAAATTGATGTTTTTCCTAAAGACCATTTTCAAAAAGATCAAATTACTAAGCTTAGATTTTTTTTAGAAAAATCCCAAAAATGTTAAAAACATAAATTGAAAGAGATTTTCAAATTAAAATTCACAAACACACTTAAAATTTTCAGAAAAGCGAATTACGGCTTGTTTGATCCTGACTAGCAGGTACGTAGGCACCCATTTGGGTCAACCTATAAAAAATAAAAAATCATTTTCTTAGAATAATAAAAAACATAATAAAAAGTAACAGAAACAAAATAAAAGACATTTCTAGATGGGAACAATTTTAGGAGACTAGGTGGTAACCGTAAGGTTTTAATAGGTTAGCCTCTGGACTTAAAAACTCTGGTTTTTCCTTTTCCTCTTTTCACAAAAACGAGAAGAGGAAATCACGACGACTAGTGGTCCAAATTAAGACTAATCCGCTCATTTAGTCTTAATTCAATATTTCCCAACAACAGTTGGGTGGCAACTCCAAAAATCAAACGAAATTCCTAATTCAAGTCGAGGATCTAAATTAGATGATCATAGGGTCTAGTTTAGATCGGATTAGGAATGGGAATTCAAAAAATAGACTCGACAGGATGGCGACTCCGCTGGGGACCGAATGTCAGTAGGCTAGCCACCTGAATCTCTTCGAATTGTTCTCTTTAAGAAATGAGTTTCAATCATTATTTTGTTACTAACGTTTCAGGGATTAGTTAGATTTTCAGTTTTTGTGGGGATTTGCATGCATATTGTTTGTGTGAATAGATGCGGTCGAACCCGGACCGTCCTAGAAACCTAAGACGGGGAGCCATTGTGTAGGTTTCGGGCGAAGTGAGTTGATTCACCGTTCGGGACCGATTAGGCTACCCCACCCAATGCTTCGATATGGCCTGAGATCCATTTCTCCGAGAATGCGGGAGGCCATAGAGCTCGGGAACTAGTTAGAACCAACCTGCTTGCATACATAACATCATAGGGTTGACAATTGGTGACAATGTAATGGTTTGTTATTTTGTTCATGGAGTTCAAATTTATTTCCCTGTAATGCTTTCATAGTTCTGTTTGTAATTAGACAATTTCTTATAGATGGCTAGCACCGCAGTCGACTGCCTCCTCTGCAAAGAAATTCGGGTGTACAAACCTTTGGACCCAAAGTTGGTACTGGACCATTGGTTTACCTTGTACAACCCAGAGGAGCAAGCCTTCATCCAGCAAACGATCGGCTCCATCCTCTCACTGAAAAAGATAGAGGTGAATTTGCCTTTAGTCCGGGCCATGCTCCAATTATGGGAAATCGAACCCGCTGCTTTCTTTATCGGGCCGCATGAGATCACCCCTACCCTGGAGGAGTACACCCAGTTGCTACAGGCTCCAGCACTGACTGATCAAATCTACGCACCAGACCTTGAGGCCGGGCCAGCCGGTACCTTCAACAGATTATTAGGCATCCGTAAGACAGCAGTCAACAAAGCCCTGGCAGACTCTAATGGATATTGCATGCGTATGGATGATTTAGAAGCCTGGTTCATCGCCCGAGAGGACAATGGGGATAGGAAGGACATACTGTGTAGGGACCTCAAAACTTATAGACAGAGAAGGGTGAACGCTTTCATCTTGACAGCCTTCGCCACCATACTGTTCCCCACTAGGACCTTCTATATTCACTACCGGGTTGCAGAGCTGGTAATCCAACTTCTGGAGGGAAGATCTTACATCCTGGCTCTACTGGCTGAACAGATCCGGAACTTGAATTTCCTCAAGAAGAAAGGCCATGGGATCCTTCGCTCAAGCCTCAACCTTCTGCTGATATGGTTTGTAAGCCACCTTAAGTGCTTCGGGTTGAACATGGTTCGAAAAACCTTAGCCCAGCAGGTGGATCTCGTAGACTCATGTATAGAAAAGGTGAAGCTACTTAACGACCTTACCAGCCACAGTTGGGTAGAGGTACTTAGAAGTTTCAGTGCTGAGGATATTCTGTAGACAGCCAGGTGGAGTTGCTGTAACAAAATCATCTTGACCTGCAAAAACTTCTAAGCAGTACCTTTAATCGGAATCAGCGGATGTATTGGATATCACCCCAACTCAGTGGTCCGCCAGTTTGGTACCATCCAAGATATAGTTTATCGGCCCTCGCTGGAAGTAGTCACCTTTGAATGCCAAGATCCGAACCTGTTGGTAGCCGAGAAGTTTGCCAAGCTGGCAGAGGTCAAAGCACTTTGGGAAGCCAGAATTGAAAGCACGAATGTGGACCTCGGGGAATTAGATGGCGAAGTGGGAAAACACCGAGCCACCAGAGAGTTTGTAATCCGCCAACTATACCAGACAGGGGAAAGAGCATACCGGGTTCCAGACATCATCCAACCAAGACCAGACAAGATCAATCCAGAGAAAGAAGTATACCTAGAACAGGTCAAGGCCCAAATGGAGGTATACTTTGAAGCTGCATATCATAAGAAAGACATCTGGAAGGGACGTTTCAAAGAATCCGACCAAAGGAACAAAGCCTTGGAAGCACAATTAGAGAAGACCCAAGCTAAATTCAAAGAATTAGAAGCTGTCATCAATGGGAAGTCTGAGCCTCCACAACAGAAGACTAAAAGAGCTAGGAAATAGATCATTATTTGTAAATTTTTTTTATTTTGATTATCGAACTCCAAAATTTTCAATATTAATAAAAGTAAAGTTTTAATATTACATTGTCAATCAATTGTCAACCCTTTTATTTTTGGCATCCGCGTGACACATGCATATCATTTTGCATACATCACACTAAAATAAAAAAAAAAAATGCGCGCCCAGGTATCAAGATAGCTCCCAAGCAACCGAACCCTCCCAAAAGTCCAATTCTCACATGTTCAAGAACAAAAATGGCCAACAGCAGCGACAACCGCAACAACACCAATGCTGAAGCTGCCTCGGACTCTAGGATCATGTCCCTAGAACAAACGGTCCAACAATTGGCTGCCCAGGTTCACCTCTTAACTGAAAGCATCAGCCTCCTACGCAACACTCAACCAACCCAGGAAGAGTATTCAGGGGCCAGAAAGGGGAAGGCAGTGGAGGGACAACCTCCAGAATATGAAGAGATCAATTCCCACCTTAACCCGGCCTTCGAATATGAGCCGAAGGTCAACCAGGGGCCAACCTCCGATGACCTGAAAAGGGAAATGGAAGAGAGGCAGAAGGAGATGGAGAAGCGACTCTTCCAGCAGCTCCATGACAAGATGAAAATGATTGAGGGCCCTGATGGTTTTGAACAAGCCGGAATCACCAATCTGCCAGCATACAGGGAAGAGGTATACCCTGAGAAGTTCAAGACCCCAGAGTTCGAAAAGTATGATGGGACCGGCTGTCCCAAAATGCATACCAGGCTATATGCCCGAAAAATGAGCAAGTATGCTCAATACGACCAGCTCATGCTCCAGACATTCCAAGATAGCCTCACAGGCCCTGCATTGGTCTGGTATGCCCACCTGGACTTCAACATTATCAACACCTGGGAGAAACTAGCCCGGGCGTTTTATGACCAATATAAGTTCAATATCGAAGTCGCCCCATCTGTAATCGACCTAGGGAGTCTCCGGAAAAGGCATGCTGAGCCATTCAAGGAGTATGCTCAATGCTGGAGAGCCCAGGCCGCCAAGGTAGCAATCCCGATATCTGAGAAGGAATTGACATCCATATTTGTCAATACCCTGGACAAGACCTACTTTTCACGCCTGGTAGGCCAGACCTCATCCAGTTTTGCAGAGGTAGTGGCTGCGGGATGCAGGATTGAGAATGCCATCACCACTGGCAGACTCTAAATAATGAAGCCTCCTAGGGTCACACCGACACAAAGGCCTTTAGGAGGAAACAGAGCTAAAGAGTCCATTGTCAGCACGATTCACTCCGGTAAGGCAGAAAAATCTGGGACTCGTGTGACATTCCAGACCACGAGTACCCCAGCCCAACAACCTATGACAGGTCACACCCAGGCCGCCAGGGCCCCAAGGCAGTTCACTCCAATCCCCATACCGCTCAGTCAGGTCTTCGCTCGGTTGAGGGCAGACAACTTGATTAGTTTCGAGCTCCCCAATGACCGGTACAGGCCCAAGAATTTCGACTCAAGCCTCAAGTGTGACTACCATATGGGACAAGAGGGGCATTCTACAGATAGGTGCTAGAGGCTCTGGCACAAAATCAAAGACTTAATTGATGCAGGAATCATACAGCTGGATTTCGTGAACGCCCCAGCACCCAATGTCAACACCAATCCACTACCCAATCACAAGCCCACCATTAATATGATCACATCTGAGGAGTCGGTTCCCAAAGAAGCCCCTAAGCAAAATACGACGGAGCAGCAGAAGAAGCAATCCCATCAAGCTCCAGAAGAAGCACCAAAGGCACACATTAAAAATAGGTGGTTAACTGGAGACCCAACGATCGGCACTTTGGGAGAATCACACGGGAGATTTCAGTATTTGGTAAACTATTCTTATACCTCGACTGAGCAGGGGCCGCCTAGTGGATGGGGACCAGAATTTGAGAAAGAAGACAACCTGTCAAAGGAAGAGGGGAAGACTATCAACATGATCAACTCTCATCAGAAGCCCAGGGTTATACAATGCTATGAGGGACAATCAGCTGAGGTACAAATCCCAAGAAAAAGATATGTATTCAATGTCCCGATAGCGGCAGAGAATTACAAGGCTGCACCGTTCGACTATCGGGTCCTCGAACCAGAGCGGCCTCCTATGGTGGGAGGCATCACTCGCTCTGGGAGGTTATATGATCCAAAGTATATAGGCCCGACTGAAGAACCTATTGTGGAGAAAGGAGAAGAAGAGGAAGGGGGACTCGCTGCATTTACAAAGATGGTCAAGGCGAGTGAATACAAGATCATGGAACAATTAAATAAAGTTCCAGCACAAATATCACTCATGGGCCTTCTCACAACATCCGAGCCCCACAGGGAAGCACTCTTTAAAGTGCTAAAACAGATTCAGGTCCCAAAGGACATTGCTACAGACAAAATAGGTCACGTGGCAGACTTCATCTTTACAATAGACCGGATATCTTTCTCTCCGAAAGAGCTAGGAGAGGAGGGAGACCAACATACCAAACCATTATTCATAGTGGTCAGGTGCAATGACACCATTGTCTCCCGGGTACTCATCGACAACGGATCATCCCTCAACGTTTGCCCATTGGCAACGCTCGACTTGTTGGGGGTCGATCCAAGCAACATAAGACTTAGCTCTACGGTGGTCAGAGCTTTCGACGAATCAAAAAGAGATATAGTGGGGGAAATGATCCTACCAGTAGAAATTGGTCCACAAGTATTCCACATCGCTTTCTAGGTCCTCGACATCCCAAGGTCTTTCAACTTGCTTTTGGGACGACCTTGGATACATGCTGCTGGAGCCATCCCCTCTAGTCTCCACCAAAGGGTCAAGTTCATTGCAAGCGGGTAGATAGTCACAGTATTGAGCGAACAGGATTACGCCATATACAAAGAGGCTGCCATACCTTATATTGGGGAAGAAGGTTCAGAAGACCTGGGGCTGCAGATTTTCAATGAAGTGAACATGGTGACCAGCAAGGAGGGCCGTTAGTTTAAAGAGGGGCAGCACGGGACATTTGGACTGGGGTACATTCCTACGGCCGCAGAAGAAGCACAAGCAAGAGCTGTCAAAGGCAGAATGAAGGGGAAGCCGATCGACACCCAGATGTGCATCCCAACTCTCCAACAATCTTTCTGAAAGGCAAACATCATTCAAGAGCTTCAGGTAAATGAAGAGGACGACAGCAAAGGGAAGTCAATCCCCCACACGTCCAACCAGCATCCGGCTCTAAACAATTGATTTTGTTATCTTATCAGTAGCGCTAAGTTAGCTCGAAAGTAGAGAAAAATTATTAAACAAATTTTATTGAGACTCTTTATCAAATTCAACTATAGTTTGTTTTTTCTTCTTATATATATGCTTTCATTTTTATGTTACTCAGATCTCCTACCATCGAACATCAGGGATATTTCGCGCAGGTAGAAAGTAAAAACACTGATATCGTTTCCAACACTGCTAGGTCAGTTGTTGAAGGCGATATCCTAGACCACGAAATAATATAAGAAAATTGGCAAAAACATGAACAAAGCGGAATTTCGATCGACGAGCCTGTAGAGACAGTAAATCTAGGAAGCATGGAAAACCCTAAGAACCTCAAAATCGGGACCAGTTTGAGTGCCGAGCAAAAATGTGAGATAACTGAGCTATTAACGGAATATGCGGATGTGTTTGCCTGGTCATATGGTGACATGCCAGGGCTAGACCAATTGATAGTGGTTCATAAGCTTCCTACAAGGGAAGATGTCAAACCTAAAAAACAAAAACTGAGAAGATTTAGGCCTGACATCTTGTTGAAGATTAAGGAAGAAGTCAAGAAACTGCTAGAAGTAGGGTTCATTGAAGTATCCGACTACCCAGAATGGGTAGAAAAAATAGTCCCCGTTATGAAAAAGAATGGAAAAGTACGCGTATGCGTAGACTTCCGAGACTTAAACCAAGCTACGCCAAAGGATAACTTCCCCCTATCTCACATTGATGTTCTGGTAGACAACACTGCGGGAAACCATCTCTTCTCATTCATGGACGGTGTCTCAAGATATAATCAAATAAAAATGGCTGAAGAAGATAAAACCAAAACAACCTTCATCACAACGTGGGGAACTTTCTATTACAAAGTCATGCCCTTCGGTTTGAAAAACGCCGGGGCAACGTATCAGAGAGCCATGGTCGCAATACTTCACGACATGATGCATCGAGAGGTTAAAGTATATGTCGACGACATGACAGCCAAATCCAAAGAAGAAGAAAGCCATATGGATATCCTGAGGAAATTGTTTAAACGACTGAGAAAATTTCAGCTCAAGTTAAACCAAGAGAAATGCACTTTCGAGGTCACAACGGGGAAATTGTTAGGGTTTGTCATAAGCCAGGAAGGGATTAAAATCGACCTTGACAAGGTAAAGTCTATATTAGAGTTACCTTCCCCACGCTCCGTTAAAGAAGTGAGAAGCTTGCTGGGAAGATTAAATTATATAGCTCATTTTATCTCACAGCTCACCGACAAATGCCGGCCATTATTCCGTCTGTTGAAGAAGAACGCCACAGTAGAATGGGACGACGAATGCGAAGAAGCATTCAGGATAATCAAAGACTATCTTATAAAACCTCCGGTCTTGATAGTCCCGAAGCAAGGGAAGCCCTTATTCTTATATCTTACTATACTCCCTGAATCCATGGGATGCGTATTGGGGTAGAAAGATGACGAGGGAAGAGAGCGTTCCATATATTACCTTAGCAAGAAGTTCACAGATAGGGAACAGAGGTACTCAGAGGTGGAGAAGACGTGTTGTGCGTTAATCTGGGTCATGCATTGACTAAGGCAATACACCATTTACTACCATATTGAGCTGCTGACAAGACATGATCCCTTGAAATACTTGGCAGAGAAGCCAGCTCTGATAGGGAGAATCTCTAAATGGCAAATGCTCCTATCCGAGTTTGACATTACATACATAAATCAGAACTCGATGAAAGGGCAAGCCTTAGCCGACCAATTGGCGGAACACCCTATCGAGACAGATTCCCAAGAACTACAGGCCCAATTTCCAGATGAAAATATATTAACAGTGGAAGATATACCGATAGAAGACTTTGGGATAGAGCAGAACCCGAAATGGAAATTGTTTTTCGATGGAGCCGCCAATGTATTCGGTTGTGGGGTTGGGGCAGTATTGATATCCCCAGATGGCACTCAATTCCCCGCAGTAATAAGACTTACATTTCCTTATACCAATAATATCGCGGAATATGAAGCGTGTATTCTTGGCCTCAAAATGGCCTGTCAAATGGAAATCCGCGAATTAGAAGTATATGGGGATTCGTTGCTCATTATACTACAAACAAGAGGGGAATACAAGACTAAGGACCCCAAACTGGTACCGTATCATCAACACTTGATAGAGCTAATTGAAGGATTCAAGGCAATCTCTTTCACATATATCCCGAGAACTCAGAATCAGTTTGCAGATGCACTAGCCACACTAGCATCTATGATCCAGATAACAGGGGGAGCCGAAGTTCAACCGATGAAAATAGACATCGAAAGTCGGCCCGCCTACTGTTTAACCATTGAAAAAGTACAAGATGACAAGCCCTGGTATCACGACATCAAGACTTTCCTCCAAGAAGTAAATACCCTAAAATGGCTAGCAGGAATGACCAAAGAACAATCAGAAGGTTAGCAAGCCATTTCCTATTAAGTGGGTCTGTGCTCTACAAAAGATCATCTGATACCACCTTGTTGAGATGTGTGGACAAAAATGAAGCATGCAAACTGATGAAGGAAGTACATGAGGGAGTATGTGGACCTCATATGAATGGCAACATGTTGGCCCGAAAAATCATGAGGTTAGGATATTATTGGTTAACCATGGAACCAGATTGCATAAAATATGTCAAGCACTGCCATATGTGTCAAGTCTACGCAAACCGGATAAATGCTTCGCCCAACGAGCTACACTTGTTATCAGCACCATGGCCTTTCTCCATGTGGGGAATCAACATAATAGGCCCGATCACTCCGACAACATCTAACGACCACAGATTCATACTAGTAGCGATTGATTACTTCACCAAATGGGTAGAAGCTTCATCATATACCAATGTTACAAAGGGGGTAATAATCCGCTTCTTAAAAAGGGACATAATAGCTCGATATGGAGTTCCTGAGTCCATCATCACCGACAAAGGTACCAATCTCAACAACAAATCGATGACAGGTTTATGTCAACAATTCCACATAAACCACAGAAATTCAACTCCCTACCGACCTCAAATGAACGGGGTAGTAGAAGCAGCTAATAAAAATATCAAGAAGATCATCGAGAAAATGACAACAACTTACAAAGATTAGCATGAAATGTTACCGTTTGCTCTCATGGCTTATAGGACTTCAATAAAAACGTCTATGGGAGCCACCCCTTACTCATTGGTATATGGTACAGAAGCAGTGCTACCAGTTGAAGTTGAAATACCATCATTCAGAATCCTATCGGAAACTCAGCTAACTGAATCAGATTGGGTAAGGAAGAGGCTTGATCAGCTGAATCTGATTGATGAAAGAAGGCTTACCGCACTATGTCATGGCCAGTGTTACCAACAAAGAATGGCCCGAGCATTTAACAAGAAGATGAGACCTCGATACTTCAAAGAGGGGGATCTGGTACTAAGGAAGGTTCTCCCGAATGCCCAAGACTCCAGAGGGAAATTTACCCCAAACTACGAAGGCCCTTATGTAGTGAAAAAGGTTCTGTCAGGAGGTGCTTTGATATTAACTCAGATGGATGGTCCGGAATTGAGAGACCCCATTAACACAGATGCTGTAAAGATGTACTATCCTTAGGCAAGGGAATTGAAATTTTGCCAATGTTTATGAAAGCCAGTGTTCGATATAAATTTCGTTGAGTCGAGTTTTCACTTTTTGCAAGCAAAGTTAATATCCCTGAATGATCAACAATCCCAATCGGTTCTCATCACAACAAATATTCCTAAACACATTACCCACCACTTCACCAATGAAAGATAAACACTAAAATGATAATGAATCTTAATATAGTTTGTGATATAATTCTATCTACTTTTGAGCATTAGAACTTAGCGCATTAGTAAAGTAACATTAACGTCAAAAGAGCCATGTGCATAAAGAAAGGAAGCACATTAAGATTTTCAACCCCGAGTCAAGAAAAGAAGAAGAGAAGCAGAAACAAACTAGCCCGAAGGTTCGATTGTTTGGTGGCTATCCACGATAAACTGACAAGCATATTAAAATAAATAACTATCATCATATCATGAAAAGCATCACATCATTTAGCTCAGTCAGTAGAAAGCATATTCAAAAGCATAAGATGAGTCAGCCTATAGTTGGGCACTTGTCTAAACATTCCTTTTAATAGGGTAGTCAGCCCAAAAAAGAGCACTTCCCTAGGTCTTTTCTAAGGTCAGCCTATAAAGGCACCTTTTTGAGATATCATTTTTATCTTAGGTTAGTCAGCCCAGGATGGGCACTTTCCTAAACATCCTCTCTAAGGTTAGCTCATAGGGGGGCACCTTTTTTAGATATCATTTTTATCTTAGGTCAATCAGCCCAAGATGGGCACTTTCCTGAAAAGTTATTCTCAAGGTCAGCTCATAAGGACACTTTTTGAGACAACTCTATCCTAGGTTAGTCAGCCCAAGATGGGCACTTTCCTAAAAATCCGTTCTCAAGGTCAGCTCATAAGGGCACTTTTTGAGACAACTATACCTTAGGTTAGTCAGCCCAAGATGGGCACTTTCCTAAAAATCCGTTCTCAAGGTCAGTTCATAAGGGCACTTTTTGAGACACTCTACCATAGGTTAGTCAGCCCAAGATGGGCACTTTCCTAAAAATCTGTTCTCAAGGTTAGCTCATAAGGGCACTTTTTGAGATAGTTCAATCAATTTTATCATAGGTTAGTCAGCCCAAGATGGGCACTTTCCTAAAAATCTGTTCTCAAGGTCAGCTCATAAGGGCACTTTTTGAGACAGTTCAATCAATTTTATCAATAGGTTAGTCAGCCCAAGATGGGCACTTTCCTAAAAATCTATTCTTAAGGTCAGCTCATAAGGACACTTTTTGAGACAGTTCAATCAATTTTATCATAGGTTAGTCAGCCCAAGATGGGCACTTTCCTAAAAATCCGTTCTCAAGGTCAGCTCATAAGGGCACTTTTTGAGACAACTCTATCCTAGGTTAGTCAGCCCAAGATGGGCACTTTCCTAAAAATCCGTTCTCAAGGGCAGCTCATAAGGGCACTTTTTGAGACACTTTACCATAGGTTAGTCAGCCCAAGATGGGCACTTTCCTAAAAATCTGTTTTCAAGGTCAGCTCATAAGGGCACTTTTTGAGACAGTTCAATCAATTTTATCATAGGTTAGTCAGCCCAAGATGGGCACTTTCCTAAAAATCTATCTTAAGGTTAGTCAGCCCATGAGGGACACTTTCCTAGATTCTCCCGATTAGTCAGCTCTTGGGGCACTTTTCGGAAATATTCTTCCAAACAGTTGCCAGTCTAACAAGACGCTTCTGTTGACAGGTAGCCAGCTCATAAGGGCACTTCCTAAGTAAATTTTCTTTCCAATGTTGCTAGTCTGATAAGACGCTTCCTATCATCATTTCTTCTACACAATGCTTGAGGTGTTTCCTATCGCCAATTAGTCATCCCATAAAGCGCTTTTTGGGGAGGGAACATTACTTTAAATTGCTAGGACCATCTTAAATCGTGGGATTATTAGCTTTTGGAGCATTTTCCTACCACAAAACAAATTCTAAGTAACCAGCCAAACCAAGGCGTTATCTATTTAAGAGACAAAAAATGGCGTCCTTTTTTTTATCTTTGTAGTTAAGTTTTTCAAACTTTACCACAAAGAGGGACAGCTGTAAACACCCCATTTTTGCCCTAGGAATGAATAATAATCAACAATAATCAATTTTTAATTTTTTTCCAATTTTTTCTAATTTTTCTTTAATTTAGCATAAATAATAAAAATATTCAAAAAATAAAAATAAATAGGAAAACACATCAATTTTGAAAAATGATTTTAGAAATGGCAATAATAAATAGTAAATAATTTTTATAAATTTTTTAAATTTCAAAAAATACAAAAAAATAAAAAAATCGCATTGCATATATGCAATTTGCGAAATTAGAAAAATCAGGAAAATGGGCTAGCCCAGCTGGTCCGGACCACGGGCTAAGGCGCGCGCAGGAGGGCTCGGTCGCATGTTCAAAACGCGAGGGAAGCAGTTTCTGCGTTTTGCATTTTTTCACTTATCCAGGACACGTGGCAGCATCTGATTGGCTGGAGGAAACGCACGTGCCGGGCACGTGATCGTATTCAACCTCGATCCGAGATCGCCGATGAAGGGAAAAATTCGAATTTCGGCCGTTTCGATTCGATTTTTTGCACAAATCCAACAGATCTTCAACAGAATTGAGATAAACATCATCCAATTGGAATCAAATCTCAACAAATCAAAGGATTTGCACGAATCGAAGTTGGTTTATTTAATCGTCGATCCGATTTGCTTCAATCGGTGGAAATCCGAGCTTATCCAGCTCGATTTTGAACGCCTATAAATAGAGGAGTAGAGGAAGCTAAATCACAGATCAAAATCGAGAGAAAGTGAGAGAAGAGAGTAAATCAGAGAGAACCAAAGCCGCGACCGCCGATCGGAGCTGAGCCACCACCAGGAGACGATCTGGGAGCAAACCACCGCCACCATTGGATCTAACACCCTCAAGAAGCTAGGATTCGACACCTCACCCGTTGCAAAAGGCCGCTGAAACGCCGTGAACGAGCATCCTCCGCCGCCGTGTCCGACCGATCCGACCCGACCCGCTTCAACCTGACCGACCTGACCCGCGCACCGACCCGGATCCAAGTAAGTCGGATTTTTCGAATTTTTTATTTTTTTTGTTTATTTATTTATTCCGAATTGATTTATTATTTGTTATTTAGTTAGTTATTTCTTTATTTATTTTTTTTATGTTTTATTTCCATAAGTAGGAAAATGTGGAAGTTAGATTTTTAGGATTTAATAATGTAGTAAAATAATAAAAAATAAAAAATAAATAAAATAAATAAATAATAATAATAATGTAGATAAATAATAAAAATATTAGAAGAAGTAATAATAAAATTTTAGATATCAAAATAGGATAAATAATAGTTTAGGGTAAAATTTTTAACAAAAATTCAAAAAATTATAAAAAATCATAAAAATAATAAAAAACTATGAAAATCATGAAAACTTAGAAAAATTATAAAAAATAGTAGAAGAATCATAAAAATCATAAAAATAATAAAAAATCATAAAATCACAAAAATTTATAAAAATCATAAAATCATGAAAATTCAAAAATTATAAAAATAGAAAAATCATAAAAAAATTAGTTTTATCACTTAGAAAAATCATTTTCTCAAATAAATCCAAAATTGATGTTTTTCCTAAAGACCATTTTAAAAAAGATCAAATTACTAAGCTTAGATTTTTTTAGAAAAATCCCAAAAATGTTAAAAACATAAATTGAAAGAGATTTTCAAATTAAAATTCACAAACACACTTAAAATTTTCAGAAAAGCGAACTACGGCTTGTTTGATCCTGACTAGCAGGTATGTAGGCATCCATTTGGGTCAACCTATAAAAAATAAAAAATCATTTTCTTAGAATAATAAAAAACATAATAAAAAGTAACAGAAACAAAATAAAAGACATTTCTAGATGGGAACAATTTTAGGAGACTAGGTGGTAACCGTAAGGTTTTAATAGGTTAGCCTCCAGACTTAGAAACTCTAGTTTTCCCTTTTCCTCTTTTCACAAAAACGAGAAGAGGAAATCACGATGACTAGTGGTCCAAATTAAGACTAATCCGCTCCTTTAGTCTTAATTCAATATTTCCCAACAACAGTTGGGTGGCGACTCCAAAAATCAAACGAAATTCCTAATTCAAGTCGAAGATCTAAATTAGATGAGCATAGGGTCTAGTCTAGATTGGATTAGGAATGAGAATTCAAAAAATAGACTCGACAGATAAGGCTAAGTATCTTGAATAGAACAAGAAGATTATAGAAGAGCAGAGGAGCTGCAGAGCAGCAATAGCTCTAGGAAAAAGACCTACCTCTAGTGGAATGGGGTAAGATAGGGGGTAAAAGACATCACCTGCTGCAAAACAGAACATCGAGAACCGTAGTCCCTCCTCTCTAGATCAAACACATGTCTTTAGCATTCATTGCAACTGGCCTAGATGTTACGGACCCCATGAGTTAAGAGAATGTAGATAGCCATATGGGGCATGTTTCTCTTATAGGAAGACTAGGCACATTAGCAGACATTGCACTGAAAGGTCAGTAACCCTAATCTTCTATCATGTGTGCAACCAAAGAGGACATAAGGTAGTCAACTATCCTCAAAGATAAATCAAGATTCAAACAAGGCCAGTTCAACAGGTAACTAGATCTCTAATGAAAGGACAAGGAGGTAGACCATAGGCAGGAGGCCTTAGACAAAGAGTTCCTACCAGGGTGTTTGCCATTCATCAGCAATAGCACCAGGATATTCCGAATGTGGACAACATTGTAGGTATGCTTCTAGTACACTCCTGCAATGTATATGTACTGTTCGATGCCGGTGCATCTATGTCTTGTATGTTTAAGAATTTTGTTTATGCATGTACATTGAATGTTGAAAACATGAATGACTGTCTGGTTGTTAATACTCCTTTAGGAGTAGAAGGAAGAATAAGTAAGGTATGTAGATGAGTGAAAATAGAAATATATGGTAAGGTAATGCTAGTAGACCTTTTGGTATTGGAGATGATAGAGTTTGACATTATTTTAGGGGTCAACTAGCTGTCAAAATATCATGCCACCATTAATTGTCACAATATGGTGGTGCATTTTGATATACTCGAGGATGGATATTTTGAATATAAGCTAAAAGTGCAGAGACCCACTAGATTACCTACCTATGAGATGTGGGGAAAAAGTGTACTGGCAACCATATCTGTTGAAGACAGTGAAGAAGTTAAGATGGGAGAAGTACCGATAGTGAAGGAATTTCTTAATGTGTTTCTAGAAAATCTTCTTAGTTTAACCTCCAGCTAAGGAAATAGAATTCAACATCGACTTGGTACAGGGTACAATGCCCAGATCAAAACTAGTCTATAGGATGGCACTAGTGGAATTGGAAGAATTAAGGAAACAATTACAGGAGTTACAAGATAATGGTTTTATAAAAGCCAATGTCTCTCCTTGGGGTGCACCAAACCTGTTTGTGAAGAAAATGGATGGAAGTATGAGACTCTGTATAGACTACAGGGAGTTAAACAAGGTTACAATCAATAACAAGTATCCTCTTCCCAGGATAGATGACCTGCTTGACCAATTGTGGGGAACTCAGGTGTTCTCCAAAGTAAACTTAAGATTAGGCTACCATCAATTAAAAATAAAAAAAGAAGACACTCAGAAAATAGCATTCAGGACTAGATATGGGCATTACGAGTTTTTAGTGATGCCCCTTGGACTAACGAATGCACCAACTGCATTCATGGATTTAATGAACAGAGTATTCAGGGATTTCCTAGATAAGTTTGTAATCGTTTTTATAGATAATATCCTGATATACTCTAAAGCACTAAGGAGCATGAAGAACACTAGAGACTGGTATTAGGCAGGTTATAAGATGAGAAGTTGTATGCTAAATTCAGTAAATGTGAATTCTGGCTGGAACAAGTAGTCTTCTTGGGTCATGTGGTTAATAAGGATGGGATATTTGTGGACCGGGAAAAGGTGAGAGCGATAGTAGATTGGCGCAAACCGAAGACAGTTACAGAGGTAAGAAGCTGCATGGGTCTAGTAGGTTACTATAGGAGATTTGTAGAAAGGTTTTCCAAAATAGCAACTTCTCTCACTAGATTGACAAAGAAGAACGTGAAATTCGAATAGGATGACAAATGTGAAGCCAACTTTCAGATGCTCAAAGAGAAACTAAAGATGGTGCCAATTTTGATTTTGCTTAAGAGTAGAGAAGAGTTTACAGTATATAGTGATTCCTCAATTTAAGGGTTGGGGTGTGCATTGATGTAAGGTGGTCAAGTAATAAGCTATGCATCTCGATAACTGAAACCATATGAAAAGAACTACCCAACTCATGACTTAGAATTAGCAGCTGTAGTGCTAGCTTTGAAGCTATGGAGACATTACTTATATGGAGAAAGGTGCAAAATCTTCATTGATCTTAGAAACTTGAAGTACATATTTACGTAAAAAGAGCTAAATATGAGATAAAGGAGATGGTTGGAGTTAATCAAGGATTATGACTTGAAGATACAATACCACCCAGGAAAAGCTAATGTAGTGGCAGACACCTTTAGCAGAAAGAAACAGGGCAATATAACCACTCTAATCACTTCACAGAAGGAGTTATTGGAGGACATGTGCAAATTGGAGTTAGAAATTTTAACACAAGAAGTGGAAGCAAAAAAATGGCTATCTTAAGGATTCAGTCAACTATAATAGACAGAATTAAATTGAGTTGGATAAAAGATAAGGATATCTAAGAGATTAAGAGTAGAATGGAACAAAGTAAGGCACTAGAATTTAACTTAGATGCAAAAGGGACCTTAAGGCATAAAACAAGACTATGTGTGCCAAGGGATGCAGAATTGAAGAGAGAAATAATGAAAGAGGCGCATCACTCCACCTACACAATACATCATGGAAGTACTAAAATGTATAAAGACATGAAAAGCTATTATTGGTGGAGAGTCATGAAGAGAGAAATAGTATAATATGTCACTAGATGCCTTACATGCTAGCAGATCAGAATAGAATATCAGAGATTAGCTAGAGAATTACAGCCTCTTCCAATACTAGAGTGGAAATGGGAGCATGTGACAATGGACTTTATTACAACCCTCCCAAACACTAGAAAGAAGCAAGACGCAATTTGGGTTATAGTAGATAGATTGATTAAGTCTGCTCATTTTATACCTATCGGAAAAAGATACAAATTGGAGAAACTGGATCAAATATACATATAGGAGATAGTCAGAGTGCATAGAGTGCTAGTGACAATCACTTCTAGTAGAGACACAAGATTTGTGAGCAGATTCTGGAATAGCCTATACAAAACATTAGATACCAAACTATGGTTTAGTACAACATTCCACCCACAGGCAGATGGTCAGTCTAAAAGGACTATACAAATACTGGAAGATTTGCTCAAGGCATGTGCACTAGACTTTAGAGGCAACTGGAATGAGCATATACCTCTGGTGGAGTTTGCCTACAATAATAGTTACCAGGAAACCATCCAAATGGCACCATATGAAGCTCTTTATAGAAGAAGGTGCATATCTCCATTACATTGGGAGGAAGTGGGAGAAAGACAGATGATGGGGTCGAAGTTAGTATAATAAGCAATCAATAAGGTGAAACTAATTAGGTAGAGAATACAAACGGCTCAGTCTCGACAAAAGAGCTATGCAGACAAGAGAAGGTATTTGATAACAAAAGATCATAAGATATCTAATATATTTGTTTTAAGTGTATCGAACAAAAATATTCAGTATCACATACACTTAAACAGACAGGAGGTTATAGATACTTCATATAATAGTTAGCAAAACAATCCGTTAAACGTTTTAGTAGATACTTAACTAAATAGTTTGATACAGATGTTTTAGTAGACACTTAAATAGACAGTTTGATACATCGTTCTTTAGAATGTATGCTCATACAATTATTATCTATCTTCAATACAAGTTTGATTTATTAGAATTTATTTGAAGCCCTAGTTCAACTAATTAAGTGTATTTGGGTACTACATTTAAGGAAGATTAATAATTCATGGGAATTTTCTTTGAAGTCTATTTCGCAAGTATTCAAGGTAATTTTAATAGTTGCAATAGAGTACTATTTATTTTATAAAAGATGTTTTATCAAGACATTTAAAGATTTATGCAATGCCCCGGAACCTCGAGCCGCGCTATTGCCCGCCACGTGTCCTTATCTCACAAGAACACATTAAAGCTCTTAATCAATTCTATTACACTTTAACCTATAACTCCTATATAAATGCATTTCATATATCCCCAAATTTCAAATATTAATTTAAACCATATCAAACATCTAACACAACAGAAGTCCTTAAACACCAAAACAATATTATCAAAAAATATTATCTATTACAGTTAAATAACATAAATCTCCCAAATCTTAATTACCATAATAATAATAGTAATCTTCGTCTTTCTCTCTCTATGGCTCACCCAAACCCAAGCCATCTCATAGGTTCTCATCTCCCTCAATACCTGCATCTAAAAATGTTCCCCGAAGAGTGAGCTAATGCCCAGTACATATAACACAAACACATACGCATAAACAAGCATGAACAAGTGTCACACACGTTATGTAGTACTTAAATACAAACGACCATTTCTCTAATACTTTTAGGTTCTACAAGCATTAACGGGGTACTCATGACCCCCTTAACACATAGAAACATGATTTGTTGATGGGAACTGCCACTACGAGCCCCACACCTATAATCCCTTAATCCTTAAACTTAGTGATGGGAATTTCCCCATACCTATATACACTTAAACCACTTAATCGTGGTGATGGGAACTGCCACTACAAGCCCCACACCCATATACACTTAAACCTCTTAACCTATATTCAACCCAAATTATTTCTAAGAACGACTCCACTAGGGACAACGTTACACAAGGATCATTGGGGTGCTCCCTAAGGATCTGCCACTACGAGCCCCTAGGCCTAGCCAAGCACATACAACATACAACTTAAACACTTAAACCAATTCATTAATTAAATCAAGTTCCATACATAGGCTAACTTAAACAAGCACAAATCAACACGTAAGTTATGCGTACCTTGAATCCTAGCCTTAAGCACTTCTCGGTCTTAGACTTAGTCTAAATGGAAATATGTACAAACAACAAGTTCTTCTCAGTACTTAATCTAATATTAATATTAATTCTTAACTTTCTTAATCCTATTCATTTAGTCTCTCTAAGACCTTACTAGCTATCTAGGTTACATGGAAATTAGTTTAATTTGAAGTTAAACGAATATATAATTAAGTTATACTTTATTCAACATGGCCATGTTGGGTATCGTGTTAAGGGTCGTGTATCTTTCAGCGTAAAGTTTGGCTTTAATATGGTTGCAACATAACTGTATTGGAAGGTTATGTTCTTCTTAATTCAACACAGTCGAAACACGACTGTGCTAGGATGCCGTGTTACCCTTGACTAAACATAGTTGAAACACAACTGTGTTAAGAGGCCGCGTATCTCTTGGTGCAACTTTTACACTCAACATGGTCTAAACATGACCATGTTGGGAGGTCGTGTTACTCTCAACTCAACACAGTCAAAACATGATCATGTTGAGAGGTCGTGTATCAAATTCAACACGGTCGAAACACGATCATGTTGGTAGGTTGTGTTATACTTAGTAAATTCCATGAACCCTAATTCTTTTATATTAAATTGTCCTGAATCCTATCCTCTCTATTCTTAAGCTCAATTATATCTCTAAAACATGTAAATGCATCTAAATTACAAGGATTTTTGCACTTACATCAAAATTACACACGTCGTATCCTTAAGCCATTGATTCCCGTTCTCCTATTATCTTTTCTCAAATTTCGTGTTCTATATGAACAAACGACACTCATAAATTCCAAATTCCATTAATCTTAAATGTTTGTCTTCGGAATTTGGTCGCTTTTTTTTCCTTTTGTCTCTAGGGTTCCTGTCAAGAGGTCTATCTTGTCTGCTATTTTACTGTAAGGGAGTGAAAAGGAGGAACGTTACGTCATCTAGGATTAAATACTCCCCATCGTAAAATGTCTAAATTGCCCCTTCAAACTTTCTAAAATCCCATCACCGTCCTTAGCTCGTTGTGATAATATACATATATATTACATAAATCATTAAATAAAATTTTCTGATATTACATTCTCTCTCCCTTATAAAAAATTTTATCCTCGAAAGTACTTGATTCTGGAAGAGATCTAAATACTTCTTCCTCATTCCTACTTCTAGTTCCTACGTCACTTCCCTCTCTGTTTGGTTTGTCAATTGCACTTTTAGATAAGGGATTGTTTTCCATCTTAGTACCCATTCTTTAGTGTCCAGAATCCTAACTAGCCTTTCTAAAAACGTTAGATTTGGTTGTACATTCAATGGCTCTAAAGCCACTATCTGATCTAGGTTGGGTACATACTTTCTCAGCATGGATATATGGAATATATCATGTACCCTGACCAAATTTGATGGAAGAGCTAATCTGTAAGCCATTATGCATATTCTTTCCAAGATCTCAAATAGGCCTATATACCTTGGGTTTTGCTTTCCCCTCAACCCGAATTAATCACTCCCTTTGTTGGAGAAATCCTCAATAATACCTTATCTTCTATTTAAAATTTCAAAGGGCATCTTCTCTTGTTTGCATAGCTCTTTTGTTGAGATTGGGTCATTTGTATTCTTTGCCTAATTAGCTTCACTTTGTCTACCACTTCTTGTACTAACTTCGGCCCGGTCATCTTTCTCCCACTTTATCCCAATGTAGTGGGGATCTACACCTTCTTCCATAAAGAGCTTCATACGTTATCATTTAGATGGTTACCTGGTAACTGTTATTATAGGAAAACTCCACCAGAGGTATATGCTCATTCCAATTTCCTCCAAAATCTAACGCATATGCCCTGAGTAAATCTTCCAATATTTGTATGATCCTTTTAGACTGACCATTTGTCTATGGGTGGAATGTTGTACTGAATTGCAGTTTGGTACCTAATGCTTTATGTAGGTTGTTTCAGAATCTACTCACAAATCTTTTGTCTCTATCAAAAATGATTGTTACTAGCACTCTATGCAGTTTGACTATCTCTTACATGTATATCTAAGCCAGTTTCTCCAATTTATATCCTACTCTGTAGGTATGAAATGAGCAGACTTGGTCAATCTGTCCACTATAACCCAAATTGCATCCTGCTTCTCCTTGGTGTTTGGGAGGGTTATAATAAAGTCTATTGTCACATGCTCCCATTTCCACTCCGATACTGGAAGAGGTTGTAATTCTCCAGCTGGTCTCTGATGTTCTATTTTGATTTGTTGGCATGTGAGGCATCTAGCTATATATTCTGCTATTTCTCTCTTCATGTTTCTCCACCAATAACAGCTCTCCACGTCCTTGTACATTTTGGTACTTCTAGGATGTATTGTATAGGCAGAGTGATGTGCCTCTTTCATTATCTCTCTCTTCAATTTTGCATCCTTGGGCACACATAGCCTCATTTTGTACCTTAAGGTCCCTTCTACATCTAAGTTGAATTCTGATGCCTTGCCTTGTTCCATTTTTCTCTTAATCTCTTGAATGTCCTTATCTTCCATCTAACTAGCTTTAATCCTATCCATTATGGTTGGTTGAATCCTTAAGGTAGCCATTTTTTATCCCACTTCTTGTGTTAAAACTTCTGGCTCCAATTTGCACATGTCTTCTAATAACTCTTTCTACTAAGTGATGAGAGTAGCTACATTGCCTTGTTTCTTTCTACTAAGGTCGTCTGCCACCACATTAGCTTTTCCTGGATGGTATTATATCTCTAGGTCGTAATCTTTGATTAAGTCTAACCATTTCCTCCGTCTCATATTCATCTCTTTCTGTGTAAATATGTACTTCAAGCTTTTGTTGTCAGTGAAGATTTTGCACCTTTCTCCATATAAGTAATGCCTCCATAGCTTCAAAGCAAGTACTACAACTGCCAATTCTAAGTCATGAGTTGGGTAGTTCTTTTCATACAGCTTTAGTTGTCAAGATGCATAAGCTATTACTTGACCACCTTGCATCAATACACACTTCAACCTTTAAATCGAGGCATCACTATACACTATAAACTCTTCTTTACTCATGAGCAAAGTGAAAACTGACACCGACACTAGTTTCTCTTTGAGCATCTGAAAAATGGCTTCACATCTATCATCCCATTCGAATTTCACGTTTTTCTTTGTCAATTTGGTGAGAAGAGTTGTTATTTTGGAAAACCCTTCTATAAATCTCCTAGAGTAGCCTGCTAAACCTAGGAAGCTTCTTACCTCTGTAATTGTCTTTAGTCTGTGCCAGTCTACTATTGCTCTCACCTTTTCTAGGTCTACAGATATTCCATCTCTGTTAACCACATGGCCCAAGAAGACTACTTATTCTAGCCAAAATTCACATTTACTGAATTTGGCATACAACTTCTCATCTTGTAACATGCCTAATACTAGTTTTAAGTGTTCTTCATGCTCCTTAATGCTTTTAGAGTATATCAGGATATCGTCTATAAAGACGATTACAAACTTATCCAAGAAATCCCTAAATACTCTATTCATTAAATCCATGAATGCAGCTAGTGCATTAGTTAGTCTAAAGGGCATCACCAAAAACTCGTAATGTCTATATTTAGTCTTGAGTGTTGTTTTCTGAATGTCCTCTTCTTTGATTCTTATTTGATGGTAACCTGATCTAAGGTATACTTTGGAGAACACCTAAGTTCCCTACAACTAGTCAAACAGGTCATCTATCTTAGAAAGAGGATATTTGTTCTTGATTGTGACCTTGTTTAACTCTCTATAGTCTATATAGAGTCTCATGCTTCCATCCTTCTTTTTCACAAATAGGACTGGTATACCCCAAGGGGAGATGCTGGGTCTTATAAAACTGTTATCTTATAGCTCCTGTAATTATTTCCTTAATTCTTCCAATTCTATTAGTATCATCCTATAAACTGGTTTTGATATGTGTCGAGTCTAATTTTTGAATTTTCCCATTCCTAATCCGATCTAGACTAGATCCTATGCTCATCTAATATAGATCCTCGACTTGAGTTAGGAACTTCATTTAATTTTGGAGTCACCACCCAACTGTTGTTGGGAAAGATTTAATTAAGACTAAATGAGCGGATTAGTCTTAATTTGGACCACTAGTCGTCGTGATATTCTCTTCTCGTTTTTGGTGAAAAGAGGAAAAGGAAAACCAGAGTTTCTAAGTTCGGAGGCTAACCTATTAAAACCTTACGGTTACCACATAATCTCCCAAAATTATCTCTATCTAGAAATTTCTTTTATTTTGTTTCTGTTGCTTTGTGTTTTTGAATGAGTTATTTGAAAAAAATGATTTTTTATTTCATTTTATGGGTTGACCCAAACGGGTGCCTACGTACCTGCTATTCAAGATCAAACAAGCCGTAGTTCGCTTTTCCTGAAAAGATTTAGTGGGTTTGTGGATTTTAATTTTGAAAAATCTCTTTTGATTTATGTTTTTAACATTTTTGGGATTTTTCTGAAAAATCTAAGCCTAAGCTTAATAATTTGATTTTTGAAAATAATTTTTGGGGAAAACATCAATTTTGGATTTATTTGAGAAAATGATTTTTCTAAGTGATAAAACTCATTTTTTTTCTATTTTTATAATTTTTGAATTTTATTAATTTTTTATTATTTTTGTCATTTTTATGATTTTTATGAGTTTTCATGATTTTTATCATTTTTTTATTTTTTATTATTTTTATAATTTTTTATATTAATTTTTTCATGAATTAAAAATTTTCCTCATAGGTTCTCATCTATCCTATTTTAAAATCTAAAGTTTTATTATTATTATTATTATTTTAATATCTTTATTATTTTTCTACATTTTTATTATTTTTTTATTTTTATTTTTTTTAAATTATTAAATCCTAAAAAAAATCTAATTTCTAACATTTTCCTATTATGGAAATATAAATAAAACATAAATAAATAAATAAATAACTAACAAATAAATAAATCAAATTACAAAATAATAAATCAAATAAAAACAAATAAACAAAATTCGAAAAAATCCGGAAAATCCGACTTACCTGGATCCAGGTCGATGCGCGGGTCGGGTCGGATCGGTCGAACACGGTGGCGGGAAGTGCTCGTTGACGGCGTTCCGGCGGCCTTTTGCAACGGGTGAGGTGTCGAATCCTAGGTTATCGAGGGTGAGGAATTCAATGGTGGCGGTGGTTTGCTCCAGAAACACCTCCTGGTGGTTGCTTAGCTCCTGATCGGCGGTCGCGGCTTCGATTTCCTCTGGTGGTCTCCGATTCACTCTTTTCTCTCACTTTCTCTCGCTTTTGATTTATGCTTTGGCTTCCTCCCCTCCTCCTCTATTTATAGGCTCTCGAAATCGAGCTGGATAAGCTCGAATTTCCCCCGATCGAGGCAAATCGGATCGATGGTTAAATGAACCAACTCCGATTCATGTAAATCCTTCGATTTGTTGAGATTTGATTCTAATTGGATGATGTTTATCTCAATTCTGTTGAAGATATGTTGGATTTGTGCAAAAAATCGAATCAAAATGGCCGAAATTCGAATTTTTCCCCTTGCCGGTGATCTCGGACCGAGGTTGAAGACAATCACGCGCCCGGCGCGTGCGTTCCCTCTAGCCAATCAGATGCTGCTACGTGTCTTGGGTAAATGAAAAAAAATTGCAAAACGCGGAAACTGCTTCCCCCGCATTTCGAACCCACGACCTCGCACCCGTACGCACCCACTTAGCCACGGCTCGGACCAGCTGAGCTAGCCCATTTTCCTGATTTTGTTTATTTCACAAATTGCATATATGCAATGCGATTTTTTTATTTTTTTGTATTTTTTGAAATTTAAAAAATTTGTAAAAATTATTTATTCCTTATTATTGCCATTTCTAAAATCATCTTTCAAAATTGATGTGTTTTCCTATTTATTTTTATTTTTTGAATATTTTTATTATTTTTTGCTAAATTAGAGAAAAATTGGAAAATTTTGGAAAATTTTGAAAATTGATTATTATTTATTCCTAGGGCAAAAATGGGGTGTTTACAATATGCTTATTGTACCTTATACTAAGTTGATGTTGAATTCTATTTCCCTAGTTGGGGGTAAACCAGGAAGGTCTTCTGGAAACACATCGAAAAATTCCCTTACTATCAGTATTACTTCCATCTTAACTTCTTCACTGGCTTCAACAGATATAGTTGCTAATAAACTTTTTCCTTACATCTCATAAGTAGGCAATCTAATGGGTCTTTACTCTTCTAATTTGTATTCAAAATATCCATCCCCTAGTATATTAAACTGCACCACCATGTTATGATAGTCAATGGTGGCATGATATTTTGACAACTAGTTGACACCCAAAATAATGTCAAACTCTATCATCTCTAACACTAAGAGGTATGCTGGCATCACCATACTATGTATTTCTATTCTTACTCCCCTGCATATCCTACTTATTCTTCCTCCTACTCCCAAAGAGTACTAACAGTCAGGCAGTCATTCATGTTTTCAACATCCAAAGCACATGCACAAATAAAATTCTCAAACACACAGGGCATAGACGCACCGATATTGAATAGCATATATGCATTGCAAGAGTGTACTAGAAGCATACCTGCAATGGTGTCCACATTTGAGATATCCTAGTGCTACTACTAATGAACGGTAAACACCTTGATAGGAATGCTTTGTCTAGGACCTCCTGCCTGTGGTCTACCTCCCTATCCTCTCATTGGAGGTCTAACTACCTATTGAATTGGCCTTGTCTGATCTCTGATTTGTCCTTGAGGACAATTAACTGCCTTGTGTCCCCTTTGGTTGCACATATGATAGAAAATTAAGGAGATTGACCTTTCAGTGCAATGTTTGCTAATGTGCCTTGTCTTCCCATAAGAGAAACATGCCCCATCTAGCCATCTACACTCTCTTAACTCATGGGGTTCGTAACATTTGGGCCTGTTGCAGTGAGTGACAAAGGCACTTGCTTGATCTGGAGAGGAGGGGCTATAACTCTAGGTGTTCTACTTTGTAGCAAGTGATGTCTTTTACCCTTATCTTGCCTTATTCTGCTAGAGGTAGATCTTTTCCTTAGAGCTATTGTTGTTGTACGACTCCTCTATTCTTCTATAATCTTCTTGTTCTATTCAAGATACTTAGTCTTATCCATCATTTCAGCATACGTATTTAGCTGAAAGGCCCCTATTACAAGTTGTAGGCCCAATTCCAAACCTCTCAAGAATCTTTTAGCTTGGGACTTATTATCATTACACACATTTTTAAGAAGGAATTGAATGAGGCGATTTAGCTCTGCCTTATACTCTTCAACCATTCAGTTCCCCTATTCACAATTGTAGTATTCATTTTCCATTTTGTCTCTAGAGCTGCTGAGGAAGTATCTTTGATAAAATAGCTCTTTAAACATTGCTCAGTTCATGCATTCCCCTATAAAGCCTAGGAATTGAAGCCTACCATTTTGCTACAGTTCCCTTCAACATGAATGTAGCATAATTTACCTTCCTATCTTCTGGTATCTGAAAAGCAGCAAATGTCTTCTCAATTTCTTGTACCCAATCCCCAGCCTCAATTAGGTCATCCACTCTAAGGTTAAATTCCTTAAATACTCTTATGAAACTATCAAAGTTGATGGGTTCATTGGCATTTTTGTGCTGTGGGACATTAGGGGCTTGGTGTTGTTGTGCTAATAGTTCCACCAGGTGGTTCACGGTATGTAGTAGCTAAACTATCTCTTCAGCCATTTAACCTTTTTATCCTTGTAGTTGTAGGTTCTAAACTTCCTCCTCATTAAGGTTATCACGCCTAGCACCCCTTTCGACTCCTGATCCAATAATTCTTCTTGGAGGCATTTTGTTTAAGAAGAGACAACCGGATCTACTTATGTTAATATTAGTCATGGTCAATTTCATAGTGTGTAAGTATATACACATATACCACTACACATAGGTCTACTCATATGTAAAGCTTAGTAGTTAGAAGAATACAAATAAAGTAATAATACAAGAAAATAATTACATAATTGAGTAAACATTCTATATTTTAACTATTCTCTTCATGTATCACTATCTTACCGATTCAGTGCTTAACTCCTCCAAAGATTATATCTTAAGCACTATTGTTTAAAAAACTAATGTCTATTGATCATTACTTAGTTCTAAAGATCATTACCTAAGCTCTCTAGGATCAATAACCTATGCTCTATAGATCGAAACTTAAATCATAAGGATCATTAACCTATTCCCTATAGATTCAAACTTAAGTATCTAAAGATCATAAACCTAAAACTCTGATGCCACCTAAGTTGTAACGCCCCAATCCTAAGGTTAAATTCCTTAGGACCTCACAAGAACACGTTAATGCTCTAAATCAACTCTGATATACTTTAACCTATAACTCCTATATAAATGCATTTCATATATCCCCAAATTTCAAATAATAACTTAAACCATATCAAACATCTAACGCAGTGGAAGTCTTTAAATACCAAAACAACATTCTCAAAAGATACTGTCTCTTACAGTTAAATAACATAAATCTCCAAAATCTTAATCACCATAATAATAATGATAATTTTCGTCTTCCTCTCTCTATAGCTCACCCAAACCTAAGTCATCTCCTAGGTTCTCATCTCCCTCAACACCTACATCTAAAAATGTTCCCCGAAGGGTGAGCTAATGCCCAATATGTATAACACAAACACACACACATGAACAAACATGAATAAGTGTCAGATACGTTATGCAGTACTTAAACACAAACAAGCATTTCCTTAATACATTTAGGTCCACAAGCATCAATAGGGTACTCATGACCCCCTTAACAAACTTAACACATGGAAACATGATTTGGTAATGGGAACTACCACTACGGGCCTCATACTCATGATCCCTTAATCCTTAAACTTGGCGATGGGAAATGCCACTATGGGCTTCACATCCATGTACACTTAAACTTTGTGATGAGAACTGCCACTATAAGCCCCACACTCATGTATACTTAAACCACTTAATCCTGGTGATGAGAATTGCCACTATAGGCCCGATACCCATATACACTTAAACCTCTTAACCCATATTTAACCTAGATCATTTCCAAACATGACTCCATTAGGGACAACATCACACAAGGATCATTAGGGTGCTCCCTAGGGATCTGCCACTATAAGCTCTTAGGCTGAGCCAAGCACATACAACATACAACTTAAACACTTAAACCAATTCATTAATTAAATCAAGTTCTATACATAGGCTAACTTAAACAAGCACAAATCAACACGCAAGTTACACGTACCTTGAATCCTAGCCTTAAGCACTTCCCAGTCTTGGACCTAGTCTAAATGGAAATCTGTATAAACAACAAGTGCTTCTTAGTACTTAATCTAAGATCAATATTAATTCTTAACTTTCTTAATCCTATTCATTTAATCTCTCTAAGACCTTACTAGTTATCTAAGTTGCATGAAAATTAGTTTAATTTGAAGTTAAATGAATATATAATTAAGTTATACTTTATTCAACGCAGCCATGTTGGGGACCGTGTTAAGGGTAGTGTATCTTTCGGTGTAAAGTTTGGCTTCAACATGGTTGGAACATGACTGTATTAGAAGGTCGCGTTCTTCTTAATTCAACACGGTCAAAACATGATCGTACTAGGAGACCGTGTTACCCTTGACTCAATACAGTCGAAACACGGTCTAAACATGACTGTGTTGGGAGGCCATGTTACTCTTAACTTAACACGATAAAAACATGATCGTGTTGGGAGGCCGTGTATCTCTCGATGTATCTTTCGAATTTAACATAGTTAAAACACGACCGTGTTGGTAAGTTGTGTTACCATCGAAAAATTCCACGAACCCTAATTCTTTTACATTTAATTCTCCTAAATCCCATCCTCTCTATTCCTAAGCTCAATTATATCTCTAAAACATGTAAATGCATCTAATTTACAAGGATTTTTATACTTACATCAAAATTACACATGTCGTATCCTTGAGCTGTTGATTCCTGTTCTCCCATTGTCCTTTCTCAAACTTTGTGTTTTGTATGAACAAACGGCACTCATAAATTCTAAATTCCATTAATTCTAAATTGAAATTCTATAGAACTCCTTACCTTTTGTATTTGGAATTTGTTCGCTCCTTTTTCCTTTCATCTCTAAGGTTCCTATCAAGAGGTTTGTCTTGTTTGCTATTTTACTGTGAGGGAGTGAAAAGGAGGAACGTTAGGTCATCTGGGATTAAATACTTCCCGTTGCGAAATGCCCAAATTGCCCCTTCAAACTTTCTAAAATTCTATCCTCATCCTTAGCTCTTTGTGATAATATATATATATATTACATAAATCATTAAATAAAATTTTCAGGTTTTACAATTTATCTCGATGTAAATATCAACCAATGAAGAACAAAACAAGGATAAGTATAACAAATATGGTTATCAGCTAAAGATTATCCACATAAAGAGGGATCTTCTATTTTCAAACAAAAGATTATCCATACAAGGTTATTAAGTATATAGATGAAGATAAATATCAACAATTTTAATCACGAGTGAAATCGGTTACATGATCGAAGAGTTTCAATTTTGAAATATAGATAAGATTTTCAAACTCCACAAATATAGAGATATTAATCTTATCCAACAAAGAAGACATTAGAAGATTATATGAATGTTTAAAGGTTTCTATCGAGAAGGACAATATAAAAACTCAAGGTTTCAAGTTCAAAGAAAAAGAGACGGAAAAAAACAGAGATGACAAGAAAGAACAAATACATTTACAATTCTTTGATTTCCTTGAGCTTAAATTAGAAATTTTATATTTTCTCATTTTTTGTACCAATTTTCTTTACTTTTCATGTAAAGTTTAGCTTAGAAAGTGAGGTTACAAAGAGTCTTGTTGTCTATGATTAGTCAAGTGGAAGGCTAGAAAGATAGATTAGGAGCTATTAGTGTTTATAACATTTCTTTGCTATTAAACTAGTAGAATGACTGGTGTGGAAAACCAGATCCCTAGTAGTAAAGTTGGAAAAGAGGATTAACTTAATAGGAGGAACCTCTATACATCGCCATCTTCTTTATTTTCATTGCACATTATTTTCTATCATTTTATTTTTGCTCATATTGTACATTCTTTATTTAAAAAAGAAATTTAAAAGTGTTCATTTAATTAAAATTTAGTAATTTTTTTTAACAAACAATTCACTGCCCCCACCCACTCTTGTTTGTCATTTCGAGACCTACATTTGGTATCAGAGCAGTGACTTTTCTATTTACAAGAGTTGATCAATAGCTGACAATACAATCATAATTACGTATAATTGTCTACCATTATTTATGACATTAATTTTCCTTATTAGAAATGTAGGATGGAAACTTATATTAAAGCAATTGAATTTGCTTCATGGGAAATCATATGTTATGAAGATCAACATATTATTCTCATTGACAATCCAATCCTAGATAATGAAGAAAAGAAAAAGGCTGAAGTAAACAACACAATAAAGAATCTGCTTTTGATGAGCATCTCTCAAACTGTGTTTGCTACAATTTCATCATGCGAATCTACCAAGGAAGTATGGGTTAAATTGTGTGAAACCTATGAAGGTGTTACAATGATCAAAGACACTAGGAGAGGAGCACTCATGCAGGACTATGAATTGTTCAAATTTCAATCCGATGAAACTATATTTGATAGATTTAATAGATTTACTTTAATTGCTAATGAACTTGCTTTGCTTGGTAAAAAGTTCGATGACAGTGAGCTTATAAGGAAAATCTTGTGAATTTTGCCAAATTCATGAGATTCAAAGATAAATGCAATTGAAAAAGCTCATGACTTAGACAAACTGACCTTAAGTTAGTTTCAAGAAAAGCTTCAAGCATATGAATCAAAACTAAAGCATATGAATAATCAGGAGAAAGTTAAAAAGTCCATAGCATTTAAGGCTACTAAGTAAGACATTGAACCAAACGAAGAGTCAGATAGTGAGGAAGATAATGATTATCTAACAAAACCGATTCAAAGATTTACAAAAGAATTCAAGAAAAATGGTAAGTATTCTAAACGATCTAAATGTTTTTCTACTAATCAATCTAAGTATGGTACAGGAAAGGATTTTAAAGAAAAAGAAGAAAAGAAAGAGAAAAAGAAAGAAATAGTTTGCTTCAAATGCAAGAAGCCTGGACATGTCAAGTATGATTGTCTTGTGTTGACAAAAAAGATTAAGAAATATAAAAAGAAACAAAAAGCTTGAATGGCAACATGGAGTGATCTTAACGAGTCAAATGATGGATCAAACAATGAAGAAGAGGCAAATCTTTGCTTCATGGCTTTATCTGAGGTATCTTCTGAATCTGATAATGATATGACTATTAGTTTTAGAAAATGAATTAAACAATGATTAAAGGCTCTACTTAAGGCAAATGAAAAGATTGAAATGTGAGAAATAAAAAAGAAGTCATATGTCAGACTAATATTTTATTTCTTGATGATATTCTCAAAAATGACATAGAAGTTTTACATATGGATAATAAAAGCTTACAAGAAATACAAGATATGTCGACAAATGAGAATAATACCTTAAGGAAAGAAATTGAAGAGCTTAATGTAAGAATCAATGAAGTTTCAAAAATTTTGAGTTCTATGTTTACAAAGTTTTCTAAAAATGATGAAAAACTATAAAAGTTAATATTGTCTCAAAGAATGAGTAACTCAAAAGAAGGATTAAGATATAATAAGGCTAAGTCCTCAAAACAAGCCAAGAAAACTATTTTTGTTAAAGAAAAAGATCTAATTACTAATGATAATGTTGATACAAGTAAGAAAGAAAATTAAAGTGCTAATATGAAAGAAAATAAGTCTATTAAGCAAAATGAAAATAATATTAGAAAGTATCCTAAATAGAACTACAAACAGAACAATAGACAGAACTATAAAAGTTATTATGCAGGCAATACCAAATCATATAATTATCATCTAAGAATAGTAACCTCATTTCAATATCAATGGAGACAATACCAATATCAAAGAAGTTCGATAAGATCTAATACTTATACGTGATACTTTTGTAACAAGTATGGACATATAGAAAAACTATGTTATTACAAAAATAACAAGCTCAACCAATAACAAGTAAAAAATTGAAACAATACGAGCTTGAATTATGGTGAACCCAATCTAGTCTAGGTTCCTAAAAGGGTTTAATCATTTCTTTTATAAATGTAGGAACACGAAACAAAGCTAAAAGGATTGTGGTACCTACATAGTAAGTGCTCACGGTACATGTCAAGAGACGTTTCATTATTCATGAATCTAGAATGGAAAAATGGAGGTTACATCAAGTTTGATGATGATGATAAAGAAAAAATAATAGCAACTAGTACTATAGGCTTTTCCTCCAGTACAATTGAAAATATCTCTCTAGTAAGAGGTCTGAAACTCAATCCCTTAAGTATGTTGAAGTGTGGCTCATACTCTCCAATGATAGGAAAGCAGTGAGTCCCGCTGGACGTAGCCCTAGTTAATGGTTGAACCAAGATAAAATCTTGTATCTTTATTTTTCTTTCTCTTTTAACTTTACTTCGTCATATTTGTGCACCAGCCCTAACAAAGTATTAGTCAATTTTGTGACAAATGTTACAAAATGATTTATGAAAAAGACAAAGTAGAAGCTTTTGATCAAAATGGAGAAAAACTATTTGAAAGTTTTTGAAAAAGAAATATTTACATAGTTGAACCATCAAGAGTAGATATTGAAATATGTTTCTTAATAATAAACGATAACTTCTTTATTTGGCGTAAGAAACTTGGAAATGTTAATTTTTCACAATTAGAAAAACTTTAAAAAAACAAACTTGTTATTGGTTTACTAAAAATTTCTTATATTAAAGATATTAAATGTGATACTTGTTTAAAAAATAAAATGGTTTCAATTTCTTATAAATCTAAAAATGTTATTTCAATGAAAAAGACCTTTAGAACTTCTACATCTTAATTTTTTTATCCAACAAGAACCTTAAGCTTAGGAGATAATTAATATAGTTTAGTAATAGTTGATGACTTTTCATGTTTTACATGGGTTTTATTTCTTAGAAACAAAAGTAATACATTTGATGCTTTTGAAAGTTTTTTAAAGCAAGTTCAAAATGAAAAGGGTTTTTCAATCATAAGTTTAAGAATTGATCATCATAAAGAATTTGAAAATGAATGTTTTATTGAGTTTTGTGAGAAAAATGAAATAAAACATAATTTTTCTGCTCTACATACTCCATAACAAAATGTAGTAGTAGAAAGGAAAAATAGAGTCTTGCAAGATATGACACAGAGTATGCTAAATGAAAGTAATGCACCTAAATATTTATGGCTGAAGCAATATCTACATCCTGTTATATTTCTAATCGTTTTTATGTAAGATCTTTGATGCTAAAAACAACTTATGAAATGTATAAACATAAGAAGCCAAATGTGTCATATTTTCAAATATTCAAAACTAAATGCTTTATCAAGAAATTTGGACAGAATCTTGGTAAATTTGATGAAAGAGCTTATGAGGGAATCTTTCTTGGTTATTCAATGACTAGTAAGGCATTTCGTATTTTTAATCGACTAAATTAGTAGAAGAATCTTTCAATGTTAAGTTTATTGATAACCTAATCATGGATGATAGTGATAATGTTATAAATAAAAATGATAAGGATGTATATTTAAATCATCAACAATGTTTACAAGATACGGCTAGAGTACCTATGGAACTTAAAACAGAAGGTTCAATCGAGCGTAAAGAAGAAGGTTAGTTAGATAGTTAAGTAGACGATGCAACAAACACTTTGACAGAAGGTATCTTAGACAATTACTCAGACAGTTTGCCTAAAGGTACTAATGAACCTAAATAGGTTGTAACCGAATCTTCTAAACCTTGCAGATTTAAGTCATATCATCCACTAGAACAGGTGCTTGGCAAAATAGATTATGGAGTCAAAACTAGATCAAAGTTACAAGATATAGAAAATCAATTTTCTTTATTATATGAAATTGAACCTAACAATGTAAATGAAGCTTTCATAGATAGTAACTGGATTAATGTCATGCAAGAGGAATTAGCACAATTCCAAAGAAATCAAGTATTGACACTAATTCTGAGACCAAAGGACAAATCCATTATTGGAACAAAATGGGTGTTAAAAAATAAGCTTGATGAACAAGGTAAGATAATTAGAAATAAAGCAAGACTTGTAACAAAAGGATATTCACAAGAAGAAAGTATTGATTTTGACAAAACTTACGCTTTGTGGCTAGATTAGAATATTATTAGCTTATGCTTGTTACAAAGATTTCAAATTATTTCAAATGGATGTAAAAAGTGTTTTTTTTTTAATGAATATATCAAAAAGGAAGTATCTGTAGAACAACCCCCAAGATTTGAAGATCCATTAAAAGAAGACTATGTTTTTAAGTTACAAAAGGCTCCTTATGGTTTAAAACAAGCTCCTAGAGCTTAGTATGCAATGTTAAGTAATTTTCTAATAAAAAAAAATCAAGAGGAAAAGCTAACACAACTCTTTTTATTAACCATTTTAACAAAGATATTTTGGTAATATAGATTTATATAGATTATATTATTTTTTGTTCTACTAATAAAGTATATTGCAAGGAATTTTTAAAGTTAATGTAGGCTGAATTCAAGATGTCCTTAATGGGAGAGCTAAACTTCTTTCTTGGATTGCAAATCAAGCAAACCTCTCAAGGAATATGTATTCACCAAGAAATTATGCTAAGAAAATGTTAAAAAAAAAATTGGATTTGAAAATGTTAAGGGAACTACTATTCTTATGGCAACTTCGATTAGGTTAGATCCTGGCATTATGAGTAAAAAGGTACATGCAAAAACTTTATAGGAAATTTAATTAGATCTTTTTTATATTGAATAGCATCTAGACCAAACATATTGTTTCTTGTTTGTATGTATGCTAGATTTCAAACAAATACAACTAAAACACATTTAACAATTGTTAAAAGAATTTTCAAATATATATCTTGCACTACAAAATTAGGAATTTAGAATGCTAAAACTCAAAATATTGATTTAATAGGATATTCAAATGCTAATTATGTAGGTTGCAAGATTAACAAAAAAAAATACTTTAGGAACTTATCAATTTTTAGGGGAAAATCTTGTATCTTGGTCATCTAAGAAATAAAATCCTATTCCCTTCCAATAGCTAAAGCAAAATATGTTTTAATTGGAAATCGTTGTACTGAAGTTTTATAGATTAAACAACAATTATGTGACTATGGTTTTATGTGTAAAAATATTTCAATAAAATGTGATAATACAATTGCTATTAATCTTACAAAAAATCCAACTTATCATTCTAAATCTAAACATATTGAAGTAAGATATCACTTTATAAAAGATCACGTTATTAATGGAGATATTAATTTTAATTTTATTAATATTGAATTTCAATTGGCTAATGTATTTACACAACTGTTAGATAAAAATATATTTAAATTGATTAGAAATGAAATTGGTGTATGTTTTCCTAAATAATAATAATAATTTTCTGTTATTTTAAATAAACTTAAATAAAAGAAAGGGGGGTCATATCTTCTTAGCCGCTAGTTTAACTAACACATGCAAGAACTCCTTCCTTAAAAACACTTTTTCAAAAATTAAAGATTCAAAACTCCTTCCTTTCTCTCTTACCCTAAACACTCTCTCTCTCACCCTAACTCTATTCACGACCATGGTGCCACAAAAGTTAACTCGAACTTCTACAATGCTTTCTAAAGCCAAAAAGATAGATAAGACGACCATTGAGATTCAAGACAAAGAATCTTCTATGTCATTAAACCCCAATCAAGAAAAATCTCAAGAAATTGTTCATAACAAAGAACTAGGAAAACTTGATGACAATAGCAATTCAGAGGAGGTTATCACAGACAGTGACTTTATAAGTGAACAAGACATTTCTCCAAACACTTTGGAAAGAAAGAAAAAGGTAAACCCTAGAAATCAGTTTTCTTGGAAGTTTATACCATTAAAAGGAAAGATTATGAATTGCATGTCTCTGGACCCTAAATTTCTAATTAAGAATGGTTTCCATATTGATGAGATGCTAGGTAAAATAGGTTGTCGGAAACTGTGTAACCTAAGGTATACTATATTTGGAGAAGTGGTTGTAAAAATTTTATGAAAATTTAGATTTAAGAAGAAAAGATAGGTTAAAATCAAATGTGTGTGGTCAAGATGTTAAAATTATTAAGAATGACCTAATTCATTGTTTACATCTCAATAATGACAATGATGATGAAAATTTACTAAACATGAATAGGTTAGAGTTATTTCAATAATGGTTTTTAAATTGAATCAAGAAGAGATATGCTAGTTATTCAAATTTCTTTGTTAGTTAGGATGTTACATAAAATAGTTAATTCATGTGTTCTACCTAAAATTGGAAGCAAAACATACATTTTTTTAGATGAGGCAAAGATTATGTTAGGAATAACTAAAGGGAAGAGTATAGACGTGGCAAATAAAATTTTGAAAATTTTGTTTGAGAATAAAGGAAAAAGACCTTATGAAAATCTTATTTTGCTTCTCTTGAAAGAGGAGAATATGGTTTCCAAAGGAGGATTATACGAGATTTCCTATCAAGAAAATTATTGAAGGGATCCTTCATCATATGATTATTCATGTTTGGAGAAAGGTTTAGTTCTCTAGAGATTGCATAGTATATATGGATCATAGATATTTTGGAAGAGATATTCCAGAATAGATGTCTACTATGTAAAGAGGAGCAATCTTTAAAAAGAAAAAGAAAAAGGATGAAGAGGAACTTCTTAAAAATGGTAGGAAAAGGAAAGGAAAAGAAAAAGTTAGTGAAAAATAAAGAAAGATGACGAGGAAGGTTGGCAAGGGAAATTTGGAGATTAGGAATGAACCTATAATTGGATTGGACACTTCTACAAACACTTTAGTAGAAGCTATCTAGAAATCCTCTATTCCTAAGAAAAATGATTTTGAAGCTGGAGCTAGCAATGAAGTGATAAATCTAAAAAGAAGGATTTTAGATTTAGAAAACTTTGTAAATAAAAGTTTTATAGAGATGAAATCCATGAAGGAATTAGTCACTCCCAAATCTAGTGAAGAAAAATCTGATGAACAATTTTCACTAACTCTAACTAGTACTGAACATAGTTCTCCAAAGACACCTATTTAAGAAGATCAATAAGATCTTAATAATGAAACTGGAGACACTACTCCCATGCATGAACAAAACATCGCGACTCCACATGTATAGCAAGGTTTTCACTAAAGTGATGGGATTAAGATCTTGGATCAAGCTAAGCAAGAAAAAAGAAAGCTATTTAAGAACTTGATCATAAATTCGTTCCTGAACCCATACAAACCACTCAAATTGAACCTCCTACTAAACAATCTATTCAACCATCTCCTCTTACTGAACCAACTAAACCACAGCTAACTCTAGCTCCTACCAAAACCAATCCTAATCTTGTTGAAAAGGAATTTGAAGAAGTACAAGTTCAAAAACAACTAAAGAGAAGAGTCAAGATAATTGCTAGAAAAGTTGTCAAGCTACCATAGAAGAAGAAGAAGAATTTATTGTTTTTCTTTACACTAATATTTGTTAACTGTTTTAGTTTAAAGACTCATGCTAATCATTGTTAATTGTTTTACTTTTAAAAACTCATGTTAATCATTTGATTTTAACTGCTAGTCTGTATAATTTATCTTTTCAATGATGCTTTATGCTTTTGGATATTTTTTTGTTGATTGCTCATTATTAATTCATGCTTCTATAACTTATAAATTTATATCACATAATGAGGGGGACTAATATATATTACTTGCCTGATAACAAAAAAGGAGAGAAGGAAAAGTTAGTGATAAATCTATTTTCACAAATGTTTAATATCTTATATAAGAATTTATCACTAGAGAAAAGCTTTGTTATCATCAAAAAGGGGGAGAATGTTGAGTTCTCTGAAAAAAAGTTTTAATGAGAATAAAAAAGTCATAAGATATTTAATAAATTTGTTTTAATTGTATTAAACAAAAGTGTTCATTCTCACAGACACTTAAAAACATAGTAGGTTACAGACACTTCATCTAATAATTAGCAAGATAATCTATTAAACATAGATGGTTTAATATAAAAGTTTTAGTAGACACTTAAATAAATAGTTTGATACATCATTTTTTGGAATGCATGCTCATATAATTGTTATCTATCTTCAATACAAGTTTGATTTATTTGATTTTATTTGAAGCCCTAGTTCAACTAATTAAGTGTATTTAGGTACTACATTTAAGGAGGATTAATAATTCATGAGAATTTTCTTTGAAGTCTATTTCATGAGTATTCAAAGTAATTTTACTAATTGTAGTAGATACTATTTTTTATTTTATAAAAGGTGTTTGATCAAGACATTTAAAGATTTATCTCGATGTAAATATCAACCAATGAAGAACAAGATAAAAATAAGTATAACAAATATGGTTATCAGCTGAAGATTATTCGCATAAAGAGGGATCTTCTGCTTTGAAACAAAAGTTTATCTATATGAGGTTGTTAAGAAGTCAGATGAAGATAAATATCAACAATTTCAATCATTAGCAAAATCAGTTATATGATCGAGAAGTTTCAAGTTTGAAATATATATGAGATTTTCAAACTCCACAAACATAGAGATATTAATCTTATCCAACAAAGAAGTTGTTAGAAGATTCTATGAAAGTTCGAAGGTTTCTATCACTCAAGATTTCAAGTTCAAAGAAGAAGATATGGAAAAAAACAGAGATGGTATGAAAGAACAAATACATTTACAATTCTTTGATTTCCTCGAGCTTAAATTAGAGAATTTATATTTTCTCATTTTTGTACCAATTTTCTTTACTTTTCATATAAAGTTTAGCTTAAAAAGTGAGGTTACAAGAGTTTTGTAGTCAATGATTAGTCGATTGAAAGGCTAGAAAAATAAAGTAAGAGTTATTGATGTTTATAATATTTCTTTGCTATTGGACTAGTAGAACAACTGGTGTAAAAAACCAAATCCCCAATAGTGAAACTAAAAGAGGGGACTAACTTAATAGAAGGAATCTCTATATATCGTTGTCTTCTTTATTTTTTAGTGCACATTATTTTCTATCATTTTCTTTTTGCTCGTCATGTACATTCGTTATCTGAAAAAGAAATTTAAAAAGTGTTCATTTTATTAAAATTTGGTACAAAAATCTAATTTACAATGTAAAATAAATATGAATTTAAAATTAAAAAAAAAACTTTACACCAAATTCAAAAATCACAATAGTGAACATTTTTCTATTTTATAATATGAATAATTGATTTTTTTTCATTTCATTATTTTTTAATTATAAAAATCCATGTCTAATACGATACACATTAAACATAATATGAGAGAGTTGTACTATCTAATTTTCATTTTATTATACCATCTAGTTTTTATTGCACTGCCATATTTTACTAACTAAATGCTATTTGAAAAAGAGAATTGCCTGTGCATGTTTGAGCCCTCTACATAAGAAAACCTAAGATAATTCCATTAAAGGCTTCTTCTCTGAAGCTTAACTTTTCCATAATAACCCTCTTTCTATTTTCATCAACATTTGGGGGAGAAAACTACCTTATAGTTCTTAGACCTGACCAGGAAGTGAATATGAGGTATACAATCAACATTTTTGGGAGTTGCTTTTGCAATAAAGATAATCATTAGCAAAAAAAAAAATAGATGAGAAAAATTTAGCCTTAATCCTCTCATTTTTTTAAAGGGATTAATGTCCATTTTGAATAACACATTCAATCAGTCTACTAAAAAATTCTAAACAACATATGAAGATATAAAGTGATAATGAATCACTCTAACTTACACAAAAGATAAAACTTTTTTCATGCATGGATCCATTCAATGGCACCTCCATTGAAAAAGCATTTAGACAAAAAATTTAGCTCTAATCCTCCCTAATATGAGAGTTACCTAAGATGGATGAATTAAGGAACTTAGCAACTGCCTTAATCTAATTGTTAACTTTTGTATATCTTTGGAATAGAGAGATTTGGATATTGTGTAGCATAGTCTTTTAATACGTGGAAATGCATATTCATATTTATCTGGAAGTGGGAAAAGAAGAAGAAGAAGAAGAAGAAGATAAAACAAGCAGTTTTCATATTGAAATTGGATATTTTTTTGGATAATTTGCAAATACATTTTCTTACTTTAAACACACTTAATCCTCTCTTTTTAAATTTAAACCTTTAATACTTTTTTTTTAGAGCTTTTATAATAGATTTCTACATGATCATTTTGCTATAACTTTTGGTATTTTTTATTACTTTATTTATGAAAAAAATACTATAATCTATTTTAAAAACACATTTTTTAGACATCTAGGGATGTAAACATTAAATTTTAAAATTATAAGAGATAGACACAAATTGAATAAGTATAAGAGGTATATTTATACGTTATCATATTCTTTTATGAAATATATATCTAATTTATTGGTACGGTATATTTAGAAAATGTTCCAAAGCAAATGCCACCCACTTTTCTCTCTCTATCAAAGATGGCCCTAGCTTGAGAAATCTTAGTCATGCAACTCCTTCGTACTTAATTCTATATATTTTAAAATGTATGAAATGGAACATCTTTCATCATTTTGTAATCTAATTGAGAATTGGGTGCTCGTAAAATATTATCTTTTTCGTTATTTCTTATTCATTTTTGCTATTCGAGACTTAAGTATTCTTTGAATTGCTATAGTACTTTCTTAGTAATTTTCTTTATAATATTGTTTGAGAATTGGGTTTTCTTAGAATTTTCTTCTACTTTTCACTTTTTAGTCTTATAGAACTATAGGATAGTTGGGTTTACCATTGAATTGTCCTGCTTTATATAATTTTTCAACTAATTTGGGATATGGGTTTTTTTAAATATAGAAATATGTAGCAATACTCATTTTAAAATGCTAAAAGGAGAATGGTAGAATTAAAGTATTATTTGAATATTTAAATGAGAATGTTATACATATATCTAAAAATACTCTTAAAGCTAGTTTCAAGAAGATATTTAAGTGGGAAAGAAATAGGATCAAACACATGCTTATGGATTTTTCTAATAGAATTTTCTTAACATCTTATTTGTAGACATCAATAGCTATTGATTGATATGTATCTATAACGGCAAATAAATTGGGTCTTATTAAAGAGGATTTTGAGTTTTGCATATGTATTGCCTCCACAAACAAGCTTTGCATTAAATAAGAAAGCAATGGCTTTGTTAACTGATTAGAGTATTGAAAATAAATTATTTTACATGACATTGGATAATGCTATTGCTAATAATCTTTTTGTAAGTTTATTAGACAAGCAAATTATCTTGTTATGAAAGTTATGAGTTTTTAAGTTTGTTATATTTGATAAGTTTTGATTGAAATTGTTGATTCAATAGTAATTTTATGTTAACTTTAAAGACCTTATGTAATTAATATTTGTAGAAATTAATTTTATTATTACCTTTTTGGCTTTTAATATGTAAGTATTTTACAAATTTATTAAAAAAAATAATTGATAAACAGGTTCAACTCGAGCGTGAGATACATTTATTAAACGGGTTAAGTCATAAGTTTAGATTTTTATGCATAATTAATAAACAAATCATGTCACAAGTTAAGAATTTTTAAACATGAATTCATTTAGACACAGATATAGATATGACACAATAACACAAATTATCAATCCTAATCACGGGTGAGGCCTAAGATTGAGCAAATGGAAGATGAATATGTAGTCCTAATACATGTAATAAAACTGACTAGGATGCTAGTTATGTATGTAAGATAGGTTGTGATATTCCTCAAATGGAGTGACAAAACTCTAATTATCAAAATAACTTTTCTGAACAATTGATTCAATGGAATTTTAAAGTTAAGCACATTCAATGGGAAGTACTCTTGGAATGGGTGGCCTCACAGGAAATGGCTTTACACCAAGGCAAAACAAATGAGGTGTACCACACTAATGAGACAATACCTTGGTAAGTAGAAAAATGAGAAAATAACGGAAAATTTTGAAAAAAAAATAAAAATAAAAGAACGAATGGTAAAATGGAGAAAAGGGAATTATTTTTTTTGGGTGAAAACGATTCTTGAGTCCCCATGCATATAGATGAATATATAGAAGGACCCACGACTTGGAAAAAGTTTAATTTATTATATGTTTACATACCCATACCCCAATTTCAAGCGTCAGAGTCAATGTCGGATTAGTCCGTTGATCTAGAAAGTTAGAAGAGATATTGGATTGGTCCTTGGTCGGCTGAGTGCCATATCGTGGATGGCTTTGCACCACGACTCTACGTAATCCCACGATTGGTCTAAATCTAGCTTCATCGTTACTCTATGTTATATCTCTGTTAAAGGGCCGACTGGTCTTCTTTTCATGCCGACGAAACATAGAATGTCGTTAAGGGTCCACATCCAGCAGCACCGCAGGACCCACGAGAAAGATACAATTTTAGAATTAGCATCTATAAAATCATCGTGACCTCTATAACGTGTTTGCAGATTCCTATAGAGGGACATTATTATAGAAATCGATAGACAGCAGCAGCCAGCAGTAGTTCCTCACCAACAAAAAGAAAACAAAAACCCAAAAATTCGCAGAAAGAAACAGAAGACATCAAATGAAGAATCTCTTTGCCAAGCTTCATTCGCTTGCAAATGCTCATCAAAATTCACAGGTATGCATCTCTCCCGCTTTTTGTTTATATTCATCCAGCTATGCATCTGTCGAATGATGGACACAAGGGGACTAGACCCGGCAGTTGTCTGCCCTAGCTTCGCATCAAATTTTAGAAAATTTTCTAAAATAAACCTATTAATCTATTGATGTTAAAATTATGCCCTTCCCTTTTTTATTCTTTTCACACAACCGCTCACCCGTCAAAAATGGAATCCTAAAAACACTCATATGTTTTAAGGTTGTATTTAAAATGTTAGTCATGTGCTTGTAATGGCAGGATATTACAGAAAGCAGTTTCTGCAAATATTAGTGCCTAGGAAGCGGGAGCGAAATGGTTGGGCTCTTGGTTAGGTTAAAGGCCATTAGATTCGTAGCATCCCGTAAGCACGTGTGTCTCACGTGAATCCAAGCATTAATAGGTACAGGTGCATGACTTAAATGTGCATTTCCAATATACAAGTTAAGTTTTGATGATATAAAAATGTTGCTACAAGGTCTTTTCGGACACGTTTGATTTCATGTTGCTACGCACCCCCATTATATCAAGCATATATTATTACAAGTAATTGGCTACCCACCACAATCGTTTTTTATTACTTCGATAACATTTGCCTTAACAAATAACACAATTAAAAGAAGTGTTGAGAAAATTTATTAAAAATTATATGTTTAATAAGAATTAAACTCTTTTTTATATACTATTTAAATAATAAAATTAAAAAATATTATTTAATTATTTTAAATTTTCAACAAACTTTCTCCACAACTTAATGAGATTTCTACATTTAGTCAGAATATCATGTAAGGAACAAAGGTCCACTGCAATCCTTGACGGTGTGACCTGTATGGTGTTTCAGTATACCGAACCCCAAAACTGTCAACGAAAACTAAACCAGTTGTAGCTGAGCCGTTTACAATTTCCTTTCTTTATTATTTTTCAGCTATTACGTCGCGTTGCATGGTTGCCTATTCTTTACTTTCCTATACAGTTGGCTTTGTCTCTTCTACAATTGGGATTTATCAATAGGTGGCTAGTGTTTTTTACTATGGTAAATTGACTTAGTAGTGAACAGCTGTGGAGGATTATAAGTGTCCATTCCTTAGTCAAGTCTTTCATATTGTATTAGTTGAATTACTTGAGGTTCTTTACCTTAAAAACGTGTTCAAAAAAAAAAGAAAAAGAAGATTTCATGTCAAATTAGTTGAATTTGTCATTTCTTACTAGGGTAAGTGGATTTTAGCAGATTTAGGGTGGATAAAATAGAAATTCTTGTTCATATCCCACCCTATAAACATGGATTTTCAAATCAAAAGATTGTGATGTCTTGAAATGTAAATTATAAGCATTGCAAATGCAATGAATTTCGTTAAAAAGAAAAAAAGAAAAGCACAAAATAAAAACAAAATAAGATATATATAATATAAGTATTGACTTAATTAGAGATACGATCTAGACTTAATTGTCCACCTAAATTTTGATCTAAATAGTAGGTTACCAGTAGATCCAATCTAGTCGGATTTTAAAATTTGATTGCATTTATTAGTGATATATACATATGAAGTTTAATGGTAGCCCATTCCAAACTGATCCTGGATGGCTAAATGATGGACCATACCAATTATCGCAACCCATGAATGTAGCTTTAAAAATTTAATATCAAAACCTATCTTAGTGTAATGATACTCACTTTAAAACCTATATGAGTATGGACAAACGTTTTTTTTTTTTTCGTTTTTCTTTTTTTATTGGGGGCCTGGTTTAGGAACTTCCGTTCTAGTGAAAAAGGAATGTTTGGAGATCATCTTATCCAGATAATAAACATGTACGTGTTTCACGAACTATCAGTCAATGTAACATTATGCTTTCATATAATTGAATCAAGATTCCCCAATGTGCTCCACGTGACACAATAACTCCAACCACACATAACAATGTATGCACCACGGAATCTTTCTATGATGCTACTTTCATTAGTTGTAGTTACCAAGTTACCCTCGAGTTGTCTCATGTCTCAACTCCCCCAACATTACATACTTACAATTAATTTTCCTTGGTACATTCGAAAATTTCAGGAAGCAACATTATCACTGCCAGATATACTTTATGACGCAACGAATCACATAAAGAAACTACAAACCAGAATGGAGAGGATGGAAGAGAAGAAAAAAGGACCGCTAGGGTTTGAAAGGTCGAATGAGGATGTTATTGATGAAGTGAAGAAAGGGTCGGTAAGATCTCCTAGTATTAAAGTTCATGAAAATGGAAGCAGTGTGGAGGTTGTTTTGATTACCAACTTGGGTAAAGGGTACACGTACTTCAGCGAGATCATTCGGATTCTTCACGAGGAGGGCCATGAGGTGCTAAATGCCAGGTTCAACGTTGTCGGGGACACTGTCTTCCATACGTATCATGCGGAGGTACGAGAAATGTTTGCTCAATTTAGATATGCAATTAATTCTTCTTAAAGTTCAAATTCGCAAAATATATATATATATATATATAACATTAATCAATCAGGTACTCAGGCCAATTCTTCATTAATGATTAAACTGATCATGCCTGTACAGTATCGGGTCAATTAAAATTATATGTTTTTTTCTTATTTTGTAAACTTGATTAATATGCTATTTTATGTACATTTTGTATCATTATACAAGGATATATAAACCTTTTTAATATTAAAGTTAAATTGGATATGCTCCCCGGAGATTCATTAACATAATCCTACTATATTAAGGGACCAATGATCAAAACATATTCAAAATGGGGCTTGTGCCTTATGTATATAGGTATAAATGAGTCATAATGTAAATATTGATATAATAAAATGCCACAAATGGAATGTGGAGCGGAATGGAATGAAATGAAATAAAATAATATAATATATGTTATATCATATTTCTTTATTGACATAATATTGTGATTGACTATTTTTATTGATGCAAAGAGATTTTATGGCATGGTAAGATTTAAATGATAATATTCTATTTAGATAAATGTTTTTATTCTCATAATATACATTAATTAACACACATATTTATTAAAAATAAAGGCAATAAAAGTGTGGAGAAATTTTATAAAAAAAATAATCTTTATTATATTTTACCTTTTTACAATAAATTACCCTATTTTTTCTCTATTATTCATTCACCTAGTGTCCTATTAAAATCTCATGTATTATCCATATAATCCTAAAGCACCCTAGTTAAATTGTGCATCTAATTCAGATAATCCAAGCCAACCAACCCAAAATCCTTCTCTTTCGTCCATTTTAAAAATTTTCATCTAGGTTTAGAACCATTGGACTGAATAAAAGGTACAATCATACGCGTATTTCGTTTACTTTAATTTATCAAACAAAAATCCGGGGCCTAGTTGGCTATATATAAATTCTGAAAACGATGGGGCAAAGTTATTCGGCCGTCTAAGGTGGTACTTCCAAATACCAATTTGTGCATTTCAAACGAAACCTCCACCAAATACTTATGTTTACTTTAGTTGGAGGAGTATTTCAGAAAAGTTGATTTCCGACATTTTTAAGTCAAACCTGCTATCATTAACTTTAGCTATTAATTCTACAGCTATTTATTATTATTTCCACAGATCACTAAATATCTTCAACTAATATTATATGTTACTTATGCAGGTTGGATACCCTGAGGATTCTGAACCGACTGGCACGGCTTGGAGAATAACAGAAAAATTTCAGAATTTCGTTGACAAAAATGCCAACGGTTTATTTTGATATCATATTGCTTTTACTTCTAGTACTAGTTACGCAAGAGGAATTGCTTACTCTCATAGGAGTATTAAAAAAGCAATAATCTTACTGGCTTTTGAATGTTTAGTACATTTACATATGCTGACCTCGAGACAATGAAATCATTTGTTCCGCTTTATATACCATAGTTTGTTACTCGCACTAGAAATTTTTCACTTTAAATGTTTATGTCATTTTATGTGTTTATTTCGTTGTTTTATGCTTGTAGTTATCTTTCATTATATACCCTAACATTTATATGCTTGAATTTTTCATAGGACTGTAACCCCATTATTTCATTTATTAGACTATTTCGCCTAATTAACTTTATATTCATGTACTTCTGTTTACATATCTCTGTTTGGAACCTAAATACATATCTTTCTTTGGATCCACATCCACATTCAACGTCTTCTCACTCTCTATATTGCTATCTACATTTGCCACACTTCAAGCACTTTTGACTCGATTATATCCACTACAACAATTTTCAGTTTATGTGACGAATCTAATAGGACACAATAACATAACCCGTAAGATAACAAACCCTAATAAGATACGATAATATACGTATTGATAAACTTAGTTTAAAGGGACACATGTTTAATAAAACTTGGTCTCACGTTCTTGCCCGCCATTCTTTCATTTTATTTTATATTTTCTTTTCCATTTCCCCCACAAGGTTCCCTCTCTCTCTTCCCCTTTCCCATTTCAAAATGCTTTAATTTCTTTAATTTCCTCCTTCTCCATCATTTCTTTTCTCTAGTTTCTTTCTCAATCACATACTTTCCTTACTAGAGCTATACCAAACCCCAATATTATTTTATCCTAGTCACTCCTCTCTTCTTCAACCCTAAGTCAAGGTTATCCCAACCAAATCCTACCACTCACTTCCTTAATCCTCTATCCTCTATCTTTATTCTCCAATTCTAAATTCCAAAAGCCTCTTTCCCTCTCCTCTGCACAATGGAAGTTCCTACACTCGTCCACTCCACTTCATCATCAACAATGCGTTATTTGGAAGACGCTTAGGCTAGGAAGGGGTACAATTTGGTGTTTAGTGTAGGGTCCATGTATTTGAACTTGAAATTGGTGTCGAGAATGTTTATATTGGAGGGTTCTCCATTCACCCACAACACTATACAATGTTGTTGCAATTTTCTTCCAAGAAATGGCTGTAGTTTAACTGTCATTTCATTGGCTTTGCTCAGGTCTCCCACACTAGTAAATTAGTGTTTCAATTTGTTACTCAATATTTGTCATTTTAATTTTGTTATTAGAAGTCGTATAGGAATTCTGTATAAGATCAAATGTTTGTTAGAGTTTAGTGAATAGAAAAAACAAAAAATCTAAAACAAGGTTCTTACTTTGATAATTAGTTCATTACTTACTATGATTCTTTACTTAGTTGTTCAAAAAGATTTCTTTTTGGCTTGTTGGTATGATTGTTATTTGGAAATTGTAAGTAGATCGATATACTTTGTTGACCCAAATTGACAATAATGGATATGATGGCTTTATCATATACTTCTCTTGTAATTTTGTCAACTCATATTTAGAGGGTGTAGCTCTTGGACACAAAATTTCTAATAAGGGAATTGAAATAGATAATGCAAAAATTGATATAATCGCAAAATTACCAACTCCTACTTCGATTAAGGCTATTAAAAGTTTTTTAAGACATGCAAGATTTTATAGAAAGCTCATTAAGGACTTTTCTAAAATTGCTAGGCCTTTACTCAAATTGTTAGAAAAAGATGTGCCTTTTAGATTCACTCAGAAATGCCTAGATGTGTTCAACACATTAAAAGAAAAATTGACTAATGATCCAAAGTAGTCACACTTGATTGAACTCTCCCGTTCGAACTAATGTGTGATGCTAGTAACTATATAGTTAGAGTAGTTCTAGGACAAAGGAAGATTTCTAGCCAATCTACTATGCTAACAAAACTTTGACAAATGCTCAAGAAAATTATACTACCATAAAAAAAAAAAAAAGAATTATTGGTCATGGTCTTTGCATTTGAAAATTTTCAATCGTATTTAATCTTGTCCAAAGTTATTGTTTATACTGATCACTCTGCTCTACAATATCTATTGAAGAAATTAGAAGCTAAACCTCATTTACTTAGGTGGATTTTGTTATTGCATGAATTTCATGTGGAAATAAGAGATAAGAAGGGAGGAAAAATTTTGGCAATAGACTACTTATCGAGATTAGAGAATCCAAACTTAGAAAGATTAAACCAAAAGAACATCAATGATGAATTCCCAGAAGAATGACTCTATCAACTTCAACAAGTAAGAGAATCTGAATTTCCTTGGTTTGTTGATATAGCAAATCATCTAGCTACTAAAATCCTACCAAAGGGACTTTCTTATCTACAAAAGAAGATATTCTTTTCTAATTTAAAGTACTACTTTTAGGAGAAACCATACTTGTTTTGAGTGTATGTAGATTTGATAATTCGAAGATGTGTTTCTCATACCAAAGGGTGGTAAATTCTAGGACATTGCCATGCATGGTCAACTAGAGGACACCACAACACCAGCAGAACCACTCAAAAGGTACTAGAATCAGGTTTTTATTAGCTTATCCTATTTAAAGATGCCAACAAGTATGTTCAATTATGTGACAATTGCCAAAAAGCAAGTAATATATCCAGATGGGATGAGATGCCTCAAAACTCTATACTAGTCTACGAGGTATCTAACATATAGGGGATTGACATTATGGGACCTTTTCCAAGTTCTTTTGGTAACAAATACATTCTGATAACATTTTACTATGTATCCAAATGGGTTGAGACCCTAGATTTAATGACAAATGATGATAGAGTAGTTACTAAGTTCCTAAAAAATTTATTCTCACATTTTTTCACCCCTAGAGCAATAATAAGCGATAGGGGCACACACTTCTACAATCAACAAATTAAGAAAAATACTTCAAAAGTATAGGGTTACTCATAAGATAGTGACCCCTTATCACTCCCGAATAAGTGGCTAAGTGGATGTAACTAATAGAGAGATAAAAAGAATTCTGGAAAAAACAATGTCACCTAATCTCAAAGATTGGGCAATAAAATTGGATGATGCACTCTAGGCTTATCAAACTACCTATAAAACCTCCTTAAGAGCAACACTTTATAGACTAGTATATGAAAAGCTTGCCACCTACCGATTGAAATTGGACATAAAACTTATTGGGCACTTAAACTAGTAGACTTTGACCTTGATTCTGCAAAAGAAAAAAAAATCAATTGAATGAATGGCGAGCTATAGCGTACGAAAACTCTAGAATTTACAAAGGCTGAACCAAGCTTTATCATGATCAAAGGATTAAACAAGACAAGCAATTCCAAGAAGGCAATCAAGTGTTGCTATAAATCTCTCACCTCTAATTATTTCTTCGAAAACTCAAATTGAGATGGTCTGGACCATTTATAGTTACAAAAATCTACCCTTCTATGGCTGTCGATGTTTCGCATCCACAAAAAGGTACACTCAAGGTCAATACCCAAAGACTAAAAATCTATTTAGGAGGCAAGTTTGATAAAGACAATAGGGAGGAGTTTCTTCTCTACCCCACCAAAACATAAAAGAAGTAACATGCATTGAGCCAACAACATTAAATAAAAGCACTCTTAGGAGACAACCTAAGTATTAGCTTAGTTTTTTCGATTAGTTTTCCATAATTTAGTTTAGTATAGTTAGATTTATTTCCATTTTTTTATTATTGTTTTATTTACACTTAGTTACTTCAAAAAATTACATTTGATCTTTGTCTTGTGAAAGTATGTGTGTAGGATAACAGAAACACCAAAAAAAAAATTGAAGAACAAGGAAACCAAAAGAAGCTACATGATCGAAGAACATGGCCATGCCAAATTGCATGTAAGCTGCATGATCATGCCTAGGAATACATGGTTAACATGCCTAATAGCACAACTATGCTACTAATCGTGTCAATAAGCATGTTTAATTACATGATAAGATTTTTCAAGCAATTATTCATGTAGTTCGACTTGTTCTTGTAACTTTTCCTACTTAACTAAGTTTGCTACATAAAGAATAGGCTATTATATGTCGTTAAAAGTACCCCTTTTTCATGCAAGAACCATGCTACTCAAACACACGCTAAAGAAACCACAGGTTGATACAATTAGCACGAGTTTGTAGCAAGCAAGTCATATAACTACTCAATCCATGCTTCAATTCCATAGCTTAAGCCATAAGAAACAATATTCCCAGATCAAGACTTAACCTTTCAAGCAATTGCTTTGCATCAACTGGGATGTCTTGTAGTAGGCTCGCTTGGCTAACGAAGTTAGGGCTTGATTAGCATTATAGGGTAAGATTGGCTATTTAGTATCTAGGAGCCGACATTTGTTGAATTATCCCCTGAGTTTTTTACTACATTTCAGTTGACTTAGGAGTCTACCAACTAAAACAACGACAACAGGACCTAGTTCTGAAAAGATGATAACACTTACCGTATGAGTGTTACCCGATTCTCCATTATGATGGGAGTATATGATGAAGAGTTCAACCGTACCAATGAATATGCTACACCGCCAACTAAGATGCCTTAAGGACTAATAGAGATTAGATATTGGTGTCAAATTAAGACCAAGGGTCTTTATATACCAAAAAAATCCAAAGAGTTCACACTACACAACCTAGCCCACAAGTACCTTCATTGATTACTTGCACATACATTAAGTGAGAGGGGACATAATTTTGGAGTTATAGGTACTACTGATGTTTATTACTATATATTATTATTGAAAGGCATCCCATTCATTTGGGGGGTTGCCTAAGTTAGATTTTTTAAAATCCAATCTTATAATTCACAAGTTGGTTCTATCCATATTGGCTAATATATTACGGGATTAGTAAAACAAATAGGTATTTTCGATAACTTACCCCCGATGAAAATAGGTTGTGCAATGAGCCCGGTACAAGTTAAATTGTTGAAAACCATAGGGATGTTACCTAAAGATGCCCCATATATACAAGCTCTAGCAAAATAGGAAGAGGAAAAATATGGTATACTACTCTCATTAGGTCTAGGTAGTTCATCTATTACTCATTCTGATGATATAGCTAACATCTCACATATGATGCACTAGATATTGAGCATACAAAAGACCAAGCAAAAAATACTAGATGATTATTATAGGGAATTCCAAGGGAATCTTGGGGGAATGAAGCGAAAAGTTAATAGGATAGAAACTTTAATTGACCTTCTATTGACTCATAGTGGAATATAGACTCCACCCTCTAATGATGATGATAATGTGTATATTTTGCAGATTTTGATGAGGGTGATGAAGGTGATGATGGGGATGAGGCATGAGTGTAGTTGTGTTATTTTTCTTTTTCTATATTCTCTATTTGATCTGTAATAATGAAAAAGACTTGTGTAATCAAGTTCAATAACCAGGTATAGCTATTTCTTTCCTTTTATTTTGTTTTTTCTCTTTCATTTCATCTTGTTGCTTTTTTTTTTTTTTTTGTTAGGAACTTTACTTCTTTAAAAGTTAGGAATTAAGCTTCAAGTCTTTGTCAAGATTTTTCCAAACTATTTATGAAGGTTTTTTTTCTTTAACTTATTTCTTTCCCACATGAATTACTTTGGTTATTTTGATATTTTACTTTGTACATTGGGGACAATGTGCAACTTTAAGTATAGAGGAGAGGAATAATATAAAAACCTTAAGTTTTACTTTACCAAGAAATTACTATAGGGTAATTTATCTCTCTTAATAGTACTAAATAAATAAATTGCATTCATAATTTGGTGGATACTTCTTTCAAACCCTTGATATTATTACCTTTTCATTGATAAACTTAGAATACTTTATTAGAAGTGAATTGTGAGATCTCTATAAATCAAAGCTACATGTCATTTAGGCTTAGAATTTAGAAACTTCAAATTGGAATAATATTACTAATCAAGGATAGAGAATTCGGGTTTTTAAATTTACTTTAATATATCCCTATCTCTTAAAAGTTCTTATGAGTATTATGATATCAAATAACTGAACTATCAAAATTCGTCTTTTGAAAGCTCTTCCTATAAATTAAAAGCTAGAAGATAAAATGAAATAAAATAAATAAAGTTTAGTAGTGGACCTCATTCACTTAAGCAATTAAGCCTGTGGGGTGCCCTTCAGGGAATAACACATGTTGACTTGAGTAATGAGCTCAAGATCATCGACGTAAAGCTCACTACAAGGGTCAAGAGAAAAGTTCAAAAAAACTAAACTAATTAAAATAAGTAATGGAATTAATGGAGGTTCAAATAAGTATCTTAAAATCTAGTTGCGTAAGATCGTCTAATCTAGGACTTATAGACTAATGAAATTGCTCCATGCTTCTTAAGAAGAAAAAAAAAACTCCCAGTAAATATAAAAATTAAAGAAGGATTTTCAAGGGATAGATGGCATAAACGTTTGTTTGACGTCCTGGTATTTAAAGAGATGAAAAAGAGGAAATATATACCCTAGTTAAGTGGATAAAATTTTGAAAACATTTTTCTTGATTGGATAATATTTAGTAGATTTTAGGTTTATAATTTTTTGACTAAATAGCATGATAAACTTTGAAATTGCATAAATTAACTTTTGAACTCTAATATTTAGTGTTTGCAATGAATTGAACATGATTGGGTAGAAACATTGTTGAGGGTAAATAATTTTTATGACAAATGTAATTTGTTGAAGTACGAATTTAGTGATTATTATTTAAGATAATTGGTTAAGTAAACTGAAAAAAAAATCGCATTGATCTTTAAAGGATTATCTTTTCTTGAGGATAAGCAAAGGTTTACATGTGGGGGAATTTGATAAATATTATAAAATACTTATTTATAATATTTATAATAATATTTTATTTAATTCTCTCATATTTTGGATGGATGTTGCACTTAACCATTCTATCTATTGATTTCAGAGCTATGAAATGTAATTTTAAAATAAATAGGTGAAATTTAGAGAAAAAAATATAAAAATTACAAGATCAAGAAGCATGACACAATCCATGGCACGGCCGTGTTTGAGGCCATGTTAAGCAAAGTATGAATCGAACATTTTAGAGAAGTCGTGCAAAGGTACATGGTCAAGTACATGCTCATATTGAAAGGCATGTTGAAAACAATTTTTGAATATTTTCGAGATAGAAGGATACACAAGTAATAGTATGACCATGCTCTATGTGTGCTAAGTAATAATTCAACTTTTAAGTTTAATTTTACTTTCCTAAAGTGCATTTCATTCGAAAGATTTAATGTCCTTCCATAAGAAGCTAAATATCCTATTTCCTAAAGAAGTTATTTTTTCCCATTAAAACAATATTTCCTTATGAAGATTCTGTTTTGTTCTAGAAAATTAAAACTTTTCTAAATAGGCAATAATTAATGGCTATATAAGAAGTAAGAAATTCCAACAAAGGAGTAGAGTTGTAAATTAGTACTAGCATAGTGATAGAATTTATTATTGTTTCTATTTTATTAATATTCTTCTTTATGCACTATTTTTATATTTTCACATTTAATTTCAATATGTTGCTATCTTAATTTTCTTTTATACTTAGATAAGATGAACCCTAAGATAAACATATGATTATCTAGTTTTTTATTCAATAAAATTATTATTATTCTTTTAATCTAATTATGTGTTTTTTATTATTTTCAAATTAATATTGTTGTTGTATTAATTTGATGCCTAATATCTTATATAGAGATCGAGAGATCTTATACTAGAATAGATTTAATATAATTAGAATGAGTTGCACATAATCTTAGAGATAGGATGACATAAATATTATAACTTAGAATCAAACTTAATAGTGGAATTTACAAAATGAAAGTAATGCGATTTTAAGGATTTTAATTAGGAAAAAATTCCAATTAATCAATCTAGAATTAAGAATTAGTAGACTTAAAAGAGTTATTGGTCCAAATTAAGAATTCACACTATCCAAGAATACAATAATAAAATTCAATAATAATTAATTAATTACATTAGTAGTTTTATGGGGAATTCAATATTCAAGTATGTTTTTAATGATTGTTGTTTTCTTTAATTTATTTGTTGCTTTTTCTATTTACTTCACTCGATTTTACATATTAAATAATAGAAGAAAGGTTAACACCAATAATCATAGTTCTTGTGAGATCAATACTCGATATTATTATCTACTATACTATAGAATCGATAAATATATTTGTCTATAGACTTAAATTACTAAAATAGTCCAATATCTAATGAAAAGAAAAATAAAATGACTTTCACAATATTTTAAGGCATTATCACTTGCAAATATTATGCCAATAGACAAAAACAAAGTAACAAGCTCATTTGGTGCAAAGAAATACAAACCACGGTCAAATCTTATTTGCTTTCGATGACAAGATGGATGTATCCAAAGAAAAGATAAATAGATAACTTTTATATTGACATGGGAACTGAATAAGACATGTTTTGTCTTTTTAGGCATAGAATCTAGTGGCACAAAAATGCACCATCCAATACCAAATACAAATTTTACAAACCTTCTATTACAAATTGTAACCATAAATGAATAGAAAATGGATTGCTCAAGGTATAGCCTACAAGTTTACGAATAACAAGAGAGTCCTACCATACAAACCTTCTGCCAAAACAACCATATTGGCATCAATTGCTTACATGGACAAAACCAAAAACGATCTCATATGCAGGAATCAAATAATACATTTAACTACAAAGAGCCCAAACTAACAAAAATCGTCAAAGCTTTACAACTACCCAAATAATAAACCTCATAGAACATGCAACAAAGAGAGAGTTCTACCATATACATCATATGCCTATTTTTATTACTTATATGTGTCTACACAAAAGCATAGAGAGATTGTTTGTTTTCATGGCAAAATTAAAACAGAATCATAGATTCACTAATCATCTAATGCATTAACTAAAAATAAAATAAAATAAATAAAATAAAAACCTAAATTAACCAAACAAAACAAACAATACCAAATCATGAACAAAATAAGCCAAAATTGACTCAAAGGCAGAGTGTGTTCTTTTGCCGGAGAGTTGTGGCTCCCAAGAAAAAAAAAAAGGAAAAGGAAAAGAAAACCCATTACAAGCAAATCCAAATGATATCTCAACATTTACTATGATATGAAAATCACATGGACGTACCAAATTTAATTAAAAAAAATGAAAAAACATTGAGATTTTCGCTTGCGTCTTTCTCAATTTTTTTAACAGACCTTGATGTAATTTATTGAATATAAGTAGGAAAGGAACAATAAAGAAAAAAAAATTAATTGAGACTCACCAGTATGCAAAAGGTCGATGAATACCACGACCAAAATAAAGAAGATCTGTTATTTGAAGTACACTAGTCAAAATCAAAGAAGATCTCTTATTTGAAGTACATTAGTCAAAATCAAAAGTTGAATTGAAAAAAAAAAATTATCAATTTTACTGTGTAAATGGGAAAGCAATTCAGTACCTGCTCTTGCATCCACAAAGAGACGATTGAGAGTGAAAACCATGGCCAGTATGTCAAGAGATAAGAGAGAGTTTAGAGAGAAAAATCCGGAGATAGCAGAGTGGATGGAGGGAACGTGAAGAAGAAAGAAGACTAATTTTGGGGGCATCCAACGGAAAGACACTCGCTCCGACGGCTTCTTCATTGGGAGGTGTAAAACCTAATTAAATTGTTTTTTTTAAGGTAGTAAATTACCGCGGGAAAATCCTGCCATTTGTGTGTAACAAGTTCTCTGCTGGGTAAGGAATAGAAGGCTGAATGCATATTCCAATATTATTTTGCCAATAAACTCTCAAAATTTCATCACCAAAAGGTATTATGCCCATAAAATTAAGGTAGTTGCCAAAGAGTTCGTTGCCATAAATATAATTTGAAGCAGTGTAAGAATTAAAAATTAATAGTCTCAAAAGAGTTATTAATTTAATTTAAAAATCCTCACGGTTTAATCAAATTAAGAGAAGATTGATAAAATCAATTATATAGTTTCCCTAGGGAATTTAATGTCTATGTAATTTTTATATTCTTTTATATTTTAATTATTTTTGCTTATCAGTTTAGTTTAACAAAGTTAGTTTAGTTTAGTTTAGTTTTAATTTAATTTTAGTAGTTTTAATTTATATACTTAATTTAAAGGTTAGATAATAAAGAAAGAAGAAAAGTGCTGATAATTAAATTGTCTCTATAAGTTTGACCTAGTGTCACTAGTAATATATTATATGTGCAACCTAAGGCACTTGTTAATAAGAATACGCTTTTGTTTTAAAATAGGTAGTAAGTTTACACGTATTATTAGACACTTGCAATTCTAATGTTCATTGTATTTGTGCAGCTTGGGTCCAAGATTTTTACCTTTTGATTACTTTTTATGTTAATTTAACCAATTTGTCTTTACTATTTTAGTGCCTTTTTCCTTTCTCCTATAATATGTTGGTGACTCTTGGTACGATTTTTCTTATATAGCGCATGGATACGATTTTTCTAGCTCTAATTGGGAACACCTATTTATTTGATTTGTGAATTATATTGAAAAACGCGCCTTAGTATTCTTTTGCTAATAGTGTTTAAATATTTGTATTGCTTTTTTCTTTTTTATCAAAGAATGCTTTTGGTTCTTTGCAATGATCTTATACACGTTGTCGCATATAGTTCTTGGTAATACTTTCTAGTGGCTTTATTGATTGCTAACAGCTTCCCTTATATTCTATGTGGTCACTAGAAAGTGCGTCCTTTTTGCCAATTTTTTCAAAGTTGTATGACTTGTTATATTACTAGAAGTCCTAGATCATTGCATGAAAGCCAAAATATAATTACAAGAAAGGTCATCAAAGATAGATGAAAAAGGATGGTCATTACTTTGTAATTTTAGGTAGTGGGACAATGCTCCTTGATGGAGAATGGCAATACATCGAAATACTCAAACGATAGATTCCTACAGCTGGTGGAACTCTAAGGATTGCACTCGATATAGGATGTAAGTTAGAAATACTTATTAAGTGCCCTTTCCGAGTTGTCTCTGTTGAATGTGTTGTTGAGTTAGATAATGTGATTTGTTTGTTTTAGGTAGCCGGTTTTTGGGGATCTCTCATATTTGATGTCATTCTAACGGCTTCATTTGCTCCAAGAGATTCAAATAAAGCATAGATACAATCTGCAAATAAAAGAGGAATTTGTTGTCACACTTAGTACTCACAAGCTTCCATTTCCTACCTTTTCCTTCGATATTGTTCGCTGCACTCGAGTTCTTATCCCATCACTAGACAATTAATTTCATTTTTGTTGAAGTTGATGATGGAACTGGGAAAGCATAAAGAGATCTTGAGGGAGCTTTGTGTTGAGCTAGCAAAGGTGAAAGCCTATAGAGCAAAATCTTTCGTAGGTAACTGGTTTTTTGTCATATTGTGTCGCACGATCTGGTCTTTTCTCTCGTTTTTTGGGGCCACACCTAGTAATATCATGGTATTATTTGATTTCATAGCCATCTTATATGGAAACTTAGGTTAGTATATGTAGATGTTATATATGATCGAAGCTCAAGCTAATATATTGTAAACCAAAAAATATGAAAATAAATAAGTTTTATTTAACGAGGCATTGATATATTATTGCGGTTATGTAGGGAGCAATATAAACTTTTAACTCTAGACTATATAAGCCCTCACATAACCCTATTGTCCTCTTTTCTGAATTTTGCTCCTCTCTACAAACAACGCTCAAACGGGTGATCAAAAAGTTCCTACCGATTAACTCAATATGTAGAGTCCATAAGATAAGTGTTAATCTAAAGTAGATTGTGGTATGCCCTCCTATGCTAATAAGTGTTTGACTTAAGGATGGATTTACATTATAGCTCAGACGCAATTAAGGTAAGCAAATTTAGGGGTGTGGGTGATTGGAGCAACTTTAAAATCGAACGAGCAATTTAACCAAATAAGTTGATCTTTTTATACTAAACTTTATGAATTAAACAACATTATGTATTGGATTAAAAATAAGGAAGAGATGGGTGAGGATTAGCTTGAGAAAGTGGACAAATTGTAAAGGAATCAAGCCTTTATGAGAATTCAGAAGGGTACACAACCATGTATTTTCCTATGGTGAAAATAAGGGTAAATTGTGAAAAATATGATACACACCCATGTACCTACTCGTGTCGAAATATAAAGCCAAATACATGACCGTGTACTTGAGCGATTCAAAAGGCCTTGACACATAGAAAGGTACATGGCCATGCACACGGCCGTGTTCCTACCCTTGCACTTATACATAGCCACATACACAACTATGTTATCCTTTAAAACGTCCAAAATTATTCTTTTTCCCTATTTCTTAAATTTTGTAAAATCTAAAACCCTTTTGCATCAAATAAAGTCATCAAGAAGGGAAATCATTAACCCACACTTAGAATTACAAACCAGGTGAATCTAGATAGACTTATAAGTTAATGTTAAGTTAGTTCTTTGTGTATAATGAGTTATATTAAGGTTCGCAGTTACCATTTTAGTGATCTCAAAATAGTTCCTTTAGGTTGTGACTACCCTGTTTGTGTAAAATCATCATAATTGGTTTAGCTTATTCTGTCAGCTGAAAGCAGGGTTAAAACTTGCAATATTGTAGATTTTGTTGTATTTGTCATGACACAATTTGTACTATCTCGTTATAAGCCTTTAAAAGCACTTTCTATAGAAACATACTTCTAATTGGGAATGCAGCTCCAGTTGAGTCACCCAGAATATTTTACTCAACCATCAGTTCCTAAGCTGACCTTATTGTTGCTGTCAAAACTCAGGGAACTTTCTATTTAGAAACTTAATTTTTTACATACTATAGCATGGGATTTGAACCCATTTGTTAAAAAATGTAATTTTATTTTATGCTACTTCTTATGTGGCTTATATATGTTTTTCTTATCAAATATGTTACACCATCGGTGATGCATTGATAATTTGTCTTAATATTCTAAATTATCATTCTAGATATAGTTTCTACTTATGTGCAAGATAGATACAGCTAGTAGTAATTTTGAATGTTGTTCTCTCATGAAGTAGTGTATTTTCAAAGACCATACTTCTTGGCCAGAAGCTTTTAGATTGTTGAATGGTATTGATTGCATGAAATGAGTCAAAGTGAAATACTAGCATGGAAAAGAACAACTTTCGTTAAAGTTGTTAATTTCATATCTAGAGTTTTATCTTCAAGCTCTTTTTCTCAAGATGATGCTTAATTGGCCATGAGTTTGCTTTTAGTAGTGGTTCTATATGGTCGGGGAAACGGTAATACATTTGAATTTGGAGATGGCGATTGAAAGTAATGTAGTTTAGGGATTGCATGCTAAAGTCATAGATATAAAAGGTCTAATTGTAATAAGCAAGATCTAGATTTGCCTGAATCTTTTATTTATTTGTTTGTTTGTTTATATATGAATATGTATTAATAGGTTCCTTGTCTTGTAGCTTATGTTGAATGATGATGGAGATTGGAATTACATGCGATTAGAAGCTGCTTGAGGATGATACGACATCTGACAGAATATGCATGTTAGCAATTACTAGTCAATGATATCTTTTTGAGGATATATCCTAGAATGTCTTTTATTGGAATGAGCTACTCTAATGCTTTTATTGAGTTTAAACTTTATTAGATGATTTATGATACTATTTTAATGAACTTAAAGTATGGGAGGAACTCATCGTGTAGATGATGAACTTAAAGTATGGGAGGAACTCATCATGTAGAAATTGATCTTCAGCTTCATTTTGAGGACTAATTGATTATATTTCTTATTTAACGCATATGATTTTTGAATAGAAAGTCTTTATTTAGTTATATATTATAGGATCTCCAATGGAAGTATATTTATTTGGATGATGAAAAGTGTCATAATAACATATTTATTATTTATACTATTGGATTTGCAAGAAATGTTTGGGGGGTAAAAAACACATGCACGAGCTATTAGGACACCAAATAGTGACATAATAATAAATTTCGAATTAATATTTTTAGTTATTAGGATAAAATCCAATGTTTATAAAACTAATATAATAGTAATACACATTCTATTAACTTTTTAGGACATAAAGGCGTATCATAACATGTTAAATACAAATGCATCAAACTATTTTATGACAAATACACGTATGTAAGTAGTACATTGTATCACTATAATCTTTTGGGACATAATATATTATTTTTAAATTGTGTATTAAATTACAAATAAAGATAATCAAACAAGATAAAGAGATACAATTTGTTGTTATATTACTAAACTTATTCGAATGTTAACCCTTTTCAATGTTGGGGTGTGGTTCATACTCTCCTACGACGGGAAAGCAGGTAGGTCTCGTTCCACGCTAAGAGATACCAAAGGGTTTTTAGTATTTAAATCTATATTTGTTTATTAAAAGTTTGAGCTTTAGCTCATAAATAGCTGTTACTATATATTCTCTTATTCGCTTGTAATTGTGTAATGAAACGAAAGAGTAAAATACTAATTATAATAGAATCATCTGCTAGACATAACTCTAATTAACGAATGAATCAGAATAAAATCTTTTACCTTTTTTTTTTTTCCTCTTTTAACTTTACTTCATTATTTTGTATACGCCAGCCCTAACACTCAATAGGTTCGGTACTAACCTATTGGGATGCATATCATGTCCCAATAATCTATTGCCACAATTACTTAGGTGACGCAAAGGGAACACAAATGTTTTGTCTCAACAGCTTTTGTGTCCCAAATACTCTTGTATAAGGACTAAATGTACTGTCTCAATAGGTCAAAATTGTTGCAGTGATCTTAAATTCTTTAAGCAAACTTTTCTTTTATTTCTTTTAGCAATTTATCTTAATGAGTGTTTTAGTTATGATTTAAGTGGGATTTTAATAGTCTGAATGTGTATAAACCATTTTCGACTGGAGTAGTCAATCCCTCGTTTCATTTGTACATTATCCTGAACAATGGATATCGTAAGATACTTTAGATAAAATTATAGAATTCAATGATTGATTTTTTACTTTTTTTAACTTTCATATATATATATATATATATAGTACATTATTATTATTATATCACCTTCTTCTTTTAATTACAATCATTCATTATCTTATAATTTTAAATAACATACTTTAAAAAGTCCAACATCCTCGTTAATTAATTTATTCAAATTAACAAGCTTCGAGGAATATTTAAATATTATGCCAGATAGATAATGCTTGCAATAAACGTGCTAGAGACTGGTCCACGACCATAAAGTAAGTATCGAACTTTGATTTTACCTAAGTACTCGTGCATCCGAATAAAAAAAATGGCGGGCGTAGTGGGGGTGTTAGGGACACTTGGTAGGTATAGGGATAGGTGCGGCAGAAACTTTATAATAATTTGCATGTTTATTTACCAAAGCGTTTCTTCTACGATGCAAGTAATGTAAGGAAAGGACCACTAACAGAATGATGATATAGTGTTATGTATGTGTTGAAAATTGAGCTCAAGCAATTGTACATCAAATTAGAATCCATTGGGAACTGTTGGTCTTATGTTAGATTCTCTTGTGCCTCACCTCGGTTTCGAGGTCGCCAACATTTTGTGATCCTACGGTGTACAGGAATCGATTATGATTGGAACACTTCAGTCGGTTGTACCTTAATCTCAACCTCTGTGGCATACTACTATTGCACCTATGGGTACAATGTTACCCCACCCCCACCCCTCGGATGGTGATGCATGAAGTGAAGAACATGAGTAGAAATTCTAACGATCGTGTCAAGATCCGACGATAGGTAGATTAGTCTTAACATATTGCCCTGCATATTACAACAAAACATAAATTAAATAAGAAGTGATCATGTAATGAATCATCCAACTAGTGTTCATGTTGTACTTACCAGAAATCCAAGAACAGCTCCCTGTGCATCAGATATATCACCAACCAATCAATCCATACCACTACATATATTCCTCGTACACACCACTCGGGCCCTCTATGTACAACACCCAATCCATATGCTATTCCCATATGGATATATATGTTACATGCTACATCGCCCAATCCACATCAACCCTCCTACACAGGTTGATTTGATAGAGCTCCGGCTGCATATTCACCGGTTGTGGGATGTATTGAAAACCCCCAAACTGTCTTGTAACTTGTAAACACCCCATTTTTTACCCTAATAATTAATAATGATCAATTTTTATTTTTTTATAATTTTTATTATAATTTAGCAAAAATAGGAAAAAAATTCAAAAAATAAAATAAATAGGAAAAAAATATCAATTTTGGAAAATCATGATAGAAATAATAAGAAAAGGAGTTAAAATAATTTTTAGAATTTCAAAATAATATAAAAATAATAAAAAATGCAACACGTATATACAATTTGCGTATTAAATAAAACTGAGAAGTGGGCTAGCCCAGCCGATCTGGACCATATCCTCATACGCTTAGGGGGATGGCTCATCATGGGTTCGAAACACAGGAAGCGCATTTCCGCATTTTGCCTGTTTTTATTTTTTCCCTACGACACGCATCAGTTGATGATTGGACAACACGAACGCATGCGCCGGGCACGTGATCATCTCCATCCTTCATCTGAGATCATCACCAGCCACTGAGAAATTCGAATCCGGCCGTTTTGATTCAATTTTTTACACAAATCCAATAGATCTTTAGCTAAAATGAGATAAACATCATCCAATTAAAATCAAATCACAACAAAATCAAAGATTTGCACAAATCAAATCAAATCGAAGGAAATCCGAGCTTATCCAGCTCGATTTCTAATGCCTATAAATAGAGAACGAGGGGAGGAGGCCAAAGCACGAATCAGAAGAGAGAAAGGAGAGAAAATAAGAAAGATGGAAGCCGTCGAAGTTCACGGGCCACGACCGCCGACCACCATCACCTCGAAACACCACCAGGAGGTGTTCTTGGAGAAATCCACCACCACGGTTAGGTTCCCCACTCCCTAAAAGCTCGGAAGCCACCTTCAAACGCCCTCAAAAGTTGCTGGAACGCTGCCGACGAAGACTCCCAGCCACTGTAACCCAACCCGGCCGACCCGATCCGACCCGACCCACACACCATACCCGGATCTAGGTAAGTCGGATTTTCCATTTTTATTTATTTATTTATTTATTCATTTACAATTCGAAAAAAAAAAGAGAAAAATGAAAAAATAATATTAGGAAAAATGATAGAATTTAAATTAGTTTATTTTTTTATGTTTAGTTTAGAGTAGATAAAATAATAAAAAATTATAAAATAAAAATGTTAAAAATATATATAATAAAAAATAAAATAAAAATTTTAAAAAATAAAAATTATAAAAATTATAAAAAATAAAAAAATAATGAAAATAAATAATAATAATAATAATAATAATTAAGGTAGATTAATAAATGGGATATAAAAATAATTTTTATCACTTAGAAAAAAAATCATTTTCTTAAATAAATCCAAAATTGATTTTTCGTTAAATCTTTTTTTTTCAAAAAATAAAATAATAAAGCTTAGGTTTAGCTTTTTTCCAAAAGTCTTAAAAGTGATTAAAAAAATGTAAATTTGAGGTGTTTTTCATAATTAAAATTAATCAACTCACTAAAGCTTTTTTATAAAAAGCGAACTACGACTTGTTTGATCCTGAATAGCAGGTACGTAGGCACCCGTTTCGGGTAACTCTAAAAAGAATAAAAAATCATTTTCCATATTAGAATAAGTTGTTTTTTTATCAATAAGCAAAAATACAACAAAAAAATAACAAAAATAAAATAAAACAAAATAAATAACAATAAAAGACATTAGGATAGGGTTTAGATTTCAGAAGAATAAGGTGATAACTTTAAGGTTTTAATAGATTAGCCCCCAAGTCCAAAAACTCTGGTTTTTCCTTTTCTCTTTCACAAAAATGAAAAGAGGAAATCTCGTTAACTAGTTGTCCAAATTAGGATTAATCTGCTCAATTAGTCTTAATTCAATAATCTTTCCCAACTTCAGTTAGGTGGCAACTCCAAAATAAGATGAAATTCCTAGTTCAAGTCGAGAACTTAGATTAGATGAGCCTATGGTCTAGTATAAATCGGATTAGGAATGAAAATGAAAAATCAAAAATTAGACTCGACACAACTCAATCAAGGTAATGCCACTCAACTATGTGGAAACTTATAAGTAGCACCCAAGCAGTCTAAATGTACATGTTGCTTCTGCAGAAATGTGGTAGAATGTTAATTAAATTCCCAAAGTACAACTTATATTCGACCTAGAGAATAGAAAATAATATTCAATATTAATGGTCAATATGATGGAATGAAAAAAAAAAAAAAAGGTAACTAAAATACCTATTCATTGTTCTGCTTATTGAGCACATCCTGATATGTGCCTATAACATGGGTTAGGTGAAGTTGAGTGTCTCTTTACATGTTCCAACATGTGGCTAAGGGAGCTCCAACTTTTGTAATTAGTTCGTGTAGGGTCAAAGTCGTTATATGGGGGAATCTATCCCAAGCCCACACTTGAAGGAGAATGATAGCCCCTCCAATCTCATGTGTCGATGGCAATGATGTAATACAAAATTGGCGATATAACTAAGCTAGATACACAAACCTCTAACTATATGTCCCAACAATGCCAAAATACTCTAGTAGAGGTAAAAACATTATGTGAACAAAGGTGCTAAATTTATTGGCAAAGATAAATCTCCTTAGAAGTTGCAATATATACGCACGTGTATGGCAATGAACTTGCTCTACATCGACATAGGTTAGAAGGATCCAAAACATACCATGAAGTCACATTATGCTAATGCGACCTCCCCTATCATTAGACCCGACCTCGACCCCAGCAATCTCTCACATGTTGCACCTCAATCCAAGCAACTACTGCTTGTTACTACCTGAACATCCACAAAGAGGCCTAGTTGGACCTCTACATTCTACAAGGTGATAATAAACTCCCCTATCAACATCTAGAATGTGTGAGTCTTTGGCTTCCATTAGTTAACCAAGGAAATTGTCATGTGCCAATCCAATGGAATAAATGGTAGGCAGTTCACACTTTCAAATCTCGCCAAATGCAGGAATTACTCAATTTGATGATTAATAGGGATGATGCGCTTGTTGCTATGGAGTGACAGCTCGCAATGTTGAGCAACAAGCCATGATTGGTCCTAAAATGATAACAAATGAAACATTATATTATTGATAATGAAACATAAAACAATTAACAAGTTAAAGATCATTTACCTCTCCATCCCAAACAGCCTATGATCAATACCCCTCCTATTGCATCAAGATTGAAATATCGAAGGGTCTAAGCTCCATCTATTATACAAAAAAATAATTAATTAAAAAATGTTACCATTGATATCAAAATATTAATTAGTGATTTATTAGTGACTAATTACTATCTATTTAACAATTAATTAATAGTAGCTTAATTTTACAACTATTTTTATAATAACATAAAAAGATATTACATTTACAATCAATACGAAATTTTTTACTAATTAATTTTCTAACGATTAATTAATAACATATTAATGACTAATTGTAATTAATTAACAATAACTTAATTTTACAATTACTTTTACAAAAACATACAAACATATTACATTTGCAATCAACACAAAATTTTTCACTAATTAATTCTCTAATAGTTAATTAATGACTAACTACTATTAATTAACAATAACTTAATTCTACAACTACTTTTACAAAAACACACAAACATATTACATTTACAATCAATACAAAATTTTCCTCTAATTAAAATTCTAATAATTAATTAATGATAAATTAACAACTAATTACTGTTAATTGACGGTTATTTAACAACAACTTAATTTTAAAACTATTTCTGCAATAACACACAAAGATATTACATTTATAATCAATACGAATTTTTTTTCTTAATTAAGTTTGTAATGATCAATTAATGACTAATTAACGACTAATTAGTTAGTAATCAACAATTACTTTTACAACAATTTTCACAATTACAAATAAAGACATTTCATTTACAAAAAATACCAAATTTTTTAACTAATTCATTTTCTAATGTTAATTAATAATATATTAGCAACTAACTAATTACTAATTAACATTTAATAAACAACTATTGGTATTTTAATAAAAATAGTAAAGTACAAATAATTGCATTTAATTTTTTATGCATTGATAAAAATTAATATAATAGGAAAAAAATTAATTTTTTCTCAAGAAAAATACCGAAATATAGCTTCACTAAAAAAGTTGAAAAAATATTCTATAAATATTTCTACACACATAGATGTAACAATTAAACCTACGTAAAACAAAAATTAAGAAAACGAAAAATTTAAAATTATGAGAAAAAAGAAGGTTAGAAGAAGAAATTGAAATGTTTGATAATGAACACATGAATTGAGAATTCACATTTATATTACAAACTATCGATGCAAAATTTTTTCCTGTACACTTGAGATCACATGTTGTGATACTGTATAAATTTGCAGTATCACTTTATAATAATTTTTATAAATTTGCAGTATTATTTTGTAATAATTTATATAAGCTTACAGTACATGTTTGCAATATTCCATTACATTATTGGACAGTGGGGATATTACTAAAAAGGTATTTCTCACAAATTTATCCTAAAGGCGTAAATCTCATTCGTGCCCTCAAGCTTGTATTAAAGGAGTGGACCTCATTTATGCCTTCAAGCAAAATCCTTGAGGGCACGAACAAAGTCTATGGTTTCAGTACAAATTGTACTGAAGGCACAGCCCTAGTGCATGCCTTCTGTTTTGCAAAATTTTGCAACACTGAAGGTGTACATCGGGTCTGTACATTAGAAACCTACTTTTGGAATAATTTTTGTAAGTACAGTATTCCACAATTTAAAAAAAAATACAATATTGAAGATTATACCCCCTTATAGGTGTCCATTTAAAGGTCAAGTCTTTCATATTCTATTTGTTGAATTACTTGCACTTCTTGACCTTAAAAAGTTTTTTTTTTAAGTTAAATTAGTTAAATTCATCATTTCTTACTATGGTAAGCGAATTTAAGATAGATAAAATAAAAATCTTTACTTGTACTATACTTTATAAATATAGATCTTAAAAAATTTAAATTGGAACTTACTCGATAACTCTTTAAAATCATCATAAAACTTATATGTTGTAAAATCTAAATTTAAGGGTTCCCTGCAAGATTGGATCCATAAATTTTTTTCTTAATATTTTCTCCATTTTAAATAATATAATTATTCATGTCCAACATTATGATACCCAAATTAAAAGATTGTAACACTTTTAAATGTAAATTGTAAGCAATGCAAATGCAATGAATATCAATAAAAGAAGTAAAAAATATGAACAAAATAAAATATATATATATAATATAAGTACTAACTTAAAATTAAAAATATGATTTAGGCTTAATTGCTTATCTAAATGTTGATCTAAATAGTAAGTTATGAGCAAAGCCAACTTGATTGGATTTTTTTATATATATTTATAAAATTTAATTACATTTATTAGTGATTTATACATGTAGAGTATAACAGTAGCCTATAGAATATTAGGTAGCATTTGGTTACTAGTACTGGACAGTACAAGAAATACTGAATAGTACAAAACAAGAAAAACTGGACAAAAAAAATTGTACTACGTTTGGTTTATTTAGTATTAGACAAGGATTTTTGTACTGTCATTGTTTGGAATTGCAAAGTACTGCATTGAACATAGTAAATTTGACAATTATACCATTTTTAATGATATCATGATTATTTATACATATTTGATATTATTATAAGAAAATACTATTTGAAGAGATTATAAATTATATAAAATAATTCATGTAAATCCATTGATTGAAAAAATTTAATTAGTCATATTATAAATTACAATAATTTATGTTATGTTTAATAATATAACACGTTCTAAAAATTATATTAGTAATTTTTAAAAATTGTAGTAAAAATTTATAAATTATATTTAATGTTAATTATATTAATATTATAACAAACTAATATATATTGCATTACAATAATTTGCTGGTGCTTTTTTGTAACTATAATTGTATTTAAACTATAATACTTTGATACATTTTGTAAATTCCAATATTAAATAAATAAAATAAATATCCTCATTGTAAATGGCAATAATATAGGAACTACCCTTTAACAAAGTAGCATCTTCACCAAAATAAAGTTCAACACTCTAAACAGGCTATTAATATGATTAACACATACCAAATATGGTCACATGATTAGCATTTAATTAGAACATGCACATCAAAGGTGCTCTTAGTAAAGTCAACCATAACCATCACAAAATTCAAAAAAAGAAATAGTTTGATGTGCGAAGAAGCCAATGAAAGAAGTCTCAATTACGCAAATACTACAAACATTTTTACCGTCAACCAATAATACACCTAACAAATGCTAGCCTCTATTCCCTTTGGAGCATCCAAAAAAACTTTTCATATTGTAGATTTGTCGTCATTTGCATAAGAACATCTAACTCTTCATTTTCTAATAATCCATAAAGTTTTCAACTTTGCAACAACATCATCCCTTGGAGGATTAGCAATTTTCCAAGCAAGTAAAGCAAAATCACTCGTAACATCACTTATTTTCTTTTGAATTGTAGACATAAATTCAGTAGCATATTCCGCCATAGGACGCTTGCGAGTTGTCACGTAGATAGATCATGTAAGGCATAGCTAGAGGCTTCAATAGACTGTGGCATTTGTTCTGACTCCATATCTTCTTCAAAAGTATCTTTACCCTCATTTTGTAACTCGTTCGTCACATCTGCAGGTGTCTCAGCCCTTTTGCCATTTACTCTATTCTTTCCAAAAATTCCCTGTAGCCTTTCAAACTCTTTAAACTCCTTGTTGGCATGATTACCAACCTGTTGATGTTTCTACATATCAATAGAAATAATTATTATAACAACAAAGAATTAACTTTAAAAAATGAGTATACTTCAAAATAAAGATTATGTTAACTATACCTCCATATATTTGGCAAGGACTTCATCACTGTCAACTACAACACATTTTTTAGCATCGTCCCAACCAAATCCACTAGTATTCATCATATCAACAACCTCCACTAGCTTAATTGACCACCTCTTTATTTTGTTAACAATTTGTTTGACATTAAGATTGATTTCTGGAATGTGACTTTTAATCCTTTTTAAAGCTTCTTCATGAGCCACATTCTTAAAAGTGCCATTTTCTCCCTTGTATCCTTCAACAACTAACTCCTCCAGCACTACCAATAACGTTCCTTCCTCAACTTGGTTCTAAGAACACCTAGTTTTTTATCCCTATTGTCCATGACTATAAACCCATCCATATTGTAAGTAAAAAAGAAATAAGTAAAATGTAAGTCATGCATACAAACAATGGATAAAATATTTCAATTTACATCACAAAATAAAATTCAAAATTCAACAACCAAATGATTTCAATAATACATAACTAGTGAAATATCAATAGTGACAATGTTCCAACATACATAATCAAAGAAAGTATAACAATTAAGTGACATTTTAGTTCCTATGACATGCCCTCCATTCATCATACATCTAATGCTCCTAGACAACCTTAATATGTTCCCAAACAAATAAAAAAAAACGATAATTATTATAAGTAATCATGATCATTGTGGACAAACTCAAGGGAAAAAAAAATCTATTACCTTAAACCATTTCCATCGTTCGTCATTGCAACCTTGTGGTACTGAATTAGGTTTTGCAAATAACATATCTTCTAACCTTAAGACAGCAGCTAACACTTGATGGCAATTTATACTAACAGTCTTACCTGATCTACAAAATCTCACTTGAATACTCCTATTCTTTGTATAATGCACAAGGATGTCAACAAAAATAGCAACTTGTTCTTCAACCGTTGCTCTTCCATTAGAATGCATTCCCCTTTGTACCCTAAGGAGTTCACAAATATGTGCAAAACTATTCCTGCACATCCTTAATTCTCATAAACAATTCGTATCACTTCCATTTAATAAGTGAATGAATCACCTCTCGACACATTTCATATCTAGCTAATGCTTGCTCATTCAATACTCCCCTCTCTACCCTTCTATTCAAAACAAAGTTCATATAATAAAAACCAGCAGCAGTCATTGCAAGCATATAGATATAGACTCTCCATCCAAGACAGTAAATTAGAATTCCATGATGATCCATGATCTATATAACATATCAAAGGAAAGCAATATGAGTATAATGTTGAACAACAACATCCACATTAAAATACAACACTATTACCTACACACACAAACACAACAACCGTGAGTAAGTAATTCATTCAAGGTTGTTTTAAGTGCCAACGATTAAGTAATAAACTTATAGCCATTGCATATGAATCAGCATTCTTTGAATCCAATAAAATCATATTCACTTTACTCCACAAATAGCCAATCCCACAAATCAAAAGGTAGTTAGGACAAATACACCACTACTACAAAGCTATGAATCCCCTCAAATACACGGCTGCAAATGAAGTAAATATGCTAGCAAAGGGCCAAACAAAGAGCACCTCCTGAAAATACTAGTAGACATAAGACAAGACTAACATAATAGGGAAGGACAACCAATATTTCAAGCACATATACTCCCTGAACCGAAACTCAGAATCCAACCTAAATGGCATCAAGCAAGACTAAGATAAATCTAACACCAAGAACCTACCTACTTTCAAACCATAATGCAAGCCTACTAGATTAAGAAAATCATAAAAAATACTTAACGATAGAAATTAAATCTAGGAAAAATAACTATTCAAATATCATACATAGCAAATAAATACATTTGCTACTCTCTAACAACTACACTGTCAACAATAACAACATATATAAAGGTACTCAAAGCCCCTATAAAACAAAATTGATAACAATAAAATCAAATAAAATACTATTAGCTAGAGAAACTATTTTTCTTGTGGATCAAATGAGCACAGTGGCATTAGTATAACCCCTTTCAAATCTCAACAACCATGAATAGAATCTTTAGAAATTGATTACAGATTGCACCTTTCAAATACATATTTGGTGTTTACAGTCGTGGTGTTTGTAGTTGTCAAACAAGTCAATGTTTTGTTCTTATATTACCACTTATCTTTTTTAATAGAAAACCAAGAATTAACAGGAAAATGAAGGGTAGTCCCTGACGATATATCGAATAAGCTTATTGACCCATGTTTTCTATGCTTGGAGTTATGGTCATGGATGGGTTAGTTCGTGGTTAGAGAACGTGCACGACGAAGAAGAAGAAATGTTCAATCTTTCTGATCTAAAAACAAGATCTATGCCATAAAGAAAAGGAAGAAAAAGAGAACGTGCGCGAGGAAGACAGAGGCAACATAAGCCATTGATAATGAATTATCTGAGAACTTTGCCCAACTCAAAGGCAACATCAACCATTGACAGCAAGCAACTTTCCTCTTTGATTAGACGCAAGCAACAACAGCCATTGACAACAAGTAACACCACACACCATTCTAGCACACACACACGATCACCAACCAAAATGCACACACTACACTAGCCCCTACACCATTCCAGCAAACACACACAGCACATACACACGAACCTGACAGTGATAACCAAACGGAGAGCATGCGAGGAGAAGACAGAAAAGCAAGCAAGGGAGAAACAACTAAAGGACACGAACCTAACGGCGACCTGCGGAGTGAAGATGTTGACAACCGGACGGTAACCTGTAGTGTGAAAACAGCGACGTTCGAACGACGATCGATTGCACAATGAAGCCCACAGCTGGAGAGGTGCGAATGGAAACTCGTACTACTCTTGAAAGGGTTTGGGGATGGAAACTCGTTTGTCTGATGCTAGGGAAAATAAATGGAAGGGCAATTTGGGGATTTTGAAAAAAATAAATTTTTATCCAGTACTACAAATTTTGTACCGAATTACACATGGTATAAAATTTTGTCCTTTTTTCCAGTACCTTTTTCATTTTTGGCAATCAAACGTAAGACAAAAAAATTTTCCAGTCCAAGACTATATTTTTGTGGCAACCAAACGCTATCTTAGATAGTTACGGTGTTTTATATGATATAGAATTTTACACTACAAGATATAGAATGGTTGTATAATGGGTAATACCATTTATCCTAATCTATGAGTATAGCTTTTAAAATACATAATGATGGCAAACCTTTTTTTTTTTTTTTGTGGGAGTGGGGGGTGGGGCGGTGCGGGCGGTGGGTGGGGTGTGGGTGATGGCGCTGGTTTGTGTGGGGCTGGGGGCGTTTTAGGAATTTCGCTTCTAGTGAAAAAGGTATGGTTGGAGATCTCTTATCCAGATAATTAACATGTACGTGTATCACGAATTATCATTCAACGTAAATGCATGCTTCATATAGTTGAATTCATATTCCCCAATGTGCTCCACGTGATAAAATAACTCCAACCACGCATGACAATGTATGTACTACAGAATCTTTTTATGGTGCTTTCACTAGAGATGGTTACCTAATTTCCCTCCAGCTGTCTTGTCTCAGGTCCTGAATATTACATACTTAGAATTAATTTATTTTGGTACACTAGAAAATTGGAGGACGCAACTGGATATACTTCATAACGCAACGAATCAAATAAAGAAACTACAAACCAGAATGGAGAGGATGAAAGAGAAGAAAGAAGGTTTGGTAGGGTTTGAAAGGTCGAATAAGGATGCTATTGATGAAGTGAAGAAAGGGTCAGTAAGATCTCCTGATATTGAAGTTCATGAAAATGGAAGCAGTGTGGAAGTTGTTTTGATTACGGATCTGGGTAAAGGGTACACTTACTTCAGCGAGATCATTCGGATTCTTCACGAGGAGGGACATGAGGTCCTAAATGCCAAGTTCACCGTGGTCGGGGACACGGCCTTCCATACGTTTCATACAGAGGTACGTCAAAATGTTTGTTCAATTTAGGTATGCAATTAGTTCTTCTTAAATTTTATATTCCCAAAAATTTTAAATCCTTCTCTCTTTTGTCCATTTTGAAAATTTTCGTCTAGGTTTGGAACCATTCGACCGAGTAAAAAAATATGATCACACTTGTATTTCAGTTAGTTTAATTTATCAAACGAAAATCCGGAGCCTGGCCTATGGAGGGCTGTATATAAATCCTGAAAACGATGGGAACCGACTAAGGTGGTCATTCTAAATAGCAGTTAGTGCATTTCAAATCGATACCTCCACCAGATAAATTATGTTTACTTTAGTTGGAGTGGGTTAGTATTTCGGAAAAGTTGATTTCCGACATCAAACGCTTCTATCTAAGTCAAACCTCGCATTAAGAAAAGACTTCTTCCTTGTTAATTCCTTAAACTATCATGTAACTCTTGCTATTACTTCTTTAAACAAATATAAATCCTACTATCTTTAACTTGTTATTTATAGCTACCTACCCTTATTCCCACGCTAACCATCAAATACTTTGATCACTAATATTCCATGTTACTCATCATGCAGGTCGGGAATCCTAATGATTCTGAATCGACGGACGTAACTTGGAAAATATCAGAAAAATTCCATAAGTTCGTTGACAAAAATGCCAACTCTTTGTTTTGATATCATTTTGGTTCTACTTCTAGTACTAGTTATGCAAGAGGAATTGCTTACTCTTATAGAAGAATTTGAATGTTTAGTACATTTATATATTTCAACCTCAGGGTGAGGAGTTCATTTGTTCTACTTTATGTACCGTAGTTTGTATGCAAGGCTTATATAGCCTAAGATCAAAATGATCAAATTATCCTCATCTTAAAATTCCTAATTATCTCAATATCCCTCCTTTTAAACATTGTTTTATTTCATTTTCTTTTATATTTCACAATTTCATAGTTTTATCATTGGTAATTACCTTTCATCATATACCTAACATTTTCTGCTTGATAAATTTCTAAAATCCTAACAATTTTATCTTGATATACTTGAATTTTTCATAGGGCTGTAACCCATTATTTCTTTTATTAGACTATTTCTTCTAACTTACTTTATATACGTGTATACTTCTGTTTACGCATCTTTGTTTAGGAAGCTAATACATATCTCCCATTGGATCCCTCTTAACTATACCGCTTGCTGCGTTTGCCACAATTTCAAGCACTTTTGACTCGATTATATCTTGAATTCCTTACGCGGGCAGGCTAATGCTTTTATTTCTCTTAGCAATCTAATTATCTTAATGAATCTTTCTGCAGTTCTGATTTAAGTGGGACTGCAACAGTGTGAATGTGTGTGAGCCGTTTTTGAGGAGCCTATCCCTCACTTGATTTGCGGAATATCCGCACTAATTGGCTTGTTCAAATTGACAAGTTTCGAGGAATACGATGATAGATGGATTATGCTTACAATACACGTGGTAGAAAGTGGTCCACCACCATAAATTAAATATCGAATTCTGATTTGGCTAAAGTACTCGTGCGTCCCAAAATTAAAATAATAAAAAGGGTCGGTACCATTAGTCGGTATAGGAAAAGGTACGGCAGAAACCTTATTATAATTCGCATGGATCTTGAGCTGGCTTGACTATTCCACTATGTTTTGGGGGAAAGGAATTAGGAAGGAAAAAAAATGAAATAAAAGAATTACGAGACTTTTTATTTTTATTGTTTTTTTTTTTTTTGGTGTTTTTGAAAAATGATAGAAAAGACAATGACAAGAATTATAATGATTGTAAAAAATAAAATAAGATATAACACAAAATTATCAATATACGGGAAAAAAAAAAGATGGAATAGGAAATAATTCATTCTCCAATCTTTTCCTCCTGTTTTTCATCCTCTTCCCAAACTATGGAAGTGGAAATTTTTCTTTTCAATTCCTTCTCTTTCCATTTTTTCCCTTCTTTCATTTTTTCCTCTTCTTTTCCCTCTTTCCAAACATGGTGTTAAAGAATATAAATTGTAAATAAACACATTTACATCAATTTAAACATGAGCTTTTTAGACTGTAAACGACCATTTTACCATTACTAAATTAACAAAAAAAAATTAATTTAAAAATTTTCATATAAATATAAAAAGAAGAAAGTTTTTATTTTATATTAATGTTATTTTTTTATCTTGTTGACAATTTTCTCTCAAGGGAAGAAGGTCATAAAGGGGTTTAAAAGCAATTTTTTAAAGATTAGGTTAGTCTTAAGAATGAGAATGTTGAGGGGACATTGAACAAATTTAAGGGACAAATATGTGCAGATTACTCAATAAATGATTTCTATTTCTTCTTTTTGCACATTTATTTCTTATTTTTAGAGCTGGCTTACTTATACATAATAAAAAGGAAACAGAATAATTATTTATTGAATTTTTTCTATTACCTTATTTACTCATAAATTGATTTGAGAATCTTTTATTACCTTTTGTAAAGTAGTATTTTGTGTTCCCTTTTCATTAGAAATAAAAAGTTTAAATAATTATTAGTTGTATTCCATGTTGATCAAATAGGGACATATTAGTATTTTTTTTTTTCATATTCCCAATTTAATGCACTAATTAGGGGTTATCCACTTAAATAATATCTTTTTTAAAAAAATTCAAAATAATGTACTCGAAAAAATTATTCCAAAAATAGGTCGCAAATGTGTGGACTGTGGACCAAGTCTACACCTTCAGTGATATTTTTTTATTGAAAAAATTATGAAAAATCGTGTAAAGAAAAATCAATTTTCTAAAATTAATTTTTTTGTTTTAAAAAAATTAAAAGTTTACATAAATAATAACCAAAAAAATAATAATTTTTTTGGTGCATAATAGATTGAGTCTGGTTCCTTCAATATTTCAATTTTAATGCGGTGTACTACAGAGTGTAGTCTAGTAAATCAATAAATTATTTATGAAAATTAACATTATCTAATAAATTTCTTAGCATTGTCTAACATTATCTGATAAATTTGATTATTATTCAAAAAGTTTGCAAACAACTATGTAAGAAAATGTGATAGTGTAGAGGAATCACCAACATCCATGAAAGAAATACAAAATGTTAAGAAATAACCGTGAAATAATTTATTACAAAATATTAAGAAATTACAACATTCATGAACGATCTCCCTTTTAGTTCATTAAAATAGAGTTGATGAAATGGTTGAGACTTCATCTAATCTGCACAATGGAAACAAAAAATGTTAGTATTATACAAGCAATGATTTGATGTCATAAATATGCAAGGGTAAGCTAAGATTCAACAAATCATGCATATGATTATTCATCATTTACTATTATCGTGTCAGCGTAGGCATGTTCTTATACTATGGCATTCCCTTTGGTAAAGTCCACATGTAATCTTATCTAGATGCTCCTTAATGTCCATATCCCTATGATATCTTTTTCCATGTAATCTTTGGTCTTAGACAAAGTAACAGGAACTGTACCGGCTCTCAATCAAGCACATTGCCTATGAGCATAAAGTGCATCCTATATGTGATCTCTTAGTTCATCTACCTATACCAATCCAATATAGATGTCGAAATATCAAGCTTGAGTGAAGCAACTACTGTATAGGCATAGGAGCATGGGATATAGTATATTTGCCAGTTTTGGTAAGTGCATATGTTGCAAGCAAAGTGAACAATGTGCATTCAACCCCCTTCCCTCAACCCGCTTGCTATATAACGACTACTAGTAAGAACTTCAAAAATTCTTTGCTGCCAATTGTAGTCGATGACCCTATAGCTGCTAACCCATAAACTCCATCTATTTATCTTTTCGGTGGCATATTTGGTGAAGATTCTATCCTTCACCATATTCTTAACGCCTTGGAATGCTTCTTTACAAAGTACCTTATGGAATTGTAGAAAGTCTTCTTCACCAAAGTTGTCATGGGTAACCTCTGAGCTCCTTTCAATATGAAATTATAGCTTTCGACAATATTAAACATCATATACCCAAACCGATAACAACTGTTATAAGCTAAGGTTCACATATCCACCAACACATCATCAAACCATTTTAGGGCATTAGGCTTAATAGTCCTCACCAAGTCCATCAAATAGTTCATCTTTCAAACTTGTGCTTGCAACCCAACATGTGTAACCAACTTCTTACATTGCATATTTTTGTGTGCTGCATTAAAGTTGCTTGTCATAAACAATACCGCCATACTATGAATGGACAGCGACATCCATTAGCTCGAGCTTCAACTATCAACTTGATGCCAAGGTGTCTATTCAATGTGAAGCAAATGGTTTCACAACCTTCACAATCACCAATCACATATTCCTTCAATTTTCTCAAAAATCAGCCCTATATTTCAGTTGTCTCTTAATCTACGAGAGCGAATGCTAGCAGAAGTATATGGTTGTCCTCATCAACACTACAAGTAATCAACAACTTGTGTGTATACTTCTCATACATAAAAGTTTCATCAATGGTAACAACTGGTCTAAGTAATCTCTACGCTGCAATGCACGCTCGAATGCTTAGAAAACCCACTTAAGGATCGACATCGCAGGAGTGGTCGATCTACTCCACTCCCAATTAACTCATGTTCTAAGATTTGTATTTTATATGGAATTTAGAAGCTTAGGAAGTTCATTATAAGGCTTCTCTAAATTCATATACACATGCTCAATAGCCATTTTCTTACCATCTTAAACTCGTCTCTCATTTATTTTCTAACTAAATTCTTACTTGACAATAAAAGTGAGCTCCATAACCTTCATATCAAGATTGTCTCTAACAAGATTTATAAACCAACCTACAAGAAGATTACAATCTAACTGTAAGTGATCTTAACTTATCATCAGGTTGATGCATGTGTGTGGACCTTTAAATGTGGTAATTACGAATAGCCCCACTAACTTCTTTTTTCCGGCCCAAAGCCTCTACTTACAGCCTTCTCTTCTCGAAAAATAAACAAACTAAACCAATGAATTAGATTCTATGACAGTGAAGTTACAATGGCTCTTCAAATAGTTCTAAATCTCATGCCTATGTAGAACTCATCACTACTGCTCGAACTACTCTACATTGCATTTTACTCATACTTAAAATAGATGTAACTATCAACATCACTAACATTGTAGTAAGGAATAGGATCTTTTACCGTCATACTAGGTAGTTCAGCTTACCCCGACTAATATATTGCATGTGTCGAGTACACAAATTCGATTAGAGGATCCTCTTTAAGTATATCATCTCCAACGTTTTCACTTTCCTCATCTTCCTCTTCAAAGCTCTCCTCCATAATCAAAACTCTTCTCCTCAATGTCCATTTCAACATTGGCGTTCATTGTAGTTTATGCTCCCAAACAAACCATGTAGAGATCACGTATGCCTAGTCGTTGTAATACTAAAATAACTACTCTATCTACTTCATCCCCCATCATTCAATGATGCATCTTCCATGAGGGTTAGAACAAATGTTTCAAATGTCAATGACTCAAGAGGCATTTCTTCTATGTTATGTAAAGAATGTAGGTGCCCACTTTCTTAGAATGTCTGCCGTTCAAAGGGACCCCCCTAAATCTTCAAAAATTATAACGTATAATTATTGTATGCTATAATCTCCAAAGGATTCGGCCGTTTCAATGAAGTTTTGAACATCATTATTATTTCTAATTGGCGTCAAGGCATATGATGTATTGCTCTTATGGAAAATAAGATACTTGTAAATAATCTCAACCCCCACTTCAGTTGGAATGATTCTAATACTTTAGCATATTCTTTACATGAAATTGATATAATTCACATTCTTCTTCATTTTCAACTTTTTAACCGTATCCCTATTATATTTCGGCTCCCAATTGCCAGCTACAATATTTCCAAATGTGTAAATCATTAATTTCAGGTCATCCATTGTTTTCCCATCCACAATATACATAAATTATTAGTTATTCCACAAAAATAAGTAATATTGGCTTTTTAAATTTTACAATGCACAACATTGATCTTTTTCTTGCCAGGTAACCAAAAAAAAATTTAAAAAATTAAAAACAATTCTTTTCAATTTTATTTTTTCCCAGAATTTTGCAAAATAGAATTCCAAATTTAGATATCCATGTTATGTAAAAATTATTTTACAAAAAAAATACAATTTTCCATTTTAATTTTAATTTTTTTCCAAAATTTTCTAAAAAAATGCCAAATTAAAATATCCATGTTATTTAAAAATTATTTTACAAAAAAAAATAGAAATTTTCATTTCAATTTTAATTTTAATTTTTTTCTAAAATTTCGCAACAAAAAATGGCAAATTTAAATAACAACACCATAAAAATATTTTACAAAAAAATAAAAATTAAAAAATTTTGCTTCAATTTTAATTATAATAATACATATAATAAACCAAAATTTGATAGTTAAAAATAATATGAAAATTTTCATTAGTATAATATTTATCTTGTTCCCATAATAATGCAAAAATTAACTATTGCATGTTATGTATTATGGGATCTATATAAATCATGTCTCACATTGCAAACTAACAACAAGTAGTAATATTTTTTTTTTAAATAATATTACAGCAACAATTTTCTCAAATACTAAAAACAAATATAGTAACCGAAAAAGTTCAACTTTTTATCAAAATACATATTAGAATGTAGATTAATCGAGTTTTTTCATTAAGGAAATGATAGATCTCTACATATTCATTCAAATCCCACGCTTTCGAATCTGCACAAGAACTTTTTCTTCTTCTTGTGAATGAGAGGGAAAAAAATGAAGAGATAGAGTTTGCAAAAGGTAAAATGAAAATAAATGTCTTATGTTTCCGCGTTTGTATTATTAATTTAACATACTATAGTGTTCGTGACTTTACACTACTTAGCATGCATTTTTTTTCAAGTTTGCAAGTTGTAGACTTGTAGTGCACATGTGGACAATTAATCTTCAACAAAAAAAATTCAACAATGGGATTAGTTGTTGGTGTGTACTGAAAGCGTAGGCATAGTCTATACCTTCAATACAAATTTTACTAAGGGTGCAAACCTTATTTGCATTTTCAGTTTTGCAAATATTGGCAAAACTAAAGGCGTGTTTTATGTTCACGCCTTTACAACCTATTTTTCAAATAATTTTTTCAAGTATGCTATTTCGTAGTTTTTTAAAAAAATAAAGATATTATTTAAGTAGATAACCCCACTAATTAGTGGAGGGGGATAAATATTAAAATAAGTATTTCTATAATAAAAAAAAAATTATATGAGATAAACATGACCATTCTTAAAGAATGATTTATCAATTCCCTATTTATTCTATTATAAAAATAAACAAGAAACCTAACTGTAATTTTAGAAGTTAGTTCTCTAATTTAAGATAAATCTCATTGTGAAACTAGAATTGCATGACTTGATTCTAAAACTTAGAAGCTTTACACGACACGCCGAATCAAAACATTTAACATCAACCGAAAAAGTAGCGAGCTCAGTCGGAAGAAGCAATCCTATAAAGAAAGCTAACTTCCAGGTTTAAAAGCTGCTAAGATGGATATAATAATGTTGGTTATCCATACATTTTGTTGAATATCTCCTTAGTGATTAAGGGTGAGCACAAAATCAAATTAATCCATGAATTTTTTTAAGGGAAAAAAAAATCCAAAACAGTCCTCAATCATATAAACCTAAAATTCAAGTTCTTTTTTTATTATTTTTATTTAATGTGGTTTAGAGAAAGATTCATCATCTTATGATTGAACAAAGTGTAATATGGTTTGATCTAAACCATCAATCTAACTCAATCAAAAATTTCACATTAAAAGTGCAAAAAATATTAATCAAGTCATAAACTGAATAGAACCAAATTGAAAATTCAATTCTTTACATTTAATTCTATATATGATTTGAATTGGGATTAGATTTAAAGTTCGATTCACGTAGTTGAAATGAACTATAATGTTTTAAACAGTTTATTTGAATTCAAACTATGTATCCCCACAGGTCCAATCACCTAGGATATCAAAGTAATCTTAACCTCAGCTAAAGAATATTATGATGGTGCTAGTGGAAAAGAACCTAACAAAAATTCCATTGTTTTGATCAAATGGCAACACCATCACATAGAGAAAAGTCATAACCAAGGACGAGAGGAAAGAAGCACACGGGAGAAAAACTCTAAAAACAACCCCAATTTGTACGGTAGGTGTCTTTTCAATGCTTTTCTTCTTTGTACCTAATATTTGATAATAGACGTGTTGATTTATAGTGCTAGAACATTTTGGTTTCAACAATACGAAGAGCGGATAGGAAAGACTATTGCTCTTATTAATCATTCAAAAGAACGCGGGTACACACACGAGCTTAATTCGCATTGAGCTGTTACATATCTTTCTTCCGATTCAATTGGCCAGCAATGATGGAATATCATATCATAGCCTTTTTAGTATAGGGAAAACCATCTTCATATTTATCTGGAACTAAGAAAAAAAAAAGAAAGGGATATTCCCTTAGATAATTTGCAAATATATTTTTAGTTTGTTTCATAAACAGTTGATGTATTCTTTTACTATTTTAGTATTCATTTAATGGGATAATCACAAAAACAACATCTAATTTTTTGGTTTTTTTTTTCAATTTTAAATCAGAATTTTAAAGTTGTTGTATATTACATCCAATTACAATTTGTGAGGGTGTTGAATCGAGTATGGGGTCACGCACATGTTGCATGGAAATGCACTACACATGGCCTAACGAGGAAGTGATACGTATAAGGATGATCAAGAGGTGATTGAGACAAGGAGGAGGAGTAAGCAATCTCAAACAAGGCTCAGCTCTCTGGCGAGAGGTGTGTGTTTTGTGAACAAATGTAAGAATATCGTGATTTCAGTCTTCTAAGGAAAATTCAATAGAGTAACAACATTTTTTCCCCCAAAGAAGTTCCCTTTTAAATGAGGAGGTATAGAGTATTTACAGTGTTCAATTATAAATCCCATCCATTAGATGATGACAGCAATCAGCAATTCTAAGCAAATAAGGCCCCAAATGGCTTTGTATGGGTCTAGGCCCATTAGAGGTCTTTAGTGTGTGTGTGTGTGTGCGTGCACATGCACAAGCCTTACTGAGAAAGGTTGGATCAAATAGGCTAATCTAACGAACCCTACCCTAAGCCCACCATGTTAAATCTCCCCTAATTATCCCAAAACATGTACCTTACTCTCTAGGCTCTATCACATCAACCCAAAGAGTTAAATCCATTAAAGTAACAAACCATAAGCCCATAAATTAGATTTAGCCCCCCTACATTTTGCCTCCTAACCAAAGTCTTTTAAACAAAGTTGAAGGGGTCTGGGCATCAAATAAACCATTTCTAATGGTTATGAAATTGCTTGGTTCATACACACTTATGGAATGGCTACAAAGGTACCTTATATACGTTTGCATGATTTGTATTACAAGAATCTAGCGCCAACGCTACATATAATTTGGATTCTTCTCTTAGTGAGCAAGCTTGTAGCACCGTTTAATTGTACGTGTTGCCTTTAGTCAATCAAAATTAGATATTACCTTTGTCACATAAAGTAGTGTCTATAATACGAATTTGACAACTTGCGAACTCTTAACCATTTTTCGTTTGCAAGAAAAGATTTTCTACACTATTAATGAGTATTTGGAAGACTTGAAATAATGATTTAACTTAATTGAGTTTTTGATATGTGATTTTTATTTTTAGTAAAAGAATTGTGCTTTAGCTCTTATATATAGTGGTAAGTGAGCAAATCTCGTCTTTTTTTTTTTTTTTTTTTTTTTTGCTACAAGAAGTCTTGAAGGGGTTTAATATATGTTACTTTTTTTTTAGAAGATTCTGAGTAATAAAATAAAATTGGAACCTCTAATTGCAAGGCACAACTAATGGCTTGATCGAAAACATGCAAGTACATTTGTGAGGACACCTAAGATTGAATCCTAATGCATGTAAACTTGTTTTTTTTTTTTTTTCCTTCTCCTTTTCTTGTACAATAAAATAATAAGGTAACTCCTAAGAGTAAGACACAGGCCCATGACTTATTGGGAAGACACATGAATATACTGTTAGATGTCTTAGGTTCAATTCTTATGTTTCCCACTTTCGCATTTTTTTTTCTTTTTCTTCCACGCACTCAGTTCAGCCTAGCATGGCCTAGCTCATGTCATTCCCATGTTTCAACACAACCTAACAGATTGTCACAACCATGATCTTCTTGATTTTTGCTATAGTATAACTCCAACATTGCGATTGTGATCATTTCTGTTATTCTTTTCTGACAAAGAATTAGAGTTCGATGGATGAAAGGGGTTACATGATTAGAGTGTGATTGACGGCCGGTACCTCTATTTTAAGTCCCTCTTGTTCTCTTCACAAGATTTCTTTTTTTTTTCTTTCCCTTTTTGCTCTCCCTTTCCTTCGTTTCATTTTCTTCTTCCTCTTCTTTTTTTTTTGTTCTTTTGCATCAATTTCTTCTCTACTTCTCTTCTTCATTCCAATTTTTCTTTTTCTTACTTTCCTAATGGACTAAACCAAACCATCAACAATACCATAACCAAGTCAGATCTAAGTAGAGTGAACTCACACAACTAGCTATAGACCATTTTTTTTTTCACATTTACTTAATCGACTTTGCTTCTAACAGTAATGTTGAATGACTATGATTGTTGTATCAATTTATATCAACCATGTTCGTTCTTTATTGTAGGACATTATAGTTCAATAACAACATAGAATGACCAAAATAACTGTATCAGACCTTGTGATGTGAATTGGTTCTTCGTCACAGGACATTCTTATTGCTAAGGAGCTTTTGTTGATTAGCGGGTGTCAGTTCCATATACTTGTTTATTCTGTGTTTCTACTCTAGTTTTTTCTGTTTCGTGATTATTATTCTGGTTGCCGTTGGTGTTTGTCATCGGTTCTTCCCATTGGTTCATTCATAATAAGGTCACCGGAAAGATTAAAGATGGTCATGTGGAAGGTTTAGGAAATAAAGCAATAGATGCTATAATAGGAGGTATTATACTCAACCAGTTGGGCATTTAAACCCTCTCCATTATGGATTTTCAATTCTTGTGCTTCATGTAGCTATTATTTCTAATTTAGCCTAGATCATGACAGTCCTCTGTTATTCTCTCTAATTTAAGAAGTTTTAAATCACTTAAAGTGTCAAAGTCAAATTCGTATATTTGCTGTTCCGATGCCCACCATCTAGTTGTGGGAATATGTATATCCAATAGAAGTTTAATGGCTCTCAAAATTTCTTCTTCTAATGAATAGCATGAAACTTCAATTGGTAGAACTCTCAAAATAAACCTTGACATAGGTTTCGTTGTTAAGACAGCAGATGTCATCATGCGCTACACTATATCTTTTGGTCCAAGGTTCCCACCTTGTTTTCGCACTAACATCGACAGTTGGTATCTCATATTCATTCCCATCGATCAATTTATCCTTCTTTTGAGACTCTGACTTTTGTTCTTTCACATTTTCAGAATCAACCCTTGTTTCTCCATTATAGGACAAAGGATTTTTCACATTTTTTGGCTATAACTGCTGTGAAGAAGTCTTTGCTACTACACTTGGTTGTAATACCAAGAAAGTACAGTTGTTGCTACTGGTGCTTCAGGGCCACACTTTATGGAGATTCAAAGATGTTGCAACAGGACCATGTAGTGTCCTTATCTTACCTCATTACTTCGATTCCAATATGCACAAGACTTAGCCAAATACATGAGGTTTTTAAATTGGTGCAGGTGGTGGGCCTTTACGCATTCTATTATTAGTTGCTATTATGTAATCTATTATTAGTTTATTATTTGTGCATTGTTCAATTTTTACTATACACATATTGAAACCAATATCAGCAGAGCAAACCGATTGAGTTGTCTATTCTCATATAAATAGTTTTTTTTTTTTTTTTTTGCGCACATAGATGAATACCCTCCTTATGCTAAGCAAGGATTTGATATTCCCTTAGCCATTATAACATTTCCAAACTCCCTCATGAGCATAAAATTTAAGCAAGGTAGTTCCTCAACCAAGTCATTGATGCTGTCTAGATTTGAGGAAGAGAATTATGTTGTCTTAAACTGAAATTTTACTTGTGGTTTTAACAACACTAGATTTTGGCATGCCTTACAACGTGATAACAATTGCATGCATTGTTTATGCTTTGTATTTTGGACCCCTACTCAACATTCTTCGCACATGAGTTAATGAAGAGGAAAGACTACTGAAAAAAAAAAAAAACATGTTATTTCTTTGCTCCTCTGTTTTGCTAATGGGGTTACATATTGAGGTAATGCTTGAACAAGAGGAGCTTGTCAAAGTAGAAGGATTGATACTGTGAACAATGATTGTTCATGAATATCTAGGTAAATATACAAAAGATAGAAAACGTGGGAGAAGCTATGAGTATTTTACAGACAGGGTGCTTCAATTACTAGTTGAGGAAACAAGTGCGTTAGTGAGAAAATCCCTACCATTATGGCAAATTTTCTTATGTTTTATGTACAGGGAAGGTTACTCAGCTTCGGTGTCACTATCTAATGGAAATACTTTAGCAAATTCCCATAATTGGCTCAAAGTGTAATGGATTTTTCTACTACATGATTTCAAATTATATCTGTACTCTTAGACTTAAACTATCTCTCATGTGTATTTCTTAATTCCATTTATTCTATGTGACTTTGAAGTATATATTTTTTATGAAATTTGATTGATTTTAGTATTTTCTCTTTAGCATCCCTCCTTTTCCATTGTAAGACTAATCTATTTTCATTTGTTTTTGCAAGTAGTGGGGCCATCAGGAGACTCTCAATACTCTTTTGTTCTCACCCCAAGTGGTAGTAATTACATTTAATCATTGCTATGACTTACAATGAGTAAAAACACTAGAAAGACTAAGTCACGCAGCAAGACTAGTGATAGTGGTAAAGAGATAGTGGCATATTCCAATGGTCATGTACCAAAAGTGCCTTCCTATCAAAATGAATGGCTTAACCTAAAGATTAAAGAGGATTTCTTTTAGACTTGCATAGACAAAAGAGATACAGAAGAGCACCAGCATGCCAATGACACATGGCATTTCATATAACAGGAACCTAAGGTTAAAGTTAGAGAGAATAAAAGGGAGGAACTTCCCCTTTTAGATACTCAATCTTTCATTCATAAGCAAGTTATGTTAGGTTGGCATCCTTAGGTGAATCACATTATGGGTGATTCAAGATATGTGGACACCCTAGAGTCTATAGAAATCTACTATCCTGTAATGATTTCGTCCCACTTTGGGTTTCCTTATGCAAACAAAACAAATTTTTGGCGAAGTATCATAACTTGTTAGAGTATATAGACACACATTTTTGTGACCTCTTGGAGCAAAGTCACTCCTACGTTAGAAGACGTGTGCACACTCTTACACTTCCATGATTTTAGGTTAACAAACATTGTCATCATTGATGTCACTAGAGGGGATGAAGTAGCTATATTAGCTTTAGAAGTAACAATGGAGGCGACTATTGATAGTCACTAGAAATTTACCTTCTCTACATAGATTAAGTACTTCTTCGAGCAAAAGAATTCAGATGATCGATATAAGTAAGCTTTTCTAATCTTACATGTTAGGCCTTTTTCATTATATGAGATTCAGTTTAATTAACTTGTGTATCGCTTTTTGTTGTTCTTAAGTATGAGCTTAAGGCTTTTCTAGAGTACTAGTTGTCCCTATGTGTATTTCCTGGTGGTCTAGCTGATGGTGTGAGTTGTTGGTTCTCTCATTTAGCCATTCATATAATACGCAACACGCGTTTTACCTTAAGATTATTTTACCTCAGCTCCTTGTATTGGCGTTTAGACTTATATCACAAGGTTTCAATTTGGTCGAAGGGGTGTTACACCGTACTGCCACATGTTGATGTGGTGTTTTTACAAGTGTTTTTTGCTTAATGGTTCAAAAGACACTTTGGTTCGCCTCTAAGTAGACCCAATCCTGACGAACCATGAGTCTTTGCATAGATTGATATAAAGTCTTTAGGTTCACTATTCCACGTGATAGACAACATGAGGGAGGTGAATTTTTTGCCTTACATGAGCAAATTAGCCGATTATTTATGGTTTCCAAAGTTTTGTCCCAAATGATCAAAGGATATGGTGAACCTTCTTAGGGCTTGCAAGAAACTTAATGATGGTGAAGTAAGGTTTATCTTATGGTGTTCACTTAGAGGTCTTCCTTCTCTTCATGATTGAAGAGACTCCTCTAATTGTTTTTTGGAATGTAGAGTCATGATGTACTCACCTCACAGAGTGGCCCGATAGTTTGGATTTAATCAAGGAGTTCCTCGAACCATCTACATCAAAGAGGATTTTAATGCATGTTGCCAATTGCTCAATCCTGTAGATTTCTGAGATATTCGTTTGGAAATGAGGCAATTATATTTCCCCTCTTTATCACACTCTAGACTTGCCTCTATCGAGTGGTTGACATACTGGACTAAATGCTTAAATGATTTTAAGAAGTACATAGATATGACAATTGAGGAAAAGCTACTTGAGGAACCTATCTTTAAATATGACTTTCAATTTCATCTTTCAAGTGAAAAAGCAAAGTCATCTGCTAATGCAAAGAATAAGGCACCAAGTAGTCATCCTACTCCTCTTTCATTAATTATGAGACAAGTAAAACGCTTTCGTGTTCAAGAGGTATTACCATTATTTACAAAAAAAAAAATCTTATTTTTTGTTGTTATTTCTTTAACTTTTGGTTGTTACTATGCACTCATGTTCCTTTTTCCATTACAACACAAGAGAGAACACATCGCTACTAATGCTCTCACTAGCCCTTTGAAATCGACTCCTTCTAGTATTGCACCATTCCCAAGTCGATATGGTGTTAGGAAGGAACTTTATATTAGATATCGTCTTATTATCATTGAGGTCACAAATGAAAAAGAGGACAATGAAATGGTTGATTTTGAGGATACTCTCGAGCGCACCATTGATGGTGATAGAAGTACTCCCATGCATGTTAGTGATAGGCAGATTGAGCCATTGCCAAGTAATAACGTCAAGTTAAATGCTACCATTCAAATGGATGACACTAATAATGATGAAATTGGACGCTTTGATAAGCATGACATTCAGGCATATTTGATGTCTTAAGAGAGGCAAGACTCTTTGATAATCAGACATATGGGACACTAAATGAAGCTTCTATTAATATTGTTGTGTCTCATGATACACCTACTCATTATAGTGAGATCACTTCACCTGTAACCCTTTCTAGCATCATCAGTCCCCTAATTATTGAAGTGCCAAGACAAATTGAAGTGGGCTCCTCAAGTGTACTACAAATGGCTCCATTTTACAGGTTCATGATTCATACACTACTCCTACCTTCACTAGAGCACCGGTATAAGTTAGAGGAAGAGTTCTGGTCTGAAGCAATTTGCTAAGGTTCCGAATTAAACACCACTATGGTATTCATGCTTGGGCAAACTATGTCTCTTTTGAATAGATACTGGAGTTCATTATCTAAAAAGGACTTAAAGCTTATCATTATTAGTGTTGAAGGAACACGGGCCTTGAAATTCATAATTAGTAACATAGAGCCTATCACAATTGAGGCAAGAAAAGTATTAGATTTCAAAGACTTAGTGGAGCAATGTAAGAGAATTCTAGCAGAACTTATAGAAAATTGATCTCAAGATAGAGACAAACTTGGATGGTTTAGATGTTAGTTCCTTAGTAGGATTGATTATGGGTCCTTAATTGGACATTATCCCCTTTTTTTTAATTATTATGTTTTTTTCTTTAATTTTGTATGGGATATGTAAACCCATTTGATGAATGGTAGTTTCAACTTGATTTAAAGGCTCACTTCATGTATTTATGGATATATATATATATATTCTTACATTGACAAATGATATGTTGTTCGTAGCACACTTAATAGTGGTTATACTTACATAAGAAACATGATAAGGGATGTATTGATAATTCATTCCCCCCTTTTTTAAGAGAATGCCATGCATCAGGAATACTCTATATGCTAGCAATAATTGTTTTACTAAAGGGGTATTATCCACTACTTAACAAGTTAATTAACAAAACTAAAGATTCTAGGTTGGGTCCCCAATGGAGTCACCAAATAAATGTGAGGGTGTTGGTTCAAGTGTGGGGTCACGCACGTGCTACATGAAAATGCGTTACACATAGCCTAACGAGGAAGTGACATATATAAGGATGATCAAGAGGGTGATTGTGACGGGGAAGATGAGTAAGCAGTCTCAGATAAGGCTTAGCTCTTTGGTGGCATGTGTGTATTTTGTGAGCGAATATAGGAATATCGTGGTTTTACTCTTCTAAAGAAAATTCGGCAAAGTAATAGCACTTTTTCTCCCCAAGAAGTTTTCCTTTTAAATTAGAAGGTATAAAGTATTTATTGTGTTTGGTTATGAATCTCATCTATTGAATAATGACGGCAATCAATAATTCTAAGCAAGTGAAGCCTTAAATGGGCTTTGTATGGATATATGCCCATTAGAGGTCTTTAGTGTATGTGTGTATATGCGAGTCTTATTAAGAAATGTTGGATAGGACAGGTCGATCCAACAAACCCTACCCCGAAGTCCATCATGTCAAATCTCTCCTGATCATCCTAAAATACAGATTTCACTATCTAGATCTTGTCACATCAACCCAAAGAATCAAATCCACTAAACCAATAAGCCACAAACCCATAAATTGGATTTAACCTCCCCACACACTTTTATTTATCAAATTATATATATATATATAATTTAAAGTTACAAAATATTATATTATCAAATTTATTATACAAGTAAAAATTTGATAATGTATTAAAATTTAGTAACTTCAAATTATAAATTGAAAAAAAAAATCCAAATATTATCCCTTCTTTTATATTTTTTATCTTAATATGATTTACAAGTGTATCTTTAAAAAATTTAAGAATTCAAATACTTCATTCCAAGCTAAACTTGGATTGAGAGAATTATAAAAAGATATAAGAACAAGCCGGTTAGATTATTAGGTAGTCTCCAAGCCAACGCCACCTACTTTTCTTTCTCTCTCCTTCATGGTATGGCAGGCCCTAGCTTCATATTCACGCTACATAGTATATACGTGACATGACAATTAGCTTCCATCAATCAATTTCAATGTAGCTCTCACGTGGACAAAAACATGAGAAACATCTTTGCTTCCCATATGAGTTTTAGATCTTTAGGTCTTTTCGAGGGAATATACTTCATTCTAAATAATTTTTTATTGGATAAATTATAAAAATTTATTCATATTCTCATTTTTTTAATGAAAAAGTGGTTTAATTTTTTTATAAAGAAGTGTCTTAATTTTTTTTTATAATCAAATAATCCAAGCTTTATAAAAAAAAGTATTAATATTATTTTATATATATAAGAACATATGTCAACATCCTATTGATAAAAAAATTAAATATAATAAAAAATAAATTTAAACTAGAAAAAAAAAAAAAAAACTAAAGAAAAGAAAAGCAAATTACTTTCCTACCACCCCAACACCAAGATTTGACTAACGACCACTAGGAAGGGTCAGGGACCTTGGAGTGGTAAAAAAAACAGTTGAAATGCTATGTGAATCACAACTCATACATAGTGGCGTGGTGGGTCGCTAGTCATCACTCTATCGGGATTGAGTGATCTCCTTAGGGTGGCAGGCAGAAAATGGTTTGAATTTTTTTTTTCAGTTTTTTGCTTCTTTTTGGTTTAAATTTATTTTATATTATTGTTTTTTATAATAATCATTTTCTTTCAATGGGATGCAAATATATATCCACATATATATATTAATATTTTTTTATAAAACTCAAATCACCCTTTTATTAAAAAAATATAAGTAATATTTTTATAATTTTCCTTCTTTAAAATGCATAAAATAGGAACATCTCTCAATTTTTTCATCATGAAAGCTAATGTTGCATATATATACATATATATATATATATCAATTTTTTGACGTGTGGAGCGACTGCATCACTAATTATTCTCCATTCCAATCATCATGTTTCTTCATAAAGAAGGTTATCTTGTCAAAACAATAATGCACTCACGAAAACTTTATTCTCCATTTCATCATTCTGTTTCTTCACTATTGAAACTTTAGTGATCCAAAATCTTGTATAGAACCTACATGGTAAAACTTTGCTTGGCCGCACTGGTATTATAAGATAGAAAATTATGGATTAACGAGCTTAAAATGGATGGGGTGGGAACTTTTATTAACTATGTCATGTAAAATTAATAAATTTGATATTACTTTATAGAACCTTTAATCTTTTTCTTTTTCTTTTTTATGGTACCATATAGACACTTTTATAACTCTTTTTCTTATTTAAGGTATCATATAACTTTTTTTTTCTTTTTTAAGATACTATATAGATACTTTTATGATTCTTTTTCTCTTTTAAGGTATTATGTAAACACTCTTATGATTCAGGTCAAAACCATGACCCTGCATAAAATTGGCACGACGTTTCCAACTTGGAATCATCACCCAAATTCACAGGTTGTGGCATATATAGAAACCACCGGTTTCATGGGTCCTTGGCAAGTCCACTCAACGGACCAACTGGAACTAGTGGTTCCAATCCATGATCCAAAAATAAAAAATAAAAAAAAAAAGATAAAAATGAATAGAAAATAGCAAAAGCATAAAGGGAAAAAAAAAAAGAAAGAAAAGAAAAAGGATAAGTGAATGTGAATTTGATAACAAATATAAAGATGTTGATAAATGAAAATAATAAAGATAAAAGTTATAACTATGAAAGGGGAGAGCGCTTTCTTATTTATTTTAGTTACATAAAAATAGAATCTGCTTTTAACAAATGTAAGACTTTATATCTTCTATGATATTTGTATTATTTCATTTAATATTAATAAAATTTTAGGATGTCTCCCCTCCCCCATATATGAGGTTTTTGTTAGACATAACTATAAAATATGTATATCTAAATTTTAATAGTTTTGAATGCCAAATAATTGCATCATAGGAAATAATTACTAGTAATGAATATAATAATTTGATTTGTTAATTTGTAAATTTTAAGATAACAAAATATATCAAATAAAGAATTAAGGAGAACTAAAAAAGATAAAAAAAAATAAAAAAAATTAATTAAAAAATAAAAAAAGAATCACTAGTTCAAAATTGGCCTATGACCTATCGATTCCAATAAGCTAGCCCAGGATTGGCTACGCAATTCCAAGCCTGACTCACTTAATCTTTAACCTAAGATCTGATGGTTTCAAGTCGAGTTGGAACCGTAACGGTATCCAATATAATGATTTTTCATATCCAAAATCATAATACACAAATTGAAAGTAAATATCTATTTAAATATAATTTACAACAAATTATATAAATTTCAATAAGAAAAAAAATAGCAATAGCATACAATACATAAAAGCCAAGTATTAACTTCAATTGGAGATGTGATATGGATTTAACTATCTTATTAAGTGTTAGGCTAAAAAAGTCAATTATGAATCACTCTAACCTAGTTGGACAAATTCCATTATATTCACCAACAACTTGAAAATTATGAAGTACTCTACAATATAGAATCCATAGTATATATACCACAAGTTCCAAGCAAATTCTTTGGTAGGCATTATGATGTGCTAGAATGTCAAGTAAATTCCAACCACAAGCCGTAAAAGTGTTGCAACACCAAAAGATTAATTCTTTTATATTATTGGGATTTTAAATATTAAAAAAGACTAGTTTTATGGGCTTAAGTGTTTAAAGGGTAAAAAAAGCAATAGGATATAAACAATTATCAATTTAAGATCGATAATTGAGTTAAGATTTCAAACTCCCACAACCCATATAACCTACAATATGTAAGAATTAAAAAGTTGTTATTAGATTAAAGGGTAAATTATATGATTATCCCCTAAAATATTTTGAAATTACACAAGTCTTCTAATTTTTCAAAAGTCAATCTCTAAATGCCCTAAAACAACGAGGAGCCCCCTTCTTTTCTGTGTTGGTTGCTTATGTATAATTTTTTTATTGATGTGAATAACTCACGTATTATATTTAATTAACAAAAATACTAAAAATTTTAGAAAATTAAAAAGAAATTACAAGAAAATTAAAAAATTGAAAATCGGAAGAAAACTAGTGGCTAGCAATAGCAACATTATTTTAATCTTTCTTTTGATTTTCTTTTTCTTTTTAAATTTTCTTACTATTTTTATTTTTTTAATTTTTAAAATTTTCAATAGTTTTTTAAAATAAATATATTATATATGCTATTTATGTTAATACAAAATTACACATAAGCAATGAACACAATTATAAAAAAAAAAAAAAAAGGTGTTCTATAGCTATTTCAAGAGATCTAGATACTGACTTTTGAAAAATTAAAAGTTCCATGCAATTTTAAAACTTTTCTAGAGGCATTCATGTAATTTACTCTAGATTTTAAACAATAGGACACATGAGTTAATCTAATTACATATCACCACACTAAAAATTAATAGTTTTGATTGCTAAGATCTATAAAGTTGCTTGTAATAATGAAGCTAGGGTTTTTTCTCAAAGAGAAAATAGCAATGTTATATGGAATAACGCCCTACATATGAAAAAAGAACAACATATATAAAAGAAGTCTTTAATGTAGCATAGACACATTTGTCGATAAATATTTGTTGTATGTTGTTGGATAAATAACTTCCTAGTCGGATGACTAAGTCTAGAATGTAAAACTTCACATTTTCGTAACAGCTAGTTAGATGGTTGGTCTAATTAGTTATATGGTTGGCCAATTCAATGGTTGGTCCAATTGAATGATAGTCCTATTTTCTTCCAAAATCTCCTTCATTTGACCCCAATTTCTTCCCAGCTTTATTTCTATGCATTCTTAGACCTCTAAATCAACCTTTAGTACATCAATTCCCATCATATAAGGCTATACCCTATAACTTATCATGTAGGTGCAAGTTCCAAAAATTTGCCCCATGACAACTTTGAATATACCTAATTGTAACACTTTAAAATTTAAGACATCATAACTTACTACATGTCATCACAAAGCAATGACACATAAAGGCTTCCAAGATAACTAAATATCTTTATGAATTAATAATAACTGCAAATGCACTCTATTATCAATGAGTGGCTTATATGATTTCCACCCTACATCCACCATAACAACATTTATACATACTAAATTGTAGTCTAGTGCTCTTAAAGTAACTAAAGTGCATATACTAAAATACATCACATAAACATTTTAGGAGTCCTATCTCCATAACATCAACATCAGCGGAATAGGAATGATCACAGATACTATCCGAAATAGATCTCTCACAGCCTTAGTCATCATAATAATAGTACTCTACATCATCTCCCTAATCCTAACATAGATCCCCACTTGTCTCATCATACACAACAATTCTTTGAAGTACCTATAACTGAGAAAGATTTCCCACAAAGGAGTGAGCTAATTGCCCAATACGTATATACTAACAATCGCACGCACATGCCATGCAATTATATATATATATATATATATCAATATCACAAACAACTAGTTAATTATCGTGAGTTTAAGCGTTACATTATCTTTAGTTTTGGCATTAAATATAGCATAGTCTTCATGTCCAAAAACTTAGGGCAACACAAAACCCAAGCACAAGCATATATATAATATATATACATATACGATGTTGAGTACTCCTCAATGTCTATGAGTCAATGAGTCACGTAAATCTTCTCAAATCATTTCAGTGCACAATTTCACTTAGGATAATATCACACACCGATTATTAGAATGCCACTCTAAGATCATTAGTACTCTCAACCTCTCGAGCCTAACCATACACAAGCAACAAATGTTTATAAGTCAGGTATAATTTACGTTCATTTCAATTCTAACCTAACAAATACAATCAACAAATATAGTATATACATACATGAAATGGCAGTCTCAACAATTACAGGAGTCCCACTAATCCTATTTTCTGATAATATAATCATGAACAACAATATATCTCAAGTTTTTTTTCTTTTTTTTTAACTGGGTTAACTAGTCTAAATACATTTTGTTCTCTTACTTTTCCTCAAGATTACTCTTTTAGTCTTCTAATTTGTTTTCAATTTGCTAACCAATGGTATAATAAATGTATAACAACTTATAGATTATTAGAAGATAGTTAAACATGTCATTTAAATGATTTTAGGTGATAAAACTCATTTTAAATTGAAAGATTCAAATAGGATTTGAAAAAGGTTTTATTTTGTACAATAAAGTGATTAACATGAAAATATTCTTTATTTGTAATATTAATTATAATTAAGTGTTAAAAGAAATCTTTGAGTTAGGTAAAATATAGTAGAGTACATAATTTAGGTGTAAATAAGGTTAAAAGTATAACTAAGTTAGTTAAAATACACTCAAAAAGTAAAAAAAAAAAAAAGTGAGCTTTTAAAAGAAAAGTTATCTTAGTAAAATGAGTCATAACCATTTTAAAAGGTCAATACCTTTATAAAAGGTCTAGACCTTTTATGTAGAATTACAACTAAGCACATCCAATGCTCCGGACTCTTCCAAACCTTTCTTAAAATCTACAAATTCAACTGGTGATTCTCCATCAAGAAAATACAAAATTTACTTATCTTTGATCCTAATGTTAAAAGACACAATACTTCTTGTTAAGTTGGTTCCTTTAACTCCTCTTAAACACATCTTTTAGCATTATACTCCAAATTGCCCATAGAAAACTCAGTACTCAAAACAAATTACAAATTAAGAACAACTTACTTATAATCTTGATTTCTTAAATGGAGGCACTATTCTAAATCCAATTTGAATTGCCTTTTGACTCTATAACATATCCTAAATTAGTCCCACACATAACAATGCATTATAAACACCAATTTTTAGACTTACCACAACAACCCTTCCTAAAACATGGTTTAAAATTGTAGCCTTTTAAGATTTTTTATTAAAACTCTGATTTCACACTCAAAATATAGATTTATAAAATTAGTAGACAAAACTAAAACAATAAGAATCAAGAGATAACTTATTCACCTTCCAGTGCCACTTCAATTTGTAAAGATGGGAGAAGAGAAACTGCAGTTAGAACGTGAGGAAAAGAGAAGAAAAGAATGTAGAGGGAGTTAAGGTTTGAAAGAACGTGTAAAGTCAACTTTATCCTTTCCTTTTATCTATAACAAACTTTACGTCATCACTCATTAAATTATAAATTTTCCTCAAAAATTTAGTTATTACACAAACCATATAAGATCCAATAAGTTTTGATGCTTAATCTTATAGGAACTTAGATCTTATATATCACAAGACATAAGTTCTCATTTTTCTTGTATTTTACTATTATGTAAAGATACTTTGTATTAATTATATGAAAATTTTTAAATAAATATAATTAAATGTAAATATATAATACACATTTAGGGTTTCATCTTAAGGTTGTTTATCGGAACCAAATAGACCTTGGAAGTTGTAAAATCCTACATGTTGAGGTAGATTCCAAGGTGCGTATTAGATTTTTACCGATCAAATTTTAGCTCCAAATTTGGGAGCATGTTCCCACCATGTGCGAGACAAGATATGGCCTTATACTTATCTTGAAAGCAACTCGGATCTTACACGGGCTCGAAATCTAGAGTATAAGTATTTGTTTACACATTTTTGGTAGACAATAAACACCTTGTAAAATATCCTTGATAAATATATTGAATATATATATATATGGAAAACCAAAGTATGTCAATCCATATTGAACCATTTAGTTAAGGTACCATAAGTCGACATATTTTTACAGGTTACCCGTTCATGTAATGTTTGAAGCACAGCCCGATGGTGGTAACACCTGACTGATAAAATTGAAGCATAATCTCTTTTTAGTAGATTTGGACTTACACCATCAAGGTTATTATATTAATCTTGATCATAAAACCAGTTGCAATATTCAAAGTCCAACTCGTGCTTTGACCCAATTTTCCAGGCCCAATTCCGTCGAGCCCTTCGACCTTCTGCCTCTCTTTTCACTCTCTAGAAAACCGCCCAATGCCCAAAAGTTCTCGGATTCTTATTTTGATCTCACTAATTGGTGACTCGGATACTAATTAAAAAGTTTAAGTAAAAAATTGAAAGAGAAAAAGACATTAAATGGTAAAAGTGTTTTTGTTTTTTCTCTCTCTTTTCACTCACAAGTATTTGTGGGTGAGAGCGTAGCTCAGTTCTCTAAATAAAAAATTAGAGACATTAAAAGTTAAAAAAGCTTCCTTTACTAACAAGTATTGGCATGCTTTTGTTTGTGGATGAGAGTTAATGAGAAATAATTTAGCTTTTCTAGTGAACCATGAATTATTGCTTTTCAAAGTTATAATTCCTTTATCAATTAAATTTAATAAAGAGGTTTTCTATGCACTCGTGAGGAATACCTTGATAAAAAAAATCATCTTGAGAAATTTTATTCCCCATCAATGTCATTATTATTCCGGAGAAAACACATAAATGAGCAATGTGCGTTTAAGTTTAACTATAGTTATAGAGACATCTCTTGAGACATAGAAAGAAAAAACATTAGCAGCTTTTATAGGCTGAGCATTTACGTACTTTTTTTTCTTAAGATACGGCAAATTTTTACCTTTTAATATTATATTATGTATTGTTATGTGAAGCACAACGTTTTATTTGAAAATATAAACTGAACTTATAAGGTACCTTAGAATAAAATTATAATTAAAAAAAAATAACTATATAGTACCTTAGAATTTTTATTGACTTTGGCAAGGACCCGTAGGAACTAGGAAGAAAGTTGATCAATATAGTAATTTTCTTATGTTGAATAGGGAAGATGCGATTCTTATCGAAAGAGGTTTTTCACCCGTGGGGAGATTCTGCATTTGAAGAGAGCCATCAATGCAGGTCCAACATGATATCACCTAGCAAAAGACCAGAAATTGTACCTAGTCTACTAAAGTTCGATAGTGTCTTTATGAAAACAAACAGTAAAATTAGCACGATTGTAAAAATGTTTGGGGTTTAGATGTTCCGATCTCACCGTCTCTGGCAATGTAGAGATCAAAAAGATTCCAAAGGTTTACATCAAGTTTGATGCATGGATGAAGAGATTCAGTACATGAGTTTAGATCGTCGACTCAAGGAAACGATCACCAGTTCATATGTAATCGATGTGAAGAACTTCAAGGATATTGTCATTAATTCAGAGCAGAGACATTATTTTTTAGTTCTATTTGCTGGTTTTCGTTTTTATTCATTTTCGGATAAATGTTATGAATGTTAGATATCAAATAGGGGACGAAGTGTGAGCATTGAAATGATACTATGTACCTCGTGATTGCGTACAAGTTTCAAAAGATATTAGAGACAAATAGAGAGTAAACTATTTAACTGTCCTTTTACCTAATGATTTTATAAAACAAAACATACTCCTAGGATCCTCCAGCAATCATCACCACCGACCATAAGTAGACAGGTCCTTTGTCTTACGGGGTTACGTAACTCGCTCACTTAAATTACATAGCTTGCCTCCTAAATTCTTAACTCATATTTGGTTTTCTAGCCATTTATATTATTTTAAGGAGTATATTTACTTCATATATACTTGACTTTTTATCTTTAAAATTGTTTATTTAGTCCTCATAAATATTTAAAAAATATGTTTTTACACTCATTTTTACTATTTTATCATTGGATAAATAATAAAAAGTTCTTAAAACTAATATATATATATATATAATCAAGAGGAAAATGATCATCATACAAGATTCCAATTGCACTTTCTTAAAAAGATTTGAAAGTAGAAATACTAATTTCAAAGTTGTATAAACGAACTAAGTAAATATAAAAGGGTTTATATGCAATTCATCATAATTTTAGTTAAATGAAATTACTTTTTTATTTAACTCTTATAATAATTTCTTGCTTATAAAAATAATTTTTCTTCATTGTGCGCTATTGCAGGTGACTCTTTAGTTTTCTAATACAACGACAATATTCTCAACTCAATAACCATCCAGCTACCATTGCTGTGACTCAACATCTTGAAAATTGATTAAGAAAAAAAAACTTTTAGTAAGTTGTATACCATGTAATTCAATATCTTCATATGTGCCTTGATCATCTAGACTATTATGTAGCATTCCAAGAATGATCCTTTCAACTTTAATACCCCAAAGAGTAGTCAAACAGATTTCTTAAGTTACTTTAATCAAATCATGCTTGTCCTTGTGTGTGACATGACAAGCATATAAGAGCAATGTGACATAACCTTTGGTTAAGATAAAAAAAAAATGTGATAACCATGGTTTGTGAGTGCCAACCATATACTTCTCATAGAATCCAATGGCTTGCATTCACTTAATTATTTTGTGAATTAAGGAAAAGACAAGTTTTATGCATCCCCTTTCCTCTGCATGGATAAAATAAGGGGAGCCTAGAATTTGGCTTTTATGCTTATCCTCCCCATCTTAGTAGTGGCACGAGTTTGTTACTACCCATCACCAACCCCCGTATGTTTATGTGTTTTGCAACCCTTTAAGGAGGCCAATGGTGACAGTGAATAGTTGATCTTTTGCCAAAGGAGGTGGTGAGTTGGCATCTAAGGGAGCTTAGTAAATTGGTGGCTATGGGAATAACATGGTGTTAGTAGTGTGTAAGCATTCATGGGTTGTCTTAAGTTAAATTACAAATACCATGTTGTATATTTATTGTTGTATAATATGACAATGTTTATGTGATGTTTATTTATGATCATGTTATCATATGGATCCTTAAGATAGGTGTTTGAGTATTTGATTGGATTTCTCACAAAAATATTTAAAATTTTCATTTTCCTACCTTACTCGAAATCCTAACAATTAAGATATGTGATATTCTATTTAATAGGTGTATCAATTGAGTATTAATTTTTTTTCACATACTTGTATAGTTTTAACTTAAGTTCATTGGGTCACATAAAAACAACCTAATAATCAAAATTATTAGTCATATGTCAATAATCTCTCTACATATATAACTAACTAAAGACTTATTGTAAACAATATGATATTTATAATTCCTACTACGACTATCCTATCAAAATTATCCACACTCTCTTACTGACTAAGGAACTAATTTGTAAATAAAACTCAAGCCATAAAAAATGCATTTAAGCAACACATTGCATTTATAAATTAATCAAATGTTTATAAACAATACACAAGTTTTGACTTTTGGTGCATACACTAATAACAAACCATTTGTAATTTCTTCTAAACAAGTGTTTTAAGACACTTGACTATGCAAGTCAAATGTTTAGTTTTGACTACTAGTGTTGAAATTAAATATTTGAGAATTCTTCATAACTAATGTCTTTAAGCACTTATAAACGGTTAAAAGGAAAAATATACTTGCATTTTCAAGATTGGTTATATATTTTACAAAACAACAAGTGCATAATAAAATAAAAATCCTTTTTGCCATATTATTTATCGGTTAATATTACGTCTTGACATCCCAATCTACGATAACAATTAATAATTATAATTATTATTATTATGAGTTTCCATTAACAAGTATTTTCAAGTACTTTTATTGTCTACATGATATTATGTAAAACTTTTTTGTTTTAGCAAATAAGAAGTGTCTTGTGTTAACCGTTGGCACTTACAGTATATTGATTAGACAATGTTAATCCATGTTTTGGATTACTTATATAGATCTCAATTAAAAGGAAAGAGTTTTACTCTTTTGTTGTAATTGTTTTACAATTACCAAAGTGCTATCAATTTTTCCATTTCCTTACTGTTGCTGAATGCATGAGTAATAATTAGTAAGTTCTTTCGTCTCTCACCCTCTGTTGAAGCACTTCAAAAGCTTATGTCGTAGCACTTCCAAAATCTCTAAAGTGGCAAGAGTTATATTCTGAGCGATCAAGTGTTTTGTTAAGCCGATGCTGCCTCATATCCTAAAGGTTTATTTATTTATTTATCTACTTTTTGTAAGGATTAAACTTGCATGGCTTAATATCTCAATCGCTGCAGTCTACTTGCGCAAGTTTCTTTATGTTACACTCTTTTTGGCATGGACGAGGAAAACTAACTAGTGCCATTATTATGTTATTGAAAATAAGAGTGGAAATGGAGATAAATCGGTGAAAATGTTTTCTTTTTAAATTCATTAAATTTTGGAGAGAAAAATATTAAAATCGATATCAAGTAAATTAAAAATGAACTTCAATAAGCAAAATCAAATTATAAAGTTAAGAATATTTTAATTTATCAATAAGACAAAAAGGAATCATTATTTCCTTTCACTGTATAAATCCAAATAAAATATGAAAATTACATTTCCTTTTCACCCATTTATATGCTCATGGGAGAATTGTTATTTTCCTTGGATACCGTCTCCACTAAACTTTATCTGGGCAACCTTATGTTCTGCAGCCAGCGGTACAGATCCACATGCATGCGATGTCCTGCCCAAATGAGAGCACTGTCCTCTACGATGTTTACTTGTCTTCCCAATACGTTAAATTGAAGCCCATAAAGTTACTTATAATGGTTGTCGTCTTGCTACTATATAATAAATTAATAATATAAATATATATATATTTTCGGTGACTGATATTGTTCATTAGAAAATTCAAAGTTCTCCACATTAGCTTTTATAAGTTTCAAAACATTCACAGAGGAATGAACAAAATGGATGTCATCAATCATCATCATCTTGCTATTGGCAAATCTCGGCTAATCTATTCGTAACTGCATTTAACTCCCTTGGAATTGCATCAATTTTCATTTCTTGCAATAGTGATATCCTTTCCCTGCAAGCAACAGTGACATTGTAAAATTTTGAAGCAGTAGTACAGCAACTTTGGACTCCACACAGATTTCTACTTTAAGATATCCCAAACTATGACAACGAAAGACCTCTCAATATATTGCCCAAAGTTCAGCCGTTAGAAAATTAATAATGTAATTGGCTTCGTACTTTACAATTGCTAGAGATTATGAATTGAAATATCTTAAAAAAGCATTTAAACTTTAAAGTTATGGATAATAGAATAATTTTCGCTCTTAACCTAGTTTTGATAAACAATTAATTTAGCTTATCAACCTTGTAGAGTTAAAATCACACTTTCTTTCTATTTTTTTTTTCTTCAATGACAAACCTAATCCATTCCATCAAAAAGACTTGAATTCATAACATTAAGTTTTAAGGCTCTAGAATAAAATTTTCGATCTTTAATTAAGAGGTATATTAAATTAGTTTTTTAATTTAGTATTACAAATGAGCTTCTAATTACTATACTGTGATTGTTTAAAGAAGCCAATGAATAGGAGATTCATGATAGGTAACTATGTTGAACATGTAAGGAAACCACAATCTTTAAATGAATATTTTGTTCAATATTTTCTTATTCCAAGTGCTTATTAAAGGAAAGGATAAAAGATCAGGAAAGGGAAGTGGAGCTTTGGGCGATAGCTTATAACCTGAAACTAGCAAAAAACAATGGATTAGACAAGATCATCATAGAACCGAACTCCATAAATGTAGTGGAATAGAATCTAAAAGACTTAGTACATAATAATAACCGTTGCCATGCATTAGACATTTGTAAGAAAAAGATTAATTTCTTTAAAAATATCACCATTCGCAAGTATCCCGTCAAGAAAATGGAGTGGCTGATACTTTAGTAAAGGAGGGCTTGAAAAATGCTAGAGATCAAGTTTTTAGAAAAGAATCACCTTCATATATCTCTCATTTTATATAAATAGAAAAAAACCAAGTTAGTAGCATAAATAATACAAATACGAACGAGGAAGGCTATATACATAAGTCTTGTCGTGGATGATAATTGAGAATTTTGTGATGAACTATATTTTATATTTTAAAATGAATGAAACTTCTAATTACATCAAAAAATTAAAAATAAAAAATAAACTTGAGAAAAAGATATATTTTTAGTTTGCGCTTGTGATGGTGTTTCTATCTATCCCTATTCTCTAATCAAAAGCGGTTGTGCATTTTTGATACTTTCGAAGGTATGTATTAGATAATTTAACCTCGAAAAATTGTAATAGTTCCATTGGTAAACTTAAAATCGGGAATGATGATCTCTTATGTTTGATGCAAATCGCAAAGGTTAGTACAATGATGCCAATGACAGCCGGTAAAAAGCAGGACTCAAAAACCAGTCCATGCATGCTCGTTCTCATATATGAACAGTATGAAAGTCCACAAAATCTTGGCATCATCATTGTACATGGCTTTCACTTTGTATTTTTTTCATTCATTTTCAAAGATTGGAATTGTCTTTCCAAAGACGGGACCCATTCTATGGGAAAAGATGATCCTCACACCCCATTAAATAAGGGCGGCCTGTTGTTTATGCTTGGGCTTATCAAGGATCATTTAAGTTTCCTAGGGAGTAAAAGGTGGGTATCCTAGATGAATAGTGAGAAAGGAGGTATACTCGTTGGAATTTTTCATTGAGTTAAATACTTTTTGTATGTGCCTTAGGGTTGATTTATACCATACAAACCATTACTCTGTATGGAAGTCTTCAGACAAGACAAGTTTCTGTTGAAGTAGATATCTGAATATCGAGTATTATTCGACCAAAAAACCCCTACAAAAAGAGTGACTTTCCAAAGCCAATAATCACTTCACAAAATTTTCATTACCCATGACTTTCACTTTGTATTCTTTTTCTCTCGTTTTCAAAGATTTGGAGTTATCCTTATAAAGATGGGACCCAAACTATGGGAAGAAGATGACCCCACACCCCAATAAATCAGGGCCAACTTTTAATTCTTTGGCTTATAGAGGATCATTTATGTTTCAAGTGTTTTAAGTTTTCAAGAGAATAAAAGGAAGGTAAGGATAGGAAATGATGAATAGTGAAAAAAGAAGTTGAAAAATTTTATAAATGTTACATTTAATATGTAAAAATGGTTTAAGATGGAATAAAATTGAATGCAATTGACAGAATAATTAGAACAATAATGATAAATTCCTGTGTTTAGAAAAACTCACTAAATATAATAGGCATGTATTAGTATTTGTGAATAATGCAATTGACGGAATAATTAGAACAATAATGATAAATTCCTGCTAAATATAATAGGCATGTATTAGTATTTGTGAATAATGCTCTTAATTATTGAAAATAAGTAATTTTCAACCAATAATAGTTAATGAGGATAGAATAGAATGCGATTCTATATCTTCAAAGATAAAATTAAAATTTTCTTAAAGTTGAAATCACCAATTCTAAGAAATTGCGATTCTATCTCTTAAAAATACTTCTAAACATAAGAAAGGGGATGAAACGCGAAATCACAATTCCATTTCCATTTTCATTGTCATATACCAAACATAACATAAAAATTAAAAAAAAAATCAATTATATTTTATAGATCTAATCATCCACACCATGTAAAAATAAATGATATAATTATTAATAGACTTTCTTAACTTTTTTTTTCCTATTTATCATTTTTTTTATTCTTTAGCAAGTCCTCTATTTGAAGTGTGTCAAATAAAAAAGTTGTCCCACATTGAGACCTGCGTATAGGTCTGCTCTCTTACACACTTAATGGAATTGCTAGGGTAGACGGTCCATTTTATTCGTTTTAGATGCTTCTTTAATCATCGGGTGCCTAAATAATATTAGAAAATACAAGAGTTTTATTGTTAAATCTTAATAAGTGTTGATAAAGAACCTACTAAAAAAACTCTTACTTATAGAATTTTCGTAAAGTTCTTTATTTTTACCTATATGTATCTTACTTGTACATGTTTAATGAAAAAATTAACCAACCATGGAGAAGATTCTTTTCTCTTCTTCTTCTTTTTCCATAGCTCATGCCCAAATATATATACAGCAGGGGATATCTTTTCCATATCTTTTCCAAGCAACTAAATCCTACAAACTAGGAAAACAAATCTTCCTCTACCGAAAAATAAAATATAAGATATACATGTCATATTTACAAAATAAATCACAGAACAAATATCTCAATATTTATGGCCGTGTTACTAATCGTGTAACAGGCCGTGTATGTTTCTGGAAGCTACCTGACACAACACACGGTCATGCCTTCTAGCCGTGTATTAGGCCGTATATGTTTCTGAGCTTCCAGACACAATACCCCCGCTCAAGTTGGAGCATGGATATCACAAATGCCTAACTTACATAAGAGCATATCATACTCGTGTTTCCCTAATGCTTTGGTAAAAATATCAGCAAGTTATCTCGTTGTAGGAACAAAAGTAGGATAGATTGTCCCATCAAGTAATGCATCTCGAATGAAGTGACAATCCACTTCGATGTGTTTGGTGCGCTCATGAAATACGAGATTTTGAGATATATGAAGAGCAGCCTGACTATCACAAAATAGCGTTGCCGGCTGCGTATGAATAACACCAAGATCAGATAAAACACTCTTCAACCACTTGACTTCACAAGTGGTCATAGCCATTGAACGGTATTCTGCTTTGGCAGAAGATCGAGACACAATATACTGTTTCTTTGTCTTCCATGAGATGGGAGACAAACCTAAAAACACTAACCATCCAGTAAGAGAACGGCGAGTCAATGGACATCCTGCCTAATTTGCATCACACCAACCAGTCAAAGTGAGATTGCCCTTACTACGCAATAAAATACCCTGACCTGGTTTGGATTTGAGATACCGAACAATGCGTAATGCTGCATCCCAGTGATCTTTTCGTGGCTGCTGCATAAATTGAGACAAGACATGTACACAATAAGACAATTCGGGCCTGGTAAAACATAAATAAATCAATCAGCCAATAAGACGTCGATAAGGCTCTAAACTATCCAACAAAGGGCTGGTTGACAGCGCCAATCGATGGTGTTGCTCCATCGGAACTCCCACGGGCTTTGCCCCTATCATACCTGCTTCTGAAATAATATCCAGAGCATATTTGCGCTGACACAAGAAGAACCCTTCGGGACTACGAGCCACTTCCACCCCAAGAAAATATTTAAGAACACCCAAATCTTTCATGGAAAAACAGGTGCTCAAGTAATCCTTAAACTTTTGAATTGCTGCACTATCATTCCTAGAAACAATCAAGTCATCAACATAAACCAAGATGTTCAGTCGTACCTCGCCTTGTTGCAGAGTAAACAAAGAGTAGTCCGCATAGGATTGTGTGAAACCATAGATTTTTAAAGCAGCAGACAGTTTCGTGAACCAATACCGAGGAGCTTATTTAAGCCCATACAAGGACTTCTACAATTTGCACACCTTATCTTGTCTTGCACCTCGAAAACTAGGGGGTAACTACATATACACATCCTCCTGTAGATCTCCATGGAGAAATGCATTGTGGACATCCATCTGGTGAACCTCCCAGTTCTTAATTACAGCAACGGCCAAGAAAACACGAACAGTAACCATCTTTGCAACAGGGGCAAATGTTTCTATATAGTCTACTCCTTCCTTCTGGTGATTTCCAAGTATAACCAAACGTGCTTTATAGCATTCCACCGTACCATCAAATCGATATTTGACTTTGTACACCCATTTACAGCCCAAGGCCTTCTTATTAGGTGGTAGATCAGTAATACACCATGTTGCATTGTTTTCAAGGGCATCAATTTCTTGTTGCATCGCAATCCTCCATTTTTCATGTCGAACCGCTTGAGAATAAATAATAGGTTCCTGTTCACCATGTAAAGCTACAAGAAAAGCTTTGTGCCGCAAAGAAAATCTATCACAATTCACATAGTGTGCAATGGGATAAGGGTTACCTAAGGCATGCTGTGTTGCGGGATTCGATAGGGATGGACTCAATTTGCGAACCGTATGAGTAACAAAGTCTCGCAGTAGTACTGAAGTCTTACGATTCCGGTGGCCACGTCCCAACAATTCTTCATCACTAAAGACATTGTTTTCCTTACTTCCATCTTCAGTTGTAGAAGGAAGAGATGTTAATACTGCTGTCCTATCACTTTGCTCAACTGGCACAATTTCAACAATGGGAGAAATGGTTGCAGTTTCTTGATCACGGGGTCTAGAAGGAAAGTTGTCATCATCTACAATCTCCCTTCTTTTGGTCAGACCCTCTTGGATACCGAAGGCATCATTAGTGAGGTCTACATCCCATGTAAACGTAGATTCTACTGGGTTTTGTGATGGAGACAACGTTTGAAAAGGAATCTCATTCTCAAAAAATTTTACATCTCTAGACACGAAAAAAACATGTTTTTCAAGATCATATAATCGCCACCCTTTCTGTCCATACGGATAACCCATGAAATCACATTTTCGACTTCTACTCTCAAATTTATCTCCCAACCGTCATTGCTTGTGGGCATAGCACAAAGACCCAAAAACTTTCAGGTGATCATAATTTGGAGTTTTTCCATACAACACATGATAAGGCATCTTTCCTTCTAAAACACTAAAAGGTGTTCGATTAATTAAATATCCTACGGTTAGCACACATTCTCCCCAAAACTCAATGGGCAAGTGTCCTTGAAAACGCAAGGCTCTAGCCACATTGAGAATGTGTTGGTGTTTTCTCTCGACCCGTCCATTTTGTTGAGGGGTACCAACGCATGAAGTTTGAAAAATAACACCCTTTTCACAAAAATAATTTTTCAATTTTTTAAACTCCGTTCCATTATCACTCCTCACAATTTTAACTCTTTTGTTAAATTATGTTTCCACCATAGCAAAGAAGTTCCTTAGAGTTTGAACTACCTCAATTTTGTTAATCAGTAGAAATATCCAAACAGCACGGGAAAAATCATCTACTACAGTAAAAAAATATGAAGCACCGCATGAGGACAAAATCCTATAAGGACCCCACAAATCGCAATGTATAAGTTCAAATATATCAGAAGCACGATGATGACTGAGAGGAAATGGATCTCTAGATTGTTTTGCTCGTAAACAAATATCGCAACATTTATTCTTGCTATCACTATCTTTATTATGACTCACACTAGACACTAACTTGGTCACTTTTAATGACGGATGTCCCAACCACTGATGCCATATCTCCAAACTCCCTTCACTTTCAATCTTCATTGCTTGAACTCGTGGCACTCCCTTGTAGTAGTAGAGTCCATCCCGTCTTTCACCCGCACCAATCAGCATCCTCGAAGTGGGGTCCTGCATTACACACATGGAATTGGTGAAATAGACAATACATTTAGATGAATCAACAATTTGTGATACCGAAATCAAATTGCATTCTAGTCCAGGAACAAAGAGAACATCCGTGATACACAAATCTCCATCAAGGACAAGTTGTCCTTCCTTCGTTGCCATAGTCTTGCTCCCATCCGGAAGTCTAACAGAACACGGATCGATATTTCGCACTTTCTTCATTCCGTGCATACTTCCCGTCATGTGATGCGAAGCCCCTATATCAATTATCCAATTGGAGAGCTTACCACTCAGTGTTTCAACAGTGTTTTTCTGACTATTGATTAGCTTCGTCAACGAGGTCCACTGCTCCTAATCGAGACCAAGATTTGTCTTTATATCATTCCCAGCCGCTGGTGTCACTGCAGGTCCTTTATCCTTCACACAAGTGCTGCTGTTGGATACGTTATTTACCTTTGCTGTTTCACGCCCTCGTCCAAAGCTTGCCTGATTTTGACGCTATTGAATGCTGTTGAAGCCTCGTCCTCGCCCTATACTCCTTCCATTTCCCTTTAGTCGATCACCCCACCACTCAAGATATCCGAGGAGAGCAAAGCAATTATCTACTTCGTGTCCTGTACGTTTGCAGTGGGTACAATACAGCCCACTTTTGTTTCTTGTTTCTCCTTTTCCTCTTATTGCAAACGCCATGACATCTTGCCTCTCCTCTTTAGTTCGGGTTATGGTCCTAACCCTTTCCTCAGCAATCAGCATGGAATATGCCCAATTAACATTAGGAAGTGGATCTTGGGCTAAGATATTACTCCTCACTGTGCCGTAGATATTTCCGTCCAATCCCATGAGCAGAGCATGAACTCGTTCTTTCTCTCTTTTCTTTTCAAATTCTGCTGCAAGATTGCACGTACACATACCGCACTTACATGACGGAATCTGATCATAGTTTGCTAGTTCATCCCATATTTGCTTCAATTTTCCAAAGTAATTCACCAAAGTCATCCCCCTTTTTTGCATTCTACCAATTCACTTCGCAGTTGTTGAATGTGTGGACCATTAGCTATTAAGAACCTATCCCTGATGTCGTTCTATAAATGTTCAGCTATTTCTTCGTGAGAGATAGTAGACCGAAGTGAGGATTCGATTGTATTACGAATCCATGATATCAATAGAGAATTAATCATCCACCAATCTTCAAGATTAGATGAATTATCATCAGGTTTTTTTATTGTACCATCAAGAAAACCATATTTTTTTCGAGCTCGTAGAGTCGTTCTCACAGACCGTGCCCATTCATCATAGTTTCTCCTCTCAACTGTACTTGAGTGATCACCAATCCCGGATTATCTAATGAGGTAATATCGTAAGGAGAGATCGTTTTTCTTTGAGGAAGGATTTCTTCCTTGACCTCACTTGTTTGTGGTCCAACCATTGTTTTGTGTCTACAATGGCTCTGATACCATGAAAAAATTAACCAACCATAGAATCAAGAAGACACTTTTCTCTCCTTCTTCTTTTTCCATAACTTATATCCAAATATATATACAGCAGGGGGATATCTTTTTCATATCTTTTCCAAGCAACTAAATCCTACAAACTAGGAAAACAAAACCAAATCCTACAAGTTAGGAAAACAAATCTTCCTCTACCAAAAAATAAAATACAAGATATACATGCCATATTTACAAAATAAATCATAGAACAAATATCTCAATATTTACGACCATGTAACACGGTCGTGCCTTCTAGTCGTGTATCAAGTCGTGTATGTTTCTGGGAGCTACCTGACACAACATACGCCTGTGCCTTCTGGTCGTATATCAGGCCGTGTATGTTTTTGGGAGCTACCTAACACAACACACGGCCGTGCCTTCTGGCCGTGTATCAGGCCATGTATGTTTCTGAGCTTCTAGACACAATATTTAACAAATGAATTCGGATAAGGAGTTTAAATATTTACATAGTAGCCGACACCAACCTATAGGAAATCATGGACAAAACACAAAATCATGCAATAAAAGGGCTACATTTATCTTATTTAATTCATAATTAGAATTGGCAATGGAAAAATATATACTTTTATTGCAACTATGATATATTTTATACATAGAAAAGAATTTTATTATTAAATATACCCACAATACTTTCTAATGTTCAATAGGAATAAAGTTTTTTTTTTTTAATGATCACAAGCGGTCATAGTGCTTCATAAGATTGCTAAAAGAATAAATATTTTACTCTTTTCACTAGGGCAAATATGGAAAATTAAATATTAATTTATAAAAAAAAATGAAACTAATATATGTAAGTTTTATTATTAATAGAATCAAATCCCAAAAAAATATTTAAATAAAATATTATAAGTAAAATAAAAAGAGTATTAGAATTACACTACAATTTATTTTCCTGGTTGTATCATTCTTTAAAAACTTCACAAGAATATTTTATTAGTAATACTTAAAATAAAAAAAAAAAATTATCCTATTTCAATGTTACTAATTAGACAATTAGTCATCCAGCAATTATCAAACTTTTGTTTGAGAAGCAACCAAACCTTACATCTATGTTGAGCTTAATAGAAAAGATCATCCTATACTAAAATTAGATTAACCATAATAAAAAAAAAAGTGCATCATACAAAAAATAAATTGATTTGTTCCTAAGTGGTCTCTTGATAATATTAATATGTACTTTCTTCCATTTATATTATGTTAGAAATGGGCAAACCTATGAATTAAAATCACAAGTTAACATATAAATATGGCTTAGATGAGGAATAAAAGAAAAAAATGATTAAGAGGATGGGCTAGCCTAGGCCTAACCTAAGTCATCAAGGATTCTAATGGATTCTAATTAGGGTTCATTAGAGTCCCTATAATAATCAACGTCAACCGTTATGATAATGGAGGAAGGAGTCTAAGTTACAATAGAATTTATCTTTGGGTTAAATACTTTTTATATGCACCTCTTAGTGTTGATCTATACCATACAAACCATTACATTGTATAAGAGTTTTTAGACAAGTTTCCATTGAAGTAGATACTTGAATATTGAGTATTGTTTGATGAAGAAACCTTTACAAAAAAAAAAAGGGTGTCTTTAGAAAGCCAATAATCATTTATCAAAATTTGCATTACCCAATAAACCACATTATGGGATTGAGTAACATATAGTCACTCAAGTCACTGCTTGCAAACTCCTCTAATAATTACAAATTGAAAAAAGAAAAGCTTATACATGTTGTAACATAGATAAAATCAAAACCCATTGTGAAAAGAATAAGAGTTAATATCATATTTGATATACGAACTTTACTCATTTTTATAATTAACTACTTGAAGTTTTAAAGTATCAATTTATTATCCAAACTTTACTGATTTTTACTATTAACTACCTAAACTTTATTATATATAGATGATTAAATAAAACATTATTTGTCATAGTCTAATGGTTATATGTTATTCTTGAGGTGAATATCATATTTAGTATCTAAATTTTATCCATTTTTATAATTAACTACCTAAACATTATTAACTTTTGCAATTAACTACCTTGTTCAGTATTGCAAATGATTACAAAATATTTATAGATAGTAAATTGACACTATTAAAATTTAGGTAATTAATTATAAAAATTGATAAAATTTAGATACTAAATCTAATATTTATCTAAAGAATAACATATAACCATTAGACTATGAAAAATAATGTATTATTTAATCATCTATATATCCATCTAAGTGATAGAAAAATATTTAGCTAAAATAATAAAAATGGTTCAAAATGTTATTAATGTTATCATGCTATAGTTTGTTGAAACCTAAAAAAAAAATATGAAAGCTAAAAAATATAAGAATTCTCGCATTACATGATTCAAATGAGAAAAACTGTTAGTAGGAAAAAATAAGCTCTCTTCATAATTAAATTGGCATACGTATAGTGATCATTTCTTTTAATAATTTTAAAATAGTAGATTGTATAAGGGGGTAATAGGGTAATCATTTCTTCGTAAAAGCTATTACCATACTTAGTTTACATTACAGTAATTGTATCAAATTTTCTAATCAACTACCTAAATTTTAGAATAAATCAATTTACTATACAATTAAACTTTTCGATGTTGTTTATGTTACTACACTAACGTTGTCCATCTCCATTAACTTAGGTGGATTTATTGACCAATTACGAATTAACACATAGATTGTTGTTCATGTAAGCATCCTCATGACATTTTTAACATATCATATTATTATCATTATAATTATTAATATTTAATTACAAAATGCAATAGTCCATTAAGGTTCATAACACACATCAAGCCTACCTGTCCAACACTCAATAGCTTTCTCAACCACTACTCATTATATCATGTATTATATAGTTGAATAAAATCCATGAAATAAGCACTACGAGATAATGTGTTTCTTCATTTTTTTTCAAAAATTACAAGTGTAAAAAGCCTTTTCATCTCTTTATATCTCCCCATTCATTTATGTAAATGCAAAGTTAAAATTACAAATAGAAAGTAACGCATACCCTCTTTTGTCCCACAACCATCGAATACCACCAAGCACCCCCATCTTGCTGGAAAATGATATCAAAGTAGACCTCTTAAGCTATTTTCAGTACTTGAAAAATATTCTAACTACCAAATCATGAAGCTTTAAGCCACCATCATTTGATTCTCTAGCCATTTTAGTTTCAATCACTACCACAATTTCATTATAAACATAGGACTCTATCAAATGATGATAGTGGTCGAAGCCTAAGTGGCTAAAGAATGAAATGGCAGTGGCTCAAAGTGAAATCATTAGGCTATTTCTAGTACTTGGAATATTTTTCAAATATTTGAAATAACCTAGGAAGTCTACTTTGAGCTATCATTATTTGATTTTTCAACTACTTCAATTTCAACCACCACTTCCATTTGATAGAGTCACATGTCTATAATGAAATCATGGTGGCATAAAGTAGCATCATTAGGCTATTTCTAATACTTAGAATATTTTTGAAGTACTAGAAATAACATAGGAGGTCTACTTTAAGCTACCACCATTTGATTCTCCAGCCACATTTACTTTAACTGCCACCACCATTTGATAGAGTCTCATGTCTATAATGAAGTCATGGTGGTGGTTAAAGCTAAAATGGTCGAAAAATCAAATGGCAGAGGCTCAAAGTAGACCCCCCAGGCTACTTCTAGTATTTGAAAAATCTTCTAAGTACTAGAAACAACCCAATAACAACACTTTGAGTCAATCCAATTTCATTCTTTAGCCACTTTAGCTTTGACTACCACTGCCATTTGATAAGGTTTCATGTCTATAATGAAGTTGTAGTGGTGGTTGAAGTTAAAATAGCCTAGGGTGTCTCCTTTAAGAGCATTTTTTGGCAAGATGATGGTGCTTAACAGTGTTGGGTGGTTGCAGAGTGAAAGAGGATGTGGGGTACTTTTTATTTGTGAGTTTAACTTTACATTTGTATTAAAGAATGAAGAGATATAAGAGGATAAAAAGGCAACTTTACACTTGTCATTTAAAAAAAATGAAAAACACATTGTCTCATATTACTTATTTCATGGATTTTATTCCATTATATAATATATGATGGAATGAGCAATGATTGAAAAAACTATTAAGTGTTAGACAAATTGGCTCAATATGTGTTATAGGTTTTACAATCTTAATGGACTATTATATTTTATAATTAAATATTAATAATTATAGTGATAATAATATAATATGTTAAAAATTCCATGTGGATACTTACATCGACAACAATCCATGCATCAATCTGTAATTAGTCAACAAATTCAACATAGGTAACACAAACAATATTGAAAAGTCTAGCTAGGTATTAAATTAACTTAGGAAAAAAAAATACAAATTTAGTCTTCAACATTTGACATATTTTTTGTTTGAGTCCTCAACCTTTTCTTTTTTCCATTCAAATCATCATCGTTTACAAAACCGTGCAAAAGAGTTATTTTGTTATAAAATTGTTAGTTTTTCCATCAAGTTGGATACATGTTAATTTCTGATTCATCCACACAATTTTATTAAATAAGTAAAATAAGAAAATATTAAATATATATAATAATAAAAAATATAGAAATTTTAGAAAAATAATTAAAAATAGAAAAAATAAAAATAGATAAAGTAATTAAAAAAATAGAAAAATAACAACAAATAGAAAAAGGATGGAAAAAAATATTGGTTTATATATATATATATATATATATATTATTTTTGGAAATATATATATGTATAGTTTAGGAAAATGAAAAAAAATCAGAAAAAGCAAAATAATGAAACTCTAAAAAATAAAAAAAAAAAAAGTTTTGACCACTAGAGGAGTAGTGGGTTGTGATTCATGGGTGACTACCCATGGCAACCCAAATGATTCTTTTGAATATTTTTTCAAACGACAATTACAAAAAAAAAAAATTAAAATTTAGCACTCAAATATAAAATATGTGTAATGTTAAGGACTAAATTTATACTTTTTCAATTAACTATTCTAAAATTTAAGTAGTTAATTATACATTTGGATAAAATTAAAGTACCATTTATGATATTATCCCTTATTTATTTGTAAATTATTCCTTCAACCTTTGCTCTTAACACCTTAAAAATCCTAACCAAACCTTTGCTACTTTCATGCCCTTTACCACCACACCAACCACTGTCTGATCACCATCATTTGGTTTACCACACCTAAAACTTTCCTAGTGTGCTCAAGTATGTGTCTAGTTTGCACCACATTAAGCGTCTATGAACTTAATGGTACTTGAATTATGAACCTAAGTTGCTCTTGGGTTAGAATAAATGATTTGCCATGCTAACCAATGGCTCTTTAGATTCGCATGTGTGACATGATCCACCTTGCAAGCTTTAACTTAGTACAAGGTTTTTAATTGAATGGGTTAGTGTAGACAAAGGAGAGGGCCGATTTGGACCTGCAAACTGGCCTGACCGATTCAGGCCCGTCAAGGTAAGTGGCCTAGCAGGTAAGAACTGTCGAGTCAAGGTTTGAAGGTCGGGTTGCATTATGTAACCCAACAAACCGATGGGTTCTAAACTATAGATCAACTCGTCAATTTAGTTCCACTTAAACTGGTGGTTTGGGCTTGCTGTATATAGCCAAAGTTAAAAAAAAAAAAAAATTAAGGGTTGATAACTTGTGTCAGCAAAAAAAAAAAAAAAAAAAAAGAAGAAGAAGAAGAAAAGAAAGTTAAAAAAGCAAGAACATGAATTAGGAAGCAGGAACGTTGAAACAATAATAATCATTAAAGGTAATTTCAAAGGCCGCAACTCTACAATCCTCGGGAAGAAAAACAAAGAAAAAGAGAAGATAGCCGGAGAGAAATGTGGAAGGACAATGGAAGAAGATAGTTGGCAGGATAAAAATAGTCAATTTTGCACTTATATATTTTTAACGCATAAAGTGCATTTTAAGAAAAATATTCACATAGGTATATAGAATAGCAAACAGTAAGGAATAGGTTTGAGCTGTTAGTGTAGATGCAGCATATAGGTGTTCAAATTTTCAAATTTGAACGCTGTAAAAGAGTAAAAGAAATAAAACGGGTTGTTGGATGTTGTACAAATTCATAGTGCTGTTTCACAAGCAAAATTATCTACGCAAAACATTTGCACTCATTCTTGTCTTCTGCTCTCATCTTCTATTCTCTATACTCTCATCTTCTATTCTCTATACTCTCATCTTTTATTCTTTGTGCTTCCATCTTCTACACTATCAATACTTTACGAATAATTTTTGTTATATTTCTTGCTAATTGTTAAATATATTTTGTCCCCTCATCTTCCTATGTCAGTACTTTATAATTAACCCAATAATAAAAAATGGCAAGTTTTTTTTTGTGATTCAGGTTTTTCTGAGAGGAATCGTTTTAGTAAAGGTGATAAGAGAAAATCTATGCAAGAGGCACTCAAATAATATTTTGAAGTAGATGATTATGATATCCATAACTTTACCAACAAACGCCTAGAGAACTTGATGATGCCATCCCCAAGCTTTCATAAAAAACCTTCTAGTAAACAAAGTGAATTGTTGTCATGATAGGGCAATGAAGAGGAGACGGAAGGAAAAGAGGAAGACGATGTGCAAAAAATGCTAGAGGAAGAAATTCTAAGCCACTTACGTAGCCCATCTGACTCCATGAGTAAGCCATCAATATTACTTAAATTAGAAATTTTTACTAAATATTTTCGTAAAATTATAAGAAAAGATTATGGTAGCTATGCTTATGGCAACTACTACTAATCAAGTTATGCGTGGAAAAAGGAAAAGGGATATGGCACCCTCAATAGGCACATGCAAGCAAAGCACCCCACAGACTTTGGTATAGATAAGTTGCAGCAACAAATTTCATAGTCAACAAGATCATAAGGAGAAGACCTATTTCGTTATTCTGTTGATAAGCAATAAGTTCTACTTATAGAATACTTAGCAAAGTGTAACCTATCATGGAGTCATGCATCTTCCCCACACCGGTTGAAGTACTAGCGAGAAGTGTTGAATCTAAGCTCACGAACTTATGACCTAAAAATTATACAAAAAACCACCATTAAACTGTGTCAAAACGGTAAGTATGAATTAGTCGCTCTTTTCAATTCTCTTAAAATGCATGTTTCCATTTGCGCAGATATATGAACTAATCCATAGTAGGAAGATTTAAACATAGGAGTTACATGCCACTGGATAGACGATGCATGGCAGGTACAAAAAAAGACTAATAGTTCTAAGGGTTTTTAATTATCGCCATATGGCACAAAATGTTTTCCATATTATAAGTATTATTTTAGGTGAATACAGTTTAACCAGAAAAATATATTTTCAATTGGTTTTGACAACACAGCCACTAATACAACATCCATTGATGAACTTCAAACTTTATGCCAACTTATGCTAAGTGGGACATTTTTCCCCATTCGATGTGCTTGCCATATTTTAAATCTTTGCGTTAAGGATAGTATGAACTATTTAGATTTTAAAATGTTCCTAATAAGACAACTAGTATGTTTTTTAATTGACTATCCTTCCGTAAATAAGGTATGTCAGAGATTTTGTGTTGAAAATGGAATGCGACCAAAAAAATTTAGAAAAGATGTTAAATATAGGTAGAATTTTACATATCGACTTTTATAAGGTACAATTGCTTATAAAGATGCATTATGTTCTTTTATTACCATGAATGTCTTAAATATTCTACTACACCCCAGCAATTGGGATGTGTGAAGTAGAATATTGAATGTTTTAAGAGTTTTTCATGACTGTATTATAACATTTTTGTGAGTGTACTAGACTAGTGTTCATTTTTTCTTTATGAATGCAGTGAATATATTGTCGGTGCTGCTCGATGCCCAATTCGACCATTTTCTACAAGTAGCTATAAATGATATGGTTACAAAATGATTGTAGTGTTATAGAAAAATCCCATTAATTTAGTAAGTTGCTTCTATTTTAGATTTACTATGTAAAAAAGACATGTTATTAAAATATCTTAATTTGTATTATTCCATTATTGACACATTCATTGACGCACACTTATGTCATTACCGTCGGGTAAGAACTACATCAAGCAATCCAGGTAACAAAAGAATTATATTCTAACTTTTGCATTGCATTTGGTGGTTAAGTGTCCTGAACTCCCTCATTGTCCCTTGGCTCACATGATATCACGCATGATCACACTCTCATCGTGTAACGAATGATGTTGTAAAAGTTGAAGTGACATCGTTCCAAGTCAACCGAGTACATTGAACTTGGCTATTACTTCAATTACACTTCAAATTCGGTAACGGCAGTATCATGGATTTCAATATCCTCAATTAGTGAAAGAAGCATAGGAAGACGTATCCGATACTATCTTGAATGGCTCGTTAAGTTTTGGCTACTCCTACATCAATGGTAACTATTGAAAAAGCATTCAACATAATGGACCTTATCCTATCCCAGCGGTAATCAAGACTGTCACCCTTCAACGTTGAGGCAATAGTTTGCATGGAGAATTGGTTGAAGATAAGGAGTCAGACACAAGAGTCATACTAGACATCCAATGAAGATGAATACTTCAGCGACTTCATCCGGTTGGGTAGAAGCTCTGTTGATTCGGATCCTCATATCGGATAAGCCAAATAATTTTGTAAGGATAGTAATATTACCTTATTTATTTTTTGCACTAAGTTAAACATATTTTCTAAAGGGGGTAGTACTCCCTTATTTATTTCTATTATTTACTTATAAAATCTTATTATCATATATAAGAGGTAAAGCCAAATGTTCATATCTTTTTTTTTTGTAATAATTTTATTAAATTAATAAAATTCAAGATTGGCATCCCCCCTCTCGTGTATAGGGTATTACTATAAATTAATTCTAAAACATCGTATATTATCATAAGAAATGGTAGATTAAATTTTAATATTTATAAATTTAAGAAAAAAATCAAACCAACTAAAAAAATACACAAGGATAAGTACAAAATAATTTTCAAGAATATAAAAATATGTAATAAAAAATGGGAATGAAAAATACACCCCCCCCCCAAAAAAAAAAAAAAAAAAAAAACACCCTCATGGATTTGGTTCATTACCTTAACCAGAATGTGAATTGCTAGGTTAAGGGAATTGACCTAGCCCTTCCTCCAAGCTGAATTTGGTTTGTCCTTCTGCTGGCTCTTGACCTAGCGGTTTCGAATTGGCCCTATGTTTAGATTAGTGGACTAGGATCTTGACATGATATGATATGCATGTTTAACATAATATATTTGAAAATTTTGTTTTTTTTTTCAATTTTATATAAAATTTTTGAAATAACTAAATATCATATTATATTAAATTTTATCTATAAAATTTATTATTCTTATCATATTTAAAAATATATCATGTCGAATGCTCATTTATTAAAGAATATAAATATAAATGATAAGACATTAAATAATAAATTTGACGAAGGATTTAATTAATATAATATTTAACAATTTCAAGCTTAAAATATAAAATTTTAGATGGTAATTTTAATATTACTTCCATATTTGCACGTCTTCTCCCTTGTGTGTGTTAAGATTTCATCTTTTACTCTTTGGATAGCATGTGCCATTCCAGTCAGTAGGAACAACTTCTTCCGATCCGAATGACGTTAAAATCTGTATTTTTGTGGATTATAAAAAAATATTTACCCTATATCCAAAGTTTAATTATTTTAATACCTAAAAATATACGATAGGACAGATAATAGAAACTTGCTACATTAAAACTAAAAACTTTTAGTACGTAATAATATTGCAAGCACCACCTTTTTCACTATTCTAGGCTCCCTCTTATAAAAACCCTCAAACTGAGAATGCAAGCAACCATACCACAGCATAATCTCTTTCTTTCTGGCACACACACGTATTACGCATTGCAGACATGGAGTCGCCATCTTCAAAAGTTCCTGTGCTCCTCGGTCTTCTAATGTTTGTAAGCTCTCACACTTTCCTCTCTTCAGGTTCTGAGCACCTTGAGCTTGCCATCACTGAAACGATCCCACCCCTCCCCTATGAGCACCACCCCGATGCCCCTGCAACAGCCCCAGCCACAGCCCCTTCTCCCCACTACCACCGCCACCACCATCACCACCACGCTCCCACTTCATCACCTCTCCATGCTCCTAGCCCTGCTCCAACTGGACACCACCCTCACCACCACCCACACCCCCATCATTCTCCCGCTCCAGCTAGTGCACCCATGCTCTCTCCTTCCCACCCGCCGTCGCACTCTCCGGTGCCTCAGCCTCCAAAGGGTGGTGGTGCCCTAAAAAGGACCTTTGTAGGTGTTCAAGGAGTGGTATATTGCAAGTCATGCAAGTATGCTGGGGTTGACACTCTCTTGGGCGCTACAGCCATCTCTGGTTAGTTTTAATTTACATTTTTCAAAATATTTTTCGTGCCATTTTATGGCTTTATCTCATGCCCGTATTTCAGACAGAAGTTATTGCATATTTTGGATTAAAGATTTATATGCAGTAATTATTGCTTGGAAAATGCTGACAAGTTTTGACTAATTTGTAAGATAAGAAAAACTTCTCATTTTTCTTTTTCATGAGCCAGTTATAAATGTAGTATATTTTAAGTTTATAATACGATGATAAGTAGTATTTCGGTTTTTTTTTTTTTATTTAGCGGATTTTCTTAACCCAAAGTTAGTACATAATTTGTTGGCCAAAAAAAAAAAAACAAGGTAGTAAATAATTTTATAGTGCTACAATAGGAGAGCGATTTTCTTTTTCTTTTTTTTTCTTTTTTCTTTTGACATTTCCACATGCATATTCCTCATGGTTTTGAAATCGCCTTGGTGGGTTTCTAACCGGTGCCAGCAATTACGGGATCAAGGTCGAGGCTAGGTTTGGAATAAATAGATACGTACATTTTTTGTGAGGTAAAATATTTTATTTAAATTTGATAGTTTTTGGTGTAATTTATCCTGTTTCTTAGTTTTATGGAGCCGATATGAAGGCATTGGTCAGACAAGCTAACGAGTCTCTTTCTCTCTATTCGAGGCATTGGTCACTTTCACTAGGGGTCATAGCATAGCATAGAGACCCTTTCTCTCTCTCTCTCTCTTCTTGGACCTTCCGCTTTCACAGTTTTCTTGGCTCTTGTCAAATCTTTGCCAGTAACCTTTTTGACTGAACGTTCAAGGACATCGATGAAAGTAAAAATGCTAGTCCTCATGAATATAGTAAAAAGCTTGGATCCTTGTGCCCTTTATCTATTACTTTTTAGTATTAATTTATTTCAAAACTTAAAACCTTTCAAAACATAAATTATGATTTCAATTAAAGAATGTTAACGCTTTGATAATCTAAGGAAATTGATCATATTCGAATTCTTCTTTTTTATTATTTACGGGAAAAAGTTAGTAATTAAAGAATAAATAAATAAACTATGGATCATCTTCTAGTTTTGGACAGAAAACTATCTTGCTTCTGTCTTTTTTATTCTGAGGGTTTTGCAAGTCAATATTAATTTTTTTTTCTATTTTATTTTCATTGTACAATGTAGGAGCTGTCATTGTACAAGTTCGATGCAACAATACCCACTTTCCATTAGCACTAAACACAACGAAAGGAACGGACAAGCACGGTTTCTTTTACATGCTAATGGGTCCAAACACAAAGAAGGTAATCACTAATTATGGTGCTCACAAGTGCAAGGCCTACCTGGTTTCCTCTCCCCTGGCCAACTGCTCCAAGCCTACCGACTTTAATGGCGGAATCAGTGGTGCACCCTTGAGGCACGGCCGGTACTATGACGTCAATAAGCTGCCGTTTACCATCTTTTCTGTCGGGCCATTCGCATTTGAACCGGCATGCCCTCATTGATCAATCAACCATATGAGTTTGCATGTGTTATGATGTGTTTAATTTTAGCGTTTTGAGTTTTATTGGACTTGCTATCTGAACTGTTGACGACCGGTGTTGTTCGTGGCATGTATTATCAGGTCCTTAATGTTTTGGTGATCTAATTTGATTATGAAGCATGTTATTTTGAAATGTCCAAGCTTTCTATGGGACCTCTCATAGGAGGATTTCTGTAAACGGGTGCCCCAATTAATGTGTCAAAACAGGTTTTCTCGGACATCTTATGAGGATTCCGTTAACGAATACTTTTAAGTAATAATGTATCAAAATAATATTGGTTGTTTTGGACATCCTGTACCATTTTCGTGACGGCATATGAGCCTCAGCCGCCGCATAGCTATGTACGTTGACAAAGACGCGAATCGTATTCTACTGTCGTCAATTCTGCTTGTGCTATGTTACTGATAGACACAGCAACCAAATGCAAAAATGCTATGACCTGTTTCAACTTGAACTCCATTTAAGAAAGATGTGTCTGGGTTGAGTTTCAGTGTGCCTGTTGGTGGTTTGGACCAAGTGGTCGTGATTGGTTTTCTGTTTTGGTTACTGACTTTCCCTGGATGAAGTCTGGCTCGAGGGATACTGCGCTGGTTGGCAATGACAGGGGTTTTGTTTGGACCGAAAGGGCAACTTTCGCATTTACTCTCTCAATTGCCCAGTTCAAATTTCTTGCCCATTTGTGCTTATGGTCTAGTATGTAAAGCCAAAAAAAGCAAGAGAAGATAAGCCAAGTTCATGGATAATAGGTCTTTATTTCTTGAATTTTGTAGACCACACAACATGAAAGGACTATATGTGTTGAATTTAGTTATAGGAGGAGGGTTATAAAGGCTTGATAGCTGTTTCCAATGTCGCTTTTTGTTGTACATAGCCAATATCTAGAGGCAAATATGGAGACAAGATTTTATACATTGAAATTCATACATTAATACATATAAATAATATAATAATAAATTAATATATATAAATAATATAATAACGACTGTGTACAAGAGGTACTCATTAAAATATAAAATTAACGAAAGGCTTTTTAGGTATGTATTTTTAAACATATATAATCAACATTTGAAAATGTAAAATATTTCTCATTTTAGCCGTGAAGTGTTCTAAATCTTGTTGATAAAATGTTCCGCATCATACTATATTCATAAAAAGAAAATGTACCAAGAAATACATATATATATATATATATATCCCATTTTAATAAGTGTTAAGATCTTCGTGTCGTTTTTTTTTTAAAATAAAAGAAGGGAACGCAGGAAAATAGACAAGAAATTCCATGTGTTACAATCTTCTATTATCTTTAAATATTAAAGACAGTGAAAATAATAAAGGTGGCACTGTGGCAGTGGCTGTAATGATTAATGATGAGTGGTGTGTGGCAGACATGTTCGTGTTATTTCCTTCAAGCCTAATTATCTACAACGTTATTCTGTAGCCTTTCTGACACCCTGTGGCCACTGCCCTGTTTTGCTTGCCAGTTGTCAGCTACTGAATAGTAAAAACAAACGGTACTCGTAAGCGATTATTGTCGTTACACTATTCGGTAATACTTTAAATATAGTATATAAATATTATATTTAAAATAATTATTTTTAAATTAAATTTCGAAGATATGAATTTAGCTTATATTTTCGTAAATTTATATTGAAAGAATAAATAAAGTTTACACTTTTAATAGATTTGTATTGAATATATATTTTTATTAAAAGTACAGATAACCTTCATATCTTTAAATAAAAAAATATATATATTAAAAACATAGACATCACTTATGCTTTTAGTCTTTCTTTTTTTTTACTAAAAATGCATAAGCTTTCATAAATAATTTTTTTAAATACAATATTTATAAAATATTTTTTAAAAAATATTATATTTAAGAGTATTATCCTTACGCTACTAGTTACTATTTTGAAAGATGTCAATAGCGACAACAATGATTAAATCATTGCATATTAAAAATAAGTAAACATAATAAGATGATTTTAATATAAATTTTATTTTATTTTATATTATTAAATTAGATATAATTTATTATATTTTTTATTGGATTAAATTTAATTTTTATTTCTAAAATTTAGTTAACTTAATATCTTTATTTTAATATAGTAAATATTTTTATATTCCCTAATTTTTTAGCATATTAAACATTGTTTTGTAGGGTTGATAATTCATCTTAATGAGTAATGTCTATATCTTCGAATCATGTTTAATTCATGTTAATACTAAAAAATGCATAAAATTGAATAAAAATAATAAATAATGAAGTTATAATATAATTGTATTTATTCACATCGTAATTGTGTTTTCGTTTCATGTCGTGTTGATCTCATTTTTTTCTTTATAATTGTGTTACGTCATGTGTTGTGTTATCATACCGTGTTAACAATTGTTAACCCTGTTATTATACCTATAAATAAATAAAACTTGTAGTCACTTTAAGATAAAATAACTTAATATTTAATATTAGAACTATTTTTCAAATGAGATATGATGTCTTCTTTTTCATCAATAGTATGAGACTATAAAAAATTTATCCTATGGCATGAGACCATATAAATCAAGAATGATGTAAGACAATTATTTAAAATTTACCGCATAGGGTAAGACTATAAAAGTTAAAGGTAGTGTGATGTCATAAAAAATTCATCACGTTATTTGAGATCATACAAATTAAGGATGGTTTGAAGTCATTAAAAATTTGTTGTATAATATGAAACCACACAAATCGGTATGTAACCATCATCTAAATCTAATAATATAAAGCTACTAGACATGTTTGTTTCATATTATCATTTTCTTATATGAAAAAAAATTATTGATTTTCTTAACATTGTTATTATAATCATTATTAAGATTAAATTTTCTCATTAATTTCCGTATTTTTCTATAATTTTTATATTCTATAATTTTTCCATTTCCGTTATCCTATATCAATGGTTTTACTTTCACTAATCATATAAGTACCAAACTTCGTGTTTGTTAACGGTTTTCAACTTTCCTCGTCGTCATCCTCGTTTTGTAAATATTGATTACACAATATTTTATGGACAATTGCATGAACAAATATATATTTATATACATATATATATTTTTACTTAATAATTTAACAAATATACTAAATTATTATTCACATTTTCCAATTTCTATTTAGTGAATAGTGTTTTTATGCTTAATTTAAAGCATATATAAACTGTAAACACAAGGATATGTTTGTATTGCAAAAAATATTTTCTAATTATCTTTTAAATTTATTGAGTTTGCTCTTTACAATAATTAAATTGCTCTTATAGTTTCATGGGGATGATACAATTAATAATGGTTTTTCAAATTAAGTGATAAATAATAATCTTGAAAATATTAATAAAAAAATTTTAAAATCCTCTATTTACAAATAGAAATCATTTTTCTTATGTTCTTTGCATCGATAACAGTTAAAGCAAAATATATTCCCATCCCATTATTAACTATCTCATTATCAACTAGCTACCTTAATCAATTGTGTTAGTTACGATAATTATACCATTTGGATACTTAGGGTTTAAGTTTTTCAACCCTTGCCCAAGCCCACCAAGGCTCCATCGTCAATCTTAGCATATCTAACCAAGCTTACTTATGATAGGCCTTGCAGGTATGGTCAAGCGTGATTTGGTTTAGTATGTTTTGTTCCTTAAACTAAATTAAATCATATATTATAGTTCTTTTTTTTTTTTCTAAATTGAATCTAATTGTACAATTTAGTTCTTAATTTTTTCAAGCTTAAAAAAAAAAAACAGTTTAGTTTGGTTTAGTTCACAATTCGATTTGTTTATATATATGTTATTAATTTATATATATATATAAGTTAATAAGCAATAAAAAATTATACTTAATGCAAAAAGGATTTAATTTTTTTTTTCAATATCTATTGATATATTTAAGGAGATTTTATTATTATTTTTAAGATAATTATTGTTTATATATTAGTAAATAAGTAAAAATACAAAATAAAATAATTGTAAGTTACTTGATGAAAACAAAATAAGGGAAGAAATTAAATAAGTAATATGGAATAATCTTTTTTAGTTATGAAATCACTAGATTTTCACCACCATTTTCTTTCTTTTTTTTTTACTTCTCAAGATTCTATTTGGTTTAAAATTGTTTGATTCAAAACGGTTTGGTTCGATTTATAATTTTTTCAAGTATGAAAAAACAGTTTGAACTTAATTTATAGTTCAATTTGGTTCAATCTGATCCAGTTTGTGATTCGATCAGTTTTTTTTACTTCTCTCTACTTACAAGACATAACGGACAATTGATCTAAATAAGTTGAAATCTTATCATTAAAATTTCTAAATATCACTAATAAAACTGCTGACTTTCTTTTTTTTATTATTATCAAAGTAGAAAAAATTTATCTAAATATATCCATCATCAATCTTCACGTAAAAAAATAATCATTTATATTGATTTTAATAAGAAATTAACATAATGAGTATTTATTTTCATTACTAAAGTTCAGACAACCTTATGCTCAAATCACAATTGTACATTTCAATCTACTAAAGAAAAACATATAATACGTCTATTTATATTACTTTAATTTTCTATTAAAGTCTTCCCATGAAAAGGTTATGCCGGCTTAATGATAAAAAAAAATTGCAACTTCCAATAATCATTAATCTGATGTGCATAGACTCTCAAAACTACCACAATTAGAGATGTAGATGACCAAAATCTATTTACAAACTATTTAAGCTTAGCTTGATATTTACTCGAGTTTAGTTGAATAGCTATCGAGTTCAGTTTGAACACAAGCTATTCCAGTAGATTATTAATTCAAATTTGAATTTTATAATATTTGGTTTGACTAGCACGTGAGCCCAATGAAGTTTGAGTTAAGCTTATATGTATATCTAGTTTGACTTAAGTTTGAATTATTTCAATTAGAAGAAAAATGATTTTTTTTTTTATAAATCAAGCCTAAAAGATCTTATCAAGTCAAGGTCAAGTTTTTTGGGTCTTAGTCCGAGTTAAGCTCAAGCTTAAAATTCTAACCATGGTCAAGCTTTGAAATTTCAAGTCTAGTTGGTGCTTAAGTTTAGCACTAGTTCGTCTCAACTCAACTTGTTCACAATCCTAACCATAACATGCTTTCATCTTCTTATGATATTTGAAAATATGTGTATACGCTCAAACCATTAGTATAGCCCTTGAAATTGTCACTATTTATGGTTTGTTTATCAAAATTATTAGGATTTTAGTGTCAATTTAGGGAACATATGCATAATTTCAAAAGATATGGGCATGTGAAGGCCTATAAACCTATACTAAAATCTACGGTACATTCTCATAAAGCTTTAATAATCTAAACTTGTAACTTATATTTTTTTTTCAAAAAATAATTATTCATAATATGTTGTGGTAAAGAAAATTCTAAATATAATAGATCATCAAGTCTTCAAGATATGAAAATTTACTAAAAACTTCGTAAGTGTCTAATATTTAATTTAGGTCTACTACTCCTCACAGGCATCACACTTACTATCATTGATCCTTCTCTCATAATATGTCCAAGGAACTTGTATTAATCATGGACACCTTAAGTTGTAATCCCAAATATAGGTGAGCAAAAAAGCTTAATATAATGATTTGCATATAAACACAACATATGGCATATCACATGCAAATCTAAACAATATACTATATGCAAAATCAATAAACACAACATACATAGATCCGATTTAGATATCTTGTTTAAGTTAGTAGCAAGCACACACCCTAGCATCCTAAGGTTGGATAGTGAAATCCTAAAAACCAAAAAAATGATCTTAACTAGGATCATCATCATATCGCGACAACCAAATCCAAAACTGAATCCAATGCCAAGTTAACACTAAACCATCTTATGTTGGTTTCACTACTAGTATGAGCCACTAAATAACAATTCCACTATAGCCATCAATAGTAGCATCTTATACCAGTAAAGTAACTTGACTACAACTTCTCTTTAGAAAACTTGACTATATGATAATCATTAGTCATATTGACGACCCATCTACTCAATAATGAAGGTTTAAGCTAAACTATTAGTTACATCATTCTAGATGCTTTTCCCACAATATGTAGTGAATATCGAGTCAATGGGTCCCTATTAGGAATGGTTATTGGCCTTGCTTTACGCATAACCAAAACTAATTAATTTTAATTGCCTTAATAGTTTTGAGTTGTTTATCTATTCCTACAAGCACAAGCATTAAATAACTGTAACTTATACACCTAGATTCTGTATACCAACTTAAAAATAATTTAAATTTGACATTAATCCTACAATCGTACATAGTATAATCAATCAATATCCAATTTGAATTGTAGATTACATTCCTATATTTTAATGATCAATTTAACTTAACTAGGTCAACTGGAATCCAAAATAGGTCAGCAGAATTATATCCAAAAGCAACTTAATTGACCTACTTAATTTGGTTAACTTAGTTCCCAGTTGCCCCAACTTAGTTGACTCAAATTAACTAAGTTAGTTTACTTTCCACATTGCCAACTTGATGCTCTACTTGCCAATTCGATTAATTAAGCTCTACATGTGGTTGACCACTTTTACTAAACTCATACCTTTACTAAATATTTTAACCTATAAACTTGACATAGGGCATCTTAGATTAGATTTCTAGCCCTTGATTTCTTCTTTAATTCTTATTACCATAAATCTAACAAATTCATTATTAATTGTAATGAATCAATATTTCCACATTTTATATTTCTCTTGATTATCACAAAGTTCTATATTTCATCCTAAGTCTCTAAAATCTCTACAAATTTAATAATTCTATAAACTTTATAATTTCAAGATTAATCTCTTAGATTTTGTGGTTCTAATTTTTCAATATTATGATTGTATGCCTAAAGGTAGTTTTACATAATTTTTCAAAGGAGAAAAGTTAATCTATGTGAGTTTGAATCACTTGCCTTTTAATGAATATGTTTAGGCCATGGTCTTACAACCTAATTAGCATAAACATTGTTTTATCTAAGAGATGGAATAGGTTGGAAGTTCCCCCTCTACCTACACTTTTCAATAATAGTTACAATTAGCTCAAGCTCTTTCCTACCGTACTCATGATTTCCTCAAATAAAACACACATGGATCAAAGATCCAATTATAGCCTTAATTGGAAAGTAGAAAAATCACTCTTAATTTGAAAAGTAGGAATAGGGTAGTGACGTTGGAGAGGGAAAAGGTGATGCTAATAGGGAGGAAGAGGGAGAGTAAGAATATTTCATTTATTACCTCTCTAAACCCAGTAAGTAAACAATAAACAATTAATACCACTTTACTACTCTCAATTAGATAATTGAGTTTTAGAAACTGTAAAACCCCGAACCCCGGCCGCACTATTGCTCGTCACATGTCCTTATCTCACAAGAACACGTTAAGACTCTAAATCAACTCTGATACATTTTAACCTGTAACTCCTATATAAAAACATTTCATACATCCCCAAAATTTAGATAATAACTTCATAAACCATATCAAAATCTAACATAGCATAAGTCTTTAAATACCAAAACAACATTCTCAAAAAATACTGTCTATTATAGTTAAATAACATAATCTCCCAAATCTTAATCACCATAATAATAATGGTAATCTTCATCTTTCTCTCTTTGTGTCTCACCAACACCTAAGTCATCTTCTAGGTTCTCATCTCCCTCAATACCCTCATCTAAAAATGTTCCTTGAAGGGTGAGCTAATACCCAATACGTATAACACAAACACACACACATAAACAAGTGTCACATACGCTATGCAGTACTTAAACACAAACAACCATTTCCTTAATACATTTAGGTCCATAAGCATCAACGAGATACCCATGATCCCCTTAACACACGAAAACATGATTTGGTGATAGGAATTGCCACTATGGGCCTCACACTCATGATCCCTTAATTCTTAAACTTGGTGATAGGAACTACCATTACGAAACTCACTCCCATGTCTAAATTGCCACTATGAGCTCCACACCCATATCCACTTAAATATTTAACTTGGTGATGGGAACTGCCACTATGGGCCATACACCCATGTACACTTAAACCTAATGATGGGAATTGCCACTACGGGCCCCACAACTATGTCCACTTAAACCACTTAACCAACATTCAGCCTAGATCATTTTCAAGCATGACTCCACTATAGACAATGTCACATAAGGATCATTAGGGTGCTCCCTAGGGATCTACTACTATGGGCCCTTAGGTCGAGTTAAGCACATACAACATATAACTTAAATAATTAACTCAAATCATTTAAATTAATCAATTTCAATGCATAAGCTAACTTAAACAAGTACAAATCAACACACAAGTTACACGTATCTTAATTCCTAGCCTTAAGTACTTCTGGTCTTGGATGTAAGCTAAGTTGAAGTCTATTCAATCAACAAGTTCTTCTTAGTAATTAATCTAAGATCAATATCATTCTCTTATTTCTCTTAATCCTATTTATTAAATTTCTCTAGGGCCTTACTAGCTATCTAGGTTGTGTGAAAATTAGTTAATATGAAGTTAAATGAATATATAATTATGTTATACTTTATTCAACACGACCATGTTGGGGGACTGTGTTGCTCAACATGAGTTGAAGCACGATCATGTTAAGGGTCACGTATCTTTTGGTGTAAAGTTTGGCTTCAACATGGTTAGAACATAACCGTGTTAGGAGGTCGTATTCTTCTTCAACACGGTCGAAACATGACTGTGTTAGGAGACTGTGTTACCTTTGACTCATCATGGTCAAAACACGATCATGTTAAGAGGTCATGTATCTCTCAGTGTAACTTTCACACTCAACATAGTCTAAACACGACCGTGTTACCCTTAACTCAACACGGTCGAAACATGATTGTGTTGGGAGGCCGTATATCTCTCGGTGTATCTTTCGAGTTCAACACGGTCGAAACACGATCATGTTGGTGGGCCATGTTATCCTCAATAATCTCCACGAACTTTTACTTTAATTTCTCCCAAACTCAATCCTCTATATTCCTCAACTTAATTAAATCTCTAAAATACGTAATTGCATCTAAATTACAAGGATTTTCATACTTACATAAAAAATTCCACAAATCGCACCCTGAGTCGTTGATTCTCTATTCTTGTATTGTCTCTTCTCAAATCTCGAGTCTTGATGTACACACGATATCCATGGGGTTTAATTCCAATAACATAATTTAAAATTTGTATAAAGATCCTTACCTTGTGTACTTGAAATTGATTCGCTCATTTTTCCTTTTGTCGTCCTAGGGTTTCTTGTAAGGAGCATCTGTTCTTCGCTATTTTATTGTGACAATGGCAAATTAGGTTTCTTAGGTTTATTTCAGTATTTATATCATTTGTGTGAAATGTTCAAATTGCTTCTTGAATTTTATTAAATTTCCATCCTCATTTTTAGCTCTTTGTGATAATATATATATTAAATAAATCAATAAATAATTTTTTTTTAAGGTAAGAAACGATAGCAATAGTGCAAGTAATCAGAAAGAAAAAGGAAAGATACGCTTGGAAAACAACTCTTATCAGAGGATGGGAAAACCGCAAGAGGTAGATAAACCAAAGCAGTAAAATGAGAAAATCTGGAGGGCGGAGGTATATCATATCAACTGCAAATGACCAATCTACATTGACAATCTCCGCAAGTCCTACCATGGAATTCTATAACAGTGTAAGTTCTAGAATTGTGTGATAGCTGTTACCTCCCACGCCTAGATTATGGCAGTCAATTAAGACTCTCACAAGGCAATGCAGCAGGTGGACGATTAACCTTTGCATATGGTAAACCTCTTGGTGCGACATTGAATTAACGAAAATGTTGTTCGTATATATATATAATATTTGTTTATGTAAAATACGAATAATAGTTGTCTTAAAAACTACTTATTTTATCATCATATATATAATATTTATATATTATGTGTACTTTTTTTTTTTTGGGTGCATTTGACATTGAACCGGTGCTTACAGAAAGAATTTTTCTCTTAAATAGACTCTAAACTTAGTTGTCTTTTGGTTAAAGAATTTGGTAAGACCGATGTGGGTTGTGTTTCTATGCAGTTCAAAAAATTCAAGCATTAAAGAACTCAGGCCTAAAGGAGAGTATTGATTTTGTGTTTGGGCTTTGATGTGGATTCAGGCCCAAATGAGCATATGAGAGTTGGTATTTTGCTTGAAGAACTCGACAAGCCACTGCCCCTTTTTTTTTAAAAAAATGTCAAAATCATTATTAAAACCTTACATACTCACTCTCTCTCTCTTTCCTAAATCAACACATAAGGTTTAAAATTACTAAATATTATATATCAAATTAAACTTTTATATGTCAATTTTTTAAAGTAAAATTTTATATGTCTAATTTAATACCTAAAATTTAAAGTTGTTTAATGCCATATTCAATTAAACTTTTATTTTTTAAATTTACTAAATTTATCATCCTTAAAAAAATGACATAAAAATTGTTATAGGTCAAAGAGTACAATTGTAGATAAGTAGTAAATTTGACAAGTAGTAGTTTGATTGTGTGTGATATGCAGCAATTTAAAACTTACGGTATGGCATTGAAAAATCACTAGAAGTTCAAGTAGTTATTTTGATATTTCCTCCAATAAAAACTGTTTTCTTGGTATCGGTTGGATCCACGATGAGGTTTAATTTTTCTATAGAAAAAAAAAAACGATTAGTGATTAGTTATCACATTTATCTTAAGAGTTGAAAGAGTTGTTACTTTTGATACCTATAAAAATACCCCCATTCAAGTTGAATTACATTGTTTCCATGCCCCATATTCTAATTCTTTTGTTTTTCTATATTGGCATAGTATTTAAAATCTAATTGATTCATACAACTCGATTGTGACTCAATTACATTTTAGATTTTTTTTTCTTAGTTATGTTGACAATCGGCCAAGGATCGCAAAACTCACTTATAAAAGTAGGTTGCAACACGATATGGTCATTGTGTTTATTGTTGCCCATCTAATGATAGGATGTGGTAAGCAATGGCCATAAACTTTTTTTCTTTTTAAATCTATTTTTTTTTCCTTTTCTTATTTTATTATGATTTTTTTTATTTTTTTTAAATTTCCTAAAATCCTATTATTTTTAATGAACTTTAGTTAATTAAATAGTATTAAGTTATGTCCATGTAAGCACCATGTCAATCTATTTTATACGTCATTCACTATGTTAACTTTTTAAGAGTTGTAAGTGCCGACTTTTGAAGAAAATGGGTTTTATGAAATTTTAAAAGTTTTCATGAGAAATCTAGTAATTTACCCTAATATAATTTGTTGAATAAACTTTTTATAGAAAAATATACTAAATCATTAAAGACAAAATATGGAAGAAGCTTTGATTTAAATGCATGCATAAAAGCAACTGGAGGTCTTAATTATGGTAGGTTTCATAAATTTGGGGTTAAGGAAAAACATATAACTATTTGAAAATAGTAGGAGCCAATCTTCTTTATAGCTCAAATTATGGTGATTTACCATCCATTATCATGGAGAGCAACTTGAAAAGATACTACAAAAGATGCAATAAGATATAAAAGAACAAGCGGAAAAACAAAGAGCAAAAGCTACAAAAACAAAAAAAAGAAAAGAAAGAAAAAATTAAGGTAGAGTTTAAAGAAGATGTTGAAGCTATGTTATTTGAACTAGTTAAACTTTAAAGGAAGCAATATTTAAATACTTTAACATTGCATTTGCAAACTATTCTACATTTGAATTTAATTAATTAAGGACTTACGTTTTTACATTTTGTCGGACCTAATGTTGATTGGTCTGTGTGATTATTCATTTTGATTGAAATTTATATATATAAACAGGTATGAGATACTCATAGAAAAATAAATGTAAAATATGATATTATTGTCAATTAAAGTAGATTTGATGTAGAAATTATCCAAAAGTAATGATGATCTTAATAGAGATAGATTTATAATGATACTTTTCTTTAAAAATAATAAAATTTAATTGTAAACATCATCAAATCAAAACAGAAACAACTTTGTGATAGAGTTTGTCAATAAATAGAATTTTATTTTCATTAGTGATTAAAGCACAAACAATTATTTTCGTCATTGTAAATGGAATGTCTTCCATTAGAGATCTTGCATCAAAGATGAATAACCTTGAAAAATTCTGACAAACTCTCTCTATATAAAAAGAATAAGAACTTGGAAAAAAAGTTTACTCTTAACACATAGATTTGCTCTCAATGGGATCCACTTAATGAGAGCACCGAATGATATCTTTATTAGAGACGATGATAATATCTTTATAAATGATTAAGAGAAAGAAAAGGGAATTAATTTTTTTTTTGTGATTGGATCAATTTGGATGATTACATTTTCCTTAGTGGACTGTTTATAGTAATAACCGATAACCTCTCACAAATCTTTATGCTATGTAATTAATCAATATAATAAGATTCAATTAATCAACTACTAATTTACCTAATAGTCATATAACGCATCCATTTTGTTTTGGATTTATAGTCATGTATTCTTCGTCAAAACAGACAATTCAAAAAATATTTATCCAAAGTAAATTTTCTTGATGATATTATTTTCAACAATTGACTTTTCTATATTAGGTATTGAAACATTTCTTTTCTTTTTTTTTTTCTTTTCTCTTCGATCTGGTATCAATAAATGTTAATTTTTCTGTTCATCGCTACTATAATGAAGATATATCAAAGGACGTGGAATCCAAATAGAAAAGGAAAAATCAGATGTTAAATCGCAAAATAAATAAAATAAATAATTCTTTCTGACTAACTTCTATTATGATTGATGGGGAAGGGAGGGTTTTAATCAAATACATACCTAACCCAACATCAACCCTTCAAGTAAACAGGCTTAAAAGGATAATACGGTATTGTAAAGAGAAAAATTTCAATGAAAGTGTTAATATTGTGGATAATAAAGTTGTGGTAAAAACGATTAAAAACTTGATATATTAAAATATTTATAATGATTTATGATAATTATCCTATTGTAATGGATGAATTATTAAATTTTCATTTAATATCGACCAGAAACCATTATTCATGACATCTGAATCATTTTTCCTAACTACCACATTAAGCTGGGTCTAAGTCAACGACTAACTTTGGAACATCTTGACTATTTCCTCTCCTCTCTCCCTCTCCCTCTTATAATGACAAGTCAAGCAAGGTCCACTTGCACAAGAAATACTCTTAAATATACTATTTTTAAATATTTTATATAAATATAAGTATTGTATTTAAAATATTTATTCAAAAATTAAATTTAAAAAACATAGATGTGATTTTTGTTTTTATAAATTTATATTGAAGACACATGTAGTACCCATGCTTTCAGCATATTTATACTCAAAATGTACATGGTGTCCAAATCTTTAATGTAATTTTTTTTGTACCGAAAGTGTGAAGAGCATCTGCATTTTTAATAAAAAAAAAATTCACTAAAGGTACAATTTTTTTTTTTAATTAAAGATGCAGATTTCATATGTGTTTTAATAATTTATTTTGAAATAATTTTTTTATATAATGTTTACGAAATATTTAAAAAAAAAAATCGCTTTTAAGAGTGTTATGCCTGCTCGCACTGCAATACCTCTGAATTTTCAACGCCGCTAGTGTCACGTTATCCGTTGGGAGCTTATACTTTGTTCGCTCCCACACGCAACAACTGAGCGTGTAAACGCTCATGCTTCACGCTTATCATGTCTCATTGAGCCATTGATTTCCATTTCCCTACGTCGGAGGCGTCGTGAGGCCAAGAAGGTATTCGTGTGGACCAATTATGGAAAGACACCGCTCATTGCATCCATTCACCTTTTAAAATAAAAAAGTTTATTATTAAAAGTAGGTTAAAAATTATTATTTTAATCTTTATTTTATATAATTTTTATTTTAAAAAATAATTATTTTAATATTTACTTTATTTTATTAATTACAATATTAAATTCATCTCATTAATTATAATATTAAGTTTGAAATAAAAATAAAATTACTAATTTACCTATTCGGTTATTAATTATACTATTAATAAGGATATAATTATTATAATATTTAAATATTTTATTCCTATAAAGAGGAATAAAAAATTTCTTTTTTCTTAGGTAATATATATTTCTAATTGAGTAAAAATAGAAAACTCCTAAGATTTAAAATTCTCTTCTTATTTTTTAAATAAATAAGATAATAAATAATTAGAGAAAGTAACTATTCTATTTTTTCTCTATTACCTTAAAATAAACAAGCTATTAATCCTTGGCATACTATCAACACATGTTAAAAACATAAAGGCTGTGTTTTGTTTGATAAAAATTACTTTTCGAAGCTTTTTTTTTTTTTGGATATTTGTTAAAACTTATGGTTGTAAAAAATGAAATAATAATTTCAAAAATTTACTTGCAATAGCAAATGAATATAACGTGTGAAGGCTGGAGCAGCTAACTATTAGAGCCGAGAATTGTGGGGCGGGGCGGGCAATTTGCCGCGGGCATGGGTTAGCCCTCTGACCAACAAAAAAAAAAAAAAAGGCAATGCAGAATGCAGATTAGTAAACGTGACATGAGGTGACAAATAGTGACCGTGACTGACGACTTGAAGAGTGAAGACTGATTGATTGACAGACATCGGTGACAGGATAAGGACGATGGGACGAGGACGACTGCGGACTGTGCCGTTGGCAAGGCAGCTCTTTCTCTTAGTCTTTCACTTTTCCCCCATGTTGTGCTTACCCACCCCACTGCTCGTGCAACTCTTTCTCTTTCTCTTCCTTCAACCCCCGTGTCGTCACTATCATGCTCTCGTGCTCCCCACCATGCTTTGCTCCCCACCGTGTCATCACTTTCACTCATTAGACTCCTCACTAAGCAACGGTATCTCGAACTAAACCGACGAGATAGGTCTCTACTACTCCATCACCTCCGGCCGCGCCTCCATCCCAAACCTGAACAAGACTAGACCAAACCAGCCATCCTTGGTAACTGTAAGTCGCCCTCCTATTTATTTATCTTCTTTCTCTTTGTTGTTGCTTGTGGTTATGGAATGTGGACTATGTGTAGGTTGTGGCTTGCTGTGGTGTGGTCGTGGTTTGATGGACTGCTGTTGTGTTTGGCTGTTGATACGAGATCGGTTTGATCGGATTCCTAACTGATACGAACCACGCCAACCTGTGACGAAACCCAATACCAATACGCTCGGAATTCGTTACCTAAGATGCCCAAACACCCTCAAGTGGAAACCGCAACCCGTTATCTATAAGCGAGACAAGAACCTTGGTATAATATGAAGACGCCACAATCGGGATGAAAGACCGATTGATAAGTCGGGATGAACGCCACGAAAATTAATCCGATAAGTTCTAGTTAGTTCTTGAAGAACCAAGAAAGGAGTCTCTCTAAAGTGTTTTTAATGTTGTATGATGTATCTTCTGTTCTAAACCCTAGGAGCTTTATACTAGGGTTTACAATTCGTAACAATAAAGCCCAAAACGATATCACTTCAATAAGTTGCGTAAAAATAACAAAAATAGAATGTGAAGGCCGCCGGCGTTGGAATGAAGGCCGGCGGCCTTGAGCCGGCATTGGAGATATACACGGCCGTGTACTTCTAGACGTGTATCTTTCTGTGGATTTTCTTGACTCCATACACGGCCGTGCCTTTTAGCCGTGTATATGACAGTGTATGATTCTATGTAACCTTGAGATTCCTACACGGCCGTGCCTTGTAAAGACACGCCCTCTTCACCCCGTATCCGGTATGACTTGTACAAGAGTAAGGGTCTTCCCATGGTTGTTCCAATCCTTTCTAACTTCATGATTACTCCAATCCTTTCCGGCTTCATGGACATCTTTTATCAACTCGTTAAGTGCTTCCTTGAGTCATTTCGCTCGACTTCTTGTGATCGGTCCAGGCGGCACTTCAAGAGGATCCACATTTTTTCTTCCGACTTGGCTCTCATCATGGATCTCATCATTCCCCTCCTCTTGAAAAGGATTTGTCCTCAAATCATCACCTACATCAAAAGGACTCAGATTAGTAACATTAAATGTGGCACTTACTTGATACTCACCAGGAAAATCTATCTTGTATGCATTATCGTTAATGCGCTCAAGAACTTGAAATGGTCCATCGCCTCTAGGAAGTAGTTTAGATCGACGCTGCACGGGGAACCACTCTTTGCACATGTGAACCTAAACCCAGTCTCCAGGTTCAAAGATAGCTTGTCGACAACCCTTGTTGGCTTGTTTCACATACTGCTCTATTCTTCGCTCAATGTTTAGCCTTGCCTTCTCATGGATCTGTTTAACAAATTCGGCCTTCTTCTTGCCATCTAAATTAACATACTCAGAAATAGGCAAAGGTGATAAATCCAAAGGAGTTAGTGGATTAAAACCATACATAATTTCAAAATGAGTAAATTTAGTAGCAGAATGCACTGTACGGTTATAGGCAAATTCAACATGTGGCAAGCAATCCTCAAAACTTTTAATATTCTTTTTAATTACAACCCTCAACAAAGTAGATAAAGTTGGATTCACTACCTCAGTTTGACCATCAGTCTGTGGATGATAAGTAGTAGAAAACAATAACTTAGTTCCTAACTTAGCCCACAAGGTCTTCCAAAAGTAGCTTAAGAACTTAGCATCTCTATCAGATACGATTGATCTAGGCATACCATGCAATCTCACAACTTCCCTAAAGAATAAATTAGCAATATTACAAGCATCATCCGTTTTGTAACAAGGAATGAAATGTGCTATCTTAGAAAATCTATCCATAACTACAAAAATAGAATCCCGACCATGTCTAGACCTGGGTAATCCTAACACAAAATCCATAGAAATAGCTACCCAAGGCTCATGAGGAATGGGAAGTGGGGTATAAAGCCCTTGAGGTTGGACTTTAGATTTCGCTTGCTTACACGTGACACATCGCTCATAAATCCTCTCAACATCTCGTTTCATGTGAGGCCAATAGAAGTGTTCATGCAATACCCCAAAGGTTTTAGCTACTCTAAAGTGTCCCATTAAACCTCCTCCATGAGACTCCCTCACTAATAATTCTCTTAAAGAACAATTTGGAATGTATAGTTTATTCTCCCTAAACAAGAATCCTTCATGCTTATAAATTTACCATGCCCACTCTTCTCACAATGCACATACTCCTCACAAAAATCTCGATCAGCAGCATATAATTCCTTAATGTGCTCAAAACCAAGCAGTCTAGAACTAAGAGTAGAGATAAGAGTATACCTTCTAGAAAGTGCATCAGCAACAACATTCTCTTTACCTTGCTTGTAGTGGATGACATATGGAAATGTTTCGATGAACTCCACCCAACGAGCATGTCTTTTGTTCAGCTTGTGTTGCCCCTTCAAGTACTTCAAGGATTCATGATTAGTGTGGATCACGAACTCTTTTGGCCAGAGGTAGTGTTGCCAAGTCTCCAGGGCTCGAACCAATGCATATAACTCCTTGTCGTAAGTAGGGTAGTTCAAGGTTGCCCCACTTAGCTTCTCGCTAAAGAATGCAATCGGTCTTCTCTCTTGCATAAGCACTGCTCTAATACCTAATCTTGAAGCATCACACTCAATTTCAAACATTTTAGCAAAGTTAGGTAAAGTAAGTAATGGCGCCTGAGTCAGCTTATTTTTAAGCGTCTGAAAGGCCTTCTCTTGTTGCTCTTCCCATCTGAACCCCATGTTCTTCTTAATTACTTCAGTAAGTGGTGCTGCAATGGTGCTGAAATCCTTCACAAATCTCTTGTAAGAGCTCGCTAGTCCATGGAAACTCCGCACATGACTTACAGTAGTTGGACTAGGCCATTCTTGGATCGCACAAATCTTTTCTTCATCAACCTGTATTCCATGTGCACTAACAACAAAGCCAAGAAACACAAGTTTGTCTGTGCAAAAAGTGCACTTCTTGAGGTTAGCATATAACTGTTCCTTTCGAAGCACTTCTAAAACATCCCTCAAGTGAGATATATGATCTTCTAAACTCTTGCTGTAAATGAGGATATCATCAAAATAGATAACCACAAAATTTCCAATAAAAGTCCTCAAAACATGGTTCATAAGTCTCATAAAAGTACTAGGTGCATTAGTTAAACCGAAAGGCATTACTAACCACTCATACAATCTATATTTTGTTTTGAATGCAGTTTTCCATTCATCACCTTCTTTCATTCTAATTTGGTGGTATCCACTTTTCAGATCAATTTTGGAAAAGACACTAGACCCATGTAACTTGTCTAACATATCATCTAAGCGAGGAAGGGGATGACGATACTTTACCGTAATGTTGTTGATGGCGCGACAGTCAACACACATTCTCCATGTCCCATCCTTCTTAGGCACCAAAATCACAGGCACTGCACATGGACTCATGCTTTCTCTCACGTACCCCTTCTCCATTAATTCATCGACCTGCCTTTGGAGTTCCTTTGTCTCCTCCGGATTGCTCTTATAAGCTGGCTTGTTTGGAATCGATGCTTTGGGTATAAGGTCAATCTGGTGCTCAATACCACGAATAGGTGGTAGTCCCTTTGGAATCTCCTCAGGGAAGACATCTTCAAAGTCCTGCACAAGAGACACAACCACACTAGGCAAAGAGTTAGATAGTTCATTAGTACTCAAACATGTTTCTTTAAAAACCAGCAACAACATAGGTTGCCTCATCACTAACGCTCTTCTTACTACACTCGCTCTTGCCACACAACTCTCCTTTTGCAAGGCTGCCCTCTCATTTTCACTCACCACCAAAGTTGATCCCCCTTCAACTTGGTCTATCACACTCTTTCTAGCCTTCCTCTCTTTTTCCTTTTGATATTGACTTTTGTATTCCTTTTCTTTCTCATTGTCTTTTTCTTTCTCACTCTCCCTCTGCTTTTCACTCACCTTATGTTTTGCAAACGATTGTTGTAGCTGCAACTGATCCTCATACACCTGTTTAGGTGTTAATGGTTTAAGATTAAAGCTTTTCCCTTGGTGAACAAGCGTATACTTGTTAGAAAAGCCATCATGAACAACCTTCTTATCAAATTGCCATGGCCTCCCCAACAACACATGACATGCTTGCATTGGCACTACATCACATAACACCTCATCCTCATACCTACCAATGCGAAAACCAATCAAGGCTTGCTTACTCACCTTAGTCTCACCACTATCATTCAACCACTGCAATTTATATGGACTAGGGTGTCCAACAGTTTTGAGCCCCAGCCTCTCAATAATAAAATTGCTCACTACATTGGTGCAACTTCCTCCATCAATGATCAAGCTGCAAATATGATCTCCTAGATAACATCTAGTATGAAATATATTCTCCCTTTGCACCTCCTCTTCTTCCTTCACCTGCACATTCAAAGCTCGCTTCACTACTGCCACTAGCCTTCCCATTGCAGGCTCCTCATCATCACTAGCATCCTCTAATGGAGGCATATCATCTTCTTCACTATCCCCCTCAGTCTCATACTCACCATCATCACGCAAAATCATCACACGCCTATTTGGACATTGACTAGCAATATGGCCTCTACCTTGGCATTTAAAGCATCTAATGTCATGATTTCTAGAAGTAGAAGATTCAGGGTTACGTTGATTACCAGGAGTAGAACCTGCTTGCCTCAACTCTCATTTCGGTTTAGTGGGTAATGGCTTTTCTTCCTTCTTCCATTGGTTAGTCTTCCAGGTGGATAGACCAGTACCCTGTTGAAATTGTGCACTACTACTACCTTTCCTCTTGTGCTGGTTCTTAACCTTTATAGCCATATGGACCATATCCTCCAATTCTACATAATGCTGCAATTCAACAACATTTTGAATCTCCCTATTCAATCCCGCAAGAAACCTAGCCATGGTAGCCTCTCTATCCTCCTCTACATTCGCCCTGATCATAGTAATTTCCATCTCCTTGAAATACTCATCCACACTTTGGCTTCACTGCCTAAGAGTTTGCAATTTATTGTGCAATTCATGATAGTAATACGCAGGCACAAACCACTTCTTCATCACTCTCTTCATCTCTTCCCACGACTCAATAGGTGGTTCGTCATTCCTTCTTCGATTCAACATTAGTTGATCCCACCACACTATAGCATAATCCGAAAACTTAATGGCAGCAAGTTTCACTTTCTTTCTCCCACTATAGTTATGACAATCAAACAATGTCTCTACCTTCTTCTCCCACTCTAAATATGCTTCGGGATCATTCTTCCCTTGGAAAGGAGGAATCTTCATCTTTATGCTACTTAATTGATCATCCTCTCTATTCCTATCTCCTCTATCTTCCCAATCCCTAGTTCCTCTATTCTGACCACTATAACCTCTATAACTCCCGACAGAAGGCTCATCAAAGTCATCATCCGACATTTCATCTCCACCCCTCGGTACTCTCCTAGAACGACTCTCCCTTTTACGCCTTTGGAATACGTTTGTGGATTGCTCTAGTTTTTGCTCTACCATCTCATGAATTTGTTCCATTCCCTCCTGGAACATCCTCTTCATCTCACCCCTCAACGCCTCAATTACTAACCTAGCATCAAACCTTCCCCTCTCACCTTCAGGAGAATGTTGCCTCGACATTGTTCCTGCAGAAAAGATTAGTACTAACACAAATATATATATGATTAAACCTCACGATACACTCCCTTACGTGTTTCGCTCAAATGATGATATCACACAGTCACTCGTGTATTCTCACAAACAACGATGATATCAACTCACCAACTCTTCTTCTCAATTCTCTTGGAACTAACCTAAACTACACTAGTTCCCTTCTGTAGAATCCAAAACAACTCTAGGGTTCGTAGATTTTCCTCTTTTTCTATCTGATTTTTTTTTTGTCTTTGTTATTGCTCTTGATCACGTTTCTCTTTTCTTTTCTTTTCTTTTCTTTTTTGTAACAATCGACTAGTAGATATTACACTATCAATAGACAATCAATACTACGAAATTGAATACGATAATGGATATGAACGATTGGAGTTAGGGTTTTGATGTTACCTTCCTTAAACCAAACTTGATGTTTTGACAAACCTAAGCTCTGATACCAAACTGATACGAGATCGGTTTGATCGGATTCCTAACTGATACGAACCACGCCAACCTGTGATGAAACCTAATACCAATACGCTCGAAATTCGTTACCTAAGATGCCCAAACACCCTCAAGTGGAAACCGCAACCCGTTGTCTATAAGTGAGACAAGAACTTTGGTATAATATGAAGACGCCACAATCGGGATGAAAGACCGATTGATAAGTCGGGATGAACGCCACGGAAATTAATCCGATAAGTTCTAGTTAGTTCTTGAAGAACCAAGAGAGGAGTCTCTCCAAAGTGTTTTTAATGTTGTATGATGTATCTTCTGTTCTAAACCCTAGGAGCTTTATACTAGGGTTTACAATTTGTAACAATAAAGCCCAAAACGACATCACTTCAATAAGTTGCGTAAAAATAACAAAAACAGAACATGAAGGCCGGCGGCCTTGAGCCGGCGTTGGAGACATACACGGCCGTGTACTTCTAGACGTATATCTTTTTGTGGATTTTCTTGACTCCATACACAGTCGTGCCTTTTGGCCGTGTATATGACCATGTATGATTCTGTGTAACCTTGAGATTCCTACACGGCCGTGCCTTGTAAGGACACGCCCTCTTCACCCCGTATCCGGTATGACTTGTACAAGAGCAAGGGTCTTCCCATGGTTGTTCCAATCCTTTCTAACTTCATGATTGCTCCAATCCTTTCCGGCTTCATGGATATCTTTTATCAACCCGTTAAGTGCTTCCTTGAGTCGTTTCGCTCGACTTCTTGTGATCGGTCCAGGCGGCACTTCAAGAGGATCCACATTTCTTCTTCCGGCTTGGCTCTCATCATGGATCTCATCAGCTGTTTAGGGACTAGGGTTTACGGTACGGTTTAGGGACTGGCGTTGGCTTGGTGTGTGGCGTCTAGTTGTTTGGGAATTGGGATTTTGGAGTAGGGACTTTGCTGTGTTGGGTTTATGGTTAACCCAAAGGAGATAACCGATTTGGGGACTGGCTGTTCGTGTTACCTTGTTGGGTTTACAATTTGGGGACTGTGGCACCGACGGTGAGTGATGCCGTGACAGTGACGAATCGACGATGGTTGGTGGGGTGACGCCGATGCAGTGACTATATTTATATTTTATAAATTATAATCTTATATATATATAAAGATTTTGTAAAATAAGTGTATTACTACTAACAACATTTTCTATATTATTATAAGAAGGAATTTTTAATTTTTTCATGTTGCAGTAAATATATTAATGTTGAAATATATTTACATAATGAATTCTCCAAGTAATGAGACTGCAATGGAACCTATTAATGTAGATGATGTGTCTGAAGTCGGTGGGCGTAATGATAATCTACAACTAGGATCTTCTCAATTTGAAGAACATGCAGGTAAGAAGGCTCGAGTAGGTAGCTCTTCTTCTGAGGTTTAGTAAATATTTACAAAAATTGGTACTGGGAAGGATGGTAAAAATAGGGCTAAGTGTAAAGCATGTGGGAAGGAATATGTTATTGGAGCACATTCACATGGAACTTCACCTTTACGTCAATATAGAGAAAAGTGTCATTTGAGTCAAATTTCTAGATATAATGATGTTAGTGATATGATAATTGATCATGTTGACAAGTTAAGATCAAGAAAACTAGATCTTAAATTTGCTTGTGAGGTAATGGCTATGGCTATTATTGAACATGATCACCATTTTCATTTATTGAGTATAGGAGGATAACACAGTTCATAAGGCTATATAATCCTGATTATAAGCCAATTAGTAGAAAAACTACTACATCAGATGTTTGAAATTTATATTTGACTCAAAAGAAGAATTTGAAACAAATATTGCAAAAAAATTCAGGGAAAGTATGTTTAACTTCTGATGTATGGACTGCTTCCACCAGTAAGGGATATATTTGTTTGACTAGACATTATGTGGATGACAATTGGAAATTGAATAATAAAATTCTTGCTTTTTGTAAAATGCCTCCTCCTTACTTAAAGTTTGAGTTGTTGAAAAAAGTATTTGAATTTTTGAAAGATTGGGGCATAGATAGGAAGATATTCTCCCTTACATTGGATAATGCATCTACAAATGATTGTATGCAAGATTTTCTGAAAGATCAATTGAACTTACAACATAATTCGTTATGTGGTAGTGAGTTTTTTCACATTAGATGTTGTGCTTATATTCTTCATTTGATTATTAAAGAATGATTGACTATAAGTAGTGAAGCGATGCATAAAGTAAGGGAGAGTGTCAAGTATGTGAAGGGCTTCGAGAGTAGAATGAAACACTTCTTGGAGTATGTTGAATAGGTTGGTAGCATTGATACCAATCTTAGTTTGCGCTTGGATGTAACTACTAGATGGAATTCCACTTATCTTATGCTCGATAGCGCACTTAAGTATCGATTTGCTTTTTCTTGCTTTCAATTGAATGATCGTTATTATAAATATTATCCAACCATTGATGAGTGGGAAAGAGCAGAAAAGATATGCAAGCTTTTGAGCCATTTTCATAGTATCACCAATTTGATGTCAGGATCATCATATCTAACTTTAAACCACTATTTTTTTTGCAAGTATGGAGGATTGAATGTTTGCTGAATGAAAATTTAAGTAGTAAAGATCATGTAATAAGGGAGATGTTTATTAGAATGAAATAGAAGTTCAATAAGTATTGTAGTGATTATAATGTTATCCTTGCACTTAAAGCAATCTTTGATCCTCAAATGAAGTTTAATTTTTTGAAATTCTATTTTAATAAACTTGATCCCCTCACTTGTGAAGAGAAGTTGGTTTATATAAAGAACAAGTTATATAAACTCTATGGAGAATATGAGAAGAGCAAAACAGATCACATATCTAGAACTAGAAGCCATCGGGTTGGATCATCTTCTTAGGGATAAGACACATCTGGAGGTAGCAGTAGTAAAGGAGCAACAACATATAAAGCTATGAAGGGCTTGGAGATTGATTTTGCTACTTTGGTGGTAAGTTTAATAATTTTGTTTATTTTTTAATGATATTCTTTTGTCGTATTATATATTAGTATTTAATTTTTTTTCTTAATAATATAGGAATTCCGATACCATCAAGTGGAAGTACAAAGTTGTGGTAAATCTTCTTTAAATATTTATCTAGATGAGCCAGTAATGGATATGGACTTCTACTCAAAATTGGATACGTTATAACATTGAAAGAGTTAAAGCTAGAGATATCCTAATTTATCTATTATGGCATCCGGTGTGCTTAGCATTCCAATTACTATTGTAGTGCCAGAGTCAGCTTTTAGTATCAACGCTCGTGTACTTAATAAGTATCGCAATTCTATGCTCCTAACAAATGTAGAAGCTCTAATTGTATACGTAATTGGTTACAAGGATTTGCATGCGAAGGTAATTTATTTTTTTTCTATTGGTAATATTTTCTTTTAACGTATTGTTTCAAGCATTTATTATCTAATTTAATTATATGTATAATGTCATAAATTGTAGATTAAGAAGATGACAATGGGAGTGGGACTACTTCATCAAAGGGAGACTCCAATTTGGTTGTTGATGATGATGATTGATGATTGATTTGTATATGTGATTTTATCTCCTTTATTATTATCTTTGTTTTCCTATATAATTAGTGAAAAGTACCTTATAATAATTGCTACATTTGCTTAATTATCATTTTAGGTTGTTTCATTTTCTATCGAATGAGAATGAGATTTAAAAGTAAGTATATATAAATTGAAATAGTATGTTTAACTATTATAGGTTTAAGCTTGCATGTACATCTCCTATTTCTATTCAATAAGAATTTTGTAATATATTACATTTCCATTGAACTAAATCAATAATAAATTACTAGTTATCATAAGTTTAACTTAAAAAATTTAGAATACTAAATTTTCAAAAAAAAAATAAAAAAAATTGCTGACGGGCGAGCTGAATTTTTCTACCTGTAACTCTCGCGAGCCACTGTAACGTGGGCTGGCCTGTTTGACTCACATTCCTGGCTCTACTAACTATTATAGAAATTGTTAATAGATATGGAGCAAATTATTTTTATTTTTAAAATTGAAAAAAAAGTATTTATATCATTTTCTATTAGAATTTTTATGGTTGTTATACACTATCACTATCACTAATGACAAGCCATTGCAGCCATGCTCCACCAAAGCTTATAGCTAAAAATCACTAATATTTACAATTTTTTAGGATTAATATGATGGTATTTAATAATTGCAAATTTTTTATCATAACAAATATCGAAAAGAAAAAGGTATAGGAAGTATTTTCTCCAAATGAATACACATTCTTAGCATCAATTAACATGCATCGTGGCATTGTTATCACTGGGCTCTTTCGGACTGGTTCGCTAAGATTGATAGGATTTAGGGCAAATGGGATATTAAACAATACGGTAAGTAACGTTTATTTAAACTATCCTGAAACTTGTGTGCTGCAAAACTTATAAAGTACACTTTACAGGATAAATATAGAACTTAAGGATTCTTTTAATCCATTTTAATTTGATAATATTACTACATACAATTTCATTTTGCAAAAAATAAGTACTTGAATATTGCAGGCTTACAGCAACTCATGCCCCGATGAAAAGCTTTCAAAGCATCATCCAATATCACCTGAAAAAATAAAGTTCGAATTTCATCAATCATATAAGGTTTATTTATTAACTATTCAATTGAGTGGGTAGCTAATTTCTTTTACAATTAATTGGGCAGCTCAAGTACTTATATATATATATATATTATATTTATTAAGCTTAATTAAATTCCTTTAAGATACTTTAAAGAATCTTATATGTAGGAATATAATGCATAGCATACAATTTAACATAAGTTAGATAAAAAAAATATATCGTATATTTTAACATAAGAGTAGGTTCCAAAAATATAAATCGATGTGTACTGTGTAATATTTTTTGAAAACTTATCACCAACCATATATAACTGTAAACATCTTATTTTTGTTTCCTATATAAATTTTTTAAATAAATAAATAAAAATAATAAAAAATAGTAATAATTAAAAAAGGCTTATTTTATGAGTTAGTAAAAATTAAATGAAAAAAATAAAAATAATACTAACGAGTAACAAAAAATAATAATAAAAAAATTTTCAACAAAATTAAGAAAATATAGATCTCTAAATTAAGCTTGAGAACCTCAAATCAATAAAAATTAATTAGGACTAATAACTTAAATACAAATTAATTACAATAAAAAAAATAAAAAAAGGGCTAATCCAGCTGGTCCACTCATGTGCCCTAAATAGTAAAGCAAATGCAATGTCATGAGTTCTAATCTAGGAGGCACTATGTAAATTTTTTTCTTCTTGTTAAGATAAGGCTACCACGTGGCAGCGACTCATTGGATGGAAAATCATGTGCCAACCATGTGATCATCTTCTCCAACGGGATGGCGACCACGAACATAAAGGAGAAGAAGCCAGAGCAAATTTGAGCACATCAAAACGGTTTTTTTTTTTTTAATCTTTTTGTATTATTATCAACTTGTAACAAAAAAGAACTTGATAATTCACAAAAAAAAAAGAACTTAATTTAATGGATTGGCATCAAATTTTCGAGATTAATTCGAATCTTAAACGAATAAAAATGGGTCTCAACCATGGGTCAATTCGAGCTTATCAAGGTGATTCTTGTGGATCTATAAATAAAGATCGATCTTTTAAACAAGAGGGAGGATCGAAGAGTGAAAAAAAAAAAAAGAAAACGCCGAGAAAACACCCCTAAATCACTATACCCACAACCACCCATGACCACCACCACTCCAGTTGCCGACCGTACAAGCTTCCTTTGCATCCTTGTAGCGGACCTTTCATCCCCATAGTATCACCCACAAGAAGATCAATGGCTGTTGCTTTTTAAACCAAATCAATTCGTGTCCTTCGATCCGGTTCATGGTGTGTACCACAACGACCACCATTGCTTTCCTTCGTTGACGTCGCTAACCTAGCTAGACTCGACCGGTCTCCATGTCTGCACACACCCAGGAAGCATTCCAATCTCCTGCCTTATGTCGCCGCTTGCCGGAAGATCATCCCTAACATGCCTTTATTCCATATCGTGCCCACCATGACTAGCTTAGGATCAGACCCAAATTCGACCCGCAACTCGCTTGAATTCGACCCGTGTCCAAGTAAGTGTTATTATTATTATTATTTAGTTTAGATAAATTAGTTAAATTGCTTAATTTTGTTAAGATCTAATTGGTAAATATATATATATATATATATATATATATATATGTATGTAAATCTGATAAATAAAAATTAGGGTGGGTTAAATTAAAAGAATAATAATAATAATAATAATAATAATGATGATGATGATGATGATGATGATGATGTAATTAGGTTAATAAATTTATTCTAATTAATTCAATTCAGGAAAATTAGCAAATTAAAGAGTTAAGAGGAACCATTGTCTAGGTCTTAGGTGTTGCGATGTAACCGTCGCTTATGGACGATTAGGTTCCTAACTAGTTTTTTTTTTTTTTTTGGTAATACTTAGCTTATAAATAATAATAAATTAAAATGATTTATTAAGATATAGTTTTATTCTAAAACAAATAAAAATATTTTCTCACCTAGAAAAATGGTTTTCAAAAAAAAAAATGCTTTCAAAATTAGAAGGTTTTAGTTTTTTTTTTAAGAATTTTCATTTTTTTTAAAAAAGAAATGATAATAAATGTAAATTGACCTATTTTCATAATTAAAATGAATTAAAGCACTAAAGTTTTATAAATAAGTGAATTACGGCTTCTTTGATCCTGAATAGCGGATACGTAAGCACCCTTATGGGGCAACTCTAAAAAATAATTTTTTTTAATTATTAATAGTATAATTGTTATTCTTATTTTTTTAAAGTAATTTTTCATATGCTAGAAAAGATCACAAAAATGTAATTCAAATTTTAGAAGGTTAAATTTGTAACTTTAAGGTTTTAATAAGTTAGCCCCGAATAAAAAATTTCTAGTCTTTCTCTTTTTTAAAAAGATGATTTTGTTGACTAGTGTTCAAATTAGGATTAATCCGCTTAACTAGTCCTAAACTTGATAATTTTTTTCTCAACTCTATTTGGGTGGTGACTCCAAATAAATAAAAAAAATCAAACTTTTCCTAATTTAAGTCGAGGGGTCATATTAAATGAGCATAGAATTTAATGTGAATCGAATTAGGGAAACAAAAAATAAAATTAGACTCAATAGCTTGACGACTCCACTGGGGACCTCGTCAAGTGGGCTAGCCACCTAAGCCTTTTGGAATTACAATTTATCTTAAGATATCCTTTATTTGCATTTTTTTTTTCTAAATGTTTAGTTATACTAATGTTTGTATTTTATTGTGACCTAAAGATTTGATAAGTTTAGCCTTAAATAAGTTTTCATGTGTGTGATTAGATACGGTTAGACTTAGGCCGTTTAGGACCTTAGGACGAGGGGGCATTGTGTAATTTTCGGGTGTAGTGAGGTAATCATTGCTCGGGGTCAATTAGGTTACCCCACCCAATGTTTCAATGTAGCTCAAGATCCATTTCTTTGAAAATGTAGGAGGGCATAGAGTTTGGAAATCTTTAGAACCTACATTTTGCATACATGAGATTGTGAACCAGCAAATAATTAACGATGTGGCACCTTAAAAAAATTGCACCTCGGAGTTTCGAGACAATTTCTTTTTGTAAGCATTTCCTGTAAAGAGATTGTTATCATGATGGTGATGTATTTTTCTATGTAAATTTATAAAATGAGATATTTGTTTGTAACATAGAAATTTTCATTTGTAACTTTGTTAGATGGCTAGCACTTCGATCGATCGTCTTCTCCATAAAGAGATCCATGTTCGTAAGCCCTTAGACCTTAAGTTGATACTGGATTATTGGCTCACTCTATATAATCTAGAAGAACAAACCATCATCTAAGACAAAATAGGGCCCATCATTTCACTAATGAGGATTGACGTCAACATACCTTTGATTCGGGTGGAGCTTGAGCCTGTAGCTTTCTTTATTGGGCCACATGAGATCACCCCAACCATGGAAGAGTATACCCAACTTCTTCAAGCCCCTCCACTTTCTAATGGGATATATGTGTTAGATTTAGAGGCTGGGCTAGCCAGCATATTCAACAAGCTTCTAGGGGTTCGCAGATCAGTGGTCAACCAAGCATTGGAGAATAACAACGGGTATTACTTTTGAATGGATGCCTTGGAGACATGGTTTGTGGCATGATTTGACGATGGGAGTAAAAAAGATATCCTATACGGAAACCCTAAGAATTACGGATAGAGTCGGATTTATGCCTTTATCTTAACAGTATTTGCAACTATTCTTTTCCCTATCGGGGTCTTCCACATTCATTATAGAGTTGCGGAATTAGTAACAAAATTTTTGGAAGGAAAGTCCTACATCCTGGCCCTTCTAGTTAAGCAAATTCGAAATTTGAATTTTTTGAAGAAAAAAGGTCATGGAATCCTCCGCTTTAACATTAATCTCATCTTGATCTGGTTTGTGAACCATCTCAAGTGTTTTATGCTAAACATGGTTAGAAGATCACTAGCCTAACAGGTAGTCCTCATAGGTTCGTATGTGGATAAGATGAAGTTATTGGATGACATTCCCAACCATAGTTGGGTTGAGGTACTCAAGAGTTTCAGTATTAAAGACATCCTATGAACTGCCAGATGGAGCTACTGCAATAAGGTTGTTTTGATGTGTAGAAACTTTCAAAACATTCCATTAATTGGGCTTAATTGGTGCATGAGCTATCATCAAAATTTAGTGGTTCGTCAATTTGGTACCATCCAAGACATAGTTCACAGGCCTTCACTGGGGATGGTTGCAGTGGAATTTCAAGATCTAAACATGTTAATAGCTAACAAGATCGCTAAGCTGACAGAGGTAAGGGCCCTATAGGAAGCTCGAATTGAGAGCCTTAATATCAACCTTAGGGAATTGGATGGTGAAGTAGGAAAATACCGAGCTACTAGGGATTTTATTATTAACCAATTGTATAAGATGGGGGAAAGGATATACCAAGCTCTTGATGTCACTCAACTTGCACCAAACAATCCAAGCCTAAAAATGAAAACTTACATGGAGCAGGTGAGAGCTCAGATGGAAGTCCATTTTGAAACCACAAAAGGCAAGAAAGACGTATGGAAAAATAGATTCAATCAGTCTAACCAGAGGAATAAGGCACTTGAAGCCTAGTTGAGGAAGACCTAAATGACGGTTAAGGAACTGGAAGTTTCCATGGATGCTAAGGAGAAAAAGAAAGATTCAATACCCACCTAACAAAAGAAGAAGAAGCGTAGAAGTTAGCTAAGGAAAAGAAGAAATTAGACAATAGGATTTTTTTTTTTTGAATAAAGTGGTAGAACTCCAAAGTTTGCAATATTAATAAAATTTCAGTATTATCACATCATTAATTAATTGTTGGTTCTTTTTCATCTATGTATTATACATGCATCATATTTACTCGCCCTTTTACATATATATAAAGTATATATAACAATAAATAATAAAATGAAATGATGAAAAGTAATAAATAAATGCTTGCTAATAAGGTTCGAGTCCAGCTTGCTAGGTATCAAAGATAGCTTCTAAATAACCAAAACCTTCGAGAAGTCCAATCAACACCCGCTTTAAGACTAAAATGGCTACCAATGGCAACAATAATGGCAATAGCCATGTCAATAGTGGTAGTGGCAACAACACTGATACCTTCCTTGACCCAAGGATCATTTCATTGGAACAAATGGTCCAACAGTTGACTACTCAAGTCCGTTTCTTGACCGAAAGCATTAGTCTCCTTTGTGCCACCTAGCCTGCTCAAGAGGAACATTCAGTGGCTCAAAAGGGAAAGGCAGTTGAAATCCAACCACCCGAATATGAGGAATTCAACTTCCAATTCAATCATGCATTTGAGTATAAGCCTAAAACAACAATTAATATGGGGCTAACTTTTGATGACCTCAAAAGGGAATTGGAAGATAGGTAGAAAGAAATGGAGAGGAAACTCTTCTAGCAATTGGTTGATAAAATAAGGACTTTGGAAGGCCTCGACAATTTCAATCAAATCGGCATCACTGATCTATTGGTATATGGTGCAGGTGCTTACCTAGAAAAATTCAAAGTACTAAAGTTTGAGAAATATAATGGCATCGGTTATCCTAAGATCAACATAAGGCTATATGTGCTGAAAATGTGCAAATATGTAGAATATAACCAACCCATGGTCTAAACCTTTCAAGACAACCTTACAGGTCCTGCTTTAACATGGTATGCACAATTAGATCTCAGTCAAGTCAATACATGGGATAAATTGGCATGCACATTTTATGAGCAATACAAATTCAACATCGAGGTTGCCTCTTCGGTGCTAGACTTAGGGAGCCTTCGAAAGAAGTACAACGAATCTTTCAAAAAATTTGTTCAGCGTTGGAGGGCTCAAGCTATTAGGGTCTCCACTTCAATCTTAGAGAAAGAGCTAAACTTTATTTTCACCAACACATTGGAGAAGCCTTATTTCACACATCTGATTAGGCAAACCTCATCCAAATTTGCAGAGGTAGTGGTGGTAGGATACATGATAGAGAATGCCATCACATCCGGAAAACTCCAAGCGATTGACTCTTCCAGAATTTCATCATCACTAAGACTCATGGGGAGCAACAAAGGTAAAGAAGCCATAGTCATTATGGTTAACTCAAGCAAGAACAATAGATTAGGGTCTCACATGACTTTCCAAACAATAGCCACCTTAATCCAACAAGCACTAGTAAATCAGACCTAAGTCACCAAGGCCCTAAGACAGTTCACTATAATCCCTATCTCGCTTGGCTAAGTTTCCGCTCAGTTATCAGCAAATAATTTGATCAGTTTTGAGATCTCTAACGATCGATATAGGTTAAGGAATTTTGACCTCAGCCTCAAATGTGAGTATCATATGGGGCAGGAAGGACACTCGACCGATAGGTGTTGGAGACTTCGAAACAAAATCTAAGACTTGATTGATGTAGGAATAATACAGTTAAATTTCATTAATGAACTAACTCCAAATATTAACAACAATCCACCATCCAATCACAGTCCTGTAATCAACATGATCACAGTCAAAGAGCCAGAGCTTGAACTAAATGAACTCCCTGCCCTAACAAAACGAATGACATGGAATTCGCAACAAGTGGGCCATTTATAGTGTATGAACCCAAAAGACAAAACTTAGGTTAGGCCTGCTATTTACCAGCCATTTAAAGAAGGAAAGAATAAGAATAAAGCTCCCAAGCACACAAGAGTCACATATAAAGGGAGTTAAGAAAGAGGTGGTTGGCAAGAGATCCGGTAGTTGGCACCTTAGGTGAGTCATTTGAAAAGTTTAAATACCTAGTGGATTACTCATTCACACTAATAGTCTATGTTGATGTTTCGTTTACTGGTTAGGGACCTAAATTTGAAGAAGAAGACAACCGTCTAAACTGGAAAGATAGGTCCATAAATATGATTGGATCTAATATAAAGCTAGTAGTTATAAAGTGCTATGAAGAACTAGAGGCAAAGGTGAAGGTTCCAAAGAAGAGGTATGTGTTCCATGTCTTAATCTCCTTAGAAAAATATAAAGCAGCACCATTCAACTACCAGGCTACCAATCAAGAAAAAGCTTTAATAATAGGAGGAATCACCTGCTCTAGAAGGGTCTATGATCTTAAAAATAAGGCTTCCGTCAAAGAGCCCACCATTGAGTCAGAAAAGGAAGAGGAAGAGGGATTTCTTGCGTTCAAAAAAATGATTAAATCAAGTGAGTACAAAATCATGGAGCAACTCACTAAAGTCCCCACCCAAATATCACTCATGGGCTTTCTTATGTCATCTAAATCACATCAAGAGGCACTCTTCAAAGTATTCAGACAGGTCAAAGTACTAGAGGTAGAGGGTATTGCAACAAAAAAATGAGGCCACATCACCATGGATCAAATATCCTTCTCACCCGAGGAGTTGGGAGAAGATGGTCGTTAGCATACTAAACCACTTTTTATAGTGGTAAAATGTAACAATACAATAGTGTCTCAGGTCCTCATAAATAATGGATCCTCTCTTAATGTATGCCCTTTAGCTACCCTCGACTTGTTGTGGGTCGATATGAGCAATGTTAAACCAAGCTCAATGGTAGTCAAGGCCTTTGATGGCTTTAAGAGGGAAATTGTAGGAGAGATTGGTTTGCTAGTGGAGATCGGTCCGTAGGTTTTTAATATCTCCTTCCAAGTCCTTGACATCTTAAGGTCCTTTAACCTATTGTTAGGGAGGCCTTGGATACATACGGTAGCAACCATACCTTTAAGCCTCCACCAAAATGTTAAATTCATATCAAATGGCCAAATAATCACTGTGCTATGTGAGCAAGACTATGCCATCTATAAAGAGATGGCCATACCTTACATCAAGGAGGATGACCTTGAGGACTTTGAGCTCCAGAAATTTGACAAGGCATGTATGGTCATTAAAAGAAGAAATGAGTGAAGTAAGCCCCCGATTCAAGAAGGGACAAAAAGGGACATTCGAGTTAGGATATATTCCTACTCCTAAAGAAAACATTCAAGCAATGTGCGCTAAGGGAAAAAGGGGAGGAAGACTATATGATACCTTGATGAATTCTCCACCCCTTCGTCAGACTTTTTCTTAGCCGGGTTAGCACTTAAGACCCAGAAGCAATCCAAGCCAACTTCAACAGCGATAACTTATCAACAAAGACTTTGGCACCTTACATCTCCATTCCATCTTCGACTCTTAATAATTGGTTTTCCTATCCTCTTAATAGCATTAGGTTTGCTTTAAAATAGGAAGTAATTATAATTAATATTTTTTAGTTTACAACCATCATTATTCAGAAATAAGTTGAACTCTTCGACAAGTTGATCAATAAAATTACCAGTTATTTCAATCATACTTCCTTCCTTTACTTATACACTTTTCTTCTTTGCTTCATTTCCATACAAACTCAATATTCTAGATGAACGCTAAGATAGTTTGCGCATGTAAATAATGAAAATATTGATATCACTTCCAACACTACTGGGTTAGCCATCGAAAATGATATTAACGACCACAAAGCAATACAAGAGAGTTGGTAAAAATATGAACAAAGGTAGAATCTTGATTGATGAACCGATGGAGATAGTTAATCTAAGAACCAAAGAAGACCCCAAAAACCATAAGATTGGAGGTAATTTGAGTAATGAGAAAAAATATGAGATAATCAAGCTACTATTTGAATATTCAGATGTATTTGCCTAGTCATATGGAGATATGCCAAGACTTGACCAATTAATAGTGGTTCACAAGCTACCTACGAGAGAAGATGTCAAACCTAAAAAACAAAAATTAAGAAGATTTAAGCCTAACGTCTTACTAAAAGTCAAAGAAGAAGTCAAGAAGCTACTAGAAGTCAAGTTCATTGAAGTATCAGATTATCTAGAGTGGGTAGCAAGCATAGTCTCGGTTTTGAAGAAAAATGGAAAGATTCGAGTATGTGTAGATTTCTAAGATTTGAACTAAGCTACGCTTAAAGACAACTTCTCCCTACCCCAAATAGATGTCTTGGTAGACAATACAGCTATAAGTCATCTCTTCTCCTTCATGGATGGCTTCTCAGGATATAATCAGATAAAAATGGCAAAAGAGAATAAGACCAAGATGACTTTTATCACGACTTGGGACACATTCTATTATAAAGTCATGCCCTTCGGTTTAAAAAATGCTGGAGCGGCATACTAGAGAGTAATGGTCACAATACTTCATGACATGATGCATCAAGAGGTCGAAGTATATGTTGAAGACATGATCGCTAAATCCAAAGAAGGGGAAAACCATGTGGTTGTCTTAAGGAAACTATTTAAGCGATTAAAAAAGTTTCAGCTGAAATTAAATCCAGAAAAATGCACTTTTAGGGTCATATCTAGTAAACTGTTGGGGTTTATTGTAAGTCGAGAGAGCATTAAAATTGATCCTGATAAAGTAAAAGCCATACTAGAAATGCCTTCTCCACATATTATCAAAGAGATTAGAGGCTTATTAGGAAGATTAAATTACATAGCTCGGTTCATTTTACAACTCACGGATAAATGCCGCCCACTATTTCGGCTCCTAAAGAAGAATGCCACCATGAAATGGGATGATGAATGTGAGGAGGCATTTAAGAAGATTAAGGAATATCTTATGAACCCTCCAATTTTGGTAGCCTTAAAACCGGGAAAGCTTTTATTCTTATACCTCACAATACTTCCCGAGTTGATAGGGTGTATACTAGGGCAAAAGGATGAAAGAGGAAGGGAACATGCCATATACTACCTAAGTAAGAAATTCACGGAAGGGGAACAAATGTACTTTAAGATAGAAAGAACTTGTTGCGCATTGGTTTAGGTCATATACCGATTAAGGTAGTATACACTATTATCCCATTGAACTGCTAACAAGATATGATCCCCTGAAATACTTAGTAGAAAAGCCTGTTCTGTTGAGAAGGATTTCCACATGGTAGATGCTCCTATTAAAATTTAGCTTTACATACATAACTCAAAATTCGATGAAAGGGTAGATGCTAGCAGATCAATTGGTGGAGCACTCGATTGAAGGAGATTCCCAAGAATCACAAGCTCAATTCCTAAATGAAAATATATTGATTGCAGGGGTGAGTCAAAAGAGGAGTCCAAGGTAGAAAAGGATCCTAAATGGAAGATGTATTTTGATGGAGCTGCTAATGTGACTAGATGTGGAATTGAGGCACTATTGGTATCACCAAAAGGAATGCAGTTCCCCATAGCGATAATATTTATATTCCCATATACTAATAATATTGCAGAGTATAAGGCATGCATCCCCGGCCTCAAAATAGCCCGCTATATGGAAATCCATGAGTTAGATGTATACGAAGACTCCTCGCTTATCATATTGCAAACACAATGAGAATACAAAACTAAAGACTCCAAATTAGTGCCATATCACCAACACCTAATAGAATTAATTGAAAAATTTGAGGTTATCACGTTCACATACATCATAAGAACTCAAAATCAGTTCGCGGATGCTCTCGCTACATTAGCATCTATGATTAAAGCCGGGAATCTAGGTTAAACGGGTCGACTCACCATGACTTGTGGGTCAACACGGGCAGACCCGCAGTGGCTCGCAAGGGTTGCGGGTAGAAAATTTCAGCTCGCTCTGCCCGCAATTTTTTTTTTTTTACAAATTTAGAATGACATTTTTATGATCGCCTCCTTGATTTGTTATATGTCATTTTATCTTCGCAAACATTTAATTTGTTTAACTCTGCGAGACTGCTACAATGTCAAACTCTTAATTTTTCTTCCAAATTCCTCGTCCTCAATTCTCTAATAGCATTGGCAATGTATTTCATTTCACATTGAGCTTCCCAACATTGAGTTAAATTTTGAGTTTTAGTACTTGAATTATCTTTATGTCTTTTGACCAATGATCAATGTATCAAGTGAAGGTGTGGAATTGCATTGCTGTTTTTTTCTTTTTTTTTGCGGGTCAGTAGGCTAACCCACCCCTACAGCGAGTTGCCCGCCCTACCCCGCGGGCGTGGGCCAAAATTTTTGGCCTGTCTCGTAATTCCCGGCTCTATCTATGATTCAAGTAATAGAAAGGATAGAAGTTCAGCCTTTGAAGAAAGAAATTGAGGGTAAACCCGCTTATTGTTTGACAATTGAAGAAACACAAGATGACAAGCCTTGGTACCATAATATCAAGACATTTCTCCAAGAAGGTAAATACCCTAAAAAGACAAAAAAAAATGATAAAAAAACATTCAAAAGGTTAGTAAGCTATTTCCTGTTAAGTGGATTTATACTTTATACAAGATCATTGGACACTACATTGTTGAGATGTGTAGATAAAGAAGAGGCAGATAAGCTAATAAAAGAAATACATGAAGGGGTATGTGACTCCCACATGAATGGACACATGCTTGCTCGAAAGATTATGAGGATGGACTATTATTAGTTAACAATAAAGTTGACTGCATTAAATAAGTAAAGCACTACCACTTATGCCAAGTTTACGCCAACAAAATAATTGCTTCACCTAAAGAGCTCCATTCACTTTACGCGCCATGGCCTTTCTCTATGTGGGGAATCAACGTTATTGAACCAATCACCCTAAAGGCGTCTAACGGTTATAGGCTTATACTAGTAGCCATTGATTATTTCATTATATGCCAATGTCACTAAAGAAGTGATAGTCAGGTTCATAAAGAAAGACATAATAGCTCGGTATGGAGTTCCTGAATCAATCATCACTAATAATGGCACCAATCTCAACAACAAATTGATGATGGAATCATGTCAACGATTTAAGATAAATCATAGAAACTCAACTCTATATTGATCTTAAATGAACGGGGCAGTAGAAGCAGCTAACAAGAACATTAAGAGAATTGTTGAGAAAATGACTATCACCTACAAAGATTGGCACGAGATGTTATCCTTTGTACTCATGGCCTATAAAACCTCTATTCGAACATCTATCAGAGTTGCTCCTTACTCCCTAGTGTATGGTGTTGAGGTATTATTATTGGTTGAGGTTAAGATCCCATCGTTCAGGGTTTTATTAAAGATACAACTAGATGAAGTTGACTGGGTGAAGAAAAGGATTGATCAGCTAAACTTGATTGACGAAAGAAGACTCACAACATTATGCCATGGTCAATGCAACCAACAAAGGATAGCTCAAGCATTTAACAAAAAAGTGCAACCACAACATTTTGAGGAATGTGACTTGGTATTAAGGAAGTATCTACCTAATGTACAAGATCCAAGAGGCAAATTCACGCCAAATTATGAGGGTCCATATGTTGTGAAAAGGGTATTATCAGGTGGGGCATTAATATTAGCTCAAATGGATGGTCTAGATTGGAAGGACTCTATAAATGCAGATGCGGTTAAGATGTACTATCCTTAAACAAGATTAATGAAAAATTTGCCAAAAGTTCATGAATGCTAGCAATCGTTACAACTTCGTAGTTTAATTTTCATTTTCAGCAAGCAAAGTCGATTTCCTTTAGCGGTCATCGAATGTTGGAGCAACTTTGACCAATCGCCACATCAATGAATTCTTACTTCATTCTCTTATCTTATCCACATTCCACTTGTAAGCACTCCATTTTTGCTCCCATCTAAATAATAATAATAATAATAATAATTTATTATTATTATTATTATTATTATTATTATTATTATTTCCTAGTTTAGATTTAGTTTGTTTAGTCAATTTTATTTTCTTTTAGTGATTAGGGCCTAATTGAATAAGTGTGATTAATAAAAACTAGGATAGGTTTTAAATTAATTAATTCATATTAGTAGATTTGACTATGTAAGGGTAGGATTAATTACTAAGAGAATATAATAATAAAATATACTAGGAATACATGAAAATAAAGTAGAAAAAAAGAAAAATTAAATAAGTTAAAATAAATAATTAGGAGAGAACCATTGTGTAGGCCTTGGTGTTGCAATGTAATCAATTCCTAGGGAAGATTAGGTTCCTAATTTTTTATAAAAATTAATAATAAATTTATTAATATAAAAATGTAAAAAATTGAAAATTAAAAAAAAAATATTTTATCATTTAAGATAGGTTTCTTATTCTAAAAAATAAAAAAATGTTTTTGTCACTTAGAAAAATAATTTTGATAAAATATAAAAAAAATAATTAATTGGTGTTTTCAAAATTACAAGTAATAAAGAAATAAAATTGGATTTAGAATTTTTCTTTAAATAAATTAAAATAGTAATAAATGTAAATCTGGCCTGTTTTCATAATTAAGACTAAATAATCCATTAAATTTTTATGAAAGTGAACTACGACTTGTTTAATCCCGAATAGCGAGCACGTAGGTACCCTTATGGGGCAACTTAAAAAAAAAATAAAGAAAAATATTTTTAAACCATTATTAGTATAATCATTATTTTGTTTTATATTAGTATTTTTCTTTTGTGCTAAAAAGAATATCATAAAATAAAAATTTCAGAAGGTTAAGGTGGTAATATTAAGGTTTTAATAGGATAGCCCTCCGAGTTAAGAATATTTGGCTTTTCTTTTCTTTTCTTTTCTTTTCTTTTCTTTTTAAAAAAGGTTTCGTTGACTAATGTTAAAGTTAGAATTAATCCGCTCAATTAATTTAACTTAACAACTTTTTCCCAACTCCAATTGGGTAGCGACTCCAAATAAATGATGAAAATCAATTTTTTTCCTAGTTTAAGTTGATGATTTGTATTAGATGGGTATAAGATCTAATATAAATCAAATTAGGAAAATAATAAAAAAATTTAAATTAGACTTGACACCACTCGATATATGAGAGAAGAATGACTAATAGACAATGATGGAAATGTAAAACTCATTAAATATTGCGTTATGATCTCACCCTTCTCAAATAGCAGGTTTGGTGTTGTTTCAGGATAACACCAAAATCATAATAGCTAAACTCGTAGAAAAATGGAAAAACTTCGGAAGAATGCTTACATCAAAATCTTCTACTCAAGTCAAGATGAAGACAGACAGGTGAAGATTAGACTATCATGAGGGTTTGGTTGTTTAGTTGTCATCAATGGTGACCAGATAGGCATCCATGTGTTAAAATAAATTAAAATTGAAATAATAACAATAGTAATAAAGGAGAGTGGTCATTTTTCATCTTATATAACTGTTTCTTTCAACCATTTCATCAGGCTCATAATGATGAGTCACTTCCCTTTCAAGGTTGCTAATCTAATAAGATGCTTCCTATCATCGATTAGTTAAATCATAAGAGCATTTTTTTAGATAATCTCTCCTTTAAAGTCGATAGTCTAGTAAGATGCTTCCTATTATAAGTTAATCAGCTCATAAGAGCACTTTCCTAAACAATATCTTTTTTAAGGTTGTTAGTCCTTTAAGCTGCTTCCTGTTATGATTTAGTTAGCTCATAAGAGCACTTTCCTAAACAATATCTTCTTTAGGGTTGTTAGTCCTATAATACGCTTTCTATTATTGATTAGTCAACTTATAAAAGTACTTTTTTAGATAATTTCTTTTTAAAGGTTGCTAGTCTAATGAGATGCCTCTTGTCTAAGATCACTCTCCAAGGAATATTAGTCATCATAAAGCAACTGTCTTCTTTTGCAACATAGGATTGCTAGCTCACGGAACATTTTCCTTCTTCGATCTTTTGGTCGAACAACTCCCTAGTGGGCCAATGTTTGGATAGCTAGTTGATTATAGCATTGTCCATCCTTTCTCCTATGCAAAAATGGTTTTTTTTTTTTTTTTTTTGGTCTTTGTAGCCAAGTTTTCCTAAACTTAGTATAAAGAAGTGCAGTTGTAGACACCCTATTTTTTCCTCCATATAATTTTTTAAATAAATAAATAAAAATGATAAAAATAATAGTAATAATTACAAAGGCTTGGTTTATGAGTTAGTAAAAATTAAATGAAAAAATAATACTAACAAATAACAAAAAATAAAAAAAAAATCAACAATATTAAGCAAATATAGGTCTCTAAATTAAGCTCGGGAACCTTAAATCAATAAAAATTAATTAAGACCGATATCTTAAATACAAATTGATTGTAATAAAAAAAATGAGAAAAAGGGCCAGCTCAACTGGTCCACCCATGCGTCCTAAATAGCAAAGGAATGCAATGTCATGAGTTCGAATTCCAGGAGGCATCGTGCAAATTTTTTTCTTCTTGTTAAGACAAAGCTGCCATGTGGTAGTGATTCATTGGATGGAAAATCACGTGCTAGCCACGTGATCATCTTTTTCAGTGGGATGGTGACCACAAACAAAAAGGAGAAGAAGCCAGAGAAAATTCGGGCACATTGAAATGCTTTTTTTTTTTTTAATCTTTTCGAATTATTATCAACTTGTAACAAAAAAGAACTTGATAATTCACAAAAAACAAACTTAATCTAATAGATTGGCATCAAATTTTCGAGATTAATTTGAATCTTAAAAGGATAAAAATGAGTCTCAATCATAGATCAATTCGAGCTTATCAAGGTGATTCTTGTGGGTCTATAAATAAAGCTCGATCTTTTAAACAAGAGAAAGGATTAGAGAGTGAAAAACAAAAAAGAAAATGCTGAGAAAACATCCCTAAATCACTATACCCACAACCACCCATGGCTACCACCATTCCAGTCGCTGGTCGTACAAGCTTCCTTTGCATCCTTGTGGCAGAGCTTTCATCACCACTGTATCACCCACAAGAAGATCGACGACTGTTGCTTTTTAAACTAAATTGATTCACGTCCTCCAATCCAGTTTGCGGTGTGTACCATGTCGACCACCATTGCTTTCTTCCGTTGACGCCGCCAACCCAGTCGGACTCGATTAGTCTCCACGTCTACATGCACCCAGGAAGCATTTCGATCTCTCGCCCTACACCGCTACTTGCCAAAAGACCATCCCCAACACACCTTTGTTATATACCGTGCCCATTGTGACCAGCTTAGGATTAAACCCAAATTCGACCCGCGACTCACCTGAATTCGATCGTGTCTAGGTAAGTGTTATTATTATTATTATTTAGTTTAGATAAATTAGTTAATTTGCTTAATTTTGTTAAGATCTAATTGGTAATAAATAAATAAATATAAATTCGAAAAATAAAAATTAGGGCTGGTTAGATTAAAAAAATAAATTAAAAGAATATAAAATAATAATAATAATAATATGAATTTAATTAGGTTAATAACTTTATTCTAATTAATTCAATTTAGGAAAATTAGCAAATTAAAAAATTAGGAGGAACCATTGTGTAGACCTTAGGTGTTGTAGTGTAACTGTCACCTAATGATGATTAGGTTCCCAATTAGTTTTTTTAGTATAATACTTAGCTTATAAATATATAAAATAATAATAATAAAAAAATAAAAATGAAAAATGAAAATGATTTATTAAGATATAGTTTTATTATAAAACAAACAAAAATATTTTCTCATCTACAAAAATGTTTTTTTTTTTTAAAAAAAAAAAAGTGTTTTCAATATTAGAAGGTCTTAGTTCTTTTTTTATTGAGGAATAAAGTTTAGGTTTAGAATTTTTTTTTTTAAAAAATGATAATAAATGTAAATCCTGCTCGTTTTCATAATTAAAATTAATTAAAGTACTAAAGTTTTGTAAACAAGTGGATTACGGCTTGTTTAATCCCGAATAGTGGGTACGTATGCATCCTTATCGGGCAACTCTAAAAAATTAATTTTTTAAATTATTAATAATATAATCGTTATTCTTATTTTTTTAAAAGTAAATTTTTTATATGCTAAAAAGGATATCACAAAAATGTAATTCAAATTTCAGAATGTTAAAGTAGTAAATTTAAGATTTTAATAGGTTAGCCTTTAAATCGAGAATCTTTAGTCTTTTTTTTTTCTTTTTTAAAGAGATAATTTCGTTGATCAATATTTAAGTTAGGATTAATCTGCTCAACTAATTATAAACTTAATAATTTTTTTCTCAACTCTAGTTGGATGGCGATACTAAATAAATAAAAAAAATCAAAATTTTCTTAATTTAAGTTGATGATTCATATTAAATGAGTATAGAATTTAATGTGAATCAAATTAGGGAAACAAAAAATAAAATTAAACTCGACAATAGCAATTTAGATTCTATGATCTAATGCATTCCAACTATCACCCATATTGTCTACAAATGAATCTTTAACTGGATAATAAGCTAGTGAACATTTAATAATTTTAACTATTAAGTTTGAGCTATTTTCTTCCCTTACTTAACAGATGTTCCTGATAATCAGCGGCCGGTGTTTCAATAACAAAGAATTGTTACCTTTTTGTTTGTGTTTTTTTTTTTTTCACCTTTTTGGTCTCGTTCCACATATGCCCTCTAATCTCTGGGTGCATGTGGTTTTCTAACAACACTATTGGAAAAAAGAAAAATTAAACGAATAATTTGCTCAAGTCGTACTCCAATTTGCATTTAATTTTGTTGGGGAGTTCAATACCTACTATGCTCTTTGTTTTTCTTAGTCAAATCCTTAGCAATCTTAAATCAAGGACTAGTACACTAATTAGTTTATTTAATTCGTTTCGTTTTTTTTTTTAAAAAAAATCATATATGTATTTCATTTAAATAAAGTCAAGTTACATTAGGCATACGAATTAGTAATAATAATAGAGTGGAGGCTATGAAATCCAAAGCATAGTAGGTTGACATTCAATCAAAATTCAATGAATAATAATGATTTAAAATCAGACTTCTTTATTAAGAATCACTACAAGCTGGTACGGAAATAGTTATTAAAGCAGATAAATCTTGAAGAATATGAATTATGCACTTGATCAAGAGACCTTAGGTTGAAAAGAAAGGATGGCTATCAACCTTTTATCAATGGTTATGCCCAGTGTAAATAAAAAAGCATTATCCTTTGAAAAATAGGCCATTAATATACGAAAGATGGGTTATTCTATTTATTTGCATCGAATCATTAATGTTTGAAGTTCATAGTATCAAGAAACATTACTTTTGTTAATTCGAATGAAAGGATAATATTTAGATTGCATTTCATTTCATAAATGGATGCATATTGTGAGTATTTAATCAAAGTCCTCCAAATTTTATCTATTCTATATTCTGCCAAGTCACTCAATTTCTGCACTTCACTTAAGTTAACAAGCACAACGTTGTCTTCGAATTTTTTCTATTTCCATCCTTCTAAGTATATTCGAATATAGGGGAAATAGAGACTTTCTTATTTTTTATTTTTTTTAAGATAGAATGTTTAGATAAATGAAGAGACGTAACAATTTTTTTTTTTAAAAAAGAAAGCGTCCAAAGGTTTTATAAAATGGAAGTGGGCGGGTTTGTTTGACCCAAGTCCAACAAGTCTCTAAAGTTAAAAGTTGTATGTGACCGACGCAAAGCCGTCCCTGCAAGCGCGTTCACAAAACTCTTTTTTAATGCCAAAACCGTAGAGTAGAACTCCACTTCCCAAACAAAAAAGTCACCCCCACACCAAAGCTTACTTTTCTTGCAGAACAAATGACTCCAACTACGACTCCAACATCATAAGAACCAAACTCCCATTTTCCATTTCTTCCCCAACTCCAACCCCCTCCTTTCCCTCTCTCTCTCTCTCCGCACAATGGAAACCTCCATGAGCCACCATGCAACCTCGCCACATAGTAGCAACTCTAGCTCCACCCCCACCACTTCACAACCACCAAACCAACCCCCTGTTTCCCCCAAACCCATCACAAGATCCGAACCCACTAACCCTTATCCGACCACTTTTGTCCAAGCCGATACTTCCTCCTTCAAACAAGTCGTCCAAATGCTAACCGGATCCTCCACCACCACTAATACGAAACCCGACCCGAATCCTACCCCAACTCAGCCTCACAAAATCCATAACATCCCGCCCATCAAAACCAACCCCAAACACGAGCGTAGAAACTCCATCAAACACCTAAAGATCAGTACTTTAACTCACTTTTCGGGTCAACCCAGTTTGAGAACCCCGGATCTTCCCTCTCCTCCCGTAATTCTCTCCCCTAGCACCCTTGACCTCCCTTCTCTTGTTCTCAGCCCCGTCACCCCTTTGACCTACGATCCGTTTACCCGATCCGCGTCCACGGGATCGAATTACACGTGGGACGAGAGCAACCCGAGTCCAAATTTTGATCGGGAAATGGAGGAAAGGGCAATCCGGGAAAAGGGTTTTTTCCTCCACCCTTCGCCGAGCACGACGCCCCAGGACGTCTCGCCTCGCCTCTTGCCGCTGTTTCCGACGACGTCGCCGCGGGTTTCAGGTGCTAATTTTGACTCTAATTGAATGGGATTAATAAATGCTTAGCTGATATTTTTAATGTTTTGGTGTAATAACTTTCATGTATTTATGTTGCTGGGAAGAGAGAGAGAGAGAGAGAAGTATGTAATGGAAAAAAATGTTTGAAGAGAAATTAGAGAGAGAATCTTGGCTCCAATGTATAGCTCAATTTTACCTTAATTTCTTGTTTAGAATTTAATTTTAGTATTTTATTAGCTCTTTGAAATGTATTATCTGTTTTTTTTTTTTTTCATTTTAGAGAAAATAAGAATGAAATTTTGTTTAATTGGGAAATTTTGATTGGTATGTGCTTTTTTCATTCCTTATTGTAATTTTTTGTCGTTATTTAATTTGATTCGTCATGGAATTTTTATTATTAATCCATGTTTAAACTTCCTTTTTTTTTCCCCATAATAATAATTCAAAAAAACAAGGGGGTATTTTGACTAGTAGGCAATCAACAATGGGGGGAGAAAGATCTGGGGAGTTCTTTTCGGAAATTTAGGAAATTTGACCGCCTTTGCATTAAAATTTCATAGAGTTAGGTTGAGTTATAGATTCTATGTTTTTCCAAGCTTTTAGACTGGCTTATTGATGGGATTGTTGATTTTATACGTAACCGGGTATATAACTATAAAAAAGTATTGTTTATTTTTTTAATTTTTTAGTTATTGTTATTTTCTGTCTTCTTTTTAATTTGCTAAGTGTCTATATATTCCTTCTCCACTGACTTCTCACTAAATCCCACTAATTAATGTCTGAGATCTTACATTGTTTTTCTTTCTTCCCTTTTATGCATTTAATAAATGAGAAATTATAGAATTTTAAGTTTGAAGTTGCATAAAGAGGAACGAAAGAGAATGAAAAGAAAAGGAAAAAAAAAAAAGTTGTTTCAAGATGGTATCAAATGCTGATTGCAAGGTCACTTTGGCTGTCATATGAAATGTGTATGATTGGGCAAAGAATATTGAACTTTTGGAGTGGGGAACTGATACCAAGCAACATGGACCAGCATAAGGAACTCTTGCCTATCAGCAATTTTTCATGATTTTTAAACGACAAGGGTCCCGGGTTCTCGATAAGAATTTGTACATAAAAAATTGCTTTTTTCCTTTTATCAGGAAAAGCTATTTAAAGATATTTATTTTTATGTGATTATAGTTGATGTGTGTATAGAAAAGGCAAAGTAACTGATACGCTTATTTATTTTAATGGAACTTTATAGTCAAATATGTGATTTCCAAAATGCTGGTTATGTGCATTTTAGGAAAAAAAGCGAGTGTGAAATATGAAACTTTGCATCCATCTGGTATACGTGTAGCAATCATGTGGACAGCCAAGTCAAACCGATGTATATTTGTGCTCAGATTCAACAAAAAGACTTTGACATTCGGAACTCTAATTGGGTTGGATTATTATAGTGTGCACATTAATCCATACAGTTCAATGGAGTCCAATTAAATTTTGGGATTTCAATGAATAGATACTGAATATCGAGATTGATCACAAACTCAACTCAAAAAGATGAATGGGGATGATTTACCCTTTAATGTATCAAAATAAACTATGACGTTTTACTTATTAGGTTCGAAGGGTCAAGACTTCTATTAAAGATGGGGTGGCTCAATATGGAAGCGATAAACCCAACGATCTTAAAGGGTGGTAGGCACAATCCAATCCACATGAATTCCATTCAAGTGGAACTATAAAAAAAAGGACCCCACTTGCATTCTGATAGTGGAAGCTTGTTAGTGCCTCAACTTGAGTTTCTTGATTTAGGTCGCTTTTAATGTAGCTTTGAATTGGTTTAAAAAGCAATTGAGCAAATTAAAAAGGTAGTCCTAGTCTTTCTTTCTTTGAATCTAACTTTGTTTTTGAGCTTCTTTATTGACTTAAAAAAAGGAAGACCAAACTGTGGATCCGACGGTCACATGAGAAAGGGAAGTGGGAGAGAGAGAGAGAGAGAGGGGGGGAAGAAGGCGAGAAAGCATGGGTGGGGTTGTCCATTTTGCCTTTTGTTTGTATGTTTGTCTCACTCGGTTATTGGTGTAAGTATGACTTTAAGGGCTTTGCAATGGAGGTTGTTGGGTTATTAATTGGAAGGTCTCTTGGGCTGTTGGTCGTTGATCTTGTATATACGACTATACTTATTCTTCATTCACATGGAATATGCCTTTGCAGCTAAAAATGCTGAAAACAAGCTTCACGGATGGTGATACGCAACCGTTGTCGTCTTGGCATTTCAACCGGGGTTAACGGGTTCCTAACAAATTAGTTGGTGTGAATATTCCTTTATAGAGTTTAATGATGTTCGATTCCCTACTTCCACACAATCTACTCGTCCCATGTTATTATTGTCCAGTAAATACATATAAAGCTTCTTTAAACTGCATTTCTTCTTTCTTTTTTTATCTTCTTAACCTAGAGTCTCCTATTACTTGAAATCTTTCAAAACGAATCCTATACGTGGTTTAACTATGAAACTAAGCAAGTGATAACTCTATCTAACCGCCATAGATGATGCAATACCATGTGCAAGCGAATAGATTAATGTAGCAATATAACACTCATCATGGATGGTCCCAATTAATAGGTCATATTTAGTGGGAGACAGCATAGACAATCGTAAATAATAATAATAATCCCTTAGTCAATACTGTATTTTGGATTTTTCCTTAATTAACTATATTAACTACAACGCATTTAATATAAGTTATTAAACAGTAAAATTAATAAAAATATATATTTTTAATTACTCTAAGAAAAATTAGAGTCACTAAGGTTGGAACATAAAATAAGTTAAGGTTAATAAGGTAGACCAACCTTAACTAGCTTCTAGTTTACGAATTTTTTCTAAAATTTTTGGAAAAATATTAATAAGAAAATCTGAACTAAGAAACTATTCTATTAAAATCTAAATAGTTATCATTTATTATTTTTTTCAAGAAAATGAATTAAAAACTTTTTATAAATTCCCTTCACCATCACATGTGCAAGATATAATATTTTTCATATAAAACATGAAATAAATCAAAATAGCATGGAAAATTTTCAGTCATTTTTTTATATTACTTTTCTATTCTTATTTAAAAATGAAATAAAAGAGAATAAAAATTTTTCATTTTTTCTTTAATTAAAATTGAATTAAAAAATATAATAAATTATTTTTATGTTTTTATATTATAAATTGAAAATTTAAAAGGATAAAATATTTTTTTGTAATTATTTTTATGGTAAACTGAAGTTGGAAAAATAATAAAATGTTTTTTTTTTAATTTTATATATGGTTGCCCTATAGGTGCCTACATACCCGCTAATTAGGATCAAACTAATGTAGTTTTTGCTTTTATACAACTTTAGTATGTTGATTAATCTTAATTATGAAAACATGTCGAATTTACATTTATTATAATTGTAATTAAATTTAAATTTTTTTAAAGAAAAATTCTAAACCTAAACTTTATTCCTCAATTTTGAAAAAAAGAAACTAAAACCCTTTAGTTTTGAAAACATTAATTAAAATTTTACTTTCATAAAAATCATTTTTCTATGTAAGAAAACATTTTTTTTTTATATTTTTTAGAATAAAACCATATCCAGGATAATAAATCATTTTTAATTTCTTTTTTTTTCTCAATATTATATCTTTATATTTATAAACTAAGTATTATTAATTATTAAAAAAAACTAATTGGGATCCTAATCGTCCCTATGTGACGATTATACCACAACACCTAAGGCTTACACAATGGTTCCCTCTTAATTATTTACTTTATTAATTCTCCTAATTGATTTTCATAAGTTTTTTATATACTATATCCTTAACTAAATTAAATTAATTAAGATAAAGTTATTAACCTAATTACATTTATATTATTAATTTTTTAAAATCTACCTTAATTTTTATTAATTAGATTTATTTTTATTTTTATCAATTAGATTTTAACAAAATTAAATAAACTAATTTATCTAAACTAAATTAATAATAATAATAATAACACTTACTTAAGCTGTGGGTTGGGTTTGCAGGTTTGGTGTGTAGGTAGGTTTGGCTTCGGTCGGTTTGGCTCGGATCGAATTCATGGGCCTGATTAGGTACATGTGTAGCAACTAAGGGTTTTCATCGGTGGCAGCTCTCCAGTGGGTGTTGATGTTGGTAAAAACGTCAGCCTGGCCTTTGCTAGGATGAGGAACTCGATCATAGCAGCAAATTGCACCTAAGTCACCTGGAGTGTGGCAATCCGAAAACACTGATGGTGGTTAGAAATAGGTCTTGAAGATTTTTTTTTTTTTCGGTTGAATTGAAGTAAAAGATCAGGTTTTTCTTGATTTAAAGAACATTAGAAATCTAGCAATGTTAATTGTGTCCATTGATACTGTGTATGGAGTGAGTAAAAGTAGAGAGAAGTTAAAGCTTGTTCATAGAGGTCTTAGAGAGAGAAAATTAAACAATGAGAGATTGGAAGTGATTTCGTATGATTCTTCTCCCTTCCTCAAGTTTGCAATGTCGAGTTTTATTTATAGACTTGTAAAAAATCATATTGATAAGCTTGAATCATGCCTACATTTAATACCCATTTTTATCTTTGTGAGATTTGAAAAATTAATACACATCCTTTAGATTAAATTCGTTCTTGTGATTTATATGGATTTTTTTTAGTTGCAAGTTGATGATAATCCGAAAAGATTAAAAAAAAAAAAGGTTTTGGTGCACCAAGATTTGCTTACGATTTCTTCTCTTTTCCATTTGCAGTTGTTGGCTTGCTGGGGAAGACGATCATGTCCACCACACGTGACCCAGCTAGAGGAAAAACAAGAAAAAAGGGTAAAGCTCCATGAGTAATTCGAACCCATGACTTATGGCTTTCCTTAGTTGTTTAGGCGTGAATGTAGACCAACTAGGCTAATCCTTTTTCTCATTTATTATATGCAATCGATTTGCATATAAGCTATTATATTTAATTAGTTTTTATTGATTTGAAGTTTTTGAGCTTGATTTAGATACCCATATATTCCTTAATTTTGTTGAATTTTTTTTTTATTTTTTGTTTCTTGTTATTATTATTTTTCATTTTATCTTTACTATCTCATAAACCGGGCCTTTTTATTACTATTATTTTATTATATATATTTTTTATTTTATTTAATTTATTTAAAAAATCTATATGGGAGGCAAAAATGAAATGTCTACAACTACCCCTCTTTGTAGTAAAGTTTGAGAAAACTTAGCTACAAAGATAGAAAAGATGCCACTTTTGCCTAAGAGAATGGATGGGCAATGCTATAGTCAGCTGGTTATCTAAATCTTGGTTCACTAGGGAGTTATCTGACCAAAAGATCAAGTAAGGAAATGCTCTGCGAGCTAGTAATCCTATATTGCAAAAGAAGATAGTTGCTTCATGATGACTAATATTTCTTGGGGAGTGGTCTTAGATAAGAAGCATCTCACTAGACTAACAACCTTTAAGAAGAGATTATTTAGAAAAGTACTCTTATGAGCTGATTAATTGATGATAGGAAGCGTCCCACTAGACTAGCAACCTTAAAGAAGAGATTATCTAGAAAAGTGCTTTTATGAGTTGACTAATTGATGATAAGAAATGTCTCATTAAAATAGCAACTTTAAAGAAGAGATTATCCAGAAAAGTGCTCTTATGAGCTGACTAATTGATAATAGAAAGTATCTCATTAGACTAACAACCATAAAATGGGGATATCTAGGAAAGTGCACCATTGTAGACTAACTAACTAATAGTGGGAAGTCTCTTTAGACTTGCAATTATAAAATGGGGATATCTAGGAAAGTGCCCCATTATAGGCTAACTAACTGATAGTGGGAAGAGTCTTTTTAGACTTGCAACCCTAAGAGAGAAAGTCTAGGAAAGTGTCCCATTGTGGGCTAATTAACCGATAGTGGAAAGGGTTAACTAATTGATAGTGGGAAGGGTTAACTAATTGATAGTGGGAAGTGTCTTTTTAGACTTGCAACCTTAAAAGAGAAAGTCTAGGAAAATGCCCTATTGTAGGCTAACTAACTGATAGTGGGAAACGTCTCTTTAGACTTGCAACCCTAAGAGAAAAAGCTTAGGAAAGTGCCCCTATAGGCTAACTAACTAATAGTGGGAATGAATACCTAAGTGTGAATCTTATTTTTCCAATAATGATGAAAAGTTTCTAAATTTAGGATGACTTGAGACTTTTGAACGAATGATAACTAAAACATTTCTAAAAATTTTCAAGACAATGCTCTTCTAAACTTAAGGATAAGGTGACCAGGTATTAAAGTATTTTCTAGCAAACTTTTGAAAATTTTATCTTGCTTCTCAAAAAATGTAAAAGAATTATTTTTTATTTTTTAAACATTGTTAATAAGTAAAAAGTTTGACAAGGCTCCAAAAAATATAAATAAAGGGTAGGCCAACCTTACTACTCAATAATCACTTACTCTTTTGCCTCATTTTGCTTGGAAGATTTGGTTTAATCTTGGAAAAAGTGGTGTCTTGGCCTAGTTAATCATCTCTTGAGGGGTTTCTTACAATTAAGACTTATATCTTCTTCTTTGAGGCATCGATATTAAAATTTGGGGTAGATAATGTCAATGAGGGATGACTTTAGATTCCCTCATTCCATTTGGAAATAGATATCTCATTCTTAATTGGTTTAATCTAAGAGGACTTCCTCACAATATCTCAGTTTAATGTCACTCTTGACTTTTATTAAAAAAATTATGGTCTTTCTTGTAAGTAATACACTTTGATCAATCTATTAGGCCTTTTTAGGACTTGTTTTGCAATATAGGCTTTTGATTATTGGTTTAAAAAAGGTACCAATGTTAAGGTTTATTTTGAAAGAATCATCATTTCAATCCGAGTTTACAAGTCAAGAAACACTGAGAAAAACTAGAATAATACTTGCCCTAGCAATTTTTGCTTAAGATAAATTATTTTTAATGATCTAAAGAAGTCTTCAAAGAAAAGTGGTATATCTTTGAAGTATAATGTTTGGGTTTTTGTATTTGCTCCTAGTGTTTTCAAGTATTGTTGGGCTACATTTTTTGGCTTTTCTCATTTCTTTTCCTTCCTTTTCTTTCTTGATTGTTGCCCTTATCCTCTTAATTATCCCATTGTAGGGACATTCTTGATAGGGTTAAACTTTGAAACTCTTCTTATGTAAGCTCAAATAGGGTTGGCAAATGATTATTGTGTTTAGGATAGCAAAAGTGAATGCCTAACATTATTTTGATTAACATATCAAATTCAAGATAGACCTCCTTTAAGGAATAAGTCTATAACCTTACATTAATAACACTCAACTCTCAAGTGTTTAAGAGTTAATGTTTGGGATGTGGTTTGCCTTTTGTTATCCTAAACCACTCGAACAAATGAGATATCTTTCCATTTTACCAAATTTGCCCATATTCACCATGTTTCGTGATGTCTTTGGGAGTTATGTGCCCTTGTCAACTTAAACAAGTGATTTAGTCTTAACTTGTCTTTTTTGGGAATTAGTTACCCAAGACTTAGCTAGTTAGGATAGGCTTCTTTATGCCCTCATTGGTAATTGACCATAGCCACTTCGAAAGTGTGCCCTAAAATTAGTTATTTTCGTGTCTGGTTTAGATAACTCTTGATGGAGAGAAAGTTTAAGTGTAGCCCCTAGGATTTGAGGGGGTTGGAAGGCTTTGTATTTTGAGACTAAAGAAATGTATGAGAAGACCTTTTGAAGTGAATGGACTTTTTATGTTTTAGGGTCTTTCAAATCGAGAGCGGGTTATAAAGGTCTTTGGTTTTATGTTTAAAGTAAGTGACCATGAGCCTTGGGTTGAGCTAACTTGTTTTAAAGCAACTTTTAAGACCTTAAAAGGATCTCTTATTATTAGCAACTCTTTAATTTTCTTGGCTTTTTCTTTTCTTTATTATTATTTAGTAAATATGCAGACAAGATGCTCACACGGATGCAATTTGATAATTGAATAATAGTGCAGCAATTTTATTAAACAAGAATGTCAAATCTAACTACAGATTTATTGAAATTCTAAGGCTATAGACCATTGGTTTAATTTTCTAAAATAATTGAAATTCTTAACAGCTAATTCTAAAAAAAAAAAATCTATTTAAAATAGTCTTTAGATCTTGTTGGGGTGGGTATTAGCTTTCTCCATTAGTAAGTCTCGAACTCGCTTCTCTGACATCTTTAGCCGGTTCTCTAAAATCTTCACATAATCTTGTGAAGCTTCAAACTTCTCCTTCCATATTGCCACCCTCCTTTCCATCCTAACGTTGGATCTCTGCTTAGGCTCTAACCATGTCCATATAAGCCTCAACTCTAAGGTTAGGTTTTCTGGTGTAGGTTCTAGTATACTTGGAGCCTGGTACTCAACTTGCCCTGTCTTGTGCATGAAGTCCATGATGAACTCCTTAGTGACTTTGAAATCCCCCACTCATTTGCCCAAGTTTCCTACATCTGCAATGGGGCTCAGGACTCTTATATCCCAAATAGCTTTGATGGCTCGCAACTTGTTCACTTTGAAGGCTAAGGGAATATTAAGGTTCTAACAATCAAGTGTAACAGAATCCATTGAGGGCCTATGAGCAATATCTTGGACTAGTCTCAACTATCTAACCACGCATACTAGGAAATAGCCAATGCATCCAGTAATACCTATTAGTGGGATAGTAGTGAATTCGGCACATCCTAGAATAGCTTGCACGTAGTGATTCCACCTAGCAGTCCACAATATGTTCTCAGGGTAAACCTTCTGCATAATCTCCATCAATCGGTAAATCTAAACCCCTTATGGCAACTGTATCTTAGTTACGAAGCAGTCTACCAGGTCAACTTGCGAAGCTAAAGATCTCCTGACGAGGTTCAATCTATAACTTTTAGTATGACTAGTGAACCATACTATTAACAATGCTGAACAACCTTTCAAGTTTCCATTCCCTCTTTTCTTTAAAAATCTCAAAGATTGGATCTATTTAGCAAGTAAGGCTGGGATGTAGGAATGACCTGATAGGAATTAAGTTACTAATTCTACCTATTAGTGGGACAGCAAGGAATTCAGCACATCCTAAAATAACTTACGTGCAGTGATTCCACTTGGCAGTCTACAATATATCCTCAGGGTAAACCTTCTGCATAATCTTCATCCATTGGTGAATTTGAACCCCTTCTAGCAATTGTATCTTGGTTACAAAATAGTTTACCAAGTCAACTTGTGAAGCTAAAGATCTCTTAACGAGGTCCAATCCATAACTTTTAGTATGACTAGCGAACCATATTATTAATAATGTTGGACAACCTTTGAAGTTTCTATTCCCTCTTTCCTTTAGAAATCTCAAAGATTGGATTTGTTTAGCAAGTAAGGTTAGGATGTAGGACTAACCTGATAGGAATTAATTTACTAATTCTTTTACCTTAAAATGGACATGTAAAACTCCCGTCGAAAATAGGATACTGGCAAAAACTACCAGGATGTAGGCGTTGACCTGATTCTGCTCCTAACTACCCTAGTCTCTTATAAAAATCTCTTGATCAATCTGGTAGTCTGTAGGTGTTCTAAACTAGTTTCTAAAGGTTAAGATTCTTGTGGACTTTCCATTGCATTAAGTAACGACCTAAGTTACTTATGACTTTTTAACCCTTAATAGCTTGTAGAAGGCGCTTGCCGAGCCGGCTTGTAGATCTAGAACTGTGATTCCTTCATAACATGGAGGAGCTTGTAGCAGTTGGGAATACTCTTCGATAGTTAGGGATAAGGTATGTGGGCCAAAGTTGAATGCTGCTAACTTTGGATCCCAAAAGTAAGTTAAGGCCCTCGTAAGGGCTCAATCATATTGGATCTTGAGGAGTGAGAAGACTGGCCCCACTTTGGCCTTGATGGTTTCTTACTGCTCTAGGTTGAAATGTTGCAACTAGTTAAAAAGTGTAGGCTTAGACGGTAAGGGCGATGCAGACGTGGTTGTTGCTTGACCTCCAGTTGGTTATTCTTTTATAATACATAAAATGAGACTTTTACAACATAAAAAGAAAGAAGACAAAAAAAAAACATATATAATGACTAAACTTTACATCATCCGGAAAATCAATAAGTCTGCGTTTTATTAAAGCCGCACTATTTTTTCAATCATGCATAGATGACATGAATGCAATTTGGATGGGTTCTAAAAGTCGTCAAGTTTTGTGGCCTCACTCATGTTTAAGGTAATAGGTTTTTTGCTACATCCAAGCAAGAGTGGGGGAAGCCTAATTAACCCTAAGAGGTGGTTACACCACATCACTTGAAGCCTACACAATGGCCTTCCACCTAGGTTCCTAAGGTGGCGTAGTTCTGACTACTTCTAACACACATATATGTATGATAACAATTCCCCCAAATACCATTATCGGGCTTGATGGGCCTAATTTTATTTCATTTGCATCATGAAATCCAATTAGTCTACATAAAAGAGAACTATTCATACAAGAAATATACATAAGTGATTTAAAAGAAAATAATACACATTGAAGGAATTTATAAGAAGCTCTTAATCTTTTTGAAGAAGATAAAAAGTAGCTAGCTCACTAAAGAATTAGGTTCCTAGTGGAGTCGCCAATTTTGTCGAACTTGATTTTGGATTTTTCCTTAATTAACCCATATTAAGTTCAGTCTACTTAATATAAGTTATTCGATAGTAAAATTAAGGAAAAAATTATATTTTTAATTACTCTAAGAAAAATTGGAATTGCCACCAACCTAAGTTGGAACATAAGATAAGTTAAGGTTAATGAGGTGAACCAAGCAGCTACTGGTTTACGATTTGTTTCTAAAATTTTTGGAAGAAAATTAGGTAGAAAATCTGAACTCAAAGCCTATCCTCTTAAAACCTAAATGGTTACCACTTATTATTTTATTAAGAAAATGAATTAAAAACTTCTTATAAATTCCCTTCACCATCACATGTGCAAGATATAATATTTTTCATATAAAACATGAAATAAATCAAAATAGCATGGAAAATTTTCAATCATTTTTTTATATTACTTTTCTATTCTTATTTAAAAATGAAATAAAAGAGAATAAAACGTTTGCATTTTTTCTTTAATTAAAATTGAATTAAAAAATAGAATAAAATTTTTTATGTTTTTATATTATAAATTGAAATTTTAAAAGGATAGAATATTTTTTTGTAAATTTTTTATATGGTAAATTGAAATTGGAAAATAATAATTTTTTTATTTTGTATGTGGTTGTCTCGTAGGTGCTTACGTACTCGCTAATCAGGATCAAACTAACATAGTTTCGCTTTCATAAAACTTTAACAGGTTGATTAATCTTAATTATGAAAACTTGCTAGGTTTATGTTTATTATCATTTTAATTTAATTTAATTTTTTAAAAGAAAAATTCTAAACCTAAACTTTATTCCTCAATTTTGGAAAAAAGAAACTAAAACCCTTTAGTTTTGAAAACATCCATTAAAATTTTATTTTCACAAAAATCATTTTTCTGTGTAAGAAAACATTTTTTTTATATTTTTCAAAATAAAACCATATCCAGGATAATAAATCATTTTTAATTTCTTCTTTTCTTTTGCTTAATTTTATATCTTTATATTTATAGACTAAGTATTACTAATGTAAACACCACATTTTTGCCCCTAATGATCAATAATAATCAACCATAAATAATTACCATTTTTTCCAATTTTTCTATTTTTTTCTCTAATTTAGCAAAAATAGAAAAAATGTTCAAAAAATAAAATAAATAGGAAAAATACATCAATTTTGGAAAATAATTGCGGAAATGGCAATAAAAAGGATTAAATAATTTTTACAAATTTAAAAAAATACAAAAAATAAAAAATCGCATTGCATATATGCAAATTGCAAAATAAAAAATCACGAAAATGGGCTAGCCCAGTTGGTCCGAACCATGGTCTGAGGCGCGGGGAAAGGGGTTCGGTCACGGGTTCGAAACGCGGGGGAGGCAGAATCCGCGTTTTGCAAATTTTTTCATCACCTAGGACACGTGTTAACAGCTGATTGGCTGGAGCAGACACACGCGCCGGACGCGTGATCATCTTCAACCTTCGTCCGAGATTGCTGGCGAGGAGGAAAAATCGAATTTCGACCATTTTGATTTGATTTTTTTCACAAATCCAGCAGATCTTCAATAGAAATAAGATAAACATCACCCAATTAGAATCAAATCGCAATAAAATTGATGGATTTGCACAAATCGGAGGGAGGTTTTAACCGCAAATCAGATTTGCTTCAATTGGAGGAAATCTGAGCTTATCCAGCTCGATTTCTTACGCCTATAAATAGAGGATGAAGGGAGGAAACATGATCACGGATCAAAAGTGAGGAAAAGAGAGAAAAAAAGAGAGAATCGAAGCCTCGCCGGAATTCTTCAACCCGCGACCGCTGATTGAGCTCGAAACCACCACCAGGAGACGATCTTGAAGAAAACCATCGCCACGGTTGAGTTCCCCACCCTCAAAAACCTAGGAAATGACACCTCAGTTGCTTCGAAAGGCTGCCGGAAGGCCATCAACGAGCACTCTCAGCCGCCGTGACCAACCCGACCCGACCCGGATCCAGGTAAGTCGGATTTTTCGATTTTTAATTTATTTCTTATTTATTTATTTAGTTATTTATTTATTTTTTTGAATTTCTTTATTTATTTACTTGTTATTTATAATTCAAAAATAAAAAAATGTTAGGATTTAGATTAGTTTTTTTTAGGAATTAATTTAGGATAATAATAATAAGAATAAATAATTATAATGATAAATAATAAAAATATAAAAATATATAAAGAAAATGATAAAAATATATATTAGAAAAATAGTTTAGTATAGATAAATAATATAGGAGAAATTTTTTTAATAAAAATTAATAAAAGTTATAAAAAATTAAGAAAAATCAATAAAAATCATAAAAATTAATAAAAATCAATAAAAAATTGTAATAGTAGAAATGAGTTGAAAAATAGAGAAATGAAATTTTTTATCACTTAGAAAAATCATTTTCCTAAATAAATCCAAAATTGATTTTTCCTAAAAATTATTATTTTTCAAAAAAATCAAATTATCAAGCTTAGGCTTAGGTTTTTTTAGAAAAATACTAAAATGGTAAAAACATAAATCAAAAGAAATTTCATAATTAAAAATCACCAACACATTAAAGTTTTCGGGAAAAGCGAACTACGGCACGTTTGATCTTGAATAGCAGGTACGTAGGCACCCATTTGGGGCAACCCTAAAAAGGACAAAAATCATTTTTTTAGAATAACTTATTCAAAAACACAATAAAAAGATAACAAAAAATAAATAAATAAAAGACATTTTGGATAAGGTTTAGATTTTATGAGATTAGGGTAGTAACCTTAAGGTTTTAATAGGTTAACCTCCAAATCCAGAAACTTTAGTTTTCCCATTTCCTCTTTTCACAAAAATGAAAAAAGGAAATCATGCTGACCAGTGGTCCAAATTAGGATTGATCTGCTCAATTAGTCCTAATTTAATCTTTCCCAACCATAGTTGGGTGGTGACTCCAAAACAAAATGAAGTTCCTAACTCAAGTCGAGGGTCTACATTAGACGAGCATAGGATCTAGTATAGATCAGATTAGGAATGGAAAAATAAAAAATTAGACTCGACAACTAATTATTTAAAAAAAAAAAGTAATTGGGAACCTAATCGTTCTTAGGCGACGATTACACTACAACACCTAAAGCCTACACAATGGTTCCCTCTTAATTATCTACTTTATTAATTCTCCTAATTAATTTTCATAAGTTTTTTATATACTTTATCCTTAACTAAATTAAACTAATTAAGATAATGTTATTAATCCAATTACATTTATATTATTAATTTTTTTTAAATCTACCCTAATTTTTATTAATCAAATTTATTTTTATTTTTATCAATTATGTTTTAACAAAATTAAACAAACTAATTTATCTAAACTAAATTAATAATAATAATAACACTTACTTGGCCACAGGTTAGGTTTGTAGGTTTGGTGCGTAGGTTGGTTTAGCTTGGATCGGATTCATGGGCTTGGATATGGGTCTAATTGGGTACGTGTGTGGTAGTTGGGGTTCTTTGTCGGTGGGAGCTCTCCAATGGGTGTTGATGGTGGAGAAAACGTCAGCCTGACATTTGCTGGGATGAAAAAGCCAATTGTGGCAGCAACTTGCACCTAAGTCACCAAGAGTGTGGCGATGTGAAAGCACTAATGGCGACTGGAAATGGGTCATGAAGTTTTTTTGTTTCTTTCGATCGAATTGAAGTAAAAGATTGGGTTTTTCTTGATTTGAAGAACATTAGAAATCTAGCAATGCCAATTGCATCCATTGATACCGTATATGGAGTGAGTAAAAGTAGAGAAGTTGAAGCTTGGTCATGGAGGTCTTAGAAAGAGAAAATTAAAGAACGAGAGATTGGAAGTGATTTCGTATAATTCTTCTTCCTTCCTCGTGTTTACATGGTCAAGTTCTATTTATAGACTCGCAAAAAATCATATTGATAAGCTTGAATCATGCCCATGGTTGAGACCTGTTTCTATCTTCTTGAAATTTGAAAAATTGATACGCATCCTTTAGATTAACTTTGTTCTTATGATTTATATGGATTTTTTTTTTTTTAGGTACAAGTTGATGATAATCTAAAAAGATTTGAAAAAAAAAAAAACGTTTTGGTGCGCTTGGATTTGCTCGCAATTTCTTCTCTTTTCCGTTCACAGTTGTTGGCTTGTTAGGGAAGACAATCACGTGCACCTCGTGTGACCCAATTGGAGGAAAAAAGAAAAAAACAAGTAAAGCTCCATGCATGATTTGAACCCATGACTTGTGGCTTTCCTTAACTATTTAGGCGTAGGTGTGGACTAACTGAGATGGTCTTTTTTCTCGTTTATTATATGCAATCAATTTGCATATAACCTATCGTCTTTAATTAGTTTTTATTGATTTGAACTTCATGAGCTTGATTTAAAAACCCATATTTTCTTAATTTTGTTGAAAATTGTATTATTATTATTATTTGTTACTTGTTATTATTATTTTTATTATTTTTCATTTAATCTTTATTATCTCATAAACCAAGCCTTTTTTTATTACTACTATTATTACTTTATTTTATTTTTTTATCATTTTTATTTATTTATTTAAAAAATCTGTATGGGAGAAAAAATGAGGTGTCTACAGATACATATTGAGTTTACTATTATCCATCGATAGGTTAATCCACTGCCATCATACAAAATTGTGTCTCACTAACCCCTTCTCTACAAATGTCTTATCCCATGTTAGCCATAATTCTACCATATCAATGAATCACGTAATCACACAAAGGTGCCTTAACACTAATTACAAGCCACCTTGCTCCTAAGTATCCCACCTCAACAAGTGATAAATACCCATTTCATGACTTAAATGTCTAATTGGTTATGGCCTCAATTTTAACCACAAACAACATGCAATAATTATGTTTCAAGGTCGAATAGTAATTTTTTTTAGTTAATAATATTATAAACATAGCCAACCAAGCTAGTTAGAATGAGATACATTTAGTAGATGTGCAATTTTATAATAATGCAATTTCAAAAAACTACATTTAGAGACAAATTATATTTCTTAGAATAAATTTGTGTAACATTCACTACCTATCTCTACCCACTAGAAACATACATTATTTTACACAAACTTAATTAATGTTCATCATCAATTTGCGTAACTAAAAATATATATAACATTAGCAAAAATAATTGTCTCTCTTTGAATTTTCTCTATAACAAAAACCCTAATTTGAAAAAGAAATGTATATAAAAAAAAAACCTATGAAACTTTTTAATAACATAGGTGAAATAGGCCTTGTGGTTTCATCATCTCAAATCAAATTCTAAAATCAATTTTATTACAACGTTTATGTTTATAGCATCTTGGATTTTTCATCAAGGTGGATATTAGGTTTTTCAACTTCTATGATGTATACTTAATTGAGTTAGACACACTCATGAACAAGATGAAATCAAATAAATGTTAAGTATCATTTGAATTCATTTGGTAAAAATCTACAATATTGATGACATCTGGTCTAATGCGAACATATTTAATAAGCTTTTTGCATTTAAGGAGTAGGGACTTCGTTATCAAAAGAAGAACGGTTGGTTCATGTCCTTGATGGTTGATTAGTGTAGTGGTTTAATTGACCAAACCCCATAATAGGTTTGACTTTTTACTTGTAAAGTGGCTTAGACCTAAAGAATTTGTTAGTGGATGAGTTTACCCTGTTAAAGAGTTTATGCGTGAGAGTGTTTCCTAAAATTTCTTTTACTTGTAGAGTCTATATTAAGAAAGTTTTACAAGTTGATTTTGGTTATCTTTGTAAATAAGATTGCCTTGCTTATTTATTTATTTGTTTATTTTGTGAACTCTCTTCTTTATTATTAGTAGATTCTGTTGCATGTATGTTTGTGTTTTTTTTTTTACACCAATAATTGGGATTTTCAACATCAGATTATTTTATCATTTTTTCTCTCTTATCTAAGAGTTTTATTCATTTTTTAATACAATCTTAATCATTTTTGTTGCTTTCTTAATAAATTGGTATGAAATCCTTCTTGTTCTTTTAGCATAAGGCTTCATCCTCAAGTGGATTATGTCAAAGCTTTGTCAAATGACAATTTAGTAAAAGATCTTCTTTTTAGTGGATTATGTTAGTCTAGTTGCAAACCCAATAAAATGATTCTTTTTGGTTGCAAATATGATTTTTTTTTTTAACAAATGATATTATGCAAGTGATCATGCTTGCTATCTTTGTGCCCTTGGTTAGGTGTTTGAGAAAGTAGAGTGCTAGCATGGAAATTGTTGTAGGGCTTGTAAGCATTTTCTAGTAGAATATACATCAATATAGAGATTAGTTGAGTATGACTCGAATTGATTTGATGGGATTATATGATGTTTACATGTCAATAAAGCCCATTTTGGAATATAAATGTATTCAATTGGTTTTTTGCATTTTTGTGAAGCAGTGACTTCTCCATTCAAGGAAGAAAGGTTTACTAATGTTCTTGATGATTGATTGATGTAGCATTTCGACCAATCAAACACTAAACATTGTTCACCTTCTAGTCTTTGTAACTTCCAATTTTGTTTAGTTTCTTGTATTATATTATTACATTTTGTACTTATATTTTGTTGGGTTAGTCTCTATTCTAGATGAGACTCATAAATAGGTTTTGGGTTTTACTTGTATAGACTCTTGAAATAAAGAGTAGTTCATTAGTTTTGAATGATAAATTGATAATATGTTGGAGAGTTTATGCTATAGAATGTTTTTCCTATACTTTTGCATGCTCATCGAGATTTTTTTTTTTTAGTGGATTTTGGTTATTGCCTATGAGCTATGAAAACTCCAATTAGTTTTTCACTTAAGAAATTATGCCATAAGCCCTAAAATATTTTGAGGTTTTTGTAATTAAATCATAAAACTTTTAATTTCAATAATCAAGTTATAAAACTTTTAAACATCATACAATCCCCTAGAAGGAGGTCTTTGACCTTATTGTTTTATGAATGTTGGCCACACCTACTAGGTAGATAAGGGATTTATTCATCTATCTAGATTAGTGGATTGCTAATAATCATAATCTATTTATTTAAATGAAGATTTTTTTTTAGATATTGGGTTAAATAAACCATTTTTTTTATCCTTACTTTTGGTGTGGTGATTGTTGATATTCATTGCCCTAAATGAGTTGTAACCATCTCCTTGTAGGTGTAGACATAACCACCATTGAATGTTGGTCCATTGATCCACAATTAAGATGATTCATCATGATTGAAAAACTATTAAAGAAATTTTAGATTTTAAATAATTGGTGCTATGAAAATTCCTCATTTCTTTGTATCGGGCTTAGTAAATGGGCGAGGCATTTTTCTTGATAAAAACTATATTACAATAAAGACAGTCGGTTCCATAAATCAATGATCGTAAATCCTCTATGAAACCTTGAGTTGAACTACAATTCCGGATAAATTCTAAAACTGGTTCTTGAACCAATTTTACCCAAGCATTCAAAGGGAGACTGGAGTGTCGTTCAAAGTGAAAAGACACTTCGAAGGATGGAGGGAAATTTTCAATGGCTAATGTTTCCCTTGAAATGGTATGTGTATTACAGTATGTAGTAAATAAACTTCCGAGCCCAAAAGAAATGTGGAATGGAAGACGAAGACCAATTATCACGAAAATTGAGGTTTTCGATTGACGGAGAAAGCCCATATATTGCTCCATTCTTTCATGAAGTCTTTCAGTACAATTGCATAATGGGGGCAACCATTGGACAAAGCCCACAAAATTATAATAAAACACTCTTCTCTAAGTCTAGGAAAGATGTTGTCTTTTCAAACTCGTGCCTTACGCTTAGTCGCTTCCAAATGGCAATGAGTGATGCCATCGCCAACTGTAACACAAATTCCATGAATGTAATAACAGCGTCCGATCAACATGTGCACAGATTGCTTCATCCTTGTTAGGAAAAATAATATTTTAAAAAATGATTGTGTTTTATAAAAAAAAAATGAAAAACTTTCTCTTTTTTAATCTATTAACACATAATGCCAAGACTTTATAGATAAGTTGATATGAATACTATTTTTTTTTTTTTAGGATGAAATAGATTTGAATTTCTTTAATTTTTTAAGTTGTAAAACATATTTGGTAAAAATCTATTAACAGGTATCAAGTGTCTTCGACACCTTTATGATATAAAAAAAATGTCTCCTTATAAGTAGGTATCCAGGACATTAATTAAAGAGATTCTAGTGGGGGGGGGGGGGGGGGGGGGGAGGGGGGTGGCAGGGGTTGGAGCAAGGAGGCGGCTGCGGGAGTTTCTACAGAAAAAGTATTAAAAAATGCAAAGAAACCCTTTTTCATTTCACTTTCAACAACTACGAAAAAATTTCACCTCAAAAAAAGTATTGTACTACACGATAACACTCGAGAGAGAGAGATTGATAAATCAAAGGGGTTGCTCAAGTCTGACATAACCACCACCACCCCTCCTTTATAGAGGAAAAACAGTTCTCACACCACAGCTGCAGGACCTCCTCTTGCTGAGCTGCATAAATACCAGTCAATTTGCAATAGCTGGCCCCTATATCCCTAGCTAGAACAAAACACCAATAATATTAAACCTTGTACCACACAACAATTACTTACAGAACCTTTCTTTTTTACCTTATTTTCCCACAAGATACTCAACAAAATCCTTTGCGGTCATGAGTGTGAAATCAATTATGCTATTTTCCCTTGTCTGAACCTTGGTATCATTAGATCCAAAACCAAGATTGGACCAATTCATTGCTTTGGCTCTACATCTTACCACATATATCGGAAAAACTATTCATTGTTTAAACCAAGCTTTAAGAATATTGGCCCCTAGATCCTTTACATGTTATGCCATGTCATAAATGTACAGCGAATAAGGTTTTTGTTTTTCCTTTTCGGATTGTTTGACTCTTGCTCTAATTTGGAGCAAAAACTACATCAAACCCTTTATGGGTGTCAAGTCCACTTTCACCTGAGCCAAAGCAAAACAGCACTATTTATTTTCCTTCCCCATATATCCCTGTCTCTCCTCTCATAGTGGACTTTTTGGCCAGGCGTATCATCTACAACTACAATCCCTACATCAACTTCTCGAATTTTTGCACAAAATCAGGTATTTCTCGAGCTTTGTCCATCTCCCCCTTCATTAATTACGTGAGATCTATTTGGATTTTGTTTAGGGTTTCCATTTGATATGTACTTAGATACATCCAATTTATGTAATTTTCCATGGATTTTCCCTAGATTCTTCAAAACCCTAGTTTCAAAACATTGCATGCATATGTGTGTATATATAGATAGCCATGTCCAGATATTTGAATACCGTTGAATCAGTAAAAGAAGTACAAAAATACATAGAGTTCGAAAAATGGAGCGAGACAATCATATGAGGGGAAATGAAGATCACCATCAAGATCGTAGCAGGTTACTGAATCCTCATCCAATGATGATCATGCAATCGTCATCGGACAGTCAACACAGTCATCAACAGCAACAGCAGCAGCAGCAACAAGTGCACCAACCTCAAAAGTGTCCTAGGTGCGAGTCCATGAACACAAAGTTTTGTTACTACAACAACTACAGCCTCTCGCAGCCGCGTTTCTTCTGCAAGACATGTAGAAGGTATTGGACTCAAGGTGGAACCCTAAGGAACGTCCCTGTCGGAGGCGGTTGCCGGAAAGGAAAACGCACCAAAACCACCAATCCCTCCACCTCATCCACCAGCGGCAGTGAAGTCACTTCTGTAGCCATACCTCCACAAAATACATTTCAACAACAACCGGAATTACCACAGCCACCGATTCTCGCTCCCTCATCGGCCCCAATATTAGGGTTAGGGCCTAATTTGGCTCCTCCCTACTATCATATAGGTGGCAGTAGCGGCGGCGGCGGTGGGTCGTTTTTGTCGTCGTTGGCGGCGATGACTTCGCTCCATCAAGGGCTAAGTGGGGGTGGCTACTTTAGTGCTCTTAGTGGTAATAATATTAATTATCCTATCGTGGGCGGTTCCTATAATTCAAGTCAACAACAAAAGCAAGAGCTTTTTAGTAACCGGTCGGACGAGAATAATAATATGAATCCGAGTTTTAGGAGGAATAATACTAACCCAGAAGTATCGGATTCTATGGAATTGTGGAGCAGTAATGTTGGCAGCGGCGGCGGCGGTAGTGAGGACGGTGACAGTACTGGCGTGGTGGGAAGTTCATTGAACCCGAGACAGTGGCCGGATCTTCCAGGATATGGTTCTCCTCCATGAACGTAAAATAATAGTAATAATAATAATGATAATAATATACTATTATATATACCTTTTATGCAGTTTATTGTGGTTTTATTTATTATTTTTTTTTTGGAAAAAAAATGAAGCTCTGGGCGCCTGTTTTTATGTTGCAGTTATTTATTTCATAGTAGATGTAGTAGCATTTGAATGGTTTCTGGTTATGATTTTGGAATGTAAAACACAAAAATTTGGTACGAGACTTTTTGGTTATACATTGTTCAGATGATTATATATCTTTTTTCTTTGTATTATCCAGCCTTGTGATTTATTTATTTATTCTTTTTGAGTCCTTGTAAATGGGATCTTATTGGAGTTTATAATTCTTTTCTATTTTTTTTGTTTTTGAATAAATGCTGTAAGCTTCATTTGGTGATCTTTGTTTGGTTCAATTAGAGACGGTATTATGGAGAAGAAAAAAAGGCTACACTTGAAGGAGGGTTTAGAATGAGAAATTTTGAGGGGTGAAGTTACCAGATTTGCATTCTTTCCGTTTTTATTTTCTTAATTTACATATAACGGATTGGGGCTGTCTAAATTTTGAAATTATATTGTAATATCTTTATTTTTATAATTTTAACTATTAATTATATGTAATAATATTAAAAAAAAATAAAAATTGAGAGAATGATATGAAATTACCACAATCAAAGAAATAAAACTTAAGAGGCTAATATGACTAGCTTCATCCAGACATTACTCTCCTCCCTCCCTACAATGTAATAATATTCCCTATTTTGGTAGCAAGCTAAAACAACAAAAATGTTTTTCAAAATCACCAAGGTTTGCAAATCATAAGAACATGGTGTCTTGTAAAACCTATAAATTTTCTTTCTTTCTTTCTTTCTTTTCTTTCTTTTTTTTTTTTCTAAGAAGTTTAAAAACTATTTATAGTTCAATCACTTTTCAAAGATAAATTGCAATAAATGATAAAATAATTTTTTTCATTAAAAGCCACAAAGGAACAGCATATCAACAACTTAAACAATCTTCATTGACTTGATTTGAAGATATATGATAAAATTAACCATTTGATAGATATCAGCATAATATAATTTGTTATAAGTTAAGCTAGCTTAATTAGATTATAACAGTTTCAAAAATAAGCATATGTATTGGCTATATTTTATTTGTTATGAGAAATTACATAATAGGTTGGCCAAGGTTATAACTTATAAGGTAAATATCATATTTGACATATAAACCTTATCTATTTTTACAATTAATTATATAAAATTTTAAAATATTAATTTAATACATGAACTTTACCTATTTTTGCAATTAACTATATGTACTTTAGTTATTTTTATAATTAATTATTTTAACTTTACCTATTTTTGCAATTGGCTATCCTGTTTAAGCAATATAAATGACATCGAAAAGTTTATAAATAATAAATTGATACTTTTAAAATTTAAGTAATTTATTACAAAAATAAATAAAGTTTAGGTATTAAATGTGAATTAGATAAATGGTTTGATCTATATTTGATTCACTTATATTTCAAATATAAGATTTATGAATTTAGCCCTTTTTTTTTTAATAAAGATACATGTGTAATTATTTTTTATTTTTTTTTATCTAAATTCCATCTGATTTCATCTAAACGCTCATATTCAAATAAAGACCGAACATACAAAAATAAAACGAATAAAAAAAGCCCTTAATATACTCAACTATTTCAGGATAGGTTTTAATAATCAATTTAAAATACGGAGAATGGAGCTAATTGTCCTTGAGCGTGTTCAAAAAAAGAAAAAAAAAAAGGTTGTAGGGGAATAAGGGGATTCGTCGGTTGCATGTTGGTAACTGCCGGTTAGATGCCTTCTGGCTTTAGTTACCTATGGACTCGCTAAAGTTGATTCCAAGCACTTTAATCTGTGTATCTCTCTCAAGCACTTTAATCTATGTATGTATTTAATGATGGACAAATATCAGTAGCATTTTAATAGATAACTATTTTTTATGAAATATATATCATAATATTTTTAAAATTATCCATTATTATTACTATCACTGCTACAACCATTGTCCCAATATAATCGATACTCACCAATTATTTCTACATATATACACGACATATAATAGTGAATGAATGTTTTGATCTTTTTTCTTTAAAGCAACACCATGGTAATAGTTTCCTAATGCAAAGAAATTTTGCAGCTGAGGTCCACCACTAGAGAATAATTGGTCCTGATGCGCGATCATAGGAGCCCTTTTATCGAAAATCACGTTGCGAACTTTGGAAGATATTGAAATTTGTAAAAATATTCCCGTAGTTTGAAGGAAGCACGATGATTATGAGTGTTGGCTATAAGACTTGACTAGATAGTCCAATTCTTCTCTTTACAAATTGTGCCGATGAATCATGAGAATATTAGGGTGTCCGAAAGAAAAAAAAAGAAAAAAAAAAGGACAAATGATAAAGAAATAAGATCTCATTTACTTAGCTATAACTGGAATTTTATCATGATCTTATTCTCGATAGAATTAGTATTGCAATATTTACTTAGTTTTACCATGGAACAGAAATTCAGTATGAAATGGCTATTGTATAAAACATAAAATTCTTATTCTTAACTCCATATACTGAATTGCCATTCAAAGGAGAAGTAAATTTTTTTTTCTCAACTTACCCCCATTAAAACTAACAAAAGACACCATCACCCTCACTGGATTAAAAAGGAAAGGACTAGGAAAGCATGAAACCCCACTTCTATTCATTGTCATCCTCGAACCATCGTTGTCTCTACCACAAGCGGTGAAGGTCATTGGCAACAGTTAGACATTCGACGGTCGTTGGTGAGAAGCAACAAGTGAATCAATGGAAGCCCCATCCAGTGTGTTGCCATCCTATGTTGCCATCAAGCATGCAAAAGATTGTACCATTATGGACGACTTCTGACAAAATCATCGTTCCATACAATTGATTCACTTCATGCAAATACAGAACTTGGAAAACACACATTCGAAACTGCAATTTCCAATAACTGGTTTCTTGACACAGTAACCATACGATCAAGTAGATTAGGGCTACACCCCTACGTCTCCAACAATGCTACACTAGCTCGGGGTTGGTGATACCATTTAGGGGGTATGGTTTAGGCACATTATGCATGTTTGATTTTGGGATTGTGGGTTTCCACGATTGTTGCAATTTGGAATTTGGGTTTCTATGGTCATTGCAATTTGGGGTTAGGGTTTACATAACTTATAAGGGGCATTTTCATCTTCTCATTGGTTATTTTACATTTCACCCCTTATAATTCTTTTAAGTAAACAAGTGCATCTTTATTTTATAATGACCGAGGAAAAAATGTAACATATATTCCAACTTTATTAAACCTCTATTCCATTCCTCATGAATATCAATTCCATTCTTTCTTTATTCCATTTAGTGAAGTAAATGAGCCATAAATTCCGTCAAGTTCGTAGGTGTATGGATCTAAGTGGAAGAATCATGTGTATGCCACATGGTTCCTATAATACACATTGCTCTAGAAAAGTAACACGTAAAAGGATGATCAAAAGTGAATAGGATAGGGAAGAATAGTAGATAATCTCAATAAGCTCAAATGCTTTGGTAACAAGTAGAGGAACTATTTAAATATCAAACTCTATTAGGGATAATGAAAAGCGAGATGTTCTTCACCAAGTTCCTGATTTGATCTTTTGAGAAATAAATTCAGTAAAGTAACAGTGTTTTTCGTAAAAGTCTCTCTAAATAAGAGTGACTTGAGTATTTATAGAGCTTGGCTATTAATCTTGTCAAATAGATGACGAGGGCAATCAATGCTTGAAATGGATTTTTCTTTAATGGATTCTCACATAGGCCTCTTGAACCTAAACCCGTTGAAGACCTTCTTTAATACAAAAGTCTTATTAAGAAAGGTTAGTATTGGACGGATTAATCCAATGGGCTCTACTTCAAATTCATTATGCCAAATCTTTCTTAAACATCCTATTTCATAAAATTAACTTTTTGGATGTGGTCACCTTAACCTAATGAATTAAATCCACTTGATTAATGGACTTAAAACCTAAAAATAGGATTTAGCCCTCTATAGAGTTCAAATTCAATTGTTCTCTCTTTTTTGCCATGATGGAAATGTTTTAGAATTTTACAAAATTGTAATTTCAATTTGAAAACTATTAGTAAGGTGAAGTTCCCTTAAAGTCCTCAAACTTTTATCTTTCAAAAGCTTATAAAAATTGCATTTACATATTATATTGATGAATTATATAATATTAGTTTGGAAAAAAAGAAAGAAAAAAGAAAAAATGATGACGAAATTAGATTATACAAAGTGCAAAATTTTCTCTCTTTTTTGCTAAGTTTAAATTTCTTATGAATTTTGAAACATTATAATTTTAATCTAAAAAATATTAGGTAGGTGGATGGACCCTTAAAATCGCAAAATTTTTTCTTTCAATAACTTAAAAAAAAAATTGCATCTACGTTTAAAAACTGGTGTTAAAACATTCAATAAAAGTTCAACTATGCATAACTTAGAATAAGGTAAAATTGTAATCATTCCTTGATTTTATTAAGAGCTTAGAGTGTGAAAAGAGGAATAAGATAGTGTATGATTGTCGAGCCTAATTTTGGATTTTTCTTTAACTAACCCATATTAAGTCTAACCCACTTAATACAAGTTACTCGACAGCAAAATTAAGGAAAAACTATATTTCTATTTATTTTAAGAAAATTGGAGTCGCCACCAACCTAAGTTGGAAAATAAGATAAGTTAAAGTTAATGAGGTGGATTAACCTTAACTATCTACCGATCTACGAATTTTTCTAAGAAACAATTTTGGAAAAATATTAACCAAAGAATTTGGACTCGAGGGCTATCATATTAAAACCTAAATGGTTACTACTTATTATCTTCTTTAAGAAAACGAATTAAAAGCTTTTTGTAAATTCCCTTCACCATCATATGTACAAGACATAATATTTTTATATAAAGTATGAAATAGCATGAAAAAATCTTTAATCAATTTTTTTTATTATACATTTTCTATTATTATTTTAAAATGAAATAAAAGAGAATAAAAACCTTTACATTTCTATTTGAATTAAAATTGAATTAAAAATAGGATAACATATTTTTATGTTTTATATTATAAATTGAAATTTTAAAAGGATAAGATATTTTTTTTGTAATTTTTTTTATATGGTAAATTGAAATTGGAAAAGAATAATTTTTTTATTTTATTTTATATGTGGTTGCCTGTAGGTGCCTATATACCTGCTAATCAGGATCAAACAAATGTAGTTTTCTTTTTATAAAACTTTAGTGGATTAATTAATTTTAATTACAAAAACAGGTTGGGTTTAAGTTTATTATTATTTAATTTTTTAAAGGAAAAATTCTAAACCTAAACTTTTATTTCCCAATTTTGAAAGACTAAAGACATAATTTTCGAAAATACCAATTAGAGTTTTTTTTTTTCATGAAAACTATTTTTCTATGTATATATATGTATATATTCTTTAGAATAAAACCATATCTTAGATAATAAATCATTTTAATTTTTCAAATTTTTTATTTTTGTAATTTTTATATCTTTATATTTATAAGCTAAGTATTACTAATTATCAAAAAACTAATTTGGAAACCTAATCATCCTTAGGCGACAGTTACACTACAACACCTAAGGTGTATACAATGGTTCCTCCTAATTATTTGATTTATTAATTTTCCTAAATTAAATTAATTAGGATAAAGTTACTAACCTAATTATATTCATACTATCATTATTTTTATTTTTATTTTTTATTTTTTTTGGACTTATTTTCTGTTTTTTTTTTCATTAATGAGATGTCAACAAAAATAAATAAACTAATTTCTTTAAATTAATAATAATAAGAATAATAATACTTACCTGGATACGGGTCGGTGCAGGTTTGTTGTGCGCTCAAACTTGGGTCGAGTTGGCTTGGAATCTAGGTTGAACTTGATTCAAGTCGGGCACGTGTGCAACAGTTGGAGGATCCTTGTTGGCGGAGCTCCGGTGAAGATTTGAGGTGGCTGAGGGGTGGTTCCTTACGTTTTTGAGGGTGTAGAAGACGAATCTGAGGTCATTTTTACCTAAAAACTAGCCTAAGTGGTGGTTTGGAGGTGGCCGACGGTGGCCAAATTTGTGTTTTTTGATCTGCACAACGAGGAAATGATCGAACCAAAAGATTACCTCTTTCTAAAACTAGAAATCATGAGAAATCTATTGATACTAGTTTCGTGTTTTGGTTTCTTATGTAGAACTAGTAATCTTAAAGAGAAGTTTTGGCATGAGTTTGAGGTTCTTAGAGAGAGAAAGCTCACCGACTGGAGTTTTTGAGAGTTTATTTTAGATGATTTTTTTCCTCCTGTGATTTCCAAGCATCCCTGTGTATTTATAGGCATCTCCATTGTTTCTGATAAGGTCAAAATAGGTGCAAATCGGATTTTTGATATCCCACCAAAAACCTAAGCTTATCTTTTGATTGAATCCGTTTTTTGCTAAAGATTATATTAATTTTTATTTTTAGTTAGGATTAGATTGGGTTATGTTTAGAAACAAGTTCATTTCGCACAGATTTGTTCAAATCTACCTCTGTTCTTCCCCCTGCGTCTATATGAGGAAGAAGATCATGTGCTCCGCGCATGTCTCCTCGGCCAATAGCGTGCTGCCATGTGGCAGATAGAAAAAAAAAAAATGGCACAAAGTGCCTTCTATAAGGATCAAACCCCTAACCAAACTCCTCCTCGCATGCACCCATGTGCATACATGGACCAGCTGAGCTAGCTCATTTCTCAATCTATTATTGCAATCAATTTGTATTTAAGCTATCAGTCCTAATTAATTTTTCATAGATTTAAAGTTCCTGATCTTGATTTAGAGGTCCATATTTCCTTAATTTTGTTGGATTATTTATTTATTATTTTTTGTTATTTGTTATTATTATTTTTTTAATTTTTACTAACTCATAAACCAAATCTTTTTTTTTTATTTTAATTATTACTATTTTTTTATTATTTTTATTTACTTAAAAAAAAAATCTATATGAAAGGCAAAAATGGGATGTATATAATGATAAGAACAAAAATGTTATAAAATCCGAAGAATCGCAATTTCTCTAGTTAAGTCAAAATATGATTACCGTACTAAATTTACTAAAGTCGTTGCTTCTTGTAGGGGAAAAAATTGTTTAATTGGATGGTTGACTGTTTTTGTCGCAAGGAAAGCCAATCCCATTGCACACGAGAAGGTTAAAGGCTCTTATTTATTTATTTATTTTTCCTCCATATGATATCCTGATGTTCTTAAAGAAAAACTTATGTTTTGGTGGTGTTGATAGGAAATATATGATCCCCATGGTTCTAACGGTTAAGCTATATACCTAATTTTGTAGATACTTCTATTTGTTTCTGGCTATCCTTTATTCTTTCATGCTTATATTTTTACTGAAGGGAAAAAAAAAAAAAATCTATCCATTACAACTTATTGGCCTTCATTATGAAATGTATTAAATAATTGAAATTTACATTTTTTTTCTCACTAAGCATATCATGACAAGTGTCCATACTAAAGTCGTTGGAAAATCCAGTTACTTTACCTCCTGAAAAAAGATACTAAGCAGCTTTTGAAAGTAGGCCACGTGAAAGATGATATATGATAAGAGAAAGGGACTCACCATATCACTTCATTTAGTTAAAGTGAAATTTTATACTTACGTTTTGTAAAAAAAAAAAAATTAATTACTTCTATCATCTGGAAAAATCCTCTAAAAAGTTCCTAATTTATGGGGGCAGTGTTTTGTTGTTTCGGTAAATAAATCCTTCTTCCTCTCTAACTTTATGAGCTGAAGTTACGCATCCTCATAAGGTGAGCAAAACATGGTACATATTTGTTTCAAGTTAGACACGTGAATTAATTAAATATTTAATACCTTTGGAGACATAACATGGCAAGTTAATCATCCTAAGGGCGTCCGGCAGGTTCCTAGTTTTGCAAATACCGAAAAATCTCGAAATATTATTTCATCTATTGTACTATTAAATCAATCCTTGTAAGAATTCTTATAATTGGATAAGACATCATCATGAAGTCTTCATCTGAGTGGGGGGCAATCTCCTCGTGTTCCAACATCCATTCTGACAATCTTTGCTCCTCTTTCAAAGGCTGTTTTAGCTAGCTAGTGACAAGTGCATGTAAGAACAATCTAGTGTCCAACTTTAACACCACATTTACATCTATGTTATTGATGGTGTGTTGCGGGACCATTGGTTATTATTTAAAATTATCACAGCAGAGAGCATGCATGCACATATTAGTGGTGGTCCTCTCCTTATCCCATCAAAGCATCCCCTCACCGAAGACCCTTTGAAGTTTGAACCATCATTTGGTCAATATAAGGTCAATATCTAAAGCAAAAATAGATTAAGGGATTGGTCCTTTGCTTTAATGATTATAATTGCATGGAGCACTATCCAGCATGTCAAGTCACAGGGGTGTATTACTTTCACTTGCTTTTATCTCAAGCACCATGATATGAGTTGGCCCTTTCATATACATGATAGGATCTATCAATAGGTTATTTAGGACCTTATTAATTAAGTGGTGCAAATTTTCATATTTTCAAAATTAATTAAACACGTAAAAAAAGAAGAAGTGAATATATAAAAGGATGGGAAGATTTTCTTCTTTTAATACTAACATGTTTCTCAATACATCCATTAACATTTTCTTAAAATAATTAAATAATTCCATATCCCAAATAACCTTACATAAAGTATTTTAAAGCCTCATACCCACAAAGCCACTTGTACTCTTCTCAATATTTGCTGTAATTTATTCTTCTATCTTAATTATCTTTCATTTAAAAAATAAAAATAAAAATAAAAAGAGAAAAAAAAAGAAGAAAAAGAAGAGAGAGAGAACACACTCAAGTGGTTTAATGAAAGTTTTGGGCCCTTCCATATATGCGATCACGTCAAGTCCTTGCCAGGAATATGTAAAGCATACATGAGTACTGAATGGAGGGGTGTCTGAAATTTGCTAGGAGCATACCCAAATGTCAAAGAATAAGGACGTGTTCGGTTTATTCCATAAAATAGGGTTTTGATAATATCCAATTTACTATATGTTTTAGAGAAAGTTCAATGTGAATCTAGGGATGAGGATAATAAAATACGCATCATGATGCCACATAAAAATTTGATTACTCTCCCATAAAAAATTCGGATTTCAAGAAATTGGGGATTATGCAATTACTTTTTTTTTTTTTTATGTTTTTGGTCATCTTTGTATCCATTTTAGTATTTCTGAAATTAATTGAAAATTGGACCTACTATTGTACTCTATCTGATAAGGTTCTCATTGAGCATATGATTCGATGATTGAGATTTAGTAGGCAAGGGAGGTATACATAGATGAATGGAATGGATGGTCAACGGTGAATTTTGACGTATAAGTTTGTGGAAGTTTTTGATAATGGTGTTTAACAATTGATGAAAGTATGGACTTGTGATGCTAACTGCTATCATGGTTAGAGATATCAATGTATCTAAGATTCAGTGGTTGTTGATGGTGCTTCGTTTGATTCTAGAGTTGGAAAGAGGAACACGAGTATTGAATAGAGCGTTTAATCGAAGAATTCCTCACAACGAATGGAGGGCGTTGTGAAATTTGCAAGGAATATATGTAAATGTTACAAACGAGGGACTTGTTCGATGTTTTGCATGAAATAGGCTATTACAAAATCCAATCTATAGTAGGTTTTAGAAGAGTTTAATGAGATTATAAGGGTGAGGATGATAATCAACTAAATTATTAGGATATTCTCTAAATAATAAAATAAGTTTTAAGATTTTTTTAATAAATTCAAAAAAATATATAATTAACTTTCCAATTTTTTCCCCTTCACTTTCCTCCTTAATTCTTCCCTTCATCATAAATATAGTGTATGGAGCAACCTAAAAATACTTAGAAATGGCTATAGTACTGGTGAGTAAATCCAAAGTATATGAGACATAAGACTCTATCTATACTTTACCTTTTAAGTATTGGCTTCAAAACTTAAAATCAAAACCTATTCTATAAAATGTACAAAATAACATAAAATGTATATACTTGTAGAATTTACAAGGTATAGGGTTTTCCACGAAACCTACATTTTTTTTTATTATATTAGATTATATAAACTTTTTGAAGTAAGTAAATTTAGAATTTAGAGATATTAATAATGGAGTGAATAATTTAATATACTTTAGGGTTTTCACTTTCTATACTAGGCAAATAGGCTTGGACCTTGATTACAAATTGGGTTAAAAATATTATATCTTGGTATGTTTAGTACCATTGAGTATTTTTAAAGTGTATGATAAGTACAAGATATCTTAAAAAATGTACTGCATATATTTTAAAGCATAAGTTCTATAATTGGGGCAAAGTATAGAGATATTGTTTCTCATACTCTGTCTTATAAGATCAAATTTCTGAAAATTAGAATTAAAATGTATGCTATTATGACCTTCAATACTTATCCAAAATCTATTTGATTATACAAGATAAAGCAATTGCTAGGTTCTTGCAAAATTACCTATTTACCCGTAATTATCAAATAGGATAAACTTGGTGTCTTGAACCAAAAGACAATTATTGTAGGGAAAATTTGTTTGTATAGTAATAGTGATAGAGTCATCTTGCCTTGTGGTGCACCATGGTCAACTATATAATCTTTTTTTCTTAAAAAGTTATATGTTTTGGGTTAATATTTAAAAGTTTTAGACAAGTTTTTCTAGTGGCAGTATGTTCTTGTTGCATGTTTGTAAGATTTATTCATATGACTTCTTGTGAAGTTTTGAAAATTCTTTTATCAATTACAATCTTTTCAATTAACTTTATCCAATTTTTAATTAAAAAGGAAAAGTATCACTTTATTACACTATATAGTACACTAATGGAATATCGCAAACCTCATGGTACAATCATAATAAATAGTTTTTTTCTATCACAATACAAGAATAATAACTTACGAATCTGCCATGATCCATCCTATAATCGTTCTTGTAAAAACTCGGTCTAGCTAGAGCGCAAATACGGCATGCAATGTTGCTTAAGAGCGAAGGGAGGGGCTAGTTGGCAAGACATAATACGACACAAGGCAAAAATACTCTCACGCATACTTGCCTTGGTGGTTTCCCTAAGTTCGAGAGAATATTGCGTCAAAGGCCCATCCCCAATTATTATTATTATTATTTCCACTCAACTGCTCCAATTCTAATGTTGGACGACTTGTCGTTTTCCATTTGGCTCACTAGAAAATAATGATTTTGGTAAACCTTCCAGCACAAGCCATGACGAGAGCTTGAATGGCTTTGGTGCATTTGAAGAAACTCCTTTCTTAAGTAAATTCAAATCCAATGGATTATATAAAAGTTGAATTAATAGGTGCTTTTGGTATTTATTAAGGATTTTAAAAAATATTTTATATTTTTTAATATTGATTACACATTTTATAAAAGAACGAATGCATAAAGTAGAGAAATTTCTTTATTTAAGTTTATATAAAATGACATGATTTATTATATCACATTTGCAAGAATTTTTATTAGTTCACTATGATCATAAAGAATAATTTGAAGGTGTATATGTAAAATGAAAACGATCATGTAATAGTAATAAAAGAGATGGACACGATAATCATGATATGTGTTGTGAGATATTATAACTATTAAGTAAAATTGTTTGATCTTAAAATATTTATTTATTTATTTTTTAATTTTGAGAATATTACATATATTAGTAATTTAAATAGAAAACTATTTGGATAAAAAATTTTCTATTAGAATTGAAAACATAGTTTCTTTTTGAGAAATCAAATTTCTTTGTTCTTAATTCACATTAGCCATCATCACTAATTGTTGATAGATTATTGCCACTTTTATTCTTTTTTAAATGAAAATTAATAACATTGTATCATGTATAATGATTCATTATCTGCTGATGGAATGGACAATGGCATCAAGGAAGGCTAAGGCAACTTTTGTCCAAATTGGATGGGGTCTCAATTAATAATGTGTAACACTATTTGATAATTATAAATAATAGACAATAGATATAAGGAGTTAAAACCACATTTAATTGAAAAAAAAAAAAAAATCAACCCCAGTGAAATACAGAAACTTGCATGGTCGGATGTCTTTCATTCCTTAACAAATCAATAAGGGGGGGAAAGAATACTCTTGGAACATGAAGGATGGCATTCTGTTTGCACTATCTGATAAAACATGTCTATTTGTTTTGTTCTATTCGTATAATTAACTTTTGTATTCATCTATTCTTTCTTTTAAATCAATTGATTTATATGACATGGAATTCGAAGTAATTCTAGCTTAGATGATACATTGTTTTAAACCAAATTCAGTTGTTATATAGAACGACAAGCATGGTCTAAAATTTAAATAAACCAAATGCTTTGGATCTAACAGGATTATATCAACTAGCCAAAGTGGAAGTATGGTTGTTTGATATAGTATCATGAGCTTAGTGTTGGGATTTACATAAGATATGGACAACAACAATCTGTATCTTTGGAAACAGTCGTATGTTGACCAATAAAAAAATATTATTTCACGATCATTGTAGCAACAATCAACTGTTATGTCGGCAATAGTCAATTGCAAAACTAAAGAATGTTTGTGCCTGCGACAAGTTGGACATAGAAAAAAAAAAAAAAATCGAAGTTTACTATTTTGCGCAAGTTGGGATAATTTGAATTTCGAACTTAGATATCAAAAGTCACAATTCCGGTGGTACCTAATCATGTATGATTAAGTGTAACATACAAATCAATTATTAGATCTATTGTCTTATAAACATGGTGAAGGTACACCTACTTTATTTACCTAGTTGCCTTGCGCTCCATTTATAGTTAGCTGGATCAATATGAGAGGAATTCAAAAATGGTACAACCAAGCTTGAATTTCAACTACTTAATTGAGTTTGAATTGTTTTCGATCAAATTGACTTTCATTATGGATCTCAAGAGTAAATAGGAGGATCTATCAAAAAGCTGTGATACATCATCCAGAATTTTATTTCAAAAATTGTTCCCTACGCATCACAAACAAAGTCCTCTCATCATATGCAACCGTACACTTCCATAGAGTTCAGCCCAAAAATTTTGAGGATTTGGTATTTCGAAGTGGCATGGGCTCTTGGACCCAAAAGAATGATATGGGTTCCTTTTTAAAATTATTGAACCATTAACGGTCTAACAGTGGACCTCTTTGGATCTCCAAAAAAAAAAAAAAAAAACCGAGTCATTTTGTGGTCCTGACAATGCGACAGGTTTATTGACCCATAGTCCTTGGATGTCTTAAGCCCATGTTCATAAAGATGAAGGCACAAAATTTTAATTCCCCTAAAAAAAATCTGAAAAAAAAGAGGGTGAAAAGGAATTGAACTGGTGTTTTTGAAATGGATACTTTCAATTTTTATGTCTAGATTTCCCTCAATTTAAGAATTGATGGTTGAAATTACTTAAAAATTTAAACAACTTTATGACATCATTATAATGTTATTTATTTCTTTATAATTTCAACTATTGATTACACTTAACAACATCTTAAGGAGGTAAATAAAGAAAAATAAAAAAAAAATGTAAATATAGAGTATCCAAATCTGTTGTTTTTTTTTCTTATTTAATTTGTTAGCAATTGAAAATAAAAAGGAATGAGACTATGTATATATTTATATTTATGCCAGTTAGGTAGAGAAACAGAGGTTGATACTCATAGAAAGGGCAATTTAATATAGGGTAAATTTCATACATGCACACACAATTAGGAAAAAAGAAGAAGAAATTATTGATCACATGTAGATAGAAGTCTAACATTTGAAACATACTTTCACTTACTCAAAATATATACAAAATCTCCATATCATTGTTAAAACAGAAAACTATTTCAATTTATAAGGTTCTGGGGTTTTAACAAATTGTATAGGGATTCCAAAAGTTTTAAGAAAGAAAAATTATATTTTTAGAGTTTATGTATGTATTTGCATATAGTTGAGTTTAAAAGAGTATATTTATAATTATATTCATAATAAGATTATAAATATTTGCTCTATAATCTCTTGAATTTGGAGAAAATTGAAGCACATCTAGTATTGTCACCTATGAATTGAAAATGTAACTAGTGGGTACGCCATTAACCATGGGATAGTATTGGGTTGAGTTGCCATAGGACAACTTATTTCAAAATTTCTTCTTATAATTTGGTAAAATATTATTTTTATTTAATAAAATGGTATTTTTGTGTGGTAAACTTTTAAAATAATATAAAATTCACAACCCTCTGAAGCCTGAATATTGAAATTAAACTTTTGTGATGGCCGCTTAGAAACAATTTGGTGATGGGCCTCTTCCAAAACGAGAATTAAATCAATTTGTTTGTTGCCCGCACGTATTTCAAGATACATCATATTAAATTATGTATCATAATATCGTGTCAATGACCATCTAATCATATCATATAAACATGCAAAGATTATGAACTTCGAATCTGTTTTTGCCGACATCCAGTTTGTCACTTTGTTGTGGACGAGATAGTAATTGCTTTTGTTGGATCTCAACTCCTCTTTATTGAAATCTCTTTCTCTTTCACCTAAATAGTCTGTTCATTTTATCTAGCCATTGTCATAAATGGGGTAGGTCCTACATCAACCATGAAACCGAAATATGTGAATTGCATTACATCGGATTCTCGAGAATAGAACCACAAAAGATCTCGATCATGGAACCAGAAGATACCAATTTCCTCGTGGACCTGTATGAAATTTAATTTATTGCGAGGGGTCCTGCGCCAATCAGATTTTATATTAGTTGGCCACTTTGCTTGAAGCTCGTTGGCTAATTATACAAGCATTTTATCAGTAATTTATGAATAGAAATTAGGATACAAGTACGAGCGCCTCGCAATTCATAAGGTTCTCAAATCTATACAACCTTACTTGTTTGAGTAGGTTTTAGGGTAATTATGTTATGGAAGATACTTCGATTTTAACTTTGGAAATTTTTAGTCAGATGATAAGGTATTAGATCTATCCTTGTACTCATTCTAAGACCTTCTTAAAGTTTGTATTCTATAATATATTATAGATTCTAAGTTTTAGATTAAATTTCTGGTATTATGAATCTAATCCATATAATATTATTGATATATATAATTTAATTTAACAAACATGATATAAATTCAACTAAATTAACCTAATTTATAGCACAATATTTTAGACTAACACTTGGTAACATTACCAAATATATCTCAATTTTTTTTAAATTTCAATCATTAGTATAATTTATGCTTGTTGTATTTTGTCACTATTATATGTTTTTATTAAAATATGTTTTATATATATTACTATTAAAAGTAAAAATAATTTGCAGTCTGAGCTTTAAATACTGTTAATTTACATATAAATAATCAACGATATTTTAACTCTAAGGAAAATGTGTTTAAAAAAAAGAAAAAAAAAGAAACTTATAGGTTTAATAAGTATCCTAAAAATTATACATTTTACAAAATATAAGATTGAAAGTGTAGATTATAAGATAAGTTATGATTGTAAATTTATGAATTTTGCCTTACAGAATGGGATACGGCATATAAATTCTTATTCTATTAATAGCATATGTGCATGAAATAGATAAAGAAGGACATCAACAGCTGGCGTAATAGCGTTACGTATGGGACGTGCCTGTGCAAGATAGTTTCAAAGGCTATTGAGCAGTGTTACCACTCTGTTTAAAGGTAATCTTTTTATATGGACATGAAATGCTTGAAAGTAATTAGTACATTATTGGACACATTGGCATCAATAAGAGGAAGAGAGAGAAAAGCGTCCTAGTGTCCTAGCTAGAGATTCTTAAAATATATAGGACAAAGACTTCAGGGGTAGACCATAAGCTCCAATCAAAACTTGCTACAGTACTTGGCTTTTTAATGGCCAATGAATATATAGATACCTTATCGTGTGAAAAGTTGAACCGTAAAATGTATAATAAGGGTTCTTATTCTTTTTTAGAGCTATGCATATACAAACAGTATAGCATTGTGTGTATATGTGTACATTATTATATATACACTTTACAATTTAAATATAAATATAAAAAACTATATATATGTCACTAATTTCCACATTCAAAAAATAAAGAAATAAGTACAATCATTGCATCTGATTTTATATACATATAACTTGTAAATCCTATTTTTCTATAAATTGAAAAAAAAAAAATAACGATGTAACCCTTCTTTCCTCATTTTTATTGTTTCCTTGCCAACTGCATAATAATTTTTACTTTTTTGACGTATGCTTTACGGGTCACGTTGAATTAATTAAAATAATAATAATTGACATAAAATCAAACAACAATTTAACTTCTAGAAATCACAACATTAGTTGCTCTTAGTTTTAAAACATGGAACCCGTGGTCCTATCAACACTACTTCTCTTCTTTGAGCTTTCCTTTATCTTTCCTCCTTCTCGGTCTCTCATACTTCCACTAAGGTTTCCACATGGAAGGAAGCTCAATAGGGGGAAGAAGACCAAGAAACTATAGAGAAGAAATGGATGAAGAAGTCAATATCGAAGATGAAGAGGAAGAGGAGGAGGAAGAGACTGATGATATCATTGGTGGTAGTGGTGGAGAGAGTAGCAGGAGAAGGGTTAGATTGTCAACAAGGAGAGGATCGGCCGCCGGGCCGGCGTCTTGCCAGGCCGAGAGTTGTCATGCTGATCTGAGCAGTGCCAAGAAATATTATCGAAGGCACAAAGTTTGTGAAGTTCATGCTAAGGCCCCTATTGTCCGCGTAGCCGGAATCCACCAACGCTTTTGCCAACAATGTAGCAGGTAAAAAGCCCTAATTTCTCTATGACTTGCAATTGCAAGTATATTTTCTTGATCTATTTGGTTATTCAATTTGGCATCATAAAAATCAAAGATTTGCAAAGCGACGGATAAGCATCGAATTTTAATTACTAATAGATAAAAGTCTGAGATATATTGGGTTATTGATTTAAAATATACATATGAGTAAAAGATTAGGGTTTATGCGAAGAATTACTTCTTGTATTTTTGGGAATCATGCTGGGTTATCTCTTCATTACACTATTTTTTTTGGGGTAAATTATTGTTCATTTTGTTTGGTAGATAGTACCTAATAATAATTTGCTCTAAGAAGTCAATTTATGAAGGGGTGGAATGAATTTATTAAAAACCGGCATACCAATTAAAACTATACATATAGAGTTAACCTAAAGAGTCACATAGACATAGTGGATTGTTGAACAAAAGCTAAAGGAAGACTTGAGATATTAATTAGAAAGCGTATAACAAAGTAATTAAGGATGTGGAAGCACATGAAAGAGGTGAATTCTACTTATGAAATTTGAAATTATCGATCAAATATTCAATTGAACTTTTGGTATCGAATTTACTATCCCATCTCTCATGATTTACACTTGAATTCTTCAATCAATTTGTGTTGTCACAACATTATGCTAAAGACGAAGAGGGCAATAAGTTTGATCTGTAAATAATTGATCGAATAGAACATTTAGTACTACAAACTTTAAAGATAAAATTTAACAAGTAAACATTCAATTGGTACAATCAATGAAAGTATTTCCACCTTCAATTCCATTAAATGATACAAAATTATTAAAATACTCTTAAAAGCAAAGTTAAAAAATTAAGGTAAGGGGTATGTTAATTTATCAAATATTTCAATACTTTTCATTTCCTTTACCATCTTATTCAAATAACATCAAGAAAAAAAAATGATCATCCCATTTTTGCACTATGAATACAAAAGAAAAAAAAATGAAAACTATATTTTTTCCCTCTCTTCTTCTTTCTTTTCCTTTTCCTTACTCATTTTCGCTCTCCTTGAAGTTTCCAAACACAATGTAGGTACTTCATTTGTATCCTAAATACATAGGTATCTTTTTCTCTACAATGTTTGGGCTAGATTTTAAGAAAATGGGGACTAATTGTTATCAGTCACTAGTTGTGAGCAACTTTAAAAATAGAAATTTTATTAAGATGATATTAAAATGACTACGTAAATTTTGAGTATTTTTGTAATTATGCATCTGAAGTTTGAAATTACTAAATATTATACTCAATCAATTTTTTACTATTTAAATTTACTACCTTGCCTACACTTGTGCTCATCAACTAATGAATTTGCCACATTATCTTAAAGATGATGATGATAGTAAATTTTTTACAAGAAAAAGTTCAATTGAATATAATATTTAGCAATTTTAAACTTAAAAGTATAAAATTTGATAGATAACGATTTGATTTGGTATAATATTTAACAATTTCAACCTCAAGTGTGAAATTATAAAAACACGTATTGCATCTTCACTTGGGGAATGACCATTCTATTCCCTCTTTATTTCATATAAAGTTGTTATTACATTGTTTAATTTACTAAATAGTCATTCCTAATGAATTGTTATTAAGTAAAATATTGAATAACAATTCATGAATTGAGAATATAAAATTTTATTCAATAGCCTATTTATTATCTTTACCGTAAATATCTTATCGTAAGTTGGGTTGAGACTAAAAAGTGTAGAAAGGTACAGATTTTAGGAATATAATGGAAAATTTATTTTTTACTCTTGTCTTATTCAGTATTCATTTTTATATCAACTAAACAAAATAATTACCATATAATAGTTATCACATATTTATTTAATTCTTATTAAATTGTAATTCAATCTTCTCTTATTCTCTTTAATGAAGTGAACAAGCTAGTCATAATATTGATAAAGTCCTAATTCATCATTCACAATGGGAAACAACTTACCCCTATCACATATTAAGTCGTCCCCAATATTGAATCCTTTTTCCCTCATTCAGATTCTTTTTAATCAATCCCTATGTTGTTGCACAATAAGGGAAAGCGAAATAGTAAGGCTACTGATTGGAGAAAATGTCACATTCGAAGTAATTTTTTGAACGCTTTGCAATTACACTCCCAAAATTATTGTCCTATATGAATTGATTTCCCAAATTCCATATTTATTTTCAATAACTTTTGAAAATACCTAAACTACTTTTATAATAGTTTCAAGAGTATAATTGTCAATTTTACACTTCATCAATAGTTTTTGAGATATATTCACAAATATCTTTAATTTTTCTTTGTTGGAGATAGGTGCAGCAAATAAATTTATGCAACATGTTATTGCCTAAACCCTGACCATTACCACACTTAAACCTAAGATGATAGAGATCATTTTCCTTGCATATTAATAAGCTAACAATTTTTAACACTAAAAGAATACGAATATAAATACAAGGATGATATAATTAGAAATATGGTTACAAAGAGATAATATATATATAATACATCAATAATACCACACAACATGAAAAGGATGATAATGACATGAATAAACATAATCATATATAAGCTAATTATTTGTGATTTCTTTTTAATTTTACGTATTTTTTATACTCACACGAGCTTGATAAGAACTAAAAACATAAAATAACTAACGAACACGAATTGCCGCCTTTAAATACGAAGTCAAAGGAGACAGGATAGTTTATTTATGTTTTGTCTGAGTAGTGCAAGAATAGGTTTTCTCGTTGAATTGGGTAATATTTCCAAAATAATTCTATTATCGCTAGTAATAAGTACTAACATAATGTTTCAATTAATATTAATAATAATTATACATATTTATTCTCTGGTATATATATAAAAAAATATCAATTACAAACGTGAATTAAATAAATATATATAGAGGCAATTCCTGTGTATATTTGATGATGTGCCATCTCCTCATTGGCCAATGTTTATGACAAGAATAATGACATTTAGATAATTTCAATTACATAGTAACTCTAACAAACAAACTTCAAATTGTATACTACAATTAACGTTTCAAAAATTGAGGCAGTAATTTGAAGAACTTACCAAAATGCTACTGCTAAATTCGACATTATTCCTAGGACATATTTTACGTAGGAGAGGTAGATGCAGAAGAGCAAAGGCTCGAGGCACTCTATCATTGAGGAGAAAGATTGGCACGTACAAATTTTTCTTAGGTAGACTTGACCCTACAACCATACTAATACTATACACATAGTACAAGTAGAGTACCATGTTCTAATAATGTTTATATGGACTAAGTACTAAGTCCATGTTAGAATTTTCCGATATGTACTATATATACATGTACTAGGTACTCCAATAAAGGCATATGTAATGTGGAAGAGGTGAATGCAATTGAGCAAGCTCAGAGGCTAGCTAGCATTAAGGACATGAGATTAGCACGTAGGTTTTTTTTTTTTGGGTCCCGGGTGGATCCTTATATAGACTCTATTACAACACAATATCCGTTTTGTGGTACTATTTATAAAGTAAAATCTACGTGAATCAGGTTCACGTTAAAAATTTCCAGCACATAGAGCAATTATATTACCTAATTTTAGAAGTAATAAATGGAAACTTAAAATATTATCTAATGTGAGATGTTATAGACCAAAGCAGTAACCATTTACCAACCAGAAAATGCATCTAATACAAGTGCTTACGAAAGGATTAAAATCATTAAGATTACTTATAAAACTATATTGGAACGTAAGATTACATTGTCAATCTATTGCAGGTAGGAGCATGCTAAAAACAAGATCATTTATCTCAATGTAAATGGATCCTTAAAATTTTATTTTATTTTTTAGAAAAAGTAAATTTAGAGATCCAAATCCAAGTATAGGTCACGCAAGAGCAGATCATCCTGTACATCGTTAATAAGTAAGTTAAATGGGTATTATTATGACAATTCATTTCTAGGTTGCTGTTGAAGGGTATCTAAACTCGTCTATTTGATGGGTTTTGCTCGAGATTCAAGAGGGACCACGGAGCAATCCCAAGAGGGCTATTTTTTTTTTTTGTATTTATTGTTTATTTTTGCATTGTGGTGAACTATATTTACTAAATTATCGCTTTTTATAAGTGTGAAAAGTACGTTGATCCCTTGCGGATTTATACCATATATTTTGAGATAAATATGGGAGAATGGTGATATCTTATTAGACCATGAAGGACAATGCGAAGATGATACTGATTATGGAGAAACAAAACGTTAATATTATATGTACTTTGACATGGCAGCGAGTGATTATGGCAAATTTATGGCTTGCTAGTGTAAGAAGAATGTTAATGTTTATCGTTTTACACAATAAAACGTTAGAGATGCTATTAATAATTGATTTTTTTTTTAAGCATACAATTCATTACAATTAACTGTTTTCTGAAAAAAAGTCCGAATAAAAAAACTTTATTATACACTGATTTTATAAATATTCAACCAGTCATATACACATAAGTTATTTCGCATAGGACTAAACTGATCAACCTTGATGTTGATGGATGATCAGGTTCCATGAGCTTGCAGAGTTTGATGATAATAAAAAGAGTTGCAGAAGACGCTTGGCTGGACACAATGAGCGAAGAAGGAGAAGCTCCAATTGAATGTTGGGGAGGAGGAAACAAGGACTTATGAAGATCAAATTTAATATTATTCTTTCTTTTCCCATCGGTAAACCGTAATCGTTGCCTTCATATACTTATTAAACTACCCTTTAGCGTGCTCTCTCTCTTCTGTCATTTATTCCAGAATTTGGTCATTAAGCAAAAGCTATGAATCAATGTTTGTTTTCTGAGTAAGGATGGATCAATGTTTGATACTATTATAATAAATCAATGCAAGATATTTCTTATTTTATTTATGTATGTGATATTCCTACTTCAATTTGTAACGTGTACCCCAATTAAATACTTGTTTATTTGAACACCAAAAATCTAAAGATCCAAAGTATTGAAAAGAGAGTATGAAGAGACAAAATAAAGGAAAGAAAAAAAATAGAGAAATAATATTTTATTATTTATGAAGCTCAAAAAAATTCCATAACAAATACACATATACATACAGGTTTATATCAAAACAATCTTATTATATATCTCGTCTCACTTATCCATTACAAGCTATTAATTAGCAACAATTTTTAACTAATTTAAATGATCAAAACAAACTATAACAAACCAATATACTCGATAAAAAACTATCCAACCAAGAAGTTTAATCATTCGTTCCATAAAGTCATACTTTGAATCATTTTTCAACACTCTCCCTTGATTCAAAGTTACACACACCAAGTAAAGCTCTAAAATAGTAGAACTTTTCTTTGGATAAAGCTTTTGTCAATATATCAGCTAGTTACTCTTGGGTGCTACAATATTTCAAAGATATCTCCTCATTTACTCCCAGATCATGAATGAAATGATAACAAATATCTATATGCTTTGTCCTACTTTGGAATGTTGGGTTCTTTGTCATGGAGATAGTTGCTTTGTTGTCACAAAATATCTCAATTGCTCCCCTTTGTTCTTATTCAAGACCTGTTAATACTCTCCTTAACCAAATAGCTTGACAAGATGTTGTACTTGTTGTAACATACTTAGCCTCCGAGGTTGACAATGCAGCTATAGCTTGCCTCTTTGAACTCCAAGTAATCACCTTAGACCCTAGAGTGAAAACATTAGTAGAAATACTTCATCTATCATCCAGTGAACTTGCCCAATTGCTGTCCATGTACCCACACAATCTGAAATTGGAAACTTTAGCATACCAAATGTCATGTTCCAAAGTCCCAACAATGTATCACAGGACCCTTTCTACTGCTCCATAATGAACCTTTGAAGGTTGTTGCATAAACTTGGAAATAACACCAATAGGAAATGCAATATTAAGTTTAGTGTGAGTTAAATAAATTAAACCTCCAACTAAGCTTCTAAACTTTATACCATCTACCATTTTGCTCCATCTGCTTATTGCAATTTTTTGTTCATATCCATAAGTGTATCTGAAGGATTACACTCAAGCATACCAAACTTATTGAGAAGGTCTCTAGCATATTTCCTTTGTGAAATAAAAATTCTATCTTCAACTTGATGGATTTCAAGACCAAGGAAATAATGCAATAGACCTATTCAACATCTCGAACTCATTTATCATTTGAGATTTGAACTAATCCATAAGAAAGGTAGAAGAACTAGTATAAATGATATCATAAACATAAAGACAAACAATGATGAAATCATTTTTACCTTCCTTCTTCACATACAAGGTGGGTTTGTTCTCACTTCTCATATATCCTTTCTTCTAAAAGTACCCATCAATCTTGCCATACTAGGTTTTAAGGGTCTATTTCAATCCATACATTGCTTTTTTTAGCTTATACACCTTTATCTCATTGCCTTCCTTTATGAAACCTTCCAGTTGTGCTACATAGACCTCTTCTTGCAAATCTCCATTTAGAAATGCTACCTTTACATCAAATTGGTAAACTGACCATTGCAATTGTTTAACTAAAGCTAAAACAAGTCTCACCGTTTCAAACTAAGCTATTGGAGAAAAGGTTTCTTCAAAGTCAATACCATATTACTGTGCATAACCTTTTGTCACAAGATGAACTTTGTGCTTTTGTAAACTTCCATCTATAGCAAACTTTGTCTTGAACACCCATTTCAAGCCAATTGCATTTTTTCCTTCCGGTAAATCCACCATTTCCCATGTTCCATTCTTTTCGATGGATTTCATTTCTTCCACCATTGCTTTCTCCCATTCTTCTTTCTTAGCTGCTTCTTCATAATTTGTGGGATCTGAAATAGCAAAAGCAAATTGACAAGATGTAAAAAAAAAAAAAGCATTAGCATATTTAGGATTTGGCTTTTTGTCCCTTCTCAATCTTCGAAGTGTAAGAGGTTCATCTAAAAACCCTTCAAGGGTTGTAGACGAAGAGTTTTTGCTTGGTGTTGTTAAAGTTGATGAACTTGTGATGTTGCCAGTGAGCTAGCTGGTGAATTTGCAAGAATTGACTCTCTAATCTCATTTGAAGAGACTTCAATGGGCATTGGAACCTCCTATTGTACCTGCTCTTCACCCCAATCTTAGCTCACATTTTCATCAAATATTGCATCTCTTTTAACCAAAATCTTGCCACTAAGAGGGTTATACAATCTATATGCTTTGGATTGAGTACAATAGCCAATAAAAATGCATTTTTTAGATTTTTCATCAAGCTTTTGATGAGCTTGTGAATTTACCAAAGCATAAGCAATACATCCGAAAACTCTTAAATGACTTACATTTGGTTTCCCTCCACACCGGGCTTGATATGGAGTTTGATTCAAGACAGCCTTTGTTGGTGAGTGATTCGGCACATAGACAGATGTTGCAACAACTTTTCCAAAATCGGTTTGAAAGTCCCCTGGCTTGTAGCATGCTTCTTAACATCTCTACAATGGTTCGATTTTTCCACTCAGCAACACCATTTTGCTCTAGAGTGTAAGGAGTTGTTAATTCCATATGGATGCCATTTTCTTCGCAAAATAGATTAAATTATTTGGACACAAATTCACCTCCTCTATCTATACGAAGAACTTTGATATGGTAACCACTTTGGTTTTCCACTAGAGCTTTAAATTTCTGGAACTTCTCAAAAGTTTCTAACTTGTTTTCTAAAAAATAAACCCAACTCATGCGACTATAATAATTTGTAAGTAGCAAGAAGTAGTAACTCCCACCCAAGGACTTAGTTTGCGTTGGTTCACATAAGTCAACATGTACCAGGTCTAGACATTTGGTAGCTCTCCAAGCTTTTCCAATAGGAAATGACTTCTTGGTTTGCTTGCCAAAGATGTACCCTTCACATAAATCAATAGAGCCAATTTTCGTCACGCTAATAACCATACCTTTATCACTTAGCAGTTTCATATCCTTCATGTTGAGATGGTCCTATCTCAAATGCCTTAACTTCAACTCATCCTTTGTATTTGCAACAAGATCAAAATTCCCTATGTCAGAATCATCTAATGGGAGCATCTTGTTTGAAGTCATGCCGACTTGAACCTTTTTGCCTAATTTCTTATTTGTAATGACACATACATCTTCATCAAACAAAACTGAATATCCACTAGCTAGTAGTTGTCTAACGCTCAATGAATTGTATCCTAAATTAGGAAAAAATTGAACGTTATCTAATATTTTTACTTTGCCATGGCTAGTGTCAATTCCCACCATGCCTTTTCCATCAACTCGTATCTCCTTCCTATTGCTAGGTTGCACCTTTGTCTTCTATGTCTTGTCTATTCCTAGAACATAGATTTGGTGTCTGCCATATGGCTCGAACAACCATTGTCCACAAACCACAAATCAATTGTTGCCCATTTACTTCGCTGAATAGAATAGGGCTATAATGGAATAACTATTACTGGGAAATAGCTATTGCAATGACTTTGTATGATGATATTACTTAGATGTAATGGAATTGGGACTACATTGTTTACTTAAGGGAATAAATGAAGGAATAAGAGTGGAATAATAAATGGTTTAATAGAAGTATCCTAAAATGCTAATACATAATATCGAAACCTAAAATTAGATTATGTCTTTGAAAAACCATAATCCTTAGTCAACCACAATGAGCAACTATGTAGATGTCTCCAAGAGATGTGCTACTATAATTTTCTGCTATTGCAAGTGACATTAGAATAAACCTGCTGAAGTTAATTTTTTTTCAAGAATACAAAATACCAGTTGGTCATGCAAAGCATTATTAAGTACAATAGCATAAGAGATATGTTATACATAAGTTATATTTTCATAAGTCACATACATAAGTCCCATTTTCATAATTATGGAAATGCCATTCCCTTATCATGTAAAAAAATATATATATCAACAACTAATAACAACATGCCATTTTTAATTCTCCTCTAAAAGCATTTTCACATACGTTGCACGACATGATGGATCAAGCTTATAGAGGACGTCAACATTCTCTAGCATCTATGAGAGTTTAATTAGCACTTGATACAATTCCGTCTCAAATATATCCTCAATTGTGGACAAAAAGGTTACATCAACTTTAGGTAGATCCATTATCAACTGATCGACATATGTTCGTATTGTATCTTTCAATTGTTGCATCCTATCCTCGAAGCGATCCATTGTGGCAGATAATTCTACCATAGGTATAGCTGTTGTTTGACTTCGCCTCCTCTTCAAACTTGAACAGGTTGCACTTTGGTGGATGGAGTCTATATCAACATCATCTCCTAAGGGTATGGTATCACCCATGTTTTGAATTAGGAAATGCTCTCTGTTTAACTCCTCAATGACGTCTTTAGCAATTTATGCATCTTGACCTATTGTACGATCCTTCGCATAAATCATTAACTCATTCAGGTGTGGGAAACTTCTTGTCATGAAGGGATCGACATCTTTATGGCTCTATAAGATTAACACAATGAAAATATAACATCAGTTCATTATTGACTTTACAAAAAAAAAAAAAACAATAATAAAAGAAATATATGAAGCACATATTGAAATATAAGCCTCCTATACCGACTTCTTCGCTACTACCATCTTCCTTGCATCATCCCATCCAAACCCATTGGTACCCTTCCCATATACCATGTCATACACTATAATCTAATCCTTTTTCAATGTTTGAATGTATAGTTCGGTATCCTTTGCATGAGCATTCCCTCCAACTCATATAGATAATCACTTTTGAAATCGGTGTCAGCATTGTGTATCCTTCCATGGTGCAACTTAACCATGCATGCGACTAATGCATCATCCTCAGACATTGTCCACTTCCGCTTACTTTTCTTCATTTGCTTGGGATTAACATCTGTAGATTGCACCTTCTCCATGCCTAATGACAAAAATAAATAGCACCTTCAAGTGTGAAATGCAATGTTAGAAAAGATCACATTAATACAATAAAGATTTAATAGAGCATGAAATATTAAGGAGTATACCATCACTAATGAAAATAGCATAGCAAGTATTGACAAATGCACATAAAAGTACAATCCAAATATCCATTTTACAAGTTGTGTTACAGTAATAATCTATAGAAATCAATGTTAACTACGTCTACATGTAGTTCAATTAATAAACATCTCATTTGCCAGACTTTGTCTCTAATTTGACCATGTGTCGTTGTTCCCAAGTGTGAGAATCAGATTGTCCTCATTATCCACCGAATATTCATCAATGCCCTCCATTAAATTATCCAACGGATCAGAATTCATCTCCATCCTGATAAAGTTATGGGGTAAATAACATGCCAAAATGATTCGATTATAGACCTTCACATGATAAAAAGATGAGCTCTTAAGAATGGCCCATTGCATCTTCAACATGCTAAAACATCTCTCAATCACATTCCTGGCCAAAGCATGGCACATGTTGAACAACTCTTTTGCAAATTGGTTGATGCCCTTGATGCCACTCATTTAAATGATACCTTTGTCCTCTAAATGGAGCAAAGAATCTCTTGTAGTTAAGATAGCCTCCATCAACGAGGTAATAGCAACCCCCATAAACATACATTATTGGTTAGCAAATATAACCGTTGTTGCATAATAGAAGTATTAAAAAATGAACCAATAAACAAATCATACCTTGTGGAGCTTTCAAGCCATTCCTCCTATGAGTGCATATATGAGAATCCTACTATTTGTAGTAGATCCTTCCCACTTAGGTAGAGCATAAGCGAAAAGCAAGTTTAGTGTACACACTCCAAGAACATTAGTCGCAATTTCATTCTTCCAAGTTCTATATCTACCTTTAACTTTTAATGGCACTTTGATTTGGATATGTGTCCCATCTAGAGCACCTAAATAGTTCTAAAATCACAAAAAAGTTAATCCACCTCTGTGCAAACCTGAAGAAATGTTTGTAATGTGAAATTTACCTTGAAAAATCTCCATTGTTCATTGTTTTAGTTATCTGAAATGGGTTCAGGCTTCTTCAATAGATGATGATGTAGTCGTAAGGTAGTAGCTTGTTCGGGCTTCTTAAAGTTATGCTTAGTGACTATATATTTCGCATGGTAGGCAAGCATATGCAAAAACATTACAACTTGCTCACCCACGTAGAGATGCTTAGTTACCTTTAATCTACCTATACACTCTAACATTTCACACAGTTTTGCAAATGCACATTTATCTGCTCTCAACTATTTGACATAAGTTATATCATCACAATAAACAAGTCTCCTAATTTTTTCACTGTATTCATAAAAGTTTAATTCGTAAGATTGGACAATTAGCCAATGGGTATGCAAGGCTAACACAAGCAACAACAACATAATGCAATGCGTAACGTCATAGTATTCTACTAAGAAAGCTAAAAGAAAACAAAGTATCTTCTTTTTCCTCTATGATACATGGAGATTCAAGTTTGACTCATCCATAGCTACAATTATACGGTGTGGATTTGAGAAAGAAATAAAATATAATATAACAACCAGTAAGAGGAAGTAACAACAATATAAAAAAAATTGACCATCAATGACCTTCAAGCATATACAAAAATTAGCTTCAAAAATAAGAATTATGTTCTGTAGGTGTTAGAGGAGTTTTCTAGGTGTTATACAAAATATGCATCTCCATTAGAATTTTCATGAAATTGTTTAAATTTTTTGCCATAAATTTCTGAAAGAAAAAAAAATCAAAGAAATGGCAACAATGCTTACTAGACATAATATACATAATGTAAAAACAATCATCATGTTTCGTGGTAGAAATTATCGTCAGCCAAACAATTTAATACCTATCAACACACTTACAAAGAGAAAGATGAGCCAATATTATCTATTGCTATGTCTATGCTCATATGGGTGAGTAAGCAACGGTTGAATAGGGAAAAAAATGAGCTCAAGAAATCAGCAACTTGTTCAAACACAACATCGGAAACCAGTAGCCATCACAGCAACAACGATGAAAAAAAAAACCTACAGAAATGACATTTTCATAGCATACTTGAGTGGGCAACAACTGGGTTGTGAAGGAGACAATGGTGTTAAGCTCCAGCGACATGATGTCCACAGGTAACTCATGAGGTTTGATGACTTGGGCTCCTTTGTGCAAATCGATCGACACCAGCCATCAATGTTTTTACACATAGATCTAACACCACTAATTGACAGACAACAGTGGCGATGGAGACTAGCAACGATAAGGGGTAAGCTACAATAGGATGCACCTAGCCAGATCCAGCAATATAGGCCCCGTTCCTGCAAATTGACCGACACCAGCTACCAACATTTCCACACATAGATCTGATACCACTAATTGACGGACAATAGCAACAATGGGATGTACCTGGCCAGATCTAGCGGTGTAGGCTTCGTTTATGTAGATCGACGAGCACCAACGACGACATTTTCAATGTCTCCATTGATCGATAGACACCTCCAATGATGGACAGCAAGTGAAGACCGAGAGCAAGCGATGATGGGATCTCCACGACAGATCTCCACAACCCTCTTCCTCTAGACCTGAGATGTCGATGTGCTTTGGTGAAAAAATGACTCTAAATTGGTATTACGTTGCTTTGGCTAAGGAGTGGTAATTCAATGACTAAAGTAATTGCAATTCCGTGATAAATGGCTATTCCATGAAGTAAATAACACAATGCCTATTCTATATGTAATAGAGCCATATTGGAATTCCAATTACAGTGAAGTAAACGGGGCATTGGTTTATGGTCAGTATCAATACAAGCCATAAAAAGCTTGTTTTCTTCTTCATTTGCTGCTTCAAAGTTTATCTTCTAATCTTTGTACTAGAAGTATGCTTTGATTTGTCCATATCCCTTGCAATGATAACACTAAATGCCATGCCTTGTGTTACCTTGCTCATTAGACTACCTTTGCCCGTCATTCCTTTCTTTACCTCTACCATTATCATGACCTCGACCTTGGCCACTGTGAGATCCTCCTCTTCCTTGACTTCTACTTGCTGAATGATCACTTTCACCTTGCTTGGTGGTTTCTCTTTCACTTGGAATGCCTTCTCCTCATTACTTTCTACCAATCTATTGATTCATGCCTCATGAGCCTGAAGAGATCCCATCAGTTCATCAATGGAAAGAACTGATAAATCCTTAGCTTCTCTTATGGTAGCTATCACATGGTCAAATTTTGGCATCAAGCTTCTCAAAACTTTCGCAACAATTGTCTCATTCGAAATCTACTCAGTGTAAGAGCACATTTGACTAACTATTATAATTGCTCTTGACAAAAAAATCAGCAACTAATTCACCATTCTTCATTAGCAAGGTTTCAAAGTCATGTCTTAGTGACTACAATCTCATTGTTAATACCTTTGAATCACCTGGGTACACCTTCAAAATTGGCCATGCTTCTTTTGATGTGGTTGCTACTACAATCAGTGAGAAGATAGTCTCTTGGATTGTTTGCTAGAGAATAAACAATGCCTTAAAATCTCTCTTCTTAGTCTCTTTCAGCTTCTCTGCTTCTTCTTCATTAGGTTCCAATATATCAACAAACCCATATTCCACTAAGTCCCATAGATCTTGTGATATGAGCAATGTCTTCACCTTGCTCCACCACTCATATTTCTCGCCATTGAAAATTAGTATGAGTGGTTGAGAGGAAGAAAAGCCTGGTGCAGCCATTAAACAATCACTCTCTTACACTTGTGCTTCCTAAAGACTGAAGAAGTGTTTCTCTCAAACCCAACAGAATCCAAAGCCTCACTTGCACTCAAATGCCTACAAGATAAAAAATGCTCCGATACCAAATTTGTTGGAAAAAGAGCATAGAAGAGACAAAACAAAGGAAAGAACAAAATAGAGAAATAATGCTTTATTATTTGTGAAGCTCTAAAAAATTTCAATGACAAAACACACACACACACACACACACACACATATATATACATATGTATAGGTCTATATCAAAACAACCTTAACATATATCCCGTCTCACCTATCCACTACAAGCTATTAATTAGTAATAACTTTTAACTAATTTAAATGATAAAAACAAACTCTAACAAACCAATATACTTAATAAAAAACTATCTAACCAAGGAGCCTAATTATTTGTTCAACAAAATCACACTTTAAATCATTCTTCAACACAAGGTGTAGGATCTTTCTAGCTAAAGTTCATTTGCTTTTTGGTTAGCTGATTTGAACTTCTTACCTCATATGTTTCAAGATATGTTCTAATTCAATTCCTATGTAAGTCACCACTTAATGTTTAGTAATTAGAAAGACCCGTTATCAACTTTATAAATTAAAGTATAGTTAACTGATAAGATTACTATACTTGAAGAAAAGGAAAAGAAATGGAAATTATTATGAAGTAGGGGCATTCATGTTCTTTTGTATGTATTTGTAGAATAGGCGTATATAAATATCGAACAGTACTATAGCATTTATCATTTATCTTCACAAATTAGATATTGCTAGAAACGAGATTTCAATAGTAATAACACTGGTATATAGATTACACTGTAATAAATGAAGATTTAACGCATTAAAATACTTATAACCAGTTGCACTAGTTGATAATATCACAGTGGATCATGTGTGAGTTTGTTATTGGCACTATAAGAATTTTGACATTTGGTAACGTTTGCAAATTTTGCAAACATTATCAATTTGTATATAATTTAGTAACGTTTATTAAACGTTATAGAAAATATAAAATTGGTAATGTTTATAAATTAATTTAGAAAACATATACATGTAATTTGATTTATAATATTTTTCTAAACTTAATTATAATTAATCCCATTAAATATTTTCTATTCACTCTATAAAAATCAAATAATGTTTAAATTAAAAATAATAATTTACTCGTAAATTAGCTAAAATTAAGCTCATTATTCCCCTTTTAAAATGAATTCAATTCCTGCACTAAAGTTTTGTTTTTTTTCCTCGAAAAGTGTGCATCATTTCATCCCGGCTAGCTACAGCAACCTAAAGACTCACTCTCTCCCATCAGCTGAAAACACATACCCATCCCTATACTCTCTCTCTCTCCCATCACCCCCTAAACACCACCCATCGCCTAAAACACCACCTATCGGCCGTACTCTCTCTCTCTCCCATCTCCCCCTAAACACCAACCATTACCCCCAGCCTCTCTCTATCGCATCGCTTTTAGAAGCCCTCTTCTATCATACCTCCCCTACACTCCCTTCTTGCCCCTGTTCCTCAATCCCTTGCCCTGTCTATACGAGGATTGTTGCTAATAATTGGTATGATTGTCCTCAATCATTCGATCTCCCTTGCTTGCCATTCATTAATTTCACCTTCTCATGTTTTTCCTTTTTGATTTTTGCAAAATAATTCTAGGGTTTTTGTTGCTTTGGTATTCACTACGAAGGGGCCACTTTCCAAGATCTCATTATTTATTCAAGGTACTTCATATGGATATAGATAGTGTCAGCCATGTCGGTGTAAGTATGGCAATGATTCCATTGTATATTGTACTATACTTTGCTATCTAATTTATGTGAACTTGCTATTGTTAGGGTGAGGGTTTGATGTTTGGGAAGGGAATGAGCTTATTATAGTGGTGAATATTAATGCAGACTATTCTAGGTTTGTGGTAGATAAACAATTGATGTTAGGATATTGTACTTATCTCAAGGGAAATTTAATCACTTGGTGAAGTGAAAAACAAGACGTTCTGGTATATCTCAAGCTTAGATGTATGGTGTAAGTGCTTGGTGAGTTGTTATAGCTAAAGATCATCCTAGATGATTTGAACATCCAAAGAGTGGGAAGTATAAGTATAAGCATAACCTATAACCTTGTCCAACATGATAGGACCATACACAATGAAGTAGGTGAGAACTTCAGCAAAGAGAAAGCTAGATCCATGACCGATTGGTACTCCTTATATTTCCTTAGCAAGGCAACATGTGTTGATAAAGGGGTTGCCTTACCACCCTTTTCCAATTCTGTAGTTGATGAAGGAAACAAGTTAACTAGATAGGATAGTTGTCTAAGTGTCTAACTAGTTGTTGCTGTTTATTTACTAGTAAATGTTATCATGTTCAAATATGTGTTTATGTGTCTCTATGTTGTCGAGTTAGTGTGTGTCTAATACATAATGAGTAGTTATTTTCATATGCATGATGTAGTGTTCGAGGGTAGTGGCATTAAGGGTGAGGGATTATAAGTTAGCAGTTATCATTCATGTATTTGCCTATTGGGCTCATGCTTGTATGGGAAAAAATGAATGAAATGGGGCAAACTTATCTTTTCTCTAAAAACTCCTAAACTTCCAAGTTGAAAGAGATTGTTGGGTTCTCTCTAACAAGCCCAAACTCCTTTATTCACCATAGGGAAAAAGGAAGGACAAGTATGACCCTAAATGAACCAACTTCTCCATATAACTTGCAATCCTATAACAGGTTGTCAACAGCTTAGGAGTTGGTGTCCAAGCTAGCAATGACACATGTCAACCAACCTGAGGGGGATTGATCTTATGTGTAAATGTTTTGGATAGAGTTCCAATCAGTGTAGACATTTTAGTAGAATTAGATTGTATCATATCTCTCTAGAATATTATCTTGGATGTAGACAATCCTCATTTAAGGGTGTTTAATGTGAACATAGGTTTTCTTCTTCTAAATCAATTCGCATATGCTAACTAGCTGAATATTTCTGTTGAATGCTTTTTTTTTTTTTTTCTATTTCATTATAAACTTAGAAAGGTGGAAAATGAAGTTACTTGCTAATCTTTCAAATTTGGAACTTTATGCCATGTCTAAATAGGTCATCAACATTTAAATTGATTCAGAGAAGGGAAAAACATTTTGGTGTATGCTTTAAATTAGTCACCAACCTCTGAAATTAGTTCCAATAACAGATTAACTTTAAAATGTTTTACCTTAAATTGATAATATCGTTGCAATGCTATGTTGGCCTTAGACATATAAAAAGGTTACTCCTATCAATTTTCAATTGGCAAAGCATCACCAAAATGTTAGTTTTATTTGACTTGCTTAAATTGTTTTCTCCATAAGAGACCCACTAAAAATTTTGATGACTATTTGAACATTATCACAAATGTTAATGGTCTCTAGTATATTAAGACGGTAAAAGGGTATGTATGTAGAGTTTTTTAAATACTTTCATCTCTTTGAGGTTTGATGTTAGCTTTACATATTTGAAGAGCCTTGCTTTCAAGTTTAGGGATGATTTTTTCCCTTTGATGATGCATGGTTTGATTGCTTCATGTCCTTATTTCTCATGCTTTATGATAAGTACAACATCACTGGGAGAAAAGTTCTAAATGGTGTTGCCTAAGTTCAATACCAAGACTTGCTAATTTTTGTTAGTAATAGGCTGCACATGGATTATTCCAATTTGTTCTAGTTTGAAACAATAGGACATATTTTGAATGTGTAAGTGATCAATATGGTATTTCCATTTTAGAAGATATACGAAGGAAACAAATTCTTATGTTATAAAAGTGAAGTTAGGTGATCAAACTAGCTTTAACTCTATTATTCTTATTTTCATCTCCCACCTTTCTCGTTATATTTTTTTGCACTTTATATTGAGCCATTAGTATAAGATAAACCAGATCTTGACTTTGTTAGTATCTAATCTTAGCGTCACAATAATGCCTCACATATCTTTTTCATCCCTCTACAAAATTTCCACCCCTTTTTGGAGAATAATATTTTGTATGCTTATATATATTAAAAACTTGCTAAAATTTTTAATTCCCTTATAGCTAGGAGCATTCCCTTATAACCCACTTCTTCTGTTATTTTTCTTAAAAAACTACCACAATACACTATATTTTTCTCTTTCACACATGTTCCACTATATTCAACAACTTAAAAGTCATTTTAAATTATAGCGAGGATAGTTTTTGAGTCAATTACAGCTAATGAGGAAAGATATTGGAGAATCAAAGGAAATGTTAAAGACGGTATTAGTTTACGTGATTTTTTTTTTAATATGTGCTTGTGTTTAGTTATTGCTATCCTAATATTCAAAAAGAATAAAAAAAGGACATTGGAAAAAAATTTATCACATTTATTAATGAATTATTAAGTAAAACTTACATATTTCCGGCTACAACTCAAATTACTTATTTCCATTGTACTTGTAGTGTCTTTGTTCAAGGATGAGCTAGCTAGTTTCCTTGAACCAATGTATCTTTTAATGTTTTGCTTTTGGACAATCAGGTTCGCATGTAACCTTTTTTTTTTTTTCCAAATATGTTTGCACTCCCCTTAGTTGGTTCATATGCATTAAAAAAATTCCCAAGAAGAATAGTTATTTATGGCAGGTTGTTTAATTGTTTGAACAAGGCATCAAAAAGTTACAAGAGAAAAAAAATTCTACTCAAGTTTAGGCTTAGGCGTACATAGGTTCTACACACTTTTTCCTCTTTTACTTGACTAAAAAATTATATTACTGATGGGTGTCGAATCCAACAAAAATAAAACCTACTCCTAGATAATTATATGATTTGCATATAGTGATGAGTAGGGTCGAATCCACAGAGATTGGTTAAACTTATTTCTATTCAAGGATAATAACAGGGAAAAGAAAAATGGGGGGGTTTTGTTTGTGAATCAAAATAAAGTAAAACAAGGTAAGAAAATCGGATATTAATAAAAGCCTAGCCAAAGGAATCAAGATAGTTTAATTCAAGGAATTGATCATCGATGCAAATGTTTTCTATTCTTAGTTCTAGATAAACTGGTTATGGTTATTAACAAGCTCTAACAACCTATCTCTCCTTACTTCCTCGATAACCTCAGACAAGCGCTTTGAATTATTTCTCTTATTGATTAAACAACCCTAGACAAGCGCTTAGGATGTAATCTATCAATAGCATTAAAATCTAGAGAGACCACCAATTCATGCCAGTAGATTATAAGATAACCTATTTAAACATGACCATACACCTCCATAACATGAATTCGATCATCTCTTCTATAACCAAACATGTTATTGCGTCACTAAGACTAGAACAATCAAACAATTACGGATTTGATGTGCTAGTTGACAATATATTAACTTGCTAATTGAGTAGAAGAGCTCTATTCATACCAATCAACAAAGATAATAATGACAAAACAATCAGAAGATATATGAATACCCGAAAGCAAAGAATAGAATAAATACAAGTCAATTAGACCTCACAATTCGTGGAGAATTACACATCTATGACCCTTTGGCTAGAAAAGTAGCTTAGCTACTCATGTTCATCAATAAAACGGAAAATAAAAATAAAAACATAATGAACCTGGTTGCCTGCTCTGCCTCCTCGTTTCCTTCTTGTCTCCAAGGTGATTCCAGATTCCAAAGATTCAAAAGTTTTTTTAATCCTCTAGGGTTGGTTCTATTTATATTGTTAGGGGGATAGCATGTGATCTTTTGCTAGCAAGATACGAAAATATCTTTCCTTTTCCAAGTAGATTTCGAGAAGTGAAGATTCGTCTGCCTGACACGCCCCACCACACGGCCGTGGGTCAAGCCGTGCCATCCTCTGTACATATTCTTCAAGTCTTCATCCGCGCCCAGTGTGTACCACGGTTACTCACACGGCCAGATTTAAAGCCGTGCCTTCATCTGTGCATAATCTACAAGTCTTCATCCGTGTCCAGTGTGTACCACGGTTACACCCACGACTAGATTTCAAGCCGTGCCTCCATCTGGTTGATGTTCCACACTTTCTTCTCCTTGGCACACCAAGCTTCCACCACGGCTTCAAGCACGGTTTCTCCCACGGCTTACACCACGGCTGTGCCTTAAGCCGTGTCTCTCTCTGTTGAAAGTCCTCATTTTCGCCTTCTTGTCCAGTGTGTAACACGGTTTTTGCCATGGCTATGCCTCAAACCGTGCTTCCGATACACGACCGTGTACTTCAACCGTGTATCTTCTTGTTGATTCAAAACCAAGTACACGGCCGTGTACTTCAATTACACGCCCATGTACTTCCCTCCGGCGGTGTAAATCCTTGTCTTTGAACGAAGTTGTAGATGACTTCTCTAATTTACTTGAATTAGCATCCTTGACTCCATTTAACCTGATTTATCACGATGATAGAATTAAAGTACCATTTCCTTATGATTTCTATAAAATCAATAATAATTTAACACAATTTATACTATAAAGATTGAGTATAAAATGGCTCTATCAAATTCCCCCACACTTGAACTCTTGCTTGTCCTCAAGCAATTGCATCAAATCAATTGAGAAATCTGTCATAGATTATACAAACTTTCTTTTCATCATTCCAAGCATCTATTCATTTGTAATTCATGACTTGTAATTTTAACGGCTACTGCTTCAACCAAACTGGCCTGTGATCAAATTACTATAGACAAAATTCAATAGCTAATCTAAACAAAAAAAACTTTAATCCTCATGTTTAGCAAAAGAATTTTTATTCCAAAAGTAAATACTTAATCCATTAAGGAAAAACACCCAATTAAACTTCATTGGATATTATCAAGCATATAATCTTTGCAGTATAAAGTAAAAGCATATGGTATATGCTCTTTGCTAGATATTCTCCCTTTTATACATCTTTGTTTTATTCAATAAATGTTCACATTCATGTTCTTTTGATTTATTCAAGCATCTATTTTGACGGGTTTTTGCTCGCTTCTTTTCATGAACTTTTGCCTTTTTCGCCCTTATCGTTATAGTGAGTTCATTGAGTCGGCAACATCCCGAGCTCATCACTCAAGTGACCGGGTTTTGAGATACCCCTACGGACTCTTCCTCACTTTAACATTCAAGTTTGAATACTCTTAACTCAATTATTTGAATCATTGGAGTAATGGCTACGCTTGATTTTTTTTTTTTAAGTGTTATGATTGCTTTACAAACAACTTCAAAGAGTATACAGTAGCTAATATAACCTAGAAGTAAACTTGTTTATTTTTCACTTAGGGACTCGACTTACTCTTAGACTTCCAATTCTAAAGCTAAATACAAGGTAAATTTGTTTCTTAAAGATTTCACTACTTAATTTTAACCATGTATTCTAATCACAGCAGTGGGTGAGTAAAACATTTGAACAAGTCAATTTCACATTTTGTAGATGCTTATTACAACATTTAGTACAATCTCTAGATTTCATGATAATTTTGAAAAAATTTGGCTTAAAATTGCTTAAGGACAAACATTCAAAGTATGGATCAATTCTCTATTCTCTATAATTTATTATCCTCTCTCCCACACTTAGCTTGAACAGTGTCCTCACTGTTTCTAATTCAGTATAATGAAAGAGGAATTAACAACACAAGGAACATTAGAAAATAAGAGAAAGGAAATGCTGGTACTTCCCTAGTATTGGAGTTCTCCCCTTAAGCTCTGGAAAGTGTCATCTGATTATGTATATCCTTGCTGCAGCTGATCCAAAGAGTTCAAAACTACATGAAAATCAAAACAAAACTAAACTAAAACAAAACAAAACTAAAGCAAAACAAACTAAAACGAATTTTTTTTTTTTTTTTGACATGGGTTGCCTCCCATGAAGCACTTTTCTTTAACGTCTTTGGCTAGACGTTCCTGTCATCAATCACAATACTCGGGGTGAGTTAAACTGGTTTCTTCAATATTACATACTTGAAATCCTTCATAAAAAGGTTTCAAGCGATGACTATTGACTTTGAAGGTCTTACCAGTTTCAAGGCTTGCGATCTCAACTGCACCATGTGAAAATATGTTAGTGATAACAAAAGGACCAATCCACCGTGATTGTAGTTTGCCAGGAAACAATTTCAATCGAGAATGGTAAAGTAATACTTTTTGACCTACAGAAAAATTCTTTCGGGAAATCATTTGATCATGAAAATCCTTTGTTTTTTCCTTGTAGATTTTAGTACTCTCATAAGCTTCTCTTCGAATCTCCTCAAGTTCTTGTAATTGAAGTTTTCTATGTTCACCCGCCTCATCCATTCGCATGTTACATTGTTTTACAGCCCAATACGCCTTATGTTCCAGCTCCACAGGGAGATGACATGGTTTGCCAAATATTAAACGGTAAGGAGACATACCTATAGGGGTCTTGTAAGCTGTCCAGTAGGCCCATAATGCATCCTCAAGTCTTGTGCTCCAGTCCTTCCTGCTTGGATTGACGGTTTTTTCCAGAATAGACTTGATTTCTCGATTTGAGACTTCTGCCAATCCATTGGTTTGAGGGTGGTATGCGGTGGAAGTGCGATGAGTGACCCTGTATTTTTTTAGTAGAGTTTCCACTATCCTATTACAAAAGTGTGTGCCACGATCACTGATAAGAGCCTTTGGTGTCCCGAACCTAGCAAAAATATGAGATTTAACAAAATCCACAACAACTTTAGCATCATTAGTTCGAGTCGCTTTGGCTTCCACCCATTTTGAAACATAATCCACAGCAAGAAGGATGTAAACATTACCGAAGGAAGGAGGAAAAGGACCCATGAAGTCAATACCCCATATATCAAATATTTCACAAGCAAGAATAGGGGTAAGTGGCATTTGATCTCTACGTCCTAAGTTCCCAATCTTTTGACATCGTTCACAAGACTTACAAAACATAAAAGAGTCACGAAACAATGTAGGCCAAAACAAACCACACCCTAATACCTTTTGAGCTGTCCTCTTAGGGCCAAAATGTCCACCACATGCATATGAGTGACAAAATTGCACGACAGAAGGAATATCGTCTTGAGAAATACACCTTCTAATGATTTGATTAGCACAATGTTTCCACAAATATGGATCATCCCATACATAATACTTAGCATCACTTTTAATTTTATCTTTTTGAGCCCTAGACAAATCACTTGGTAGTGTCTTAGTAACCAAATAATTGACAATATCAGCATACCACGGAATTGTCTTTTGAATAGAAAAGAGATACTCATCTGGAAAATCATCTTGTATTTGTGTGGACCCTTCACTGATAGGAATTCGACTGAGGTGGTCGGCAACTAAGTTTTCTAAGCCTTTCCTATCACGTATCTCCAGATCGAACTCTTGTAAGAGGAGTATCCATCGAATAAGTCTTGGTTTCGCCTCCTTCTTCGCGAGCAGGTATTTAAGAGCTGCATGATCAGAGTAAACAATTACCTTAGTACCAAGTAAATATGATCTGAATTTTTCTAATGCAAAAACAACAGCCAACAGTTCTTTTTCCGTTGTGGAATAGTTGCATTGAGCATTATCCAAAGTTCTAGAAGCATAATAAATGGCATGAGAAGCTCTCCCAACTCTTTGGCCAAGAACTGCTCCAACTACATAGTTGCTCGCATCACACATGATTTCAAAGGGAAGGGTCCAGTCGGGTGGTTAGATGATTGGAGCAGAAGTTAACTTGTCCCTCAGTGTGTCAAAAGCGTTCTTGCAGGCCTCATCGAACTCAAATGTCACTTCTTTTTGTAGCAATCGACATAGGGGTTGAGTAATCTTGGAGAAATCCTTGATGAAGCGTCGATAGAATCATGCACTCCCAAGAAAAGACCGAATTTCCCGTACACTTACAGGGTAAGATAAAGATTTAATTAGTTCTACCTTAGCTTTATCGACTTCAAGCCCCTTAGAAGATACAATATGGCCTAAAATGAGACTCTGTTCAACCATAAAGTGACATTTTTCATAATTCAACACTAGATTCTTATCTATACATCTTTGAAGCACTTTTGTAAGGTTAGTCAAACATGAATCAAAAGAATTACCATAGATGGTAAAGTCATCCATGAAAACTTCTATAATATTCTCCACATAATCTGAAAATATACTAACCATACATCTTTGGAATGTGGCTGGGGCATTGCAGAGCCTAAAAGGCATCCTTCGATACGCAAAAGTACTGAATGGACAAGTGAAAGTGGTCTTCTCTTGATCTTCCGGTGCTACTGGAATTTGATGAAAACCTGAATAACCATCAAGACAACAATAGTGAGAATGGCCAGCCAAACGTTCAAGCATCTGATTAAGAAAAGGAAGAGGGAAGTGGTCCTTCCGAGTTGACGCATTTAACTTCCTGTAATCAACACAAACCCTCCATCCATTCTGAACCCGAGTAGGAATTAACTCACCATCGGAGTTTTCAATCACAGTTAAGCCTGTTTTCTTTGGAACAACTTGGATCGGACTTACACATTTGCTGTCGGAAATTAGATAGATCATACCTGCATCAAGAAGTTTCAAGATCTCTTTCTTAACTACCTCCATCATAGGTGGATTCAAACGACGCTGAACTTCCCTTGAAGGTTTGCAATTATCTTCCATCAAAATCTTGTGCATGTAGGTGGAGGGGCTTGGTCCTTTGATATCAGCTATGGACCATCCAATGGCTTCTTTGTACTCCCTCAACACCCGAATCAACTTTTCTTCTTCTAAAGTACTTAGCTTGTTGGAGACTATCACAGCAAGAGTCTCCTTTTCTCCTAAGAAAATATATTTTAGATGTTCGGGTAGGGGTTTTAATTCTAGCTTCGGTGCCTGCACAATAGAAGGAAGAAGTTTTGTGTTAGAAGGGGGTAAATGAATGTAGGACACATCATACCTGATAGGTTTTAATGATTCCAACTCCCAAATCTTGTCCTGCAAATCAGAGGATATTACAAACTTCTCCTTAAGAGTTTTCAATGCATGAATCGTAAGACTCTTATTAAGTACAACTTTCAACTCATCATCATCTATCAAATCAAATGTAGTCTGTGTTAATGGGTCAATAACATCAACAACAAAAATGGGTAAGATGTCACTAGGATATTTCATGGCATCATAAATGTTAAATTTAATCACTTCACCATCAAATTCCATAGTGAGGTTACCATCATGTACATCGATTTTTGTTCTAGATGTCTTAAGAAATGGTCTCCCTAATAATATCATCGATGAATTACGAGAATCATCATTTTCCATGTCAAGCACGTAAAAATCTGCGGGGAAAACCAAACCATTAACTTGTACTAAAACATCTTCTAGAACTCCCTCAGGATAAACATTGGACCTATCAGCAAGTTGAACAATAATGCCTGTTTCCTTTAGGGGGCCAACATTTAAACATTGATAAACAGACAAAGGCATAACATTGATTGAAGCACCTAAATCACACATAGCTTTAGTGATTCCAAGGTTATCTATTTTGCAAGGAATAGTAAACATACCTGGATCCTTACATTTAGGAGGAAGCTTCTTTTGAAGAATAGCTGAAACATTCTCACCTACATTAATCTTTTCATTACCTTTCAGCTTTCTTTTGTTAGTGCACAATTCTTTTAGAAATTTAGCATAACGAGGTACTTGCTTAATAGCATCCAGCAAGGGAATGTTTACCTCAACTTTGCGAAAAGTGTCAAGAATCTCTTTTTCTTCAGCTTCATTCTTGGATTTTGCTAGTCTGGAAGGGAAAGGAGGTGCTGTTGTCATGACCTTTGGTGGTTCAATGAGGGGTCCTTTGATCTGATTGTTCTGCTGGCTTGGAGTTGGAGTTTCTTTCTCAGTCTCTTCCTCAGGATTAGTTCGGTGATCCTTATCATTTGATCCCTGCAATTTCGTTCCACTTCTCAAGGTAATTGCATTAGCACTTTGCTTTGGATTTGTGACGGTTTGAGAAGGTAACTTACCTTGAGTTTCCAACCTATTTAGAGAAGAAGCAAGTTGACTTACCCGATTTTCCAAGTTGTGGATGCTTTCTTTGTCTCATCCTGAAATTTTTTTGTATTAACAGCGAGTGATTTAACAATTTCCTCAAGAGACATACTTGAAGTGGAAGGAGCCTATGATACTTGGTTTGATGGCTTGGGTTGGAATTGTTGGAAGTTTTGTGGTTTATTGCCATATCTGAAGTTAGGGTGATCCCTCCATCCGGGATTGTAAGTATTTGAATAGGGATCATATTTCCTTTGTGGTTGTCCTGGGAATCCGCCTACAGCATTGGCATGTTCATGGTTGTCATCTTGCAATGTGGGGCACATGTCGGTCGGATGACTAGGAGCAGCACAAATTCCACAAGCTTTCACCTGTTGGGTATTTCCAAGAGCTAGCTGCTGCACAAGGGAGGTAAGATTAGAAATTTGATGTTCAAGGTTAGACACACTTACCTCATTTACCTTTCTTGAAGATGCATCATGCCTATACCCAAATTGTTGCGAATTGGCAGCCATAATGGAGATCAATTCCCTAGCTTGACCAGGGGTTTTGTTTACTATGGCGCCTCCACTTGCAGCATCCATCATCTTTCTTTCCATCGGAAGTAGGCCCTCGTAGAAGTATTGGATAAGGAGTTGTTCAGATATCCCATGTTGTGGGCAGCTTGCACACAATTGCTTGAACCTCTCCCAATACTCATGAAGAGTCTCGGTGTCCCTTTGTTTTATACCACAAATTTCTCTTCTTATTCCAGCGGCTCTAGATGCGGGGAAGAATTTGTCCAAGAAGAGTCTTATCATATCTGTCCAAGTGGTGATAGAACCTGGAGGCAAATAAAACAACCAATCTTTAGCTTTAGTACTTAAAGAAAATGGAAAAGCACGTAGCTTGATTTGATCGTCGGTTATTCCTTGCGGCCTCATACTAGAACACACTATATGGAACTCTTTCAAATGCTTATGAGGATCTTCATTCTCAAGACCATGAAAGGCGGGTAGCAGATGTATTAACCCAGATTTCAACTCGAATTCCACAGCTAGTTCGGGATAGTGAATGCAAAGTGGTTGTTGATTCACATCCGGTGCAGCTAACTCCCTTAATGTTCTCTCGGGATTTGCCATATCGTCTTCTTTTTCTAAATCAAGGAATGAATCAGACAAATCCGATGCTAAGTTCTGTCTAGTGGATGATCTAGCTTCTTGTCGTAGTCTCTTTAGAGTCTTCTCAATCTCCGGATTATAAATTAGTTCAACTGTTTGAGAAGAACGAGTCACACAAGAATAGAAATAAATTTGACACCAATCCCCAGCAACGGCGCCAAAATTTGATGGGTGTCGAATCCAACAAAAATAAAACCTACTCCTAAACAATTATATGATTTGCATATAGTGGTGAGTAGGGTCGAATCCACAGAGATTGGTTAAACTTATTTCTATTCAAGGATAATAATAGGGAAAAGAAAAATGGGGGGGTTTTGTTTGTGAATCAAAATAAAGTAAAACAAGGTAAGAAAATCAGATATTAATAAAAGCCTAGCTAAAGGAATCAAGATAGTTTAATTCAAGGAATTGATCATCGATGCAAATGTTTTCTATTCTTAGTTCTAGATAAACCGGTTATGGTTATTAACAAGCTCTAATAACCTATCTCTCCTTACTTCCTCGCTAACCTCAGACAAGCGCTTTGAATTATTTCTCTTATTGATTAAACAACCCTAGACAAACGCTTAAGATGTAATCTATCAATAGCATTAAAATCTAGAGAGACCACCAATTCATGCCAGTAGATTATAAGATAACCTATTTAAACATGATCATACACCTCCATAACATGAATTCGATCATCTCTTTTATAACTAAACATGTTATTGCGTCACTAAGACTAGAACAATCAAACAATTACGGATTTGACGTGCTAGTTGACAATATATTAACTTGCTAATTGAGTAGAAGAGCTCTATTTATACCAATCAACAAAGATAATAATGACAAAACGATCAGAAGATATATGAATACCCGAAATCAAAGAATAGAATAAATACAAGTCAATTAGATCTCACAATTCGTGGAGAATTACACATCTATGACCCTTTGGCTAGAAAAGTAGCTTAGCTACTCATGTTCATCAATAAAACGGAAAATAAAAATAAAAACATAATGAACCCGGTTGCCTGCTCTGCCTCCTCGTTTCCTTCTTGTCTCCAAGGTGATTCCAGATTCCAAAGATTCAAAAGTTTTTTTAACCCTCTAGGGTTGGTTCTATTTATATTGTTAGGGGGATAGCATGTGATCTTTTGCTAGCAAGATAGGAAAATATCTTTCCTTTTCCAAGTAGATTTCGAGAAGTGAAGATTCGTCTGCCTGACACGCCCCACCACACGGCCGTGGGTCAAGCCGTGCCATCCTCTGTGCATGTTCTTCAAGTCTTCATCCGTGCCCAGTGTGTACCACGGTTACTCACACGGCCAGATTTAAAGCCGTGCCTTCATCTGTGCATAATCTACAAGTCTTCATCCGTGTCCAGCGTATACCACGGTTACACCCACGGCTAGATTTCAAGCCATGCCTTCATCTGGTTGATGTTCCACACTTTCTTCTCCTTGGCACACCTAGCTTCCACCACGGCTTCAAGCACGGTTTCTCCCACGGCTTACACCACGGCTGTGCCTTAAGCCATGTCTCTCTCTGTTGAAAGTCCTCATTTTCGCCTTCTTGTCCAGTGTGTAACATGGTTTTCGCCATGGCCATGCCTCAAACCGTGCTTCCGATACACGGCCGTGTACTTCTACCGTGTATCTTCCTGTTGATTCAAAACCAAGTACACGGCCGTGTACTTCAATTACACGCCCATGTACTTCCCTCCGGTGGTGTAAATCCTTGTCTTTGAACGAAGCTGTAGATGACTTCTCTAATTTACTTGAATTAGCATCCTTGACTCCATTTAACCTGATTTATCACGATGATAGAATTAAAGTACCATTTCCTTATGATTTCTATAAAATCAATAATAATTTAACACAATTTATACTATAAATATTGAGTATAAAATGGCTCTATCAATTACTGTCAATTATATATTGTGGTTTGTCGAGTCTAATTTTTTATTTTTCCATTCCTAATTCGATCTATACTAGACCCTATGCTCATCTAATGTAGACCCTCGACTTGAGTTAGGAATTTCGTTTTGTTTTGGAGTCGCCACCCAACTATGGTTAGGAAAGATTGAATTAGGACTAATTGAGCAGATCAATCCTAATTTAAACCACTGGTCAGCGTAATTTCCTTTTTTCATTTTTTTGTGAAAAGAGGAAAGGGAAAACCAAAATTTCTGAATTCGGAGGCTAACCTATTAAAACCCTAAGGTTACCACCCTAATCTCCTAAAATCTAAACCTTATCTAAATGTCTTTTATTTTATTTTTGTTGTCTTTTTATTTGTGTTTTTAAGTAAATTATTCTAAGAAAATGATTCTTTTTGTTCTTTTTAGAGTTGCCCTAAATGGGTGCCTACGTACCTGCTATTCAGGATCAAACGGGCCGTAGTTCGCTTCTACATGAAGTACCTGACACAATTGAAGAACGTTTTCTTTTCCAAAGCAGTCTTAGGTAACCCTCGACCCCCCTTCAATACGTAATTATAGCTTTAAACAACATTAGAGGTCATATACCAAAATCGATAGCAGTTGTCATGAGTTAGCGTCCACATATCCAACGGCACGTCGTCAAATTAGTCCAACGCATTTGGCAAAATCATCCCCACTTGGATCCGGGTCGGTGCGCGGGTCAGGTCGGTCGGGTCAGATCGAGTTGAAGCGGGTCAAGTCGGGTCGGGTCGATAAGTCACAGCAGTTGGGAGTGCCCGTTAACGGCGTTCCGGCAACCTTTCGAAGCAATTGAGGTGTCGTTTCCTAGGTTTTCGGGGTTGGGGAACTCAACCGTGGTGGTGGATTTCTCCAAAAACGCCTCTTGGTGGCAGCTCGATGCTTGATCGGTGGTCGCGGCTTGGAAACTCCGGCGAGGCTTCGATTCTCTCTCTTTTCTCTCCTCACTTTTGATCCATGCCCATGCTTGCTACCTTCATCCTCTATTTATAGCCACAAGGAATTGAGCTGGATAAGCTCGAATTTCCTCCGATTGAAGCAAATCGGATTTGCGGTTAAAACTTCCCTCTAATTTGTGAAAATCCATCAATTTGTTGCGATTTGATTCTAATTGGATGATGTTTATCTTATTTCTATTGAAGATCTGCTGGATTTGTGCAAAAAATCGAATCAAAACGGCCAAAATTCGATTTTTCCTCGCCGGCGACGATCTTGGACAAGGTTGAAGACGATCACGTGCCCAGCGCGTGCGTCCGCTCCAGCTAATTAGCTGCTGACACGTGTTCCCAAGCGAAGAAAAAAATTTGCAAAACACGAAATCTGCCTCCCTCGCGTTTCGAACCGGTGACTAAGCCCCTTTCCTTGTGCCTTAGACCATGGTTCGCACCAGCTGGGCTAGCCCACTTTCACGATTTTTTATTTTCGCAATTTGCATATATGCAATGCGATTTTTTTTATTTTTTTGTATTTTTTTGAAATTTCAAAAATTTGTAAAAATTATTTAATCCTTTTTATTGCCATTTCTGCAATTATTTTCCAAAATTGATGTATTTTTCCTATTTATTTTATTTTTTGAATATTTTTCCTATTTTTGCTTAATTAGAAAAAAAAATGTAAAAATTTTGAAAGTTGATTATTATTGATTATTAGGGCAAAAATGGGGTATTTATAGCTGCCCCTCTTTATAGTAAAGTTTGAAAAACTTAACTATAAAGACAAAAAAGACGCCATTTTTTACCTCTTGACTGAATGGATAACGCCTTGGTTTGGCTGGTTATCTGGAATTGGGTCTCTAGTAGGAAAATGCTCCACGAGTTAATAGCCCCACGAGTACTTTATGTCAATTGGTATTGCTTAGGAAATGGTCTTAAACAACCTAGCAATCTGGAGTAATGTATCATCCCAAAAAGTGCTTTATGGGCTAACTAATTGGCGATAGGAAACATCTCAAGGATTATTTAGGAGTGTGTTAATGTAAATGGAATAGCTGATGATAGGAAGCGTCTTATCGGACTAGCAACCTTGAAGAGATGATTGTCTTAGGAAGCGCTCTTATGAGCTGGCTACCTGTCAACAGAAGCGTCTGGCTAGACTAGCGACTGTTTGGGGAAAACACCTTCAAAGAGCGCTCTTATGAGCTGACTAATTGATAGATTCGAAAAGTGCTCATATGAGCTAACTAATCGATAGATTTGAAAGTGCTCTTTTGAGCTAACTGATAGATTTGAAAAGTACTCCTATGAGCTAACTAATTGATGGATTTGAAAAGCGCTCCTATGAGCTAACTAATCGATGGATTCGAAAAGTGCTCCTATGAGCTAACTAATCGATGGATTCGAAAAGCGGTCCTATGAGCTAACTAATCGACAACTTCAAAAAGCGCTACTGTGAGCTAATTTCAAGAAAAGGTGTCTAGGAAAGTGCCCCCTTTTCGGGCTAACTAACCTATGCAGGGAGAAACGTCTCAAAAAGGTGCCCTCATGGGCTGACATTTTTAAAAGGATGTTTGGGAAAGTGCCCCATTGTGGGCTGACTAACCTATGGTGGGAAGCGTCTTCTTAGACTCGCGACCTTGGGGACGAAATGTTTCGAAAAGTACCCCTACAGGCTGATCTTGAGAAGAGATATTTAAGAAAGTGCCCCATTGTGGGCTGACTAACCTACGGTGGAAGAAATGTCTCAAAAAGATGTCCTTATAGGCTGACCCTAAGAGAGAATGTTTAGGCAGGTGCCCTAATGTGGGCTGACTAACCTATAGTAGGAAGACATGTCTCGAAAGGTGCCCTAATGTGCTGACCCTACGAGAGGATGTTTAGGCAAGTGCCCCCATTGTGGGCTGACATTTTCGAGGGGATGTTTAGGCAAGTGCCCTATTATAGGCTGACTAACCTATGCTTTTGAAAATGCTTCTACCGAATGGGTTAAATGATTTGATGTTTTCATGATATGTGGATGATAGTTATTTATTTTAAGATGCTTACCAATTTATCATGGATAGCAACCAAACAACTGAACCTTCGTGTTGGTTTGCTTCTCCTTCACTTACTCTTGCTTTAAAATAGGGTTAAAGATCTTGAGGCGCTTCCTTTGCAAAACGCGCATGGCTCTTTTGATGGTACTATTACCTTACTAATGTACCAGGTTTTAATGCTCAAAAGTAGGTAGAATTATATCACAAAATTTATTGAGATTCATTATCATTTCAATGTTTATTATTCATTGGTGAAGTGATGGGTAATGTGTTTAGGAATGTTTGTTGTAATGAGAATTGGTTGGAATTATCGACCATTTAGAGACATTAACTTTGCTTGTAAAAAATGAAAACTGGACTCAACGAAATTTGTATTGAATATTAGCTTTCATAAACATTAGCAAAATTTCAATTCCCTTACCTAAGGATAGTACATCTTAACAACATTTGCATTAATGGGGTCTCTCAATTCTGGACCATCCATTTGAGTTAATATTAGAGCACCTCCTGACAATACCTTCTTCGCCACATATGGACCCTCATAATTCGGGGTAAATTTCCCTCTAGAATCTTGGGCATTCGGGAGAACTTTCTTTAGCACTAGATTCCCTTCTTTGAAGCATCGAGGCCTCATCTTCTTGCTAAATGCTCGGGCAATCCTTTGTTGGTAACACTGGCCGTGACATAATGCGATGAGTCTTTTTTCGTCAATCAAATTCAATTGATCAAGCCTCTTCTTCACCCAGTCTGATTCAGTTAACTGCGTTTCTGACAGAACTTTGCATGATGGTATTTCAACCTCTACCGATAGCACTGCCTCAATACCATATACCAGAGAATACGGGGTAACTCCAGCAGATGTTCTAATTGGGGTCCTGTAAGCCATGAGGGCGAATGGCAACATCTCATGCCAATCTTTGTAAGTGGTTGTCATTTTTTCGATGATCTTTTTTATATTCTTGTTTGCTACTTTTACTGCCCCATTCATCTGAGGTCGGTAGGGAGTTGAATTTCTATGGTTTATGTGGAATTGTTGGCATAAACCTGTCATCGATTTGTTGTTAAGATTGGTACCGTTGTCGGTGATGATTGACTCAGGAACTCCGTATCGAGCTATTATGTCCCTCTTCAAGAAGCGGACTATTACCCCTTTGGTGACATTGGCATATGATGAAGCTTCTACCCACTTGGTGAAGTAATCAATGGCTATCAATATGAACATGTGGCCATTGGATGCTATCGGAGTGATTGGGCCGATTATGTCGATTCCTCACATGGAGAAAGGCCATGGTGCTGACAACGAGTGCAGCTCGTTGGGCGTAGCATTTATCCGGTTTGCGTACACTTGACACAAATGACAGTGCTTGACATATTTGATGCAATATGATTCCATGGTTAACCAATAGTAACCCAATCTCATGATTTTTTGGGCCAACATGTAACCGTTCATATGAGGTCTACATACTCCTTCATGTACTTCTTTCATCAGTTCACATGCTTCATTTTTATCCACACATCTTAGCAAGGTGGTATCAAACGATCTTTTGTAAAGCACAGACCCACTTAATAAGAAATGACTTGCTAACCTTTTGAGTATTCTTTGGTCATTCTTGCTAGCCATTTCAGGGTATTTGCTTTCTTGGAGAAAAGTTTTGATGTCGTAATACCAGGGCTTATCATCTTGTGCTTTTTCAATTACTAAATAGTAAGCGAGTCGATTTTCAATGGTTAGACTTCGACTCCCCCTGTTATCTGAATTATAGATGCTAGTGTGGCAAGCGCATCTGCAAACTGATTCTGAGTTCTCGGGACATATGTGAAAGTGATTGCCTCGAATTCTTCTATTAGCTTTGTCAAATGTTGATGGTATGGTACTAGTTTGGGGTCTTTAGTCTTGTATTTCCCTCTTGTCTGTAATATGATAAGTGATGAATCTCCATACACTTCTAATTCACTGATTTCCATATGGCAAGCCATTTTGAGGCTGAGGATGCATGCCTCATATTCCGCGATATTATTAGTATATGGAAATGTGAGCCTTTTTGCGAAGGGAATTGTGTTCTGTCTAGGGATATCAACACTGCCCCAATCCCACAACCGAATACATTGGCAACTCCGTCAAAGAACATCCTCCACTTAGGGTTCCGGCCTATCTCACAGTCTTCTACTGGTGTACCTTCCACTGTTAATATATTTTCATCAGGGAATTGAACTTGTGGCTCTTGGGAATTTCCCTCGACAGGGTGTTCTACTAATTGGTCGGCTAAAGATTGTCCTTTCATCGAGTTTTGATTTATGCATGTGATATCAAACTCCAATAAGAGCATTTGTCATTTGGAGATTCTCCCTATCAAAACAGGTTTCTCTACCAAGTACTTCAAAGGATCATGTCTTGTCAGCAACTCAATGTGATAGTAAAGGGCATATTGCCTCAATCGGTGCATGACCCAAATTAGAGCACATCAGGTCCTCTCTACTTCTGAACACCTCTATTCCCCGTCTGTAAATTTCTTGCTTAGATAATATATGGAACGTTCTCTTCCCTCTTCATCTTTTTGCCCCAATATGCATCCCATGGATTCGGGGAGTATTGTGAGGTATACGAATAAGGGTTTCCCTTGCTTTGGGACTATTAAGACTGGAGGCTTTATGAGATAGTCTTTGATCGTCCTGAATGCTTCTTCACATTCATCGTCCCATTCTACTGCAACATTCCTTTTTAACAAACGGAATAGTGGACGACATTTATCTGTAAGCTGCGAGATAAAACGAGCTATGTAATTTAACCTTCCCAGCAAACCTCTCACCTCTTTGACAGTACGTAGAGAAGGTAACTCTAATATAGACTTTACTTTGTCAAGGTCGATTTTAATGCCTTCCCGGCTTATGACGAACCCTAACAACTTGCCCGTTGTGACCCCGAAAGTGCACTTTTCTGGGTTTAACTTGAGCTGGAACTTTCTCAACCGCTTAAACAACTTTCTCAAGATATCTGTATGGCTCTCTTCTTCTTTAGACTTGGCTATCATATTGTCAACGTATACTTCGACTTCTCGATGCATCATGTCATGAAGTATCGCGACCATATCTCTCCGATATGTTACCTCGACGTTTTTCAAACCGAAAAGCATGACTTTATAACAGAAAGTCCCCCATGTTGTGATGAAAGTCGTCTTAGTTTTATCTTCTTCGGCCATTTTTATTTGATTATATCCTGAGAAACCGTCCATAAATGAGAAAAGATGGTTTCCTACAGTGTTGTCTACCTGTACATCGATGTGAGGTAGGGGGAAGTTATCATTTGGCGTAGCTTGGTTTAAGTCTCGGAAGTCTACGCATACGCGTACTTTTCCATTAGAAGGGGGACTATATTCGCTACCCATTCTAGGTAGTCGGACACTTCGATGAACCCTACTTCTAGCAGTTTCTTGACTTCCTCTTTAATCTTTAGTAAGATGTCAGACCTAAATCTTCTCAGTTTCTATTTTTTAGGTTTGACATCTTCCCTTATGGGAAGCCTATGAACTACTATTGATTGGTCTAATCCTGGCATGTCGCCATATGACCAGGCGAACACATCCGCATACTTAGTCAATAGCTCAGTCATCTTACGTTTTTACTCGACACTTAAACTGGTCTCAATCTTGAGGTTTTTAGGTTTCTCAATGCTTCCTAGATTTATTGTCTCCACCGGCTCGTTGATTGAAATTCCGCTTTGTTCAAGTTTTTGCCAATTTTCTTGTATTATTTCGTGGTCAAGGACATCGCCTCCAACAGCTGACCCAGCAGTGTTGGAAACGATATCAGCGTTTTCATTTTTTACTTGCGCGAAATGTCCCTGACGTTCGATGGTAGGAGATCTGGGTGAAGTGAAACAGAAACAGATATATATAAGCAAGAAAAATTGTAATTTATTGAATTATGTAAAGAAGTCTCAATAAAAATTGTTTAACAATTGTTCCTTATCCTTGAGCTGACCTAACACTATCAATAAGATAACAGAACCAATTATTGAGAGTTGGATGCTGTTTGGACGTGCGAAGGGTTGGGCTCCCATTGCTGATGTCATCTTCGCTTATCCTTGGCTCTTGAGTGGTAATTGCTTGTTTGAATGATTGTTGGAGGGGTGGAATGCTCATCTGGGTGCTGCTTGGCTTCTCTTTCTTCCTACCTCTGACACCTCTGGCTTGTGCTTCTTCTTGGGCTGTAGGAACGTCCCTTGCTGCCCCTCCTTAAACCGATGGCCTTCCTTGCTAGTCACCACATTCACCTCGTTGAATATCTAGAGATCAAGGTCTTCGGAACCATCCTCCCCAATGTAAGGTATGGCGGTTTCTTTGTAGATGGCATAATCTTGCTCGCCCAGCACGGTGACAATCTGCCCATTTGCGATGAATTTGACCTTCTGATGGAGGCTTGAGGGTATGGCTCCAGCGGTATGTATCCATGGCCTTCCCAAAAGTAGATTAAAAGATCTTGGGATGTCGAGGACTTGGAAGGATATGTAGAACACTTGCGGGCCAATCTCTATCGGCAAGCTTATTTCCCCTACTGTGTCTCTTTTTGACTCGTCGAAATCCTTGACCACCATCGAGCTAGGTTTAATATTGCTCGAATCGACCCCCAATAAGTCGAGGGTAGCTAATGGGCAAACATTAAGAGACGACCCATTGTTGATGAGTACTCGGGAGACGATCGTGTCCATTGCATTTCACCACTATGAATAGCGGTTTTGTATGTTGGTCTCCATCTTCTCCTAGCTCTTTGGGGGAGAAAGATATCCGGTCCATAGTGAAGATAGAATCTGCCACATGACTTAATTTGTCTGTAGCGATGCCTTCTGGTACCCTGATCTATTTGAGCACTTTGAAGAGTGCTTCCTTGTGGGGCTCGGAGGTTGTAAGGAGGCCCATGAGTGATATTTAGGCTGGAACCTTGTTTAGTTGTTCCATGATTTTATATTCGCTCGCCTTGACCATCTTTGTAAATGTAGCGAGCCCCTCTTCTTCTTCCCTTCCTATCTCCGTGTTGAGCTCCTCGGTTGAGATTTTATATTTCGGGTCATAAACTCTCCCAGAGCGGGTGATTCCTCCTACCATAGGGGGTCGTTCTTGCTCAAGGGTCTGATAGTCAAATGGTGCGGCCTTATACCTCTCTGCGGGTATTGGGACATTGAACACATATCTCTTCTTTGGGATTTGTATCTCGGTTGACTGTCCTTCATAGCACTTTATGACCATCGGCTTTTAGTTTGAATTGATCATGTTTACATACTTCTCCCCTTCTTTTGGTGGGTTGTCCTCTTTCTCAAACTCGGGCCCCCATCTGCTAGGCGGCCTATACACAGTTGGGGTGTAAGAATAGTTTACCAGGTACTCGAATCTCCCATGTGATTTTCCCAAGGTACCGACTGTTGGGTCTCCAGATATCCATCTCTTTTGATATGTGATTTGGGGGTTTTCTTTAGAGTTTGACGGGAATGCCTTTTCTGCTGGTCTATCGCATTTTTCTTGGAGGATTCTTTAGCAGTCGGCTCTTTAGATGTGATCATATTAACGGTGGGCTTATGGTTGGGCAGCGGATTAGTGTTGACATTAGGTGTCGGGGTGTTAACAAAGTCCAACTGCACTATCCCAACGTCGATCAAATCTTAGATTTTGTTCCGAAGCCTCCAACATCTATCTGTGGAATGCCCCTTTTGGCCCATATGATAGTCACATTTGAGGCTTGAGTCAAAATTCCTGGGCTTGTACCGGTCATTCGGGATCTCGAAGCTAATCAAATTATCTACCCACAACCGAGCGAAGACTTGGCTGAGCGGGATTGGGATTGGAGTGAATTGTCCTGGGACTCTGGTGGTCTGGGCGTGATTTGTCGGGGAGTGTTAGACTAGGGCACTTGTAGTCTAGAATGTCACACGAGTCCCAGCCTTATTTGCTTTGCTGGAGTTGACTGTGCTGATGGTAGACTCCTTGGCTTTGTTACCTCCCAGGGGCCTTTGTGATGATGTGATCCTAGGAGGATCCATTATTTGGAGTCTGTTTGTTGTGATGGCATTTTCAATTCGGCACCCTACTACCACTACCTTTGCAAAACTAGACGATGTTTGGCCCACCAAATGTGAGAAGTAGGTCTTATCGAGAGTGTTGACGAATATGAATGTCAGCTCTTTTTCAGAAATCGGGGTTGCTACCTTGGCAGCTTGAGCTCTCCAGCGTTGAGCATACTCCTTGAAAGACTCAGCATGTCTCTTTCGAAGACTTCCCAAGTCAATTACTGAGGGGGCGACTTTGATGTTGAACTTTTATTGATCATAGAATGCCCGAGCGAGCCTTTCCTAGGTATTAACCTGATTGAAATCTAGGTGGGCATACCAAACTAGAGCAGGACCTGTAAGGCTATCCTAGAAGGTCTAGATCATAAGTTGGTCATATTGAGCAGATTTTGCTCATCTTTCGGGCGTATAGCCTTATGTGCATCTTGGGGCATCCAGTGCCGTCATACTTTTCAAATTATGGGGTCTTGAATTTATCGGGGTATACTTCCTCCCCATATGTTGGCAAGCTGGTAATCCCGGCCTATTTGAAACCGTCAGGCCCCTCTATTGTTTTCATTTTATCGGCCAGTTGTTGAAAGAGTCTCTTTTCCATTTCTTTTTGTCTCTCCTCCATTTCCTTCTTCAAGTCATCAGAGGTCGGACCCCGGTTGGCTCTCGGTTCATACTCAAAGGCCGGGTTGAGGTAGGAATTGATTTCTTCATACTTTGGAGGCTGACCCTCCACTGCTTTCCCTTTTCTGGCCCCTGAGTGTTCTTCTTGAGTCGGTCAGGTGGTGCGAAGGAGGCCAATGCTTTCAGTCAGGAGGTGGACTTGTGAAGCTAGCTGCTGGACCGTTTGTTCCAGAGATACGATCCTAGGGTCTGAAGCAGCGTCAACACTTGTGTTGTTGTGGTTATCACCATTATTTGCTATTTTAGTTCTTGAATGAGTGTAGATTGGGCTCTTGGGAGGGTTTGGTTGTTTAGGAGCTATCTTTGATACCTGGTGCGCGTTTTTCTTAGTATGATGTACGCATGAAAATGCGATGCATGTGTCACACAGATGCTAAAATAAAGAGGCCAACAATTGATTGATGATATAATATTGAAACTTTATTTTTATTAATACTGGAAACTTGGAGTTCGATACTTAAAAAAAATGAAAAAGTACAATAGGGATCTATTTCCTAGTTCTCTTGGTCTTCTGCTGCGTAGGCGCCGGTTTCCCATTGATGACAGCTTCCAATTCCCTGACTCTGGCTTAGGTCTTTTCCAGTTGAGTTTCCAAGGCTTTGTTTCTTTGATCGGATTCCTTGAATCGGCCTTTCCAGATATCCTTCTTATAGTCTACAACCTCAAAATATACTTCCATTCGAGCCTTGACTTGCTCCAGGTAGATTTCCAGCTTTGGGTCTACTTTTTCCGGCTTAGGTTGGGTGATATCTGGGACCCGGTATGCTCTTTCCCCTGTCTAATATAGCTGGTGGATTACGAAATCCCTGATGGCTCGGTGCTTACCCATTTCACCAACCAGCTCTCCGAGGTCTACATTTAGACTTTCGATTCGGGCCTCCCATAGTGCCTTGACCTTTGCCAGCTTAGCAAAATTCTCAACTACTAATAAGTTTGGATCTTGATACTCAAATGTGATTGCTTCCAGCGAAGGCCGATAAACTATGTCTTGAATAGTATCGAACTGGCGGACCACTGAGTTAGGATGATAACCTATACATCCGCTGATACCGATTAGAGGCACGGCTTGAAAGTTACTATAGGTTAAGACAACTTTATCGCAACAACTCCATCTAGTTGTCCACAAAATGTCGTCGGTACTGAAACTTTTAAGCACTTTTACCCAACTGTAGCTGGTAAGGTCGTCAGACAGCTTGATCTTCTCTATGCATGAGTCCACGAGGTCCACTTGTTGAGCCAAGGTTTTCCGAACCAAGTTCAGCCCAAAACACTTGAGGTGGGTTACAAACCAAATCAGAATAAGGTTGATATTTAAGTGGAGGATCCCATGGCCTTTTTTCTTGACAAAGTTTAAGTTTCGGATCTATTCAGCCAATAGAGCCGGGATGTAAGATTTTCCTTCTAGGAACTGGGCCACCAGTTTTGCGACTCGGTAGTGTACATAAAAAGTTCTGATGGGGAAGAGTATGGTGGCAAAGGCTGTCAAGATGAAAGCGCTCACCCTTCTTTGTCTATAACTCTTGGGGTCCCCACACAATATGTCTTTCCTGTCCCCATTATCTTCTCGGGCTATGAACTAGGCTTCCAACTCATCCATCCGTATGCAATATCCATTACAGTCTGCTAAGGCCTTGTTGATTGCTGTTTTGCGAATACCTAGAAGTCTGCTGAAGATACCAGTTAGCCCAGCCTCAAGATCTGGTACATACACTTCGTTGGTCAGTGCTGAAGCCTATAAAAGTTGGGTGTACTCTTCCAGAGTGGGAGTAATCTCATGTGGCCCGATGAAGAAAGCTGCGGGCTCTATTTCCCATAGATGGAGCATGGCCTAAACCAAGGGTAAGTTCATCTCCATCTTCATCAGTGAGAGGATGGGCCCTATTTTCTGTTGAATGAAGGCCTGCTCTTATGGGTTGTACAGAGTGAACTAGTGGTTCAGTACCAATTTCGGGTCCAAAGGTTTGCATACTCGAATTTCTTTACGGAGGAGGCGGTCAATTATGGAACTAGCCATCTATTACAACAGAAATTTCTAATTACAACAAGAACTATGTTACAATGAGAGCATTACAGGGAAATGTATCTGAACTCCATGAACAGAAAAAAAGCATTACATCATCAATCAGTTGTCAACCTAAGACGTCGTGTGTGCAAATAGGTAGGTTCTAATAGGTCCCCAAGCTCTATGGCCTCCCACATTCTCGGAGAAATGGATCTCAGGCCATATCGAAGCGTTGGGTGGGGTAGCTTAATCAGTCTCGAACGGTGCTCATATCACTTCGCCCGAAACCTACACAATGCCCCCCTGTCTTAGGGTCTTAAGACAGCCCGGGTTTAACTGTATCTATTCACACAGTTAATGCATGCAGACTCAACAGCAAAAGTAAATAATGACCCTAAACTTAGCTAAATCCCTAAAAGGTTAACAATAGCATAACAATCAAAAGACATTTCTTAGAAAGAAGCAATTTGAGGAGATTCAGGTGGCTAGCCTACTAGAGAGAGGTCCCCAGTGGAGTCGCCATCCTGTCGAGTCTAATTTTTTATTTTTCCATTCCTAATTCGATCTATACTAGACCCTATGCTCATCTAATGTAGACCCTCGACTTGAGTTAGGAATTTCGTTTTGTTTTGGAGTTGCTACCCAACTGTGGTTGGGAAAGATTGAATTATGACTAATTGAGCAGATCAATCTTAATTTGGACCACTGGTTAGCGTAATTTCCTCTTTTCGTTTTTTTGTGAAAAGAGGAAAGGGAAAACCAAAGTTTCTGAATTTGGAGGCTAACCTATTAAAACCCTAAGGTTACCACCCTAATCTCCTAAAATCTAAACCTTATCCAAATGTCTTTTATTTTATTTTTGTTGTCTTTTTATTTGTGTTTTTTAGTAAATTATTCTAAGAAAATGATTCTTTTTGTTCTTTTTAGAGTTACCCTAAATGGGTGCCTACGTACCTGCTATTTAGGATCAAACGGGTGGTAGTTCGCTTCTACATGAAGTACCCGACACAATTGCAGAACGTTTTCTTTTCCAAAGCAGTCATAGGTAACCCTCGAGCCTCCTTCAATACGTAATTATAGCTTTAAACAACATTAGAGGTCATATACCAAAATCGATAGCAGTCGCCATGAGTTAGCGTCCACATATCCAATGGCATGTCGTCAAACTAGTCCAACACATTTGGTAAAATCATCCCCACATGGATCCGGGTCGGTGCGCGGGTCAGGTCGGGTCGATCGGTCACGACGGTTGGGAGTGCTCATTGACGGCATTCCAACGGCCTTTCGAAGCAATTGAGATGTCGTTTCTTAGGTTTTCGGGGTTGGGGAACTCAACCGTGTGGTGGATTTCTCCAAAAATGCCTCCTAGTGGCAACTCGATGCTTGATCGGTGGTTATGGCTTGGAAACTCCGGTGAGGATTTGATTCTCTCTCTTTTCTCTCTTTTCCTCACTTTTGATCCGTGCCCATTGTCGAGTCTAATTTTTTTTTTTATTTTCCATTTCTAATCCGATCTATACTAGACTCTATGCTCATCTAATGTAGATCCTCGATTTGAGTTAAGAATTTCGTTTTGTTTTGGAGTCGCCACCCAACTGTGGTTTGGAAAGATTGAATTAAGACTAATTGAGCAAATCAATCCTAATTTGGACCACTAGTCAGTGTGATTTCCTCTTTTCGTTTTTTGTGAAAACAGGAAGGGGAAAACCAAAGTTTTTGAGTTCAGAGGCTAACCTATTAAAACCCTAAGGTTACCACCCTAATCTCCTAAAATCTAGACTTTATCCGAAATGTCTTTCATTTATTTCTTGTTGTCTTTTATTGTGTTTTTAAGTGAATTATTCTAAGAAAATGATTTTTATTCCTTTTTAGGGTTGCCCCGAATGGGTGCCTACGTACTTGCTATTCAGGATCAAACTTGTCGTAGTTCGCTTTTCCTGAAAAAACTTTAATGTGTTGGTGATTTTTAATTATGAAATTTCTTTTCATTTATATTTTTATCATTTTAGTATTTTTCTGAAAAATTTGAGCCTAAGCTTGATAATTTGATTTTTTTGAAAAATAATAATTTTTAGGAAAAACCAATTTTGGATTTATTTAAGAAAATGATTTTTCTAAGTGATAAAATTTTCATTTTTTTCTATTTTTCAACACATTTCTACTATTATAAATTTTTATTGATTTTTATTAATTTTTTATAATTTTTAATGATTTTTCTTAATTTTTATTAATTTTTTTATAATTTTTATTAATTTCTTATAATTTTTATTGAAAAAAATTTCTCCTATATTATTTATCTATCCTAAACTAAAATCTAAATTTTTACTATTTTTTCTAATATATTTTTTTTTATCATTTTCCTTATATATTTTCATATTTTTATTATTTATTATCATAATTATTTACTCTTATTATTATTCATCCTAAATTAATTCCTAAAAAAAAACTAATCTAAATTCCAATATTTTTTTCTATTTTTGAATTATACATAACAAATAAATAAATAAAGAAATTCGAAAAAAAAATAAAATAACTAACTAAATAAATAAGAAATAAATAAAAAAATCGAAAAATCCAACTTACTTGGATCCAGGTCGGTGCGCGAGTTGGGTTGATCGGGTTGGATTCGATCGAAGTGGGTCAGGTATGGTCGATCGGGCATAGCGGCTGGGGGTGCTCATTGACGGCGTTCCGACGGCCTTTCGAAGCAAGTGATGTGTCGTTTCCTAAGTTTTCGGGGGTGGAGAACTCAATTGTGGTGGTGGATTTCTCCAAAAATGTCTCCTGGTGGCAGCTCGATACTTGATCGATGGTCGCAGCTTGGCAACTCCGGCGAGGCTTCGATTCTCTCTTTTCTCTCTTTTCCTCACTTCCGATCTGTGATTCTACTTCCTCCCTTCATTCTCTATTTATAGGCGTAAGAAATCGAGCTAGATAAGCTCGGATTTCCACCGATTGAAGCAAATCATATTTGCGATTAAAACCCATCTCCGATTTGTGCAAATCCATCAATTTGTTGCGATTTGATTCTAATTAGATGATGTTTATCTTATTTCTGTTGAAGATTTGTTGGATTTGTGCAAAAAAATCGAATCAAAATGGCCGAAATTAGATTTTTCCTCCTTGTCGGCGATCTCGGACGAAGGTTGAAGATGATCACGTGCCCGGCGCGTACGTCCGCACCAGCCAATCAATTGTTGACACGTGTCCCAAGCGATGAAAAAAATTGCAAAACGCGGATTCTGCCTCCCCTGCATTTCAAACCTGCGACCTGACCCACTCCCGCGTGCACCAAACCGTGGTTCGGACCAGCTGGGCTAGCCCACTTACTCGATTTTTTTATTTTCGCAATTTGCATATATGCAATGCGATTTTTTTATTTTTTTGTATTTTTTGAAATGTCAAAAATTTGTAAAAGTTATTCAATGCCTTTTATTGCTATTTCTGCAATCATTTTCCAAAATTGATGTATTTTTCCTATTTATTTTATTTTTTTGAATATTTTTCCTATTTTTGCTAAATTAGAGAAAAAATTGAAAAAATTGAAAAAAATGGAAATTGTTTATTGTTGATTATTATTGATCATTAGGGGCAAAAATGGGGTGTTTACAGCTGCCCCTCTTTATAGTAAAGTTTGAAAAACTTAACTACAAAGACAAGAAAGACGCTATTTTTGGCCTCTTGACTGAATGGATAACGCCTTGGTTTGGCTAGTTATTTGGAATTGGGTCTCTAGTAGGAAAATGCCCCACGAGCTAATAATCCCACGAGTATTTTGTGACGAATGGTACCATTTGGGAAATGGTCTTAAACATCCTAGCAATCTAGAGTAATGTATCCTCCAAAAAGTGCTCTATGGGCTGACTAATTGACAATAGGAACCATCTCAAGAATTGTTTAGAAGTGTGTCATTGTAAGTGGAATGGCTGATGATAGGAAGCGTTTTATCGGACTAGCAACCTTAAAGAGAAAATTGTCTTAGGAAGCGCTCTTATGAGCTGGCTACCTATCAACAGAAGCATTTGGCTAGACTAGCGACTGTTTGGGAAAAATACCTTCAAAGAGTGCCCTTATGAGCTGACTAATCGGTTATCGGCAAATTTGAAAAATTGCTCCCATGAGCTGACTAATAGAGTCGAAAAGTGCTCCTCTGAGCTAATTGATATATTCGAAAAGTGCTCCTATGAGCTAACTAATCGATAACTTCAAAAAGTGCTCTTGTGAGCTTCAAGAAAGGGTGTCTAGGAAAGTGCCCCTTCGCGGGCTAACTAACCTATAGTGAGAGGATATGCCTCAAAAGGTACCCCCTACGGGCTAACATTTTTGAAGGGATGTTTGGAAAAGTGCCCCATTGTGAGCTGACTAAACCTATGGTGGGAAGCGTCTTCTTAGACTCGCGACCCTAGGGAAGAAATGTTTCGAAAGGTACCCCTACAGGCTGGCCTTAGGAAGAGATATTTAGGGAAGTGCCCCATTGTGGGCTGACTAACCTATGTAGGGAGAAACGTCTCAAAAAGTGCCCTTATGGGCTAACCCTAAGAGAGAATGTTTAGAGAAGTGCCCCAATGTGGGCTGACTAACCTATGGTAAGAAGACATGTCTCGAAAGGTGCCCCAATGTGCTAACCCTACGAGAGGATGTTTAAGGAAGTGCCCCAATGTGGGCTGACATTTTCAAGGAGATGTTTAGACAAGTGCCCTATTGTGGGTTGACTAATCTTATGCTTTTGAAAATGCTTCTACTGACTGAGTTAAATGATTTGATGTTTTCATGATATGTGGATGATAGTTATTTGTTCTAATATGCTTACCAACTTATCGCGGATAGCAACCAAACAACCAAACCTTCGTGCCGGTTTGCTCCTGCTTCGCTTACTCTTTCTTTAACACAGGGTTGAAGATCTTGATGCGCTTCCTTTCTTGTGCGTATGGCTCTTTTGACGGTAGTGTTATCCTACTAATGCACTAGGTTTTAATGCTCAAAAGTAGGTAGAATTATATTACAAAATTTATTGAGATTCATTATCATTTCTATGTTTATCATTCATTGGTGAAGTGATGGGTAATGTGTTTAGGAATGTTTGCTTTAATGAGATTTGGTTGGATTCATCGACTATTCAGAGACATTAACTTTGCTTGTAAAAAAAATGAAAACTAGACTCAACGAAATTTGTATTGAATATTGGCTTTCATAAACAATGGAAAAATTTCAATTCCCTTGCCTAAGGATAGTACATCTTAACAGCATCTGCATTAATGGGGTCTCAATTCTGGACCGTCCATTTGAGTTAATATCAAAGCACCTCCTGACAATACCTTCTTCACCACATATGGACCCTCATAGTTTGGGGTAAATTTCCCTCTGGAATCTTGGGCATTAGGGAGAACTTTCTTTAGCACCAAATCTCCTTCTCTGAAGCATCGATGCCTCATTTTCTTGTTAAATGCTCGGGCCATCCTCTGTTGGTAGCACTGGCTGTGACATAATGCAGTGAGTCTTTTTTCATCAATCAGATTCAGTTGATCAAGCCTCTTCTTCACCCAGTCTGATTCAGTTAACTGAGTTTCTAACAAAATTCTGAATGATGGTATTTCGACCTCGACTGGCAAGACTGCCTCAGTGCCATATACCAACGAATATGGGGTAGCTCCAGTAGATGTTCTAATTGAGGTCCTATAAGCCATGAGAGCAAACGGCAACATCTCGTGCCAATCTTTGTAAGTGATTGTCATTTTTTCGATGATCTTTTTTATATTCTTGTTGGTTGCTTCTACTGCCCCGTTCATCTGAGGTCGGTAGGGAGTTGAATTTCTATGGTTTATGTGGAATTGTTGACATAAACCTGTCATCCATTTGTTGTTAAGATTGGTACCGTTGTCAGTGATGATTGACTCAGGAACTCCATATCGAGCTATTATGTCCCTCTTCAAGAATCGGACTATTACCCCTTTAGTGACATTGGCATATGGTGAAGCTTCTACCCACTTGGTGAAGTAATCAATGGCTACCAATATGAATCTGTGGCCATTGGATGCTATCGGAGTGATTGGGTCGATTATGTCGATTCCTCACATGGAGAAAGGCCATGGTGCTGACAACGAGTGCAGCTCGTTGGACGGAGCATTTATCCGGTTTGCGTACACTTGACACAAATGACAATGCTTGACATATTTGATGCAATCTGATTCCATGGTTAACCAATAGTAACCCAATCTCATGATTTTTCGGGCCAACATGTAACCGTTCATATGAGGTCCACATATTCCTTCATGTACTTCTTTCATCAGTTCACATGCTTCATTTTTATCCACACATCTTAGCAAGGTGGTATCAGACGATCTTTTGTAAAGCACAAACCCACTTAATAAGAAATGACTTGCTAACCTTTTGAGTGTCCTTTGGTCATGCTTGCTAGCCATTTCAAGGTATTTGCTTTCTTAGAGAAAAGTTTTGATGTCGTGATACCAAAGCTTGTCATCTTATGCTTTTTCAATTGCTAAACAGTAGGCAGGTCGATTTTCAATGTCTATTTTCAACGGTTGGACTTTGGCTCCCCCTGTTATCTGAATCATAGATACTAGTGTGGCGAGTGCATCTGCAAACTGATTCTGAGTTCTCGGGATGTATGTGAAAGTGATTGCCTCGAATTCTTCTATTAGCTCTGTCAAATACTGATGGTATGGTACCAGTTTAGGGTCTTTAGTCTTATATTCCCCTCTTGTCTGTAATATGATAAGTGATGAATCTCCGTATACTTCTAATTCACGGATTTCTGATGGGTGTCGAATCCAACAAAAATAAAACCTACTCCTAAACAATTATATGATTTGCATATAGTGGTGAGTAGGGTCGAATCCACAGAGATTGGTTAAACTTATTTCTATCCAAGGAGAATAAAAAGGAAAAGGAAAATGGGGGGTTTGGTTTGTGAATCGAATAAAGTTAAAACAAGATAAGAAAGTTGTATATTGATAAAAAGCCTAGCCAAAGGAATCAAGATAGTTTAATTCTAGGAATTGATCATCAATGCAAATGTTTTCTATTCTTAGTTCTAGATAAACTGGTTATGGTTATTAACAAGCTCTAACAACCTATCTCTCCTTACTTCCTCGATAACCTCAGACAAGTGCTTTGAATTATTTCTCTTATTGATTAAACAACCCTAGACAAGCGCTTAGGATTTAATCTATCAATAGCATTAAGATCTAGAGAGACCACCAATTCATGCCAGTAGATTATAAGATAACCTATTTAAACATGATCACACACCTCCATAACATGAATTCGATCATCTCTTTTATAACCAAACATGTTATTGCGTCACTAAGACTAGAACAATCAAACAATTACGGATTTGACGTGCTAGTTGACAATATATTAACTTGCTAATTGAGTAGAAGAGCTCTATTCATACCAATCAACAAAGAAAATAATGACAAAACGATCAGAAGATATATGAATACCCGAAAGCAAAGAATAGAATAAATACAAGTCAATTAGACCTCTCACAATTTGTGGAGAATTAAACATCTATGACCCTTTGGCTAGAAAAGTAGCTTAGCTACACATGTTCATCAATAAAACGAAAATAAAAAGTAAAGACATGATGAACCCGATTGCCTGCCTTGCCTCCAAGATGATCCAAGGTTCTTCAAGATCCCAAAGATTCAAAAAGTCCCAAAAGTTGTCCAAACCCTCTAAGGTTGGTTCTATTTATATTGTTAGGGAGATGGCATGTGATCTTTTGCTAGCAAGATACGAAAATATCTTTCCTTTTCCAAGTAGATTTCGAGAAGTAAATGTTCGTCCGCCTGGCACGCCCTACCACACGGCCGTGGGTCAAGCCGTGCCATCCTCTGTGCATATTCTTCAAGTCTTCATCCGCGCCCAGTGTGTACCACGGTTACACACACGGCCAGATTTCAAGCCGTGCCTTCATCTGTGCATAATCTACAAGTCTTCATCTGTGTCCAGTGTGTACCACGGTTACACCCATGGCTAGATTTCAAGCCGTGCCTTCATCTGGTTGATGTTCCACACTTTCTTCTCCTTGGCACGTAGCTTCCACCACGGCTCCAAGCACGGTTTCTCCCACGGCTTCAACCACGGCCGTGCCCTAAGCCGTGTCTCTCTCTGTTCAAAGTCCACATTTCCACCTTCTTGTCCAGTGAGGGGCACAGTTTGCACCTTGGTCGTGCCTCAAACCGTGCTAGTTCCTAGTTAGCTACACGGCCGTGTACTTTAACCGTGTATCTTCCTGTTGATTCAAAACCAAGTACACGGCCGTGTACTTCAATTACACGCCCATGTACTTCCCTCCGGCGGTGTAAATCCTTGTCTTTGAACCAAGTTGTAGATGGCTTCTCTAATTTACTTGAATTGGCGTCCTTGACTCCATTTAACCTGATTTATCACGATGATAGAATTAAAGTACCATTTCCTTATGATTTCTATAAAATCAATAATAATTTAACACAATTTATACTATAAAGATTGAGTATAAAATGGCTCTATCAAATTCCCCCACACTTAAACTCTTGCTTGTCCTCAAGCAATTGCATCAAATCAATTGAGAAATCTATCATAGATTATACAAACTTTCTTTTCATCATTCCAAGCATCTATTCATTTGTAATTCATGACTTGTAGTTTTAATGCCTACTACTTCGATCCAATTGGTTTCCTATGATCAAATTACTATGGACAAAATTTAATAGCTAATCTAAACAAAACAAACTTTAATCCTCATGTTTAGCAAATGAATTTTTATTCCAAAAGTAAATACTTAATCCACTAAGGAAAAACACTCAATTAAACTTCATTGGATATTATCAAGCATATAATCCTTACAGTATAAAGTAAAAGCATATGGTATAAGCTCTTTGCTAGATATTCTCCCTTTTATACATCTTTGTTTTATTCAATGAATGTTCACATTCATGTTCTTTTGATTTATTCAAGCATCTATTTTAATGGGTTTTTGCTCGCTTCTTTTCATGAACTTTTGCCTTTTTTGCCCTTATCGTTATAGTGAGTTCATTGAGTCGGCAACATCTCGAGCTCATCACTCAAGTGACCGGGTTTTGAGATACCCCTACGGACTCTTCCTCACTCTAACATTCAAGTTTGAATACTCTTAACTCAATTAGTTGAATCATTGGAGTAATGGCTATGCTTGATTTTTTTTTTTCACTAAGTGTTATGATTGCTTTACAAACAACTTCAAAGAGTATACAGTAGCTAATATAACCTAGAAGTAAACTTGTTTATTTTTCACTTAGAGACTCAACTTACTCTTAGACTTCCAATTCTAAAGCTAAATACAAGGTAAATTTGTTTCTTAAAGATTTCACTACTTAATTTTAACCATGTATTCTAATCACAGCAGTGGGTGAGTAAAACATTTGAACAAGTCAATTTCACATTTTGTAGATGCTTATTACAACATTTAGTACAATCTCTAGATTTCATGATAATTTTGAAAAATTTTGGCTTAAAATTACTTAAGGACAAACATTCAAAGTATGGATCAATTCTCTATTCTCTATAATTTATTATCCTCTCCCCCACACTTAGCTTGAACAGTGTCCTCACTGTTCCTAATTTAGCACAATTGAAAAGGAATTAACAACTCAAGGAACATTAGAGAATAAAAGAAAGGAAATACTGGTACTTCCCTGGTATTGGAGTTTTCCCCTTAAGCTCTGGAAAGTGCCATCTGATTATGTGTATCCTTGCTGCAGCTGATCCAAAGAGTTCAAAACTACACTAAAATCAAAACAAACTAAACTAAAACAAAACAAAACTAAAACAAACCAAAACTAATGCAAAACAAAACTTTTTTTTTTTTTACATGGGTTGCCTCCCATGAAACGCCTTTCTTTAACGTCTTTGGCTAGACGTTCCTGGCTAAATATTCGGATAAGGATTTTGATTCCAGCCTTGGTGCCTGTGGTGATGGGTTAATAACATCCGTAACAAAAACAGGAGAGATATCGTTAGGATGTTTCATGGCATCATAAATGTTAAATGTAATCACTTCACCATCAAATTCCATAGTGAGGGTGCCATCATTTACATCGATTTTCGTTTTAGAAGTCTTAAGGAATGGTCGCCCTAATAATATCAGTGATGAAGTATGAGAATCACTATCGTCCATGTCAAGCACATAAAAATTAGCAGGAAAAACCAACCCATTGACTTGAACTAAAACATCCTCTAGAACTCCCTCAGGATAAACATTGGACCTATCAGCAAGTTGAACAATAATACCCGTTTCCTTTAAAGGACCAACATTTAAACGTTGATAAACAGACAAAGGCATGGCATTGATAGAAGCTCCTAGATCACACATGGCTTTAACGATTCCAAGATTACCTATTTTGCAAGGAATAGTAAACATACCCGGATCCTTGCATTTAGGAGGAAGCTTCTTCTGAATAATAGCTGAAACATTTTCACTCACACTAATCTTTTCATTGCCTTTCAGCTTCCTTTTGTTAGTGCATAAGTCTTTGAGATATCTAGCATAGCGCGGTATTTTCTTAATTGCATCAAGCAAAGGAATATTTACCTCGACTTTGTGAAAAGTTTCCGAATCTCTTTTTCTTCCGCTTCATTCTTGGATTTCGCTAATCTGGAGGGGAAAGGAGGTGGTATCAATGTGACCTTCGATGGCTCAACTGGAGACTTGCTAATCTGGTCGCCCTGCTGGCTCGGAGTCGAAGTCTCTTTCTTGGTCTCTTCCTCAAGATTAGACGGATGTCCTTTCTTATTTGATCCCTGCAATTCTGTTCCACTTCTCAAGGTAATTGCATTAACGCTTTGCTTCGGGTTTGTAATAGTTTGAGAAGGTAACTTACCTTGAGTTTCTAACCTGTTTACGACTGAAGCAAGTTGGCTTACCTGATTCTCCAAGTTTTGAATGCTTTGCTTTGTTTCCTCCTGAAATTGTTTGGTATTCACAGCTAGAGACTTAACAATATCCTCAAGAGACATACCTGAAGTGGAAGGAGCTTGGGGTACGTGGTGTGATGGCTTAGGCTGGAATTGTTGGACATGTTGAGGGTTATTGCTATATCGGAAGTTAGGATGATCCCTCCATCCAGGATTGTAAGTATTCGAGTAAGGGTCATACTTCCTTTGTGGCTGTCCTGGGAATCCTCCTACAGCATTGGCATGTTCATGATTGTCATCTTGCAATGTGGGGCACATGTCGGTCGGATGATTAGGAGCAGCGCAAATTCCACAAGCCTTCACCTGCTGCGTTTTCCCAAGAGGTAGCTGCTGCACAAGAGATGTAAGATTAGAAATTTGATGTTCAAGGTTAGACACACTTACCTCATTTACCTTCCTTGAAGATGCATCATGCCTATACCCAAATTGTTGCGAATTGGCAGCCATAATGGAGATCAATTCCCTAGCTTAACCAGAGGTTTTGTTTACTATGGCGCCTCCACTTGCAGCATCCATCATCTTCCTCTCCATCGGAAGTAAGCCTTCGTAAAAATATTGGATGAGGAGTTGTTCAGATATCCCATGTTGTGGGCAGCTTGCACACAATTGCTTGAACCTCTCCCAATTCTCATGAAGAGTCTAGGTGTCCCTTTGTTTTATACCACAAATTTCTCTTCTTATACCAGCGGCTCTAGATGCGGGGAAGAATTTGTCCAAGAAGAGTCTTACCATGTCTGTCCAAGTGGTGATAGAACCTGGAGGCAAATAAAACAACCAATCTTTAGCTTTAGTACTTAAAGAAAATGGAAAAGCACGTAGCTTGATTTGATCATCGGTTATTCCTTGCGGCCTCATACTAGAACACACTATATGGAACTCTTTCAAATGCTTATGAGGGTCTTCATTCTCAAGACCATGAAATGTAGGTAGCAAATGTATCAACCCAGATTTCAATTCGAATTCCACAGCTAGTTCGGGATAGTGAATACAAAGTGGTTGTTGATTCACATCCGGTGCAGCCAACTCCCTTAAAGTTCTCTCGAGATTTGCCATGTCGTCCTCTTTTTCAGAATCAGACAAGTCCGATACTAAGTTCGGTCTGGGTGATGATCTAGCTTCTTGTCGCAACCTCTTTAGAGTCTTCTCAATCTCCGGATTATAAGTTAGTTCACCTGTCTGAGAAGAACGAGTCATACAAGAATAGAAATAAATTTGACACCAATCCCCGGCAACGGCGCCAAAATTTGATGGGTGTCGAATCCAACAAAAATAAAACCTACTCCTAAACAATTATATGATTTGCATATAGTTGTGAGTAGGGTCGAATCCACAGAGATTGGTTAAACTTATTTCTATCCAAGGAGAATAAAAAGGAAAAGGAAAATGGGGGGTTTGGTTTGTGAATCGAATAAAGTTAAAACAAGATAAGAAAGTTGTATATTGATAAAAAGCCTAGCCAAAGGAATCAAGATAGTTTAATTCTAGGAATTGATCATCGATGCAAATGTTTTCTATTCTTAGTTCTAGATAAACCGGTTATGGTTATTAACAAGCTCTAACAACCTATCTCTCCTTACTTCCTCGATAACCTCAGACAAGCACTTTGAATTATTTCTCTTATTGATTAAACAACCCTAGACAAGCGCTTAGGATTTAATTATTAAATAGCATTAAGATCTAGAGAGACCACCAATTCATGCTAGTAGATTATAAGATAACCTATTTAAACATGATCACACACCTCCATAACATGAATTCGATCATCTCTTTTATAACCAAACATGTTATTGCGTCACTAAGACTAGAACAATCAAACAATTACGGATTTGACGTGCTAGTTGACAATATATTAACTTGCTAATTGAGTAGAAGAGCTCTATTCATACCAATCAACAAAGATAATAATGACAAAACGATCAGAAGATATATGAATACCCGAAAGCAAAGAATAGAATAAATACAAGTCAATTAGACCTCACAATTCATGGAGAATTAAACATCTATGACCCTTTGGCTAGAAAAGTAGCTTAGCTACACATGTTCATCAATAAAACGAAAATAAAAAGTAAAGACATGATGAACCCGGTTGCCTGCCCTGCCTCCAAGATGATCCAAGGTTCTTCAAGATCCCAAAGATTCAAAAAGTCCCAAAAGTTGTTCTAACCCTTTAGGGTTGGTTCTATTTATATTGTTAGGGAGATGGCATGTGATCTTTTGCTAGCAAGATACAAAAATATCTTTCCTTTTCCAAGTAGATTTCGAGAAGTAAATGTTCGTCCGCCTGGCACGCCCTACCACACGGCCGTGGGTCAAGCCGTGCCATCCTCTGTGCATATTCTTCAAGTCTTCATCCGCGCCCAGTGTGTACCACGGTTACACACACGGCCAGATTTCAAGTCGTGCCTTCATCTGTGCATAATCTACAAGTCTTCATCCATGTCCAGTGTGTACCATGGTTACACCCACGGCTAGATTTCAAGCCGTGCCTTCATCTGGTTGATGTTCCACACTTTCTTCTCCTTGGCACGTCTAGCTTCCACCACGGCTCCAAGCACGGTTTCTCCCACGGCTTCAACCACGGCCGTGCCCTAAGCCGTGTCTCTCTCTGTTCAAAGTCCACATTTCCGCCTTCTTGTCCAGTGAGGGGCACAGTTTGCACCTTGGTCGTGCCTCAAACCGTGCTAGTTCCTAGTTAGCTACACGGCCGTGTGCTTCAACCGTATATCTTCCTGTTGATTCAAAACCAAGTACACGGCCGTGTACTTCAATTACACGCCCATGTACTTCCCTCCGGCGGTGTAAATCCTTGTCTTTGAACTAAGTTATAGATGGCTTCTCTAATTTACTTGAATTAGCGTCCTTGACTCCATTTAACCTGATTTATCACGATGATAGAATTAAAGTACCATTTCCTTATGATTTCTATAAAATCAATAATAATTTAACACAATTTATACTATAAAGATTGAGTATAAAATGGCTCTATCAATTTCCATTTGGTAAGCCATTTTGAGGTCGAGGATGCACGCCTCATATTCTGCGATATTATTGGTATATGGAAATGTGAGCCTTGTTGTAGAAGGGAATTGTGTTCCGTCTGGGGATATCAACACTGCCCCAATCCCACAACCGAATACGTTGGCAGCTCCGTCGAAGAACATTTTTCACTTAGGGTTTCGCTCTATCCCACAATCTTCTACTGGTGTACCTTCCACTGTTAATATATTTTCATCAGGGAATTGGGCTTGTAGTTCTTGGGAATCTCCCTCGACAGGGTGTTCTGGCAATTGGTCGGCTAAAGATTGCCCTTTCATCGAGTTTTGATTTATGTATATAATATCAAACTCTGATAAGAGCATTTGCCATTTGGAGATTCTCCCTATCAAAACGAGTTTCTCTGCCAAGTACTTTAGAGGATCATGTCTTGTCAGCAACTCAATATGATAGTAAAGGGCGTATTGCCTCAATCGGTGCATGACCCAAATCATAGCACAATAAGTCCTCTCTACTTCTGAATATCTTTGTTCCCCGTCTGTGAATTTCTTGCTTAGATAATATATGGAACGCTCTCTTCCCTCTTCATCTTTCTGCCCCAGCACGCACCCCATGGATTCAGGGAGTATCGTGAGGTATAGGAATAAGGGCTTCCCTTGCTTCGGGACTATCAAGACTGGAGGCTTTATGAGATAGTCTTTAATCGTCTTGAATGCTTCTTCACATTCATCGTCCCATTCTACTACAGCATTCTTTTTTAACAGACGGAATAGTGGACAGCACTTATCTATGAGCTGTGAGATAAAACGAGCTATGTAATTTAACCTTCCCAGCAAACCTCTCACTTCTTTGACAGTGCGCGAGGAAGGTAGCTCTAGTATAGACTTTACTTTGTTAGGGTCGATTTTAATGCCTTCCCGGCTTATGAAAAACCCTAACAGCTTGCCCGTTGTGACCCCGAAAGTATACTTCTCCGGATTTAACTTGAGCTGGAACTTTCTTAATCGCTTAAACAACTTTCTCAAGATATCTGTATGGCTCTCTTCTTCTTTAGACTTGGCTATCATGTCGTCGATGTATACTTTGACTTCTCGATGCATCATGTCATGAAGTATCGCAACCATGGCTCTCTGATACGTTGCCCCGGCGTTTTTCAAGCCGAAGGGCATGACTTTGTAACAGAAAGTCCCCTATGTTGTGATAAATGTCGTATTGGTTTTATCCTCTTCAGCCATTTTTATCTGGTTATATCTTGAAAAACCATCCATAAACGAGAAAAGATGGTTTCCTACAATGTTGTCTACCAATACATCGATGTGAGGTAGGGGGAAGTTATCCTTTAGCGTAGCTTGGTTTAAGTCCCGAAAGTCTACGCATACACGTACTTTTCCATTCTTTTTCAGAACAGGGACTATATTAACTACCCATTCTGGGTAGTCAGATACTTCGATGAACTCTACTTCTAGTAGTTTCTTAACTTCCTCTTTAATCTTTAGTAAGATGTCAAGCCTAAATCTTCTCAATTTCTGTTTTTTAGGTTTGACATCTTCCCTTGTGGGAAGCCTATGAACCACTATTGATTGGTCTAATCCTAGCATGTCACCATATGACCAAGCGAACACATCTGCATACTCAGTTAACAACTCGGTTATCTTACGTTTTTGCTCGGCACTCAAACTGGTCCCGATCATGAGGTTTTTAGGTTTCTCAGTGCTTCCTAAATTTACTGTCTCCACTGGCTCATCGATTGAAATTCCGCTTTGCTCATGTTTTTGCCAATTTTCTTGTATTATTTCGTAGTCAAGGATATCGCCTCCAATAACTGACCTAGTAGCGTTGGAAACAATATCAGCGTTTTTATTTTCTACCTGCGCGAAATGTCCCTGATATTCGATGGTAGGAGATCTAGGTGAAGTAAAATGAAAGCAGATATATATAAGTAAGACAAATTGTAATTTATTGAATTATGTAAAGAAGTCTCAATAAAAATTATTTAACAATTGTTCTCTATCCTTGAGCTGACTTATAGCTATCAATAGGATAACAGAACCAATTATTGAGAGCTGGATGCTGTTTGGACGTGAGAGGGGTTGGGCTCCCATTGCTGACATCATCTTCGCTTATCCTTGGCTCTTAAATGGTAGTTGCTTGTCTGAATGATTGTTGGAGGGGTGGAATGCGCATCTAGGTGTGGCTTGGCTTCTCTTTCTTCCTGTCTTTGACACCTCTGGTTCGTGCTTCTTCTTGGGCTATAGGAACATATCCTAATCCAAACGTCCCTTGCTACCCCTCCTTGAACTGATGGCCTTCCTTGCTCGTTACCATGTTCACCTCGTTAAATATTTGGAGACCAAGGTCTTCGGAACCATCATCCCCAATGTAAGGTATGGCAGTTTCTTTGTAGATGACATAATCTTGCTCTCCCAGTACTGTGACAATCTGCCCATTTGCGATGAATTTAACCTTTTGATGGAGGCTTGAGGGTATGGCTCCAGCGGTATATATCAATGGCCTTCCCAAAAGTAAGTTGAAAGATCTTGGGATGTCGAGGACTTGGAAGGAGATGTAGAACACGTGCGGACCAATCTCTACCGACAAGCTTATTTCCCCTACTATGTCTCTTTTTGACCCGTCGAAAGCCCTGACCACCGTCGAGCTAGGTTTAATATTGCTTAGATCGACCCCCAATAAGTTGAGGGTAGCCAATGGGCAAACATTGAGGGACGACCCGTTGTCGATGAGTACTCGGGAGACAATCGTGTCGTTGCACTTCACCACTATGAATAGTGTTTTTGTATGTTGGTCTCCATCTTCCCCTAGCTCTTCGGGGGAGAAAGATATCTGGTCTATGGTGAAGATAGAATCTGCCACATGACTTAATTTTTCTGTAGCGATGCCTTCTAGTACCCGGATCTATTTGAGCACTTTGAAGAGTGCTTCTCTATGGGGCTCGGAGGTTGTGAGGAGGCCCATGAGTGATATTTGGGCTGGAACCTTGTTTAGTTGTTCCATGATCTTATATTCGCTCGCCTTGGCCATTTTTGTAAATATAGCGAGTCCCTCTTCCTTTTCCCCTCCTATCTCCGTGTTAGGTTCCTCAGTTGAGATTTTATATTTCGGGTCATAAACTCTCCCAGAGCGAGTGATTCCTCCTACCATAGGGGGTCGCTCTTGCTCGAGGGTCTAATAATCAAATGGTGCGGCCTTATACCTCTCTGCAGGTATTGGGACATTGAACACGTATCTCTTCTTCGGGATTTGTATCTCGGTTGACTATCCTTCATAGCATTTTATGACCTTTGGCTTTTGATTTTAATTAATCATGTTCACAGACTTCTCCCCTTCTTTTGGTAGGTTGTCCTCTTTCTCAAACTCGGGCCCAGACACAGTTGGGGTGTAAGAATAGTTCACCAGGTACTCAAATCTCCCATGTGATTCTCCTAAGGTGCCGACTGTTGGGTCACCGGCTAACTATCTCTTTTTGATATGTGATTTGGGGGTTTTCTCTAGAGTTTGACGGGAATGCCTTTTCTACTGGTCCGTCGCCTTTTGCTTTGAAGATTCTTTGGGAGTCGACTCTTCAATGTGATCATATTGACGGTTGGCTTATGATTGGGCAGCGGATTAGTGTTGACATTGGGCGTTGGGGTGTTAACAAAGTCCAGCTGCACAATCCCTGCGTTAATCAGATCATGGATTTTGTTTTGGAGCCTCCAGCATTTATCTGTGGAATGCCCCTCTTGGCCCATATGATAGTTACATTTGAGGCTTGAGTAGAATTTTCTAGGCTTATACCAGTCGTTTGGGATTTCAAAGTTGATCAAATTATCCGCCCGCAGCCGAGCAAAGACCTGGTTGAGCGGGATCAAAATTGGAGTGAACTGTCTCGGGACTCTGGCAGCCTGGGCGTGATTTGCCGGGGAGTGCTGGCCTAGGGCGCTTGTAGTTTGGAATGTCACACGAGTTCCAACCTTGTCCGCTTTACTGGAGTTGATTGTGCTTACAATAGACTCCTTGGCTTTGTTACCTCCCAAGGGCCTTTGTGATGATGTGACCCTGGGAGGATCCATTGTTTGGAGTCTGCCTGTTGTGATGGCATTTTCAATCCGGCACCCTGCTGCCACTACTTTCGCAAAACTAGATGATGTCTAGCCCACCAGATGTGAGAAGTAGGTCTTGTCCAGAGTGTTGACAAATATAAATGTCAACTCTTTTTCAGAAATCGGGGTTGCTACCCTGGCAGCTTGAGCTCTCCATCGCTGAGCATACTCTTTGAAAGACTCAGCGTGTCTCTTTCAAAGGCTTCCTAGATCAATCACTGAGGGGGCGACTTCAATGTTGAACTTATATTGGTCGTAGAACGCCCGGGCGAGCCTTTCCCAGGTATTAACCTAATTGAAATCTAAGTGGGCATATTAGACTAAGGCAGGACCTGTAAGGCTATCTTGGAATTTCTAGATCATCAGTTGGTCATATTAAGCATATTTGCTCATCTTCTAGGCATATAGCCTTGTGTGCATCTTGGGGCATCCAGTACCGTCATACTTTTTGAATTCTGGGGTCTTGAATTTATCGAGGTATACCTCCTTCCCATATGCTGGCAAGCTGGTGATCCCGGCCTGTTCAAAACCATCAGGCCCTTCATTGTTTTCATTTTATCGGCCAATTGTCGAAAGAGTCTCTTTTCTATCTCTTTTTGTCTTTCCTCCATCTCCTTCTTTAAGTCCTCAGAGGTCGGACCCTGGTTGGCTCTCGGCTCATACTCAAAAGCCGGGTTGAGGTGGGAATTGATTTCCTCATATTCTAGAGGCTGCCCCTCAATTGCCTTCCCTTTTCTAGCCCCTGAATGCTCTTCTTGAGTCGGTTAGGTGGTGCGAAGGAGGTCAATGCTTTCAATCAGGAGGTGGACTTGTGCAGCTAGCTGCTGGACTATTTGTTCCAGGGATACGATCCTAGAGTCTGAAGCAGCGTGAGCACTTATGTTGTTGCGGTTGTCGCCACTGTTTGCCATTTTGGTTCTTGAACGTGTGCAGATTGGGCTTCTGGGAGGGTTCGATTGTTTGGGAGCTATTTTTAATACCTAGCGCACATTTTTTTCTTAGTATGATGTATGCATGAAAATACAATGCATGTGTCACACGAATGCTAAAATAAAAGGGCCAACAATTGATTGATGATATAATACTGAAACTTTTATTTTTATTAATACTGGAAACTTAGAGTTTAATACTTGAAAAAAATGAAAAAGTATAATAGAATTATTTTCTAATTCTTTTGGTCTTTTGCTACGTAGACTTAAGTTTCCCATTGATGACGGCTTCCAATTCCTTGACTCTGGCTTGGGTCTTTTCCAGCTGAGCTTCCAAGGCTTTGTTTCTTTGATCAGATTCCTTGAATCGACCTTTCCAGATATCCTTTTTATAATCTGCAGCCTCAAAATATACTTCCATTCGGGCCCTGACCTGTTCTAGGTAGATTTCTAGCTCTGGGTTTACCTTGTCTGGCTTAGGTTGGATAACATCTAGGACCCGGTATGCTCTTTCCCCTGTCTGATATAGCTGGTGGATCACGAACTCCCTGGTGGCTCGATGTTTGCCCACTTCGCCGTCCAGCTCTCTGAGGTCTACATTCGGGCTCTTGATCCGGGCTTCCCAAAGTGCTTTGACCTCTGCCAGCTTAGCAAATTTCTCAGCTACTAATAAGTTCGGATCTTGGTATTCAAATGTGACTGTTTCTAGCGAGGGCCGATAAACTATATCTTGAATAGTACCGAACTGGCGGACCACTGAGTTGGGATGATAACTTATATATCTACTGATACCGATTAGAGGCATGGCTTGAAAGTTACTGCAGGTTAAGATAACTTTGTCGCAGCAACTCCATCTGGTTGTCCACAATATGTCATCGATACTGAAACTTTTAAGAACTTCTACCCAACTATGGCTGGTAAGGTCGTCGGGCAGCTTTATCTTCTCTATGCATAAGTCCACGAGGTCCACTTTTTGAGCTAAGGTTTTCCGGACCATGTTCAGCCCAAAACACTTGAGGTGGCTTACAAACCATATCAGGATAAGGTTGATATTTGAGCAGAGGATCCTGTGGCCTTTTTTCTTGACGAAGTTTAAGTTCCGGATCTGTTCAGCCAATAAAGCCAGAATGTAAGATTTTCCTTCCAGGAATTAGGTCACTAGTTCTGCGACTCGGTAGTGGACATAGAAAGTTCCGGTAGGAAAGAGTATGGTGGCGAAGGTTGTCAGGATGAAAGCACTCACCCTTCTTTATCTATAACTCTTGGGGTCCCCACACAATATGTCTTTCCTATCCCCATTATCTTCTCGGGCGATGAACCAAGCTTCTAACTCATCCATCCGTATGCAGTATCCATTACAATCTGCTAAGGCCTTGTTGATTGCTTTTTTGCGGATACCCAGGAGTCTGCTGAAGATACCGGCTGGCTCGACCTCAAGATCTGGTACATACACCTCGTTGGTTAGTGCTGGAGCCTGTAGCACTTGTGTGTACTCTTCCAAGGTAGGAGTAATCTCGTGTGGCCCAATGAAGAAAGTCTCGGGCTCTATTTCCCATAAGTGGAGCGTGGCCCGTACCAAGGGCAAGTTCGTTTCCATCTTCATCAGTGCAAGGATGGGCCCTATTTTCTACTGAATGAAGGCCTGCTCCTCCAGGTTGTATAGGGTGAACCAGTGGTCCGGTACCAATTTCAAGTCCAAAGGTTTGCATACTCGGATCTCTTTGCGGATGAGGCGATCAACTGTTGAACTAGCCATCTATTACAACAAAATTTCTAATTACAACAAGAACTATGTTACAATGATAGCATTATAGGGAAATGTATCTAAACTCCATGAATAGAATAAAAGTATTACATCATCAATCATTTGTCAGCCCATGATGTCATGTATGCAAATAGGTAGGTTCTAATAGGTTCCCAAGCTCTATGGCCTCCCGCATTCTCGGAGAAATGGATCTCAGGCCATATCAAAGCATTGGGTGGGGTAGCTTAATCAATCCCAAACGGTGATCATATCACTTCACCCGAAACCTACACAATGGCCCCCCCGTCTTAGGGTCTTAAGATAGCCCAGGTTTGACCGTATTTACTCACACAATTAGATGCATGCAGACTCAACAACAAAAGTAAATAACTGATCCTAAATCTAGTTAAATCCCTGAAAGGTTAGCAATAGTATAACAAGCCAAAAAGACATTCATTGAAAAAGTGATTTAGGAGATTCAAGTGGCTAGCCTACTAGAGAGCAGGTCCCTAGTGGAGTCGCCATCCTGTCGAGTCTATTTTTTTTTTATTTTCCATTCCTAATCAGATCTATACTAGACCCTATGCTCATCTAATGTAGATCCTCGACTTAAGTTAGGAATTTCGTTTTTTTTTTGAGTCACCACCCAACTGTGGTTGGGAAAGATTGAATTAGGACTAATTGAGCAGATCAATCCTAATTTGGACCACTAGTCAGCGTGATTTCCTCTTTTCGTTTTTTGTAAAAAGAGGAAAGGAAAAACCAGAGTTTTTGAGTTCGGAGGCTAACCTATTAAAACCTTAGGTTACCACCCCAATCTCCTAAAATCTAGACTTTATCCGAAATGTCTTTTATTTATTTCTTGTTGTCTTTTATTGTGTTTTTGAGTGAATTATTCTAAGAAAATGATTTTTATTCCTTTTTAGGGTTGCCCCGAATGGGTGCCGACGTACCTGCTATTCAGGATCAAACTTGTCGTAGTTCACTTTTCTTGAAAAAACTTTAATGTGTTGGTGATTTTTAATTATGAAATTTCTTTTGATTTATGTTTTTATCATTTTAGTATTTTTCTGAAAAATTTGAGCCTAAGCTTGATAATTTGATTTTTTTGAAAAATAATAATTTTTAGGAAAAACCAATTTTGAATTTATTTAAGAAAATGATTTTTCTAAGTGATAAAAATTTCATTTTTTTTTCTATTTTTCAACCCATTTCTACTATTATAAATTTTTAATGATTTTTCTTAATTTTTTTAAATTAATTTTTATTAATTTCTTTTAATTTTTATTGGAAAATTTTTCTCCTATATTATTTATCTATCCTAAACTAAAATCTAAATTTTTACTATTTTTTCAAATATATATTTTTTTATCATTTTCCTTATATATTTTCATATTTTTATTATTTATTATCATAATTATTTACTCTTATTATTATTCATCCTAAATTAATTCCTAAAAAAACAAAATCTAAATTCCAATATTTTTTCTATTTTTGAATTATACATAACAAATAAATAAATAAAGAAATTCAAAAAATAAATAAAATAACTAAATAAATAAATAAGAAATAAAAAAAAAATCGAAAAATCCGACTTACCTGGATCTGAGTCGGTGTGCGGGTTGGGTCAATCGGGTTGGATTGGATCGAAGCGGTCGGGTTGGGTCGATCAGGCACGCCGGCTGGAGGTGCTCGTTGACTGCGTTCCGGCGACCTTTTGAAGCAACTGAGGTGTCACTTCCTAGGTTTTCGGGGGTGGGGAACTCAACTGTTGTGGTAGATTTCTCCAAAAACGTCTCCTGGTGGCAGCTCGATGCTTGATCAGTGGTCGCGGCTTGGCAACTCCGGCGAGGCTTCAATTCTCTCTCTTTTCTCTCTTTTCCTCACTTCTGATTCGTGATTCTGCTTCCTCCCTTCATCCTCTATTTATAGGCGTAAGAAATCAAGCTGGATAAGCTCGGATTTCCACTTATTGAAGCAAATCGGATTTGCGATTAAAACCCATCTTCGATTTGTGCAAATCCATTAATTTGTTGCAATTTGATTCTAATTGGATTATGTTTATCTTATTTATGTTGAAGATTTATTGGATTTGTGCAAAAAAATCGAATCAAAACGGTCGAAATTTGATTTTTCCTCCTCGCCGGTGATCTCGGACGAAAGTTGGAGATGATCACGCGCCTAGCGCATGCGTTTGCTCCAGCCAATCAGCTGCTGACACGTGTCCCAAGCGATGAAAAAAATTGCAAAACGCAGATTCTACCTCCCCTGCATTTCGAACCTGCGCCCTGACCCACTCCCGCGTGCACCAGACCGTGGTTCGAACCAGCTGGGCTAGCCCACTTACTCGATTTTTTTATTTTCGCAATTTGCATATATGCAATGCGATTTTTTTATTTTTTTTTGAAATTTCAAAAATTTGTAAAATTTATTTAATCCCTTTTATTGCCATTTCTGCAATCATTTTCCAAAATTGATGTAATTTTTTCTATTTATTTTATTTTTTGAATATTTTTCCTATTTTTTGCTAAATTAGAGAAAAAAATGGAAATTGTTTATTGTTGATTATTATTGGCGACGATCTCGGACGAAGGTTGAAGACGATCACGTGCCTGGCGCGTGTGTCCGCTCCAGCCAATCAGCTGTTGACACGTGGCCTAGGCAAAGAAAAAAATTTTCAAAACACGAAATCTGCCTCCCCCACATTTCGAACCGGTGACCGAGCCCCTTTCCCCACGCCTTAGACCATTGTTCAGACCAGCTGGGCTAACCCACTTTCGCGATTTTTTATTTTTGCAATTTGCATATATGCAATGCGATTTTTTTATTTTTTTTGTATTTTTTTGAAATTTCAAAAAATTTTAAAAATTATTTAATCCTTTTTATTGCCATTTCTACAATTATTTTCCAAAATTGATGTATTTTTCCTATTTTTGCTGAATTAGAAAGAAAAAAATGGAAAAAAAATTGAAAGTTGATTATTATTGATTATTAAGGCAAAAATGGGGTGTTTACATGGTTGCTACTACAATTTGATCATTATTATTATTACTTTTTGTGATAATTGATAATAACACAAGCACTTAGAGCATAGTCTATTACAATTGCCACATTGAAGAAATTTTCACTTTTGCCTATATATGTTCTGAGTGAAGTAGGTGCCCAATTATAGATATTTAATCAAATGATTAAATGCTAGAATTTCACTCTATTCTCATTTATTATCTATACATTTTTAGGTGTCATAATGTTATACATTCTTTTGGAGTCATATTTTTTTGCATGGGTAAGAGTTGGATGACTTAAGACATTAAGTCTGAGGAGTATCAACATGGTGTGGACTACTTTTTTACGTACGTGTGCTTGAAGTATGGGCTGAACACAAGAATAAATTGTTCATGTAGGAAATGCTTAAATGATAAGTTGCATCCGCCACATGTGATCAGAGCTCACCTACTTGTAGACGGGGTAGATATAACCTACTAGTGTTGGATTTATCATGGAGAGGAGTCGAGTATTGAATTACCTCCAGTAGATTAAGGTAGGAAGCGACATAGAGAATGGGAAGCAAGACCACCTATGGAGGAGGAATGTGTAGGGGTGGGATATGATGATAAAGGTGGATTTGATGAGATGCTTGAAGATGTGGAAGCCTTCATCAACAATGAAGATGAAGATTCATCTCCTGGAGGTGATATTGATGTTCCACGAGATTTTCTAGATGGGCTAAAAGTAGACTCACAAGAAGAGCTTTATTCAGGTTGCAAGTTGTCTAAGTTTGAATTTATAGTGAAGCTTCTCCACTTGAAGGTGTACAATAAGTGGAGCAACAAGTCCTTTAACATGCTTCTCCAACTTCTACAAGATGCAATGCCCAACAGCGAGTCTCTTCCTAAGTCTTATTATTTTGCAAATAGGTACTTGCATAGGTTAGGCATGGGTTGTCATTACATTCATGTATGTAAATATGATTGTTGCTTATTTTTGGGTGATAATGAGCATTTAAAGAAATGTCCTACTTGTGGTACCTCGAGGTATAAGGTGTCTAGTGGAGTTGAAAAAGCCATTCCTCATAAACTCTTACATTACTTTCCCAGAAAGCCCAGGTTGCAACACCTTTTCATGAATTCTAAAATTGCCTAGAAAACGCGTTGGCATAAGGAGGAACATAAGAGAAGAGAAAATTTAATGAGTCATCCTGCAAATGGGTTAGCTTAGATGAATTTTGACATTGCGTTTCTTGAGTTCACGATAGATGCTTGCAATGTTAGATTAGGGCTAATCAACGATGGTTTCAATCCATTTGGGAATATGAGTCAATCATATAGTATGTGGCCGGTAATGCTTTTGGCATACAACTTACCTTCTTGGATCTATATGAAGAAAGAGTACTTGATGATGTCAATGTTAATTCCAAGACCCAAGGAACTTGGTAACGAAATTGACATTTTCTTGCAACCATTGATTGATGAGTTGAGGGATCTTTAGGATAATGCGTTGCACACATATGATGCATTTTCAAAAACGACATTCAACATGTGTGCAGCCTTAATGTGGACTGTAAATGACTTTCCAACATATGGAAACCTATCAAGGTGGAGCACGAATGGCTATAATGCTTATCTAGTATGCTAAGATCAAACACTATCAATGAGGCTTAATGGAAAAATTAGATACACTGGTCATAGAATGTGGCTTCCTAAGGACCATAGATGGAGACAGAGCTTAAAATTTGATGGAAATCGTGACACTTGTAAAACTCTACAAGAATATTCTAGTGAGGAAATTGTCCACCAATTGCAATTCATAAGTGATGTGTGCATGGGTAAGCATCTAAGTAAGGTTAGAAAGGTTCATCGTCCTGAAGAGCTTAATTAGAAAAAAAAAAAGGTTAATATTTTTTCAACTTCTATATTAGTCAAAGCTAATGTTGCAACATAATTTAGATGTCATGCACATTGAGAAGAATATATGTGACAATGTTATTAGTACTATACTCGAGATTGATGGCAAAACAAAGGACACTTACAAGGCTATACTTGATATGGAGGATCTTGGTATTAAGAAGGAATTACATTTGGTGAAGCAAAGTAATGACAAGTATTCAATGCCATTTGCTAGTTATATATTGAGCCCTATAGAAAGGAGAAAATTCTATCAATTCTTAAAGGGTATCAGCTTACCTGATGGAGTTGCATCACATATCGGTAGGTGTGTGAATGAGTTGAGCACAAAGCTTTCTAGGATGAAGAGCCATGATTGCCATGTGATGCTTCAAAGGTTGTTACCTATGGGTGTTCGTAGCATGTTGTCTAATGATATTGCGACAGTTATAGCTAAACTTGGTTCATTTTTTGAGAAGTTATGCAAACGGATTCTAAATGTCAATGAGGTAAAGCAAATGCAGAGCGATATTGTTACCATATTGTGTAAATTAGAATTGATCTTTCCTCCTGCCTTCTTTAATGTGATGGTGTATTTAGCTGTACACTCACCAATGAACTATTGCTTGCTGAACCTATTGCATTCGATGGATCTATCCCATAGAAAGGTATGAATGTCTATGTAGAATGTAATCTTTTATAAGTGTTATTCAACCCTTCATCATTCATTCATTTTATTAAATTTGGATACTTAGGCTCTCTCAAAGAGTTTGTTAGAAACAAGGCTTTTCCAGAGGGCTCCAGTAGAAGCTTACATTGTACATGAATGCTTGACATGATGCTTCCTCCATTTAAAAGTTATTGAGACAATTTTCAATCATCCTAATAGGAATTGTGATACCATGGAAGAAGGTGGCATAGGTGTCTTTAGAAATAAGGTTGATTTTATTTCTTCTCTCACATACGTGGCCTTATTAGATGAAGAGGTAGAAGTAGCAAAGTGGTATATCATTAAAAAAAAATTTGAGGTTCAACCTTATGTAATGTAAGCATGGATTAGTGTGTTTTAAACTCTGGGGGATAATGTGAAATATGTTTGCATTTAAATTTCAATATGTGTTACGAGGAATATATAAGTATATTATGTGCACAATATGATGATGACATTGATCAACACCACAAGCAGGAATTTAGTCAATGGTTCTTGAAAAAGGTAAATGTTACTCTTACATAACATAACTTCTTGTAAGTGGATTATGATGCTAAGTTGCTTGACATTGTTGTCGATGAGCACGTTATACAAAAGTTCTGATCCGATTATAAGTGCCTTATAAGCATTATCAATTGGACCTAACTCGTGTTTCAAGAGATACAACAAATTATTATATAACGGGATTCGGTATCACACTTTCGATTTTGATAGTCGAAAGAAGACCCAAAACAGTGGAATGCTTGTAGAAGGAAACCAAGGAGACATGCATTCATTAATGAAGTTTTACAGTATTTTAACTGACATATATGAGTTTTCTTACATTCGAAATAAACGAGTCTTCTTATTTAAGTGTAAGTGGTGGGACACCAATGAGCACCATTGCAATGTAAGAGTTGCTAATGGATTCAAAAGTATCAAGGTAACACGTACATGGTATGAGAGTGATCCATATGTGTTAGCATCGCAAGCTAAACAAATATGTTACCTAGAAGACTTGAAATTAGGCAATGATTGGCATGTGGTGCAGCACTTTGAGCATCGACATATTTATGATAAAAGTTGTCTTACTGGTAAAATGAATTTACTTAGTGATGTGGAAACTCATTTATGCAATGAAAATATGGACGATCTACTTCTACAAGATGAGGATAGAGAATCCGGTGTCTCCTATAGTTAATTGTGATATAGATGTGTTGTTAAGAACAAATGTATACCCTGATACTGTTGTTAGAGATGTAGAGAGGGTTGTCCAAAGTTTAAATGGCGCACAACATGACGGTCATTTTGATTTTTATGAAGATGAAGTTGATGAAACACTTATGGATTACAATAATAGTGATGAGGATTATGAGTTTTTTAATTATATTCATGTCAATTAGATGCTGCTCCAATGATATCTATGTCATCACCATGCTACCAGATCTTAGCTAACAAGCATAATTAAGTTAAATATAATGTTACTTTATCCTTTTTAAGTCTTAATTTTATTTTGTCATATTTTAATCCACAAGAGTTACATGAACTATTCATTTCATCTTTGTGTCATGTTTTTATTTACATAACTACTTAGTTAATGATCTTAATATTCAATTGTAAGATTGTAATGGCTGAAAGATGAAAGGTTGGACAAAGAAGGGGAGGAAGGACTATATGTACGGCTCGACCCATTGTCAATACACCATCAAATTCTCAAGATGTTAAGGAAGAGCAACATCCATTTCCTCCAGTGAAGCAACATCCATTGCCTCCAGTGGAGTAACATTTATCTCTTGAAGTAGAGCAACATCCATCTCCTGAAGATACTCAACATATATTAAATTCCTTGGCTTGTGATTTGGTTGTAGCAAATGCTCCCTCGATGTATACTCATGTCGTCACCAACAATCGTGTAAATACAAATCCATCAGATAGCTCTCCACCTACTTTTATTCCTGGCTCAGGCAATTGCGCGTAGCTTAATTGTTCATATAACTTGTTGCATAAAAGTTAGCAAATGTCACCAAATAGTTTTTCCTTATGTTGTACTTAATGCTAGCACATCATCATATTGCAATAGGAGAGGTATATAAAGAGGACAAGCACTAGAGAAGGAGAACAATAGATGGAAAGGAAGGATGGTAATAGAGTTTGATGCTTCCACAGGCCGTCCAATTACAAGAGACCAATAAGCTAAATTAACATCTGAGATTAGGAAAGCTTGCAGGGACTTGTTGCCACTCTATCTTAAGGGTGATTGGAGAACACTTCCAATATCAGAGAAGAGGCGGGCTTGGGCAAGAGTACAAGTTGGGACGTTTTTATATCAATCAATTATGATATGGAAATTATTCTCTATTTTCAATTATCATAACTTAAACTTTGTTTTGCATAATCAACTTAACATTGATGATATTATGAGCAATCTAGATAAATTCCATGAGGTTGATAGATGGATGAGACGTCTTCATAGGAAATTCCGATGTGATGTTCACAAAAAAAAAATGGAAAAAGGAGGGTGATAATGCATAACCAAGGACCTGCAATGATCAAGATTGGAAAATGGTCACAGATATGTGGAATCATGAGTCCTTGAAAGAGATGAATATTCTAGAATAAGATGATCCATTCGAAAAGGTAAGTTCTCATTAAACAATACTTCTTTGTAATATGAGAAAATGATTTCAATAAGTTATTTCTTATTTTGACTAACAGAAAACAAAGTCAATGAATGGAAAGTATGCATGCAACTATGTAAAATATCTGCATAGGGCTAGGAGTAAGCCTTTTGAAAGTAAAAAGCTTGAGTATGTAAGTATTTTAAATAATGTTATATATTTGATAGTGAAATTGGTTAGATATTTAATATTTTATTATTTATTCAATTAGATTGAGCAACACAAAGAAGCAGTTGATGCTATTGAATTCTTCAAGCAAACTCAATTTTGTGAGATTAGATTAAATGGTATTGGTGGTTGGGTCTCTCAATAAGTTACAGATGATTATGTTAGTATAAAAGATGCATTTTTTACATTACAATATTAGTATATACTATAGGGTGGAATGTTTTTAACATTTGTCCTTGTTATTAATAATATAGGCTAAAATGGTTCAATTGTTTAAAGACTCATAAAGTTTAGACACACCAAAGTCTGCGTTAAAGATTGTTGATCAATATATGAATGCAAATTCTAAGATAGATTACTATTCTAGTCGTGGTTATGGACCACCAGCTATTAGAAAATCAATGCAAAATAAGGTGTTAAAATATAACAAAAATAAAAGATTGCGAGAAGAACTTGAAGTAGAGAAACAATTGAGCAAAAAGCGAGATGTTCAGTTTAAAGAATTAAAGAATTTAGAACGGGCTCAAGAAGATAAGGTACATCTTGTAATTTGACCCAATTTGAATTTCAATTTTTTCTATTTTTCTTGAAGGTTTATTTTATTTTTGGAATGGTTTCTTAGTTTTTATGTTGTTTAAGAGAGTTTTTTCTTGGTAAAGATCGAGTTAACTTACAATCCTATTGTTTTGGATGATGTTGATATTTCTATTATTTAAGAAGTAATGATATTTGCAACTGATGAAATCTTTTATTTTCCATGTATAATATCATATCTCTCTTTTTCTATAAGATTAGTTTTTGACTAAATTATTATCTTTTTATAGCTAAACAATCTATTTCAAGTTTTGCAAAGGTTGTCTAGACTTATCATCTAATTTAGGTGATTTATTAAACGTTACAATCGTGTTTATTGCATCGTTATATTAATTAAGTTATGTTACATCTTTTATATGTTTAAGTGATAGGATCTCCAAGTAATGGGAGTTTATGCCTTTTACAATTCCCCTTGATCATGATGATGATAGTGAAAGTAGCGAAAAAGATAGCTTGTGAAAGGAAGTTTATTTTGGTTGTAACCTTTTTGAATAAAGTGATGAAAGTAGGGAAAAAAGTAATTTGTGAAGGATGGTTTATTTTGTTATTGACTTTTTGGTAGATGATAATCAAACTGAGAAATAGAATAGCTAGTTTATAAATTATAACTTATTATATGGTCACTTTTTGGAAGTTGATTATTAATTTAGGCAAGAGTAAGCTATGAATAGAGTTTATTTTACTGCTAAGCTCTATAAAGTTTTGATCATATTATTTAGGATATGTTAATGTTTACTTTTATAAAGCGTGTAGTTAATGATGGAAGTGGACAATTATAAGCTTATATGCAAATGTCCATTTTTTTACCTTTATTATTATTTAATTGTATACTATTTTATTATAGGTTTAAATTATTATATTTATAAATAGATTTATCATATTATTATAATAATCATTGTTTGTGACATTTGAATGTTATCAAACATTATCTTTTAGTTACGTTTAAATGTTACTAAATATTTCTTATTTGTGACTTTTAAACTTTACAAAAAAAAAAAACTACTTATTAATGACATTTAAACGTTTTTTAGTAACATTTAAATGTTATCAAATATTATTTTTTGTAACATTTAAACACTATTAAAAATATAAATTTTGACTAATAATTTTGGCATCAAATTATTAACATTTAATAATGTTTAAATATTATTAAATATTACTTATTGGTGATGTTTAAATATTACTATTACTAAATTATTGGTGATGTTTATTTTTTAAACATTATAAAATATTTTTCATAACAAACTTTTAATAATATTTAATAATTATTATTAAATATCTTTTATAATATTTATTTTATTTTAAATTATATTTAATAAACATTATCAAATATCAAAATTCTTGTAATACAAATATTATTTACCACAAAGACATTACACACGACTAACTTTTGGGGATACGGAGTCTCTGCCCTATTTGTTATGACACAACAAACTTGGGACACGTCGCCATAAAACCTTCGAACACCGCCCACCAGGTATTACCACGTAGAAGTTTGCAAACTCATCGTACGTAGCTGGCATATTCACACACCGCCACACACCGCCACGCCTCAATGGTGCTCGCTCTTTGTTTGTTCACTGTATGACCTGCCACGACAGTGACTTCATTAAAATTCACGTGAAGGCAAAAAGTTTAAGATTCTAGATTTACTAAAGCAGTCAAAGATGATAACATTAATTTCCCAGTTCCAAACTCAGAAGCAGGATTTATTATTATTATTATTATAAGAAAAGGTGATCACTTAATTATTTTCAGGGTTTTTTTCATATATCTCATCCAATTATTAATTAACTTATATATTTATTATAAGAATTATCATTGCACTTCTTTTGTCACTCTTACTCGATCTATTAACTAATTGACATAATATTTAGTTATTTTTTTTCTATTACGTGATAAAAAAATTTAAAAAGAAAAAAAAATACGGATACATAAACCTAACTATAAACCAAGTTTTCATTCTTACTCTAAAAGATCCTTAAATTTATAAAGTTATGCTGAAAATTTATAATGTCACGTTAGCTTGTTATTGCATTATTGAAAGCACCATCCAACCAAAATTGAATTTAAAGGCCGGAAAAAAAACAGCAAAAGAATTTATTGAGGGACTCATAAGAGTAGATAATTCATAAATATATGTGTATAACATGCACTTGCACGTCACGTGACTCATGGCATTACATTACACATTTACCAGTCATAGACGGTGGGTGCGTTGAGGTGCAAGGGTTTATCAAAGTACTCTCCGCCGACTGTTTTGGTGGCGAGGTTGCTGCCCGGGTGGAAAACTCTCCTCCACAAGTTCTCAGCCTTATGCCCCGACGGCGGCGTGCCCTTGCCGGTGTCGGTCCCGGTGGGTGCATTTGGTGTTCCCATACTAGAAGGCATGGACTTCAACAAGTATTACCAAAAAAAGAAAATAAAGTAGATGAAAGAGCAATTGATTATCTATATTATAAAATCAAAACTATGTATAAATAATTAATAAACTCGTGTAAGACGTCAAATAGTCACTTGAAATCGACATGATCTACGTGAAAATTTCAAGTTCATTAATTTCCTATCAAACCACACTGTCCAAGCAAATTATCAATCAAGAAAAGGTGATTGATGTTGTCTTACTGTTGCAAGGATTAAGAATGAAGAAACCTTTGACGTTGACTGTCTGGGTGCTCATTTTCCTCAACCGCTCAAGGCTGCTGTCCGGCAACGACGTCGTCCCAGGACTTCTCTAGAAGAACCCCAATCATTGCTTTGGTCTATTTAGGCACTCTTTTGTTTTATTTACAGTAGCTTAAGGTAAAACAGTGCACTGGCCACCAGGCCAAGCTATACATGTACACCATATGAAAAAATATAAAAAATTTCGCCTTCAAATATACGTATGATTTAAAATTTTTATTCTAAGCATGTTTAGAACATTTATTATTTATAAGAATAATGCCAACACAAATAACAACGCCTTCATATTTTCCTACTTAGTGCCTGAACTTTTAAAATTTTTCATTTAAGTGCCTTAACTTTGTAAAATGAGACAAAGAAGTATCTCAATTATAACAGTCATTAATCTAAGATTATCCAACATGACTTTATGGCGACTTTGTTGATCGATTTATTTTAAGAAATTTCCTTAAACATCATTTTACCATTAAAAAAAAAAAACGCATTTTTTGCATAAGGAAGAGCTTAGGCAATCTTTAATCGGTAAGTACCTTAGGAATAACATTAATATCTTAAGGCGCTGATAGTCTCCAGTGCTTCGAAATAGTCGCCATTTTGGGAGCCTTTTTGAGAGTCCAAATTATTTATCAACATAATCATGTCTAGCAATTTGGTAATATTGCATGTATACCTTAATTATAGCTCTATCGAAGGTATGAGAGAGAATGGGAACATAAGATGGATAAGGTCGAAGGAGCTCGTACGTCATGGGCTCGTGCAAGATGAAAGCATGGACTTTGGTAGGGGTCCATGTGCCCATGGATTTTATCTCGACCTTTTATCAAACCATGAGGAACAAAATGGCATTACTATGACTATGTTTTGGGCTTGATTTTTATACTATACTATTTATTAGAAAAACAATAAAGCAATAATAATCAAGCCCAAGCTGCTATTTTTTTCAAACCGAATTTTGGCTAGGCTGAGCATGAACCTGAACACTTTTAGTAGGCCGAGCTTCCAGCCAAAAGTTTTTAAGTATGTTTTCAAACTTTTGCATGTTATATACTCCCATTCTTGCGAGTATCTTAAGTTGCTTTTTTTCTTTTAAATAAAAATAAAAATTCCCCCCTACATTTGATCATGCATCTTTCTTTTTCAAGTAAATATCACATTTGATCTCTTAATTTTACTCATTTATATAATTAACTACTTAAAGTTTTAAAATATTAATTAACTATCTGAACTTTACCTATTTTTTCTATTAATTGTCAACCATGTCTCTTCTTATAATCAACTACTTGAATTTTACCACTTTTATAATTAACTATCCAGTTCATAACTATAAATGCCTTTCAAAAGTGTGTATATAGTAAATTAATACTTTTAAATTTTAGTTAATCTATTGAAAATAAATAAATAAATTTCAAATACTAAATATAAAATTAATCTTTCTTTTTCTTAAGTGGAGCTATGCCAACTACTAGCTCTTTATACGACATCCAATCAAATCACAACTAAAGGCAACGAGCTACCACTTTAAGAGGGTTGCATAACCCTCCCAAGTGGTGGTGGGCCATGGGGAAGAAGGAAAGGGAAGAGGGCCTTAACCAAGCTTTTCTCTTCTTCTTTTTTTCCAAAAGTTATTGATTTTTCATTATTATTATATTATTTAATTAAAAATATATAATAATAATAGTTTGTTAAAATAATTACTATGAGCAAATTAGAAGGTAAAACATATTAATCTTTAATAGAATATTCAATAAAGTCAATCAAAAGATTCAAACAAAAAAATTTCAAAACATTAAAGATTTAGATAAAATAAGTAAAAAGGTTATGGATTCAAATAAATAAAAAAAGTCAAATATTAAAAATTAAATACAATTTAAAGCTATAACTGATGAGTTAGATGCAAACTCCATAAAGAATTAAACATCAAATATCACCATTCTTGCGAGTGGTAAGACCACAGTAGGTTGCAAGTAGATTGTACCATGCTAAAACAAGACAAAACATAAAGCATGCATTGGAAATCATATACATGAATCTTTTGACTAGCTATAAAAAAAAAAAAAAAATACACTCTTCTGCTTGTTCCTTACACTTGCACTTGCATGAGATTCACATATCCACTTATTAAATGTTAATAATAATGCATTTTTCAATGAAAATTTGGATGAAGAGGACTACATAAATTTCTTCTTGTTTTTAAGGTTGAATGGGAGCATAAATAACTTGTTTTTAAGCTTGAGAAAGGTTAATGTGTTGCATTGTGATATGAATTTCATGGTTGTTAATGAAAATATACTCTGTAATAGAGTAAAAAGGCAAAATAGGATCTACATAGGCGATCCTATATAGAGGAAATAAGGCTTGAGTATTGAAGTTATACCTTGTATGAAAGTGTGAGTCACTCTATTAATACACAATCTAACCCTTACTCACAGCTTCTTAACATAGCTTAGCACTTTCATATCTTAAGATAAGTTACTCCTACCTTCTTACTCACTCCATAAACAATTGATCCTTGTTTATTCCTTCCAATTATTCTTATTACAGTATCCTTAATGTGCACATGCGCATCCATAGAGACATCAACATTGATGCAACCCTTTGGGAACTACTTGCACTACATCATCTAAGGACTCTAGCTAGATTATACATTGTTTCTAGCAAGGTAATTTCTTTTTTTTTTTTCCCTAAAGATACAAAACAGTTATATAGCAATAGTAGCAAGAAAACTCCCTCTTGTTTACCTTTGAGATCTTCCCCCTAAGAACCTATGTGGCCATGGATCATCGGTCTATTTAACTATCTTAAGACCACTAAACAAGTACACTTCTTAATTTCTATAGTATAATAAATAATAATATTAAGTATCGATCTTATAGAGATTATGAGTACTAGTAATTACCCTTCTCATATTATTTAATCTGCAAAATTGAATGAAGTATGGAAATAACAAGTAAATTTTAAGAAAACAACTATTCATTAAAAGTATACTCAGATATTGAATTTCTCTAAAATTACTAATATAATTAACTAATTATTATTTAATTCCACTATTATATTTTTTGGATCTTGGGAATTCCTTTATAAAGCTAATAACTCTTTCGAGTTTACTAATTCCTGATTTCAGGTTGATTAATTGGAATTTCTTCTTAATTAAAACCCCTAAATTGCATTACTTTGGCTTTGTGAATTCCATTAATAGGTTTAACCTTAATTTGAAAAAAATTATTATCTTATCTATAGGATTACATGTAACTTCTTCCAATTAAGCTAAATTTATTCAAATATAGGATCTCTTTATCTCTATATAAGAAACCAAATATCAAATTAATATATCGGTAATATTAATTTAAAAACAATAAAGAGTACATAATTGAATCATAAGAATAACAATAATTTCATTAAATAATAAATTAGAAAATCATATGCTTATTGTAGGGTTTATTATACCCGAGTACAAAAAAAAAATTAAGATAACATCATATTGAAATTAAAACACAAAAATATAAAAATAGTTCATAAAGAAGAACATCAATTAGAAAAAAAATAATAGTAAAATCTACAACTACCCTATTGCCATTCTAAAACTCTCTATCTCTTTAGCTGAAACTTTGTACCCCTTTTATATTAATTAAACTCTTCCCATCTAAAAAAGTTGTAGTTTCCTAGAATAAAATTGAAATCTTCATACATAAGTAAATATCACTTTAATAGGTAGAAATGACTTCTCTAGGAATGACTTCTCCAAGAAGTAGGAAACTTAGCTTCTCGTAAAGGGAAATTGAATCTTCAGGATTAATAGCTCTTTAGAAAAGTAAAATTGAGTTTGGAAAATTAATTTGGAAAGTTAAATCTCTGCTTGACATGGGTATGGCACGGTCATACTAACTCCTATGTACTCTTTATCTTGAAAATTTCTTAAAATTTGCCTTCAACACTCCCACTAACAAGGGTGTGTACTTGGCCATATAACTTTACACAGCTTCTTGAAAAATTGCTCTATCAAGTTATTTTCTTACTCTATTCAACATGGTTTTAGACACAGTCATATTGTGTTCCATGTCACACTTCTCAATCTCATAACTTTAATATTTTTACATAGTTTACATGCATTTCTTCTATTTTATCAAAAATTACATTTCAAAACTCTACAATAAAAACAAAAACCAATCAAGCGTAATAACCATCCAAAATATAAGAAAATTAAATCAAATACTATTGTAAGTGTTACAAATCAATAATTATTTTATAACACTTATCAGTAGAAAATGGATGAACATCAAATAGGTAGGAAATGAATGAGAATTAAAGTGAGCTCTCAATCAACTGGGCCAAACATAATGAGTCAATTTACAACATAATAAGACGTGCTCCACTCTATCATCTTCACTATAAGAATGACAAGAAAGATTAAGAAGTACACATTGTTGTGATTACTTGTAGAGTAGTATTACAAACACTTCAAAGAAAATACTTTATATTTGGCAACAACTTAATGCCCTATACAAGATACTAACTACATATCTTAAGAGCATCCTCAATTGGGAGTAGGTATAAGAAAAAAAGTCTACATAAAAAGTAAAGCCAATATGTGGAATCATTTTCCTATGTATCATATTCTCAATGGTAGATATTGCTAAGATAGGTAATAAATAGTCCTACTTACCTTTTGTTCCATATAAAGGTATAATACCTAAGTTTACCCTAAATGTGAAGAAAAAAGATTTATTAGTTGATATATATCACATATTATAAATACCAATAAGATTTTGACATGCATAATAGTAAAATTAATAGTTTTCAAAATAATTATCACCCATATTTTACACCATTTATATATGTCAAAATTTTATTAGTATTTATATACCACATGTGTATAATACGTTATGTATATCAACCATTAAGTCTTTTCCCATATTCGAATCCCTTAATAGCTCATTTAGAAAATAGTTGATTATACTACATGAGTTTAACATTGTGCTTATAGACAATTGCTTCTATTAGCAACCAAAATAATGGATAATAGCGAATACATCACTAAATTTATTAGCTAGGTGGAGATAGACTCATTAAATTTTGACATGATTTTACTTACTCGTAACTTTTAAAAGTATACATAATGTATATATAATCCAAGCTATTGCCAAAACCTCAAAACTATCGCTAAAAGCTATAAATAGTGATGGTTTAGAGTTGTAGCAATAATTTAGAACTATATGTTTTTAAAAGTTATAACAAGGTAAAAGCATGCTTTAGACCAGAGGTGATGAATTCAATCCACCATGTTGCTAAGAAAAAGAAAGTCAACATGCAAGTACAAAAAAAAAATTAAAAATGAATAAAAGGGATAAGGTTTTGCAATAAAAAAAGACATGCTTCATCACAATTAAGGATATGGTTTCATCTTTAAAAATATCACTTATATATATCCCATTATCACCTATTTTTCCATTGACCATCTTTATTGATCAAGAAATTGCTTTTCGCACTACCTCTTATACCTTGTAGTTGGTATCTAGCAACTACAATCACAATTTGTAGATAGGATATATTAGTTGTATCTCCATCAATCATAATTTAACACTTAAACAAATTAAACAATCAAATGCAAGTATTTATCATCTAAATTGCTAGATTTTTAATCTTATAAGAATTTGAGTTTAAAAGGAATCTTATTCCTTAATCCATTAAATCCTTTTTTTTTTCTTAGCCATTGTTAGAATTTTGACTCCTAAAATGAGACTTCTTCCAATAAAATTACTATCCTATATATATATGAAATGTTCTACTTAATAATGAACCAATTTCTTGAGTGGGGTAAGTTAAGACTATCAACAAATCAAGTAATCTTTTGATTTCTTATTTTATTATGTTCAACTTTTACGTATTTCTCTATCCATATAGTACATTGAATATATAGAAATTGTTATAACAAAGTTTTTGTTATTCATATTAACAGCTACTCTAGGAGGAATGTTTTTATGTAGTATTAATGATTTAATAACTATCTTTGTAGCTTCAAAATGTTTCTATTCATGCTCCTATCTATTATCTAAATATTCCATGAAAGATGTATTGTCTAATAAAGCTACTATGAAATATTTACTCATGGGTGAGGCAAGCTCTTCTAATGGTTTCTCTTGGCTATATGATACATCTAAGGGAGAGATCAAGCATCAAGAAATAGTGAATGGTCTTATCAATAAACAAATTTATAATTCCCCAAGAATTTCAATTACGCTTACATTCATTACTATTGGAATTGGATTCAAGCCTTCCCTAGCCCCTTGTCATCAATGGATTCCTAACATATATGAAGAAGTGTGATTCATTAGATAAATTCCTACCTCTCTATCTATCTCTAGGAACACAGTATTGAATTTAAGCTTAAACTCGATGCAAAATGGCACTTAATAAAGTTAATGAAATTTTAGATAAAGAGGGTTATGTGAATATTCTTGTTTTTAAGGTTAAATGAGAGCATAAATAACTTTTTTTCTAAGCTTGAGAAGGATTAATGTGTTACACTATAATATGAATTTCATAGTTGTTAATGAAAATATTCTTTGCGATAAAGTAAAAAGGCAAAATAGGATTTATATAACCGATCATATATAGTAGAGTTAAGGCTTAAGTATTGAACTTATCACGCCTTGAAACCACTAAGGTATTGGTTGTTTGCCACATACTTTACTTAAGTAGAATACATAATGTTACGATTATTAAGTGAGTTTTTAAACTAATTTTAGTACTTTGAAATTATTAATTAAAATTTGAAAATATTTTGGCAGAACATTAGATTTTTGAAAACATTTGATAATTAGTTTGTCATGAAAACTCATGGCAAAGTAGGAAAAGATAATCTAAGTCTTAAGACTTATAAGACCCACAAAATACAAACAAACTGAAATAGGCTATAAAGTCACAGGTGGTTCCCAAAATAGTCTATGTATAAAACTAAAACATGGAAATATAGTTTAGAAAATGAAATAAAAGTCAATTATAAAGTGGAACAAAAATATTCTCACTTGAAAAAGAAAAAGAGAAGTGAGCCGTGAAGGCTTAGTACATAGTAACACAAACACATATATGCATGTCAAGCAGGTATATAACTAATAAAATAAACAATCATTTAATTCAATTAATTATCGCTTTTAAACATCTAGCACGAGAGTACTCATGACTCCAGACATTACAACAAGGGACATTAGATCTGATTCCATCACAATGGACATTAAGGGTTGATCGAAGTAGTTAGACTCCATGTCACTGAAAATCATGCACCTAATCACAATTCAACCATATCACATAATCTATCGGGACCCATATCCCCAAATTATGCTCAATATACCTACTCTTTACTTATTGTGCCCGTAATCCGACGTGTTTTCACTTATTAGCTACCAGGCTGAGCCATCCTTCATGGTTTAAGCACTTAACTACCATGTCGTTTCAAGGTATATGACCACAACTATAATCTTTATCTAATGTTTATCACTTACTAGCTCAAGTAACCACACATAAGTGGCAAACAATTACTTAGTTGGGTTGATTATTAGTGCAGTTAATTTTTCTAACCTAGCATGCAACACACAAGTTACTACATGTGTGAAGGGTCGATAGTTTCAATTGAGTTAATTGAATTGATTTTATGAAACAAAAGAGAAAATTTGAGTTATTTCATTATTCTAAGTGATTGAACTCTATTCTAAGATTAGTTTAGGTTACTTAAGACGAATACTATTTATGAGCCCAATTAAGGTTAACTATACCTAATTAGCTTTAGCCAATTATGACCTAAACCATTGAAGGTTTAGTTATTTAAACCTAATGAGTTATTTAAATTTTAAAGTCTAGTTTTGCTTAAGGTGCAATTAGGGTATTTGGGTCCTTTTAAGAATCATAAGCCTAATTATGTTTAGATTAGGCGCATTAACCCTAATTAATTTAGTTAAGTCTAGTTATAATTATTAATTCCATTTTAAGTCCAATTAGGTTATTTTCATCCATTTTAATTAGCCTAAACCCATTGTGTTTAATTAGTCCTATTTGTTATATTTTAGGCTCAATTAATTATTAGGTCCCATTTTAATTCCATTTTAAGTCCTCAATTGATTTAAGGCCTTGCAAGGTTGAAGGCCCAATTAGATTCAATTTATTTATTAGGTCCATTCAAAGTATAGGCCTATTCAAGGTATAGGCCCTAAAGATTAATAGGTCCAAGTATATTTTGAATCTTAGGCTCATTTAGGTTTTATTATAGTTATGTAAGTCTATTTTATTTTATTGGGTTTATGCTCGGTTTATTTTAATTAGTTCATTCGATTTAAGCCTTGAATTTGTTTGAGGTCTGATTGAGTTATTTATCATGCTAAAGCCCATTTAAGGTATGAGCTTTAGGAAGAAATTGGCTCAATTATGTTTTAGATTTTGGATCTTGGGCTCATAAGTTATTGGGTTCACATTATTGTGTTAAATTCTATTTTAATCCAATTAGGATATTTAAGTTAATTAAGCCTATTTAATCAAATTATGTTTAATTACGTGAGCCACTCAAGGAGAGGGTGAAAGGATAGTCCTTGAGCCTATTTGGTTAAGTTGACTTGTGATGAGACTGACTTTGGCCTAATTTAATTAAACCAATCATTAACTAAATTTTTAGTTCTTTACAATTAAAGGTCTTAATTTTAAAAAGCTATAACTTACTTAATTTAAGTTTAAATCAAGTGAAACCAAAACCATTTGTTTTCTTATCACATTTACTACTCATTTTAACGTAAAAAAGCCTTATTTTATTTCATTTAGAACTCTTCAACTACAAAACTAAACTTAATTATGAATTTTTAACTTTAAAAGCTTATAACTCGTTCAATTTAGGTCTAAATCACTTCAAATCAAATCCCACTTATTCCTACTCCTTCTTAGTGTCTAATACATCATTTATTTTCTATTTTCAAGCTATAAATATTACCAAAATAGAGCAATCAAAACAAAGCATGCCCCAATTTATTTTCATCTAATCTAACTTTTACACATCTTTACTTTGCATCCAATACAATCCAACTTCTATTTATAATTAAATGATAATTTCATCAAATTTACTCAAAATAAACATAATACATCAAATTTTTTTAGAATTAATCATATTAGTAAATGATGCAAGAAAATCATAAATTCAAGTTGACTTAATCCTCCAATTTGATCCAATTAATTCCTAAACTTCACAAAACTTAATATTTATTAAGTTATTTCAATTTCAATCAAATTTATCACTCTAAGAATATAGAAACCTACTGAAAATTCATAAATTAATAATTAAATCAACTCTTCATCCACTAATTTAATCATATTACCAAATTCCAACATTCCATATGTAATATCTACTAATTAATCACCAAAGCTACTCCATACATCACATGTTCATACTCCAATTATCAATTTATCATCATTCATCACCCAAAATGAAATTAGTAAGAGAATCAAATCCTAAGTTCATCTTCAATTATGGTGCCATCATCAATACTTGAGCATTTCTTCATTTACATGCAATAATATTGATTTCTACTACTAAATCCAATACCCAACAACAAATATAGTACATTAAATCTTAGATCAAGTTTTAAATCATTAAATAATACTTAAGAACACTCTATATAGGTGGTGGTCACAAATGGGTTTTACAATACACTATTAATGTTCAAGAAATCATCATATTCCATCACTTATAACTATTCTAATTTGTCAACTTAAACAAGAATTTAAGCTTACATTGTTGGAGACCCAAGCAATACCAAAAACTTCTCCAAATTGTACTTACCCAACTTTAAGATGATGTTTTTCCAAACTCTCAATTGATTTTCTTTATAATAAACACCATACAGTACTTAGATCTATAATTGATAAGCTAAATTTTGCTTGAATAAACTCATTTTACTTTCCTCCACAAGCCAAATCACGTATAATGTGCCCCTCCCCCCCCCCCCCCCCCCCCCCTTTGCTTGAAATCACACTTGGTTCAAATAGATGATTAAACTTAAAAGTGATTCAAATCAATGATCAACGTTACTCTAAATAGTTCAAATAAGATATCTCATTATGGAGCCATTATAGCTAGTAATATATTCTCTCTTTGAACCACTAAGCATGTTTACGGGACAATATCGAATCCTCTATTTGAACCACTTAACAAAATATTGATAATGTATTTCAATCATTTGAATATTTAATCCTCTATTTTAATCACTTTCCATAACTTTAATCATCTATTTTAACCATTTAAAAATTTGATCCCCTATTTGAACTTAACCTCAAATGTTGATTTTCTCACTTGTAATTTTTCTAAATAAAATCAGTGGTTAGATAAGATGAAATTGAGCTAGAAGAATGCTTAAGGTTTAAGCTTGATTTGCGAGTTTCTTCTTACCTTTATTTTTTTTTTTTCAAAAAATGGAGGAGATGGGGGCTGTAATTTTCTATCTTAAAATAGGTTTTTATAGTACGATTTAGTGAGGGTTTAAGGATAAAGGCAAATGGGATCACAAGGGCTAGTAGGTTATAATATAATATGATATGTCTCTTTATTTAGCTTAATTTAGTATTATATTTCCCTTAACTTTTTCCACTCACTCCAGCAGCAAAATGATGTTTCCTTTTCCATAAAATGCTCTTGAAAATTAAATTAATTAGCTACTCATTTACAAAAAAAAATAAAAAAAAATAGGGGTATTTTGGTCATTTTATCCAATTGACTTATGAATTTAAAATTTTCTTTTCCAATTGTCTCCAAATATTCTGTAATTGATTTTATTCACCTAGTTGAGATCTTAAAACTATATTTAAGGTTTCTAAAAAATTTTAAGTCCAAATTAGATAAAACCGTCTTTAAGAAATTTCGAGTTCAAACTTCAAGAGATCACTCCCAATAATTTAAAATGACTCCAAATGACTTTAATTTAAGTTATTTAATAGCTTCAGCCAACTTCAAAGTCTCTAAATTAAGTCTAGAGGCAAAATGGTCATTATGCAAAATTGACCTCCAAACTTAATTTTCTCTCTTTTAATTGACTTCAAACAATTCCTTAATAATTTTATTCACTTAATTAAGGCCTTAGAATTTTATTTAAGATCACTAGGTTGTTCCAAAGTTATTTTCTATAAAACTGAGTTTAACGCTAAAGGTTATATTTGAAAATTTTGAACCTAAATTTTGTAAATTCTTTCTTAATTGACTATAGATTTTCCTCCTTAATTATATTGACCTTATTTAGAAATTTGGAGTTTTGTAGAACTTATACTTATTAATAAATATTCCAAGCCTTAATTTACATTATATAGCAATAATAACAAGAAAACTCCCTCTTGTTTACCTTTGAGATCTTCCCCCAAAGCACCTATGTAGCCATTGATCATTGGCAGGGTATAAATGGACATCAAAGTGAGCTCTCAATCAACTAAGCCAAACATAACAAGTCAATTTACAACATAACAAAACGTGTTCCACTCAATCATCTTCACTATAAAAACGACAAGGATTAAGAATTACACATTGTTGTGATTAGTTGTAGAGTGATATTAAAACTCTTCAAAGAAAATGCTTTATATTTGGCAATAGCTTAATGTTCCATACAAGATATTAGACTATATATCTTAATAGCACCCTCAATTGAAAGTACAATATAAGAAAAAGAGTCCACATAAAAAAATTAAGCTAATATGTGGAATCATTTTCCTATATATCATATTTTCAATGGTAGATGTTTCTAAGATTGATAATCAATTGTTCTACCTACCTTTTGTTCCATATGAAGGTATAATACCTAATATGACCCCATATTGGAATCCTCCTAGTAGCTCATTTAGAAAATAGTTGATTACATTACATGAGTTTAACATTATGCTTATAGCTAATTGCTTCTATTAGCGGCCAAAATAATGGATACTAGTAAATACGCCATTGAATTTATTAGCCAGGTGTACAATCCAATGAGGCTACTATGAAATATTTACTCATGGGTAGGGCAAGCTCTCCTATTTTGGTTCATGGTTTCTCTTGGCTATATTATTCATCTAGGGGAGAGCTTGAGCTTTAAGAAAAAGTGAATGGTATTATTAGTACACAAATGTGTAACTCCTTGGGAATTTCAATTGTGCTTACATTCCTTACTATAGGAATTGGATTCAAGCTTTCCTTAGCCCCTTTTCATTGATGGACTCCTAACGTATATGAAGAAGAAGTTTAGTCTGCTTGGTTCCCACCTCTCTATCTATCTTTGGGAGCACAATACTAAACTCAAGCTCAAATTCAATGCAAAATAGCACTAAATAAATTCAAGATCAATCTAAAAAAGCTTGTTTAAGCTCAACTTGTCTAAAAAAAATCTTTTTCTTTCAATTGAAATAATATTGATATCTAAACTCATCTCGAACTAATATTTAAGTTCAATTTGAGCTCAACTAAGCTTACAAGTTAATCAAGTTAAATAACATGAAAGTTGACTTCAACATGATAAAATATTTGAGTATCCCAAACTCGAGTTTAAACTCAATTTGATTATTACCAAATTGAACTTAACTAAATATTAAGCTCAACACACCTACACCTAGTTTGCGAATATATTTAACTCACTTATAACATCGATATATATAACTATTTGTTTCATGATTAGTTATATGTCTTTCAAGGATGAATACATTCACGAAAGAGGACCTTGGAGGTGAGAAATTGGTTGTAGTCTTACCAAATGAGGCGATGGCAACATTAGCTGGCCTTCTTGTGGAGATGATACATCCTCTCAAATAATGGCAAATTAGTATCTTGTATTTTTGTTGACTATTTCCTCAAATATTGTCTTAATGTTTCCCAAAAAAAAAAGAATAGGCTTTAAATTTGAACCACGTAAAATGAAAAATTAAAACAAGAAATAAGTCGCAAATTGCCGTACGCAACGACAAACTAATAATAGTCGGGTTACCCAACTTTGAAATCGTAATTATCAGCATATATAATATTGTATATTTTTAAATTTTCGTTTTGACAATTTCTCCTACATACTTGCGTATTTCTATAGATAGAAGAAACGGTTGTAAATACACATCCTTATGGACCATTTGAAACTGACATTTTTTAGGATATATTGTAAAAATATTATATATTATATTTATTTTATATGCACATATCTCAAAAGCTGAGCATTTGGATCGTGAATCATTGAAAAATAAAAATGCTTTTAAATTCCTATATGACACTTAGCAAAAACAACAAAAATTAACAAAAAAAAAAGCATCAAACATTACAAAATATTCCAAAGTTATAAAAAAATGAAATATGAGAGTTATCTATGTTTTTAGATTTTTTTATATAATTTTTTTAGTTTTAGTATTTTTAATTATTTTATCCATTAGTAAAGAAGTAAAATGAAAACTAAAAGCACTTTTTTGGTCCTCTTTCTAAGACTATGGCTCTAAACACGTAATTTCAAAGTGAGGAGAGTTACTGCAAATAGAGTAAATAGAAGGTGTATTCACAATATACATGTTTTGTATTTTTCAATTTTGAAAAAAAAAAATGACAATGCTACAATCATTTAAATACTTTTCTATTCATTTTCCTTTTTCACTATAGATTTTGAATATGTATATTTTCTCTCGTTTAGATAATATTAAAGTATAATACCTCAACCGAAAAATAGTAAATAACAAATTAACAAAGTCAATAGATAATCAATAAGCATTTCCAACCACCAAGCCCAAAAGATCTTAGGTAGTATTGATTTGGTAATCACTATCTTAGTCTTATAAAGTACTATTAGTAATCTCCCATAATCCATGTAAGAATTTACTTACATGAATTATTAGTATAATCTCTTCTCTTAAATATGCAATGTCTTCATCACGAAACCTTATAATGGGCTCAAATTTTCCACTTTTTTCAACATATGATTTGGTTTGATTGTATCACTATCTACATATCGGTCATCTTATAAACCTATTAGGAGTCGCATTCCAGCTACGTTCCATGCCCTCTTTGAACTTCATTTGTAAATCAGGTTGAAGTAAGTCCAATAGCTTATACCTTGGTTCTTCTTTGAATTGTCTATCAACTAGTAAAAGATAAATTCTAATACCATTTGTGACTTTCTAGCCTCCAAGTAAGCAATAAAAAAGCTAACAAGTGACCGATGAGTATTTTCAACCATCAAGCTTAAAAGATTGTATCTAATGTTGATTTAATATTCACAGTTTAGATCATTAAACTATTATTATAAACTATTACAAAATGTATATGAAAACTTTACTTACACAAGTTATCACATAAATAATGCAATTCAAGGCAATTGAAAACCTAGGTTGATCATATCAACCAAGCAACCAAATATCATTTTCCAAAAAAGAGTGGTGGGTTATCCACCCCAAATGAAACAATGACCCATGTGTGAATTCTAGACTACTCTTTGTCATTGTCTCAATCCCGTGTTTGATGTTGTTAAAAACAAAAGGATAATAGTGCTATAATTTTGCTTCTATAAACACATAAAATCAAGTGCTCTATGAGTTACTTACTCCATTGGACAAAACAGTGTGATGTCCTTATCAACAAACTACCATGAATCTACAAATCTCTATTTATTTTTCTATATGAATCTTAAGTATTTGCAAATATATACTTGAATAAAATGCTTCATCCTAACACATCACTGAATATTATGTTATTTGGAAGTGCATTATGTTGATGTGGTCGTAAAATTAATTTAAAAAATGTTATATAATAGATTAAACAAGAGAGTTAACCAATAAATTCATATTATGCGTTTTGATAAACTTTAAGTATATCTATAGAAAGATACAAAACTCTAATGATTAAAGATATATTATTAGGGTTTTTACTTACTTTAATTTTGAATTTTTATCTATGCATAAACTTTATTGCACATTTTAAAATTGTTTTAGACTAATTTATCACATATCTATAACCTATGCTGGTAAATAAAAGTAGATGTAAAGAATAATTCGAGCCAATAAGCTCAGGTTATGAACTTAGCGATAAAGGTTTGTACTCTGTAATTTAGTATCTAATATATATATATATATATATATATTAGATATTTCATTTAGATTTTAGTGTTAGCGCTTTGGTTTAAGATGCAAAATAGAGTCTCCATTAGTTTGCAAATTAACAGCCGTTAATTCTTGTTGATTTGGCACGTATGTGCATGACTTGGATCTACGTGTGCGTCAAGTTAGTGAAAATTAATGGCCATTAACTTACAAGCTATCTGAGATAAAGACAAATAAAAGACCAATCTCTAGTTTATTTTAAGAGGTATCTTTTCTCTATCCTTCTTGATACACTAGATATACCATATAATTTTCTGTTGATAAAAAGATAAATTAGGATCTCAGGTTTAATATTTTTTTTCTTTGTTTCATCACGATATAAATCTATACATCAGACCTAATTTATGTAAATATTTTCCATTTGGAAACCAATTCTCCATTATGATTGGAGATAAAGAAGCTTGACCTTCATTTAACAGCTATGTGCAAAGCCAGTTTGTTCCGACAAGGCCGGAAAGACACAAAAGGAAACCTCAACATTCTAAACATTTTGCGTCTTTTCCTTTCAATGTGTGCCAAAATATTGTTGAATGAAAGTCTCTAACTCATCCTGTGTAACAAAGGTAAACATTTCCTTTTCAGACCCCAGAAGGAATTTTTCACGAGAATTTACAGAATTCTTTTGTATGAATCTAAAGAGGTGCCGGAAGGGACTCAAGAATTTTTTGTATGGTCGTATGAATAAGTATTTTCTAGCAACTGGCTTCGGTTTACTTAAAAAGAAAAAAATTCCAAACATTAATCACGTCTTTTACATAAATGTATTGAAAGATTTCAAGTTTATTATTATTATTATTATTAACAAGTGCCAATAAGTACTTGCTGACCGAATTCTTTTAAGTGTATATAATAACATGTTCTAGACAATAGGTGGATTTAAAAAAAAAAATGCAAATAATTTACCTAGATTTTGACCTCCTTGCAAATATAGCTCAAGAACTTTTAAATGTTATAAATAATCTTCTTAAACTTTAATTCAATATAAATATACCCCAAAACCTTCCAATGTTGCAAATAACTTCTTTAAGTTTTGACCTTTATGCAAAAATATCCCATCAAATTTATTAAAGTGTATTTTAACACTCCCTAAATTTTGACTTTAACGCATTTTTTGACTAAAAAATACAGAAAAATAAACATCCTTTAATGTTACCAATTTTGATATGAAATTTAGTAACATTTGAAAATTTGAAAGTTTATAAGATATATCCATACCAAGATTAAACTTTAGGAGGATATTTGTAATATTTGAAAATTCAAAGGTATATTCACATTAAAATTAAAGTTTCAGGGGTTTATTTACAATTTTCCCTAGTTTTTTTTTTTTATCAATTACTAAAACATTGACTTAATAAAAGGTAAATTTGGACATCTTCATGTTTCAACATCCTTCCCTTTATCGTGGTATATTAATAATTATCAAGCATGATATTTAAAATCACAAGTTCACTACTAAAATTTTACGAGTTTATGATTTTATTTGGTTTTTTTGTTAAAATCATTATGTGTAAACTCATGATAGAATTACAAGAATCATGGTTTTGATTCCATATCCTATCTTGATTTAAGTCTAATAGGCTATTGAGATTAAGGAAAATAATTTAGATTCATGATATTGATATTGTTGAAGAAAAAAGATGAATAGACACTTCAAAAGATTTGGAATTTAGAATATAGGGATATCATAAATAATAGTACTGATAGCAACATTAGCAATGACGATGATGATGGTGGTGGTAATTGGAGAGTTTAGTGTAGTTTTGATAATAACAAGGCAATTGGTGACTAATGATTTGTTCTAATTTTATATTTTATTGTAGTGATATATTTTGTATTATAATCTATATCAATGCCACTATTTATATTTTAAACTTATGCATTAGTATAATGATTCATGCTTAATTATTTGTACTGTAATTTATATTATGACTAAAATTTATGTTGAATTTTCTTATAAATATTGTAAACATATTTACAAGTTAAAAGCTAGTTTATACAAGTTATAGAAACTTATATTTTCACATTTCAATTCTATATTTTGATTCATAGACCCTCTACCAATTCCATTTATAATCATATGTTTAACAACTTTATTTATGAAGATTTTTTTTTTTAGTTATGAATTCAATTCATAAAAATCAATTAGCATATGGTGTTGGCACCATTATAGATTTTGATGTTTTATAAAATGTGGTTACATTAAGATGATAAACTCCCTATTTTTAGGTTAATAAAATGCAAAGCACTTATTATGTTGTTGCAATTTATTCTTTTATATATGTAATTGGAATACAAAATTTAACGGAATTGAAAATGCTTATACAATAATAATAATAATAATAAGATTTCCGATGCAATCATCAATAAATATTTTTTGAAAATAAAAAAAAAAAAGGAACTTTTCATTTTTCTTCATACTTTTTCATATACTACATAATTAATTTTAAGAATATAAAAACTTTTCTTTAATATTTTAATAAATACTCAAAACACTTATTAAATGTACCCGTTACTCTATTGAAATATTTTCTAAAAATTGAAAAATATTTTAATATCTTAACAAGCATGTAAGGCGTTGATTCATCGTATACGTGTACGTAATTGCTATTGTTCTTTATGAAGCCAGAAACTGACATAAAAATGCCACAGATGTTTGACAGTTGAATCTCCGCCCCTCCTTCCTTATCACATCAACCTCTTCTTTCTCCATCTACCCCCGTCTCTCTCTCTCTCCCTCCCTCTCCCTCCCCTACTCTCCCCTATCCCTTCGCTCTTCTATCTTCTCTCTTTCTCCTATACAAGCCCACTGCCTACGTATCCTCAAGCTTATCAGTGCAACACTACTAGTTATTACCTACATATCTAAAGAACACTGAACGGCAATTTTACACTACTCTCCTACACGTACCAACCTTGCCCTAAAGGTTTTATACATTCTAGCTACAATTTTCTGTTAAGTGCCTAACTTCTGTTATATTATATGCTTCTTCAATTCAATATATCTGCCGTGGTGCCTAAGTTTATAATTATCTATTATATGCTTCTTCGATTCTGAATAAGCGTTTTGTGCAAATTCTATTGTGTTTGAGCTCTAACTTGGATTGAATTTGGACTTATTTAATCGAAGGCAATACTTCGAGGCTCTTCTTCCATCAAGCAAGCTTCGAAAATGGCACCCAGAAACAACCGTGGCAAGGCCAAGGGAGAGAAGAAGAAGAAGGAAGAGAAAGGTACTTAATCAATACTAGTAGATGTGTAACAGCGGTGCTTCCAAAATCAATAATATTGAATAAATCGATAATAATATATGAAATAATAAGATACATAGTATGCTATCATTGAATGTTCGGTAAATAAGTTTAATATAAGATTGCTATTATATACGTATAATTGTTTTTTTTTTTTAAGGAAAATTTAGAAGGATGTCCCGATGATAATGTTTATTTTGCAGTTCTTCCCGTGGCCATGGATATCACTGTTAACCTTCCCGAAGACACCCGTGTAATACTCAAGGTAAGGATGACGTTTTTACATCTTTTTTATGTATTAAAAATGTTTCCTTTTTTTTTTTTGGTCTATATATGGTGCAAAAACGCACTTAAAGTTTTGAATATTTATTATTTTGAAAATCATTTGCTTTCCAAATGTATAGTTTATTTCATCTTGTTTCTACTTTATAATTCGAACCTAGTTTTAAGTTCTCATATTCATTGCGCATTGGGTAGATAAAATGATAGAAGATTCTACCGATGTCTCACCTACATTAGTCCTTTCCTACTTCTTTTCCAGTTTTCCGTGTCACTTTATACTGTAGTAGTTCCAACCATTTCCTATGGTTGGAAATAAAAGTAATTAAATATTTTATAAAAATTAATTTATATTTTTAAATTTTTAATTTTTTTTAAATGTTGTTATATATAGGTAGCTTAGGCGTTCTTACTCTTTTTTCTGAGTCTTTGATTTTTTTTATTTTTTTTTTAGAAAACATCTTCAATCATCCATCTCATTGGTTAAGAAACTCAGAATAGTCTTGTTTGGTGTGCTAAATAAGTATCTAAACTCTTCTATTTGGGCAATTATACTCATCCTCCTCCATGGAAATTTAGACACTTTTCATCTGATTCAAGAGGATATGAGTGATAAGATTTAGTGAGCTTTTGCCTACACCGTTAATTAATCTATATTATTGTCTTACTACTATAAGAGAGAGGCCAGAAAATATTTTAGGATGTGCTTGCATTAAATCTTTAATGTGAAACCTAAATTGAGAATAAGTTTTTCGAAATCTTTCTCGAATCCAATAAAATATTTACATTAATCAAATAAATTATTTTTTGTCGTATATTAAATAATGAATGGTGGAGATCATTTTTTTGAAAGTTGTAAGGGAAGTCAATTTAATCAAAGGCAAAAGGCACACTTCGAGAGCAATAGCTTCAAAACTGCCTAAGATGAAAGGTGCCAAAAAAAAAAAAAAACAAAAACAAAAACAAACAAACAAACATAGCACCTACTTCAGTAAACTGAGGCGTAATCAATAAATTTAATTGAAATATGCATATATTAACGATAAATACTCAATATGTGTTTCACATTCCCTCTAACATCTGTAATCTTTAAGGTGCCTATCGTAATCCTTTTTATTATAATAATAATTTCAATAGTAAATAATCATTAATTTTGAGTATGATGCTTGTTATTAATAGTACTTACATTGGCATTAAAATCCTATACCCTTTTTAGGTGCTTGCCTTTTCTTACCTAAACAATTACCGATATTGGAAAAGACTTACTAAAATTCTAGTATTTTTTAGAAAAGCTGTTAACGATATTTATATGTTATATAGATAAATTAATAGTGTATAAATAATAATATAATTTTAAGTTGTAAAAATAGAGATGGTAGATTTTAAAAATTATTATCATATATTTAAATATTATTGGTATTTATCTACCATTCATTTAAATATTATTAATAATTTATTTTTATTTTTATTTTTATACTATATGTAATTAATATTGAAATGTATAAAATTTTCCATATAAGATTCTTAACTAGTATATAGAAGCATCCCTTGGTGAAAGCTTGCTATAAATGACAATTAGGATTTTTAGTCTATTTTTTTAAGGTGAAACAAGTGAGAGAGCTTTGATTTTCTTATCCCATCGTCCTACTCTTAAAATGTAAGCACACGCAATGAATACATACAACTAAAGCTAGCTCTTCGTCTACATGCAAATTTTCATAGCCTTACTCTTACACTATCCAATACAGGAACTTGTGGACAAAATAGATGCTTATATTGATATCTTAATAGCTTACCCTAGGAACCCATATTTTTATAGCATTTATTATTAAGTTTTTGTTATTATTACAATTTCCGGCTATGATACTTTTTAATTTTGTTTTCTTGTCCCTTTTTTTGCAGTAATGAAGGTTGTTTCAGCTTTGTACAGTGAACACATGCAACTTATAGTTACTTTCAATTTGTTTATTTGGAGGGTATATCGATGGATAGGATTATAGATGCTTATATTGATATCTTGTGGACAAAATAGATGCTTATATTGATATCTCAATAGCTTACCCTAGGAACCCATATTTTTATATCATTTATTATTAAGTTTTATTATTATTATTATTTCCGGCTATGATACTTTTTAATTTTGTTTTCTTGTCCATTTTTTTGCAGTAATGAATGTTGTTTCAGCTTTGTACAGTGAACACATGCAACTTACAGTTACTTCCAATTTGTTTATTTGCAGGGTATATCGACGGATAGGATTATAGATGTTCGACGGCTTCTATGCGTCGACACTGAGACATGTCATATTACCAGCTTCTCGTTGTCACACGAGGTAAAACCCAGCACAACGTATATAATTCATACTACTAGTGGACGGGGCATCCGTTCTATTGGTGCATATTAATGAAGTGCTTAGAAAGTTATTTAGGTGCCACATACTTATTAATAAAGTGCTTAAAAAATTATTTAAGTATTATATTAGCATCTAAACAATATTCTTTTTTAAATAACTCTTTATTACTTAGAAAATTATTTAGAATTAAAATTTTGACACGACAAAAGTCAAACATAAAGAATTTTAAAAAAATAAACATCTCTAATAAAGATAAAAATATGCATCAAGCATCAATGTATGTAAAAATCGAATGTTTTTAAATAGTATTTAAGATTTAAAATTATTAAGATGCTTAGTATAGAAATATATATCAAACATCTTTAATAAAAAAAGTTAACATATCTATTAATAGTTAAATAAGGAAAAATTAATAATTTTATTTATATTTTTAATTTAATATTAGAATTAATGGGGTAAAATAAAAGAATATTTCCTAAAATAAAAAATTAGAAGTGAATCATGTGGATGTTGATAAGCCACTTTCCGCTCACTTTTGGTTGGACCACTGATGGAAATACAATAGTATTTGGGGATTGGCGTGGGCCCATTCTTCAGAACAAAAAAGGGCAGCCCCGGAGGCCCCTTTAGATGTCCTCGTGACGCGCGCTCAGTTCTGTCGACGGACCATCAAGTGACAACAAAAATCCAATCACCAGCCAGTATGGTGCAAATTTTCGGGACCATTTTACCCATCCAAACCCTTCCAAAATACGCCTCTTATCCAACCTTGCAGAAAATTAACTTCTATTTTATTATTATTATACATCATCCAAATCGTATTGAGTATTATAATAATAATGTTATTGTGATTATAAATTTTTAAAAGAAAATTTTCAAATGTTACTAATCTTAAAATATTATGAAAGTGATTAGTCAGCCTTTTAATTTTATTTTTATCATAAAATTTTATTATTTTTTTAATCTTATTAATGTTTCTTTTTTTTTTTTATCATTAACATCACAAGGATATTTTTGCAAAATGGGAAAAACAAGCCATTTTCTTCTCTCCCACCTTATATTCTTGCTAACTGATCAACTACTGGATTACACTCTCCTTGAGGACAAGTAGAGATGAAATAGTCATCTAGTTCTTGTAGATAAACAAATCCGAAGTGTTGAAGATTAAGATAAATATTAATGAAACATATATAACAAAGTTACCACATCTATTTGTGTAAAATTATTTTAACTAAGTATACTAGCAAGTACACTTTTTTCCTCTCTTTCCCTCATATAAACTTTATTTCTAGTTGGGTCATTTTAATTTTGATTTTTAAAAGTATTTTTTTTAAGCATTTAAATTCTATATTATTAAGAGAATGGATTTCTTATGTTTTTAAAATAGTGATAAGTACAGGAAAAATAAACGTAAAGAAGTTATTGGAAACAATTTTAAATAGATAAGTTTCTAATATTTCTTGATAAATTATAACCATTACTTAAAAATTGCATTTTTTAAGAAAAAAAATTATATAAGTAATTTATTTAAAAAATTGTAATGCGAATATAGTATATGCTAATATATATATATATAATGTATCTATTTGAAATTAAAATTATTTTACACCCTTTAATATTAATTTTTTAAAAACAAATATATAAGCTGGTAAAAAATATCTTTATTTAACATTTTAATAAATGAGTCTACACATTTTGATATCTATTTCATGAAACAACTCATGTATTGTTCAATTGTTAAGACAATTGGAACAGGAATGTCTTCAAAAGGCATTTTAGACCATTCACTGAGATTATAACATTTTCCTAACGTGGCGCAGGTTAGAGGGCCCAGGCTAAAAGACACTGTCGACGTTTCAGCACTCAAGCCATGCGTCCTCTCACTCGTGGAAGGTACTCAAAACGACATCGTTGTAGACCAATTCAAAATCAAAGTTAAATTTCAAACAAAAAATAAAATAAAATAAAAAAAGAAAAGCACTTTCACTTCGCATTATTCAGTTATCAGTTAGTTACGCTCTCTCTCTCTTTCTTTGTTGCAGAGGAGTATGATGAAGAGCACGCGATGGCGCACGTTAGGCGCCTCCTCGACATCGTGGTTATGCACGACGTGCTTCGGTGCGACCTCCGGTTCAGGCACGGCGAAGTCGGAGAGTCGGAAAAGTGCTGCGGATGTGCTGGATAAGAGCGGGAAGAAGAACGGCAAGTTACAGGAAAAGGACTCGGCGAAAGAGTTAGGTGTTGTTGAAGATGGAGGAGAAATGAGTCATTCTTGCCCTAAGCTTGGAAGCTTCTATGACTTCTTCTCTCTCTCTCACCTTACTCCTCTCCTTCAATGTAATACTCTCTCTCTCTCTCCATATCATTTATGTTAAATAGATGTAACCGCAATAGTTGTGGTGGTTGGAGAACAGCGGTGCTACGGGAGAATGCTATTAGAAAATTAGGAAGTTGATTTTTTTTCCTTTTTTCTATTTTTGAAACAATAATCATCTTTCTGATTTTCTATCAGCATTTTCCTGGTAGTTTGCCATCAATGGCACGGTTTACTACCTACATTACCGCCAAAAGTTTAAAGTAAGCACAGCGATGCTCGATTTCTATTGTAAGATTTGATAATTGTAATTATCACATTGTCGCAAATACACGACTGCAGGCAACAACGCTGAAGCCTTAATCAGAGTAAATAAGGCCAGCTTGATTGCATTATAGAAAATGTTAAAAGAATGCATCCTAAGGTTTAAATAGATTGTTTAATTTTAATTCAAGTTTGGCATCTAGATTCGAATACTTTTGTTGCAACACGGTTGATACATTTGATCATGTTTTATTTGTTTATCTGTTACAGTTATTAGAAAGGCTCCGAAGCGGCAAGTTGACGACTTCTTAGCTTCAGAGGATCATCTTTTTTCTCTCGATGTAAGTTGTTAATTTTCTTTCTTGGATGATATGTTTGAGACCTTATTTTACATGGATGTTCTTTTATCGATATGAGTCCTGCATATGAGTTAATTGCAAATAAATAACATTTGAATTTCAGTATTCAATCAATTAAATGACTGGTGCTCTTGATGCTAGAAAAAATGTAAAATGCATATATGGAGGACGTGTGAAGTCATGTAATATACTATTTTTGTCAATGAATATTGATTTCATGCACCATACTGGAAATCGCCAGTTACCTTGATGGAGGGTCATTCCATATGGGCTGTTATAGCATGTTACTACTGAATCCAACAGTTTTTTTATAAAGAACCTGTTCTGATTGCTTTTCTGGGAATTGTACACGTAGAATTGTTTTGTGGGGATATATGAATGTTTACTAACTTACTATAGTCACTTTTTGTATGTAATTGGATGTACTTTGATGGATTTATTGTTGTTGATGCTGTTGTTTTATATGAATTGCTCAGGTGAAGCTGTGCAATGGAAAGCTGGTTCATGTTGAAGCTTGCAAAGGAGGGTTCTTAAGTGTTGGAAAGCAGAGAATTATGTGCCACAACCTTGTTGATCTTTTAAGACATCACAGTAGAGCTTTTGACAATGTAAATGTCAAATTAGTAGCTGAACTCAGACATGTCACATCTTTCTTTGAACAGCAATTTAGGTTGTGTGGGACTTTGTATTGGGTGACAACATGTTTGAGAGATGGAATCTTTTACATATATAATTTCAAAAGCTATTATTTAAAAAATGCATTCTTTTATGCAAAAGATGGAATTTTTAGAATAGTTGCAATCTTTAGATAGTTTAATGCAAAATAAAATAAATCTTTGCACACATGATATTTCATCCTTTGAAAGATCATAACACTTACTAAATGATCCACACGTAATGGAAAATAATCTAGTAACATAAAATTTTAATTTATCATATTTTAAACATATAGTAGACTTTATACCATATTTGTAACAATTCATAAACATATATTCCTATTATAGCAATTGTGATAATCTTATAGGTAAATTTACTATTTTGTACTAATAAGTATACTTTAAACAAGCATCCACTTATAGCGTGGGGTTTTAACTAGTATCTTTTTTATGCCAAAAGCTAATGAATATATTTACACTTGCAATTTACCATTTGGAGTCATTCTTGCTGGTGTTTTAATGTTTGTACTGGCATATTTTCACAGCCTTCATTCTTAAATTGTTTGAGATGGGAGTACAAATTCAATTTATTTTGATATACGTGGAAATACATTAAACTTTTTCTCTCACTGTGAGGGAATTTTAAGACTCATTCTTTACTTGCTCTGGAAATTCAATGTGTGCTTTGTTTCAGGTCTATCAAGATCTAATGAAAGCATTTTTAGAACGAAACAAGGTAAGGCTTGAACTTTTTCCTCTACAATTGCTTGACTGGACCCAAATCTTCTGTAAATTCCTGATTTCTAAGTTTTTTGTACAGTTTGGAAACCTTCCTTATGGTTTCAGATCTAACACATGGCTTATACCGCCTGTTGCTGCACAATCACCGTCCCTTTTCCCTCCCTTGCCTGTGGAGGATGAAAGATGGGGAGGGAATGGAGGTGGCCAAGGGAGAGATGGCAAAAGTGATCTGATACCATGGGCCAATGAGTTCTCATTCCTTGCATCTATGCCTTGCAAGACAGCTGAGGAAAGGCAGGTTCGTGATAGGAAGGCCTTCCTCCTTCACAGCCTCTTTGTAGATGTTGCAATCTTTAAGGCAGTTTCAGCTATTCAACATATTTTGAAGAATCCTGAATCAATTAGTGATGCAAAGACAAGTTTCTTATACTCGGAGATGGTGGGAGACTTGATTATCACAGTAGTGAAAGATGCTACAAGGGCAAGTCATAAGATAGACACTAAGATTGATAGGATTCAAGCAACTGGAATGGAGCAGAATAATCTAATAGAAAGAAATTTGCTTAAAGGGATCACAGCCGATGAAAATACTGCTGCCCATGTATGACATTTTTATAGCTGTATGCTTATTCTACTGTTTGGACTAGTGGCTTGGAGTTGTTCTTATTTACAGGCATGCATTATTTCTTAATAACGATTTGTTCCTTTGTCTTTTGTAATTCAGGACATATCTACTTTAGGTGTTGTTAGTGTAAGATACTCTGGTTACATCGCCTTGGTGAAAGTTGCAAAGGGAGAGAATGAGGAACAACATCCTGCATATAAGAGTATTGAACTTCTTGATCAGCCTGAAGGCGGGGCCAATGCTCTTAATATTAATAGGTTTGTTAAATTCATGGTACTTCAGTTGAATTATACTTTTCAAAAGTTTTTGTATATTCTGTATTTATTCATGAAGGATATTTGGTGTGTGCTTCACGGAGACAATTTAACTTCACTACTTGTTGCATTTCAATTTGCTCTTTAGCCTACATTCCATCTCTGGTGATTTACAAATATTTGTTTTGATCTCTATGTTGATGACTATCCAACATTTAGACTGCAAATAGTCGTTCAGAGTTTCTTCCATTGAAACACATTGAATTTCTGATCACTGATGTCATGCAACTTTTTGAAATTCTTTTCAATGGGCATATATTTCTAGTTTCCAACTTTTACTGGTGTGGCCTCAGCATAAACTCTTTTCTGTTTTCTTTTTTGTTTCAGTTTAAGATTACTTCTTCACAAAACCACGGCAACAGAAAACAATAAACAGGTTCAACTCTCCAACCATCCAGAGCATGAAGACCGTGTCACTTCCCAAGCCTTCGTGGAGAAACTTTTGGAAGAAAGTCTAGCAGAACTTGAAGCTGAGAATCAAGAGAAAGAGCATTATGTGAGATGGGAACTTGGAGCATGTTGGGTACAGCATTTACAAGATCAGAACAACACTGAAAAGAATAAAAAACCTCATAGTGAAAAAGATAAGACTGAGATGAAAGTCGAGGGACTTGGGACTCCTCTTAAGTCTCTCAAGAATGCCAAACGGAAGTCTGAGGGAAACAAAACGACAAAGTCTGACCCAAACGGTGTTGTTGCAGATATAGAAACACCATCAACAGAGTCTGAACTTGTATCAAATATGAGAGAAAATGAGCTTTCCCTGAAGAATATTTTGACAGATGCAGCCTTTTCCCGACTTAAAAACTCAAAAACTGGACTTCACCTCAAGGTAATGTTTTCAATGATAAGAAAAAAAAAAAAAATTGATGCTTCCTTTGGATTTTACTATTTCTGCTAACAATCTTTTGGTCATCAGTCTTTAGGAGAGCTAATTGAATTGTCTCAGAAGTATTACAATGATGTTGCCCTTCCAAAACTAGTAATTTCTCTACTGTTTCTTGTTTTTCCAACATAGTTTCGCATGGAATTGCAGCTGTTAAAACCTCTATCCTTTAAATACAGGTCGCAGATTTTGGTTCTTTAGAACTCTCACCAGTAGATGGTCGGACTCTAACTGACTTCATGCATACTAGAGGTCTTTGTATGCGCTCACTAGGGCAAGTAGTAAGTTCCTCATTTTTGGCTTTATTCTCTTAGTGTACCTTTTCATTCTCTTCAATCTTTATTTTTTGGGATGCATGTATGTAACATTTTCTAGATAAAAGAAAAGAATGTTCTTATAAATATTAGGGTCATGTGCAAGCTAAAGTGTTCGATTGCTAATCATCCACTTGGGATTTCGCCCAACATGAGTACTCAGGATGGCTTGCATACAAAAAACATCCTTCATTGATGATGTTTTTGTTAAGTTTGTATCATGTTAAACTCATCTAACAATTTAAATTAGTAGATAAGTTTGCTCCTTAATATTCCATATTTTTAGTATCACCTTTCATGTATGGCCCATACATCGATTGAAGCTCGCCACTTAGTACATAATTCAATAGGGGTACAATGTTAATACAGGGAGTCAAACTTAAGACTTCTCACCATGATACATGTCAAATTTGATACCAAGATTGACCCATTTAAAAGATTATGCTACTTGACAGGTATGGCTTTTATATTTTATACTTTTAATAGTTTCTGTTGATTTAGCTAGTTACGCATATGAAATCATTACTTTTTTGAATTTCTTCTGCTGATAATTCTGCATCTTCCATATAATATATTCTTCTAATGCTAGTGTCACCATCTATGCATTATATGATTCTGCATTTTTCCTTGTCTGCATTTATGGCCTTAATCACATCCCCATTCCATTGTAGTTGAGATCTTACTACATTTTGTTACGGGAAAATATTGACAGATTTCTATTGTTGCTACCTTACCAGGTCAAGCTTTCTGAAAAGCTATCACATGTGCAGTCCCTTTGTATTCACGAGATGATAGTGAGAGCATTCAAACACATCCTTCAAGCTGTGTTTTCTGCTGTAATTGATTTTGACAAAATGGCAGTATCAGTAGCTGCTGCATTAAATCTGATGCTTGGTGCGCATCAAAAGCAACAAAGTAAAAGCAGCACTGTTCATGACCTAGTTTGGAAATGGCTCACAGTGTTTTTAAGGAAGCGTTATGAGTGGGATATCAGCAGCTTGAATTGGAAAGATGTGAGGAAATTTGCAATTCTAAGGGGATTGTGTCAGAAGGTATATTGCCTGATTATATTCAAAACCCTGTTTCAGAATACTTGCATTCTGCATTCCTCCATTTATTTATTTTCAATCTTTAGACATCCAGAAGAAAAATAAAGTTAAGCTTCTTTTAGTTTTGGGGGTTTAAATCTTATCAAAATTGTTTGCAACTATATTGATTTCTGGCAGGCTAAGGGCAAAATTATTAGTGTGAAAGTGATTATAAGGTAAATAGTATAGTATCTTGTGTCTGCTCCATGGGCTAGAGTAAAACCTGTCCAAATAGCCTTCAGTATGCCAAAGAATCTTTAATGATTGCACAGAAACTTAAATAGCAGAAATCCTCTTCTCATCTCATCAGCTCTCCAATATCATTTATTTATGATGTGTCCCAGCAATAATTTTGACCTGCACTCTATCTGAAATCTTTGATGGAATTACATAGAACCATTTCATAGAATTTTGGCAATTTATTGAGTTCCACTGCAGTGATTACTTCTATGATGCAAATAACTTAATTACTGCAATGTGGTCCTTAGGTGTTTTCAGAGTAATTGATATTGTTGAGAAAGCCTATGTATTGGTTGTCTATATAGTTGATAATTGGACATTGTGCTATTTATAGGTTGGCATTGAGTTGGTCCCTAGGGATTTTGATATGGACTCCCCAAATCCTTTCTCAGAAGCAGATGTTATAAGCCTTGTTCCTGTGCATAAGGTAACCACTTCTAGTGAATCAGGGCTCTCTTTATCTTGCTCCTGATCTACGCTGAATTAACAATAACTATCCTCTTTGATTTTATTTTGGATCTCTGCAGCAAGCAGCATGCTCATCTGCTGATGGAAGACAACTTTTGGAGTCATCCAAGACTGCTTTGGATAAGGGAAAACTCGAAGATGCAGTTTCCTATGGGACAAAGGTAGGAGCTCCTTTGCTTATTTCTTTCTTGACGTTCTCAGGAAAGTTTCCTTCTACATTTGCTTTTAGTTTTAAACTAACAGGTGAGTTGTTGTGGGACATTCAGGCTCTTGCAAAACTTGTAACAGTTTGTGGCCCTTACCATCGAATGACAGCAGGAGCTTACAGTCTCCTTGCTGTAGTCTTATATCACACAGGGGACTTCAATCAGGTTGGAATTCATATGTTTAGTGAGGAATTTGGCACACTGATGCTAAAATTAACCCTAGAAATATCTGCTAATAAATTTGGTAACCTTTTCCAATTAGGTGCTCAATGGTATTTCTTCCTTATATACTGTCTGACCTTGTTCACTTTATAGGCAGCGATTTATCAGCAAAAAGCATTGGACATCAATGAGAGAGAGCTGGGACTTGATCACCCTGATACAATGAAAAGTTATGGGGATCTTGCTGTGTTCTACTACAGACTTCAACACACTGAGCTGGCTCTCAAGTACGTCCATGTTCAAAGTTTCTTTAGGTTGCCTTTGCCTTGTTTGTGGGAGTTGGTCAAGTTAGAGTTTGCTACAGCTAGATAGAGTTTATTTTTTACTGATACTCATGTAGCTTGAGATTCTTCTAGGATCACATGGTAATTCTTTTTCAATATATCACTGTTTCCTTGCTTTGTAAAGTACCCTGGCAGATGGTTTTATCTTGTCCTCATTTCTCTTTCTTGACAGACGCTCTTTAGAGGCCCAGAGTAACTTATTTTCTTCTTGACCATAAATGATTGTTCTTTATACTTTTTTGGTGATAAAATCCGTAAGTTGTGTTGTGGTCATGTTGGTCAAGTTCTGCTCATGGTATGGATTGATTTATCTGTGGATGTCTTATACCATTATCTGCTTTTCTTAATTTAAAAATGACAATCTCATGAGCAGGTATGTAAAGCGTGCTCTTTATCTTTTGCATCTCACGTGTGGTCCTTCTCATCCAAATACGGCTGCAACATACATCAATGTGGCAATGATGGAGGAAGGCCTTGGAAATGTGCATGTTGCCCTCAGATATCTCCACAAAGCTCTAAAATGTAACCAGAGGTTGCTCGGTCCAGACCATATTCAGGTTGAGTTTAATTGTATTTCCTTGACCTTTTTGTTTTGGTCCATGTATAACATATGCTGGGATGGTTTGATGTTCACTTCAGTGTACTCTTGATTTTAATTGCATTCAGCCCAGGTTGCTCAGAACATGAAAAGAATGTGTCTTTTTAGTTGTGAAGCATTATATACAGAATTTTAGTTGTACTTGAATGGTTTTGATATGTGTTTCATCAACCATTTCTCCTAATTATGGTCACAATGAAGATTGTTGAATGTATAGTGTCTGAAATCATACAAAGAACAGAACATGATGCCAAATGAGAATATCTTGAAACTTGGCAATAAACTTGAAGAATTATGTAAGATCTTTCTTGGTTGGATGAACAATTTGCTCTTGTGAAGGCTATAATCACTGAAAAATAGTTTTGTATCTCAGAAAGCAGATTTCTTCTTACCTTCTTAGAGCAGCTCATAAACTTACTGTTATGTTCCTTAGTGTAGGATCTAGTTATTGGTCTAGACACCAATAATTTTTTTCCTAGAAGCAATGATGAACAACTGGAGACAAACTCTTCTTCTATGGAGCCCCCTCTTAGACTTTTTTCTAGAATAAAAACTTGTTATTTTTTGAATAATAAGTCCCTCTTTATAGGTAACACCAAAAAAGGAAAATAAATCCTTAGTCTAGGAAATATAAGTATAGTAACTAAAACAAGAAAGGAAACAAAATAAAAGAGCTATCATAGTTATGCTTTCCCCTTAAGTATTGTTGATTTCTTTCTATTATATTGCCTTCCAAGAAAGGCATCCGTATCATTACTCCCCCTCTCATCCTTGAGCTTGTCCTCAAGCTCAAATTCTGGATAAGTGGCCTGGAAGTTTGCAATGTGCTCCTAAGTGGCATCTTCTAGATCATCTCCTACCCAGTGGACTAAGAGCTCTTTGGTGCCTCTGTTGAGTCTACTGCGAAGGATAGCTTGAGGAGTTGGTAAAGCCTTGCCATCACATAGTGGTGGTAAAGTGCCCACGCTTCCTGGTGGAGGTCCTTTAAACTCCTTGAAGAGATACACATGAAACACATCATGTATGCGACTATCCGCTAGAAGTTCAAGCTTGTAAGCAACTTTGGCTAGTATGCGAAAAGGCCCAAAGTACTTAGGAAGAAGTTTATGATATTTTTGATGTGCTATTGTTAACTGGCGGTATGGTTGAAGCCGTAACCAAACCCAATCCCCAATTTCAAAACTCAACTCTCTATACCGAGAATTATATGTGGTCTTCATCCTCTATTGAGCTTGTAAGAGCTTCTTGCGAGCATCTTGTAGTATGGTATCTCTATCTTGAAGGATTTAATCCATTGCTTCAACACATGTACAGCCGCTAGCATAAGAAAGAAGCCGAGGAGTCTCCCGGCCATAGACCAGCTGAAAAGGAGTGGTGCCAAGAGTAGTATGGTAAGAGGTGTTGTAGCAGTATTCAACCCAAGGAATCCAATCAACCCATTGTTTTGGATGATCACCCGTGAGACACCTTAAGTACATTTCAATAGTATGATTCACTACCTCTGTTTGGCCATCAGATTGAGGATGGTAAGTGGAAGAGAAAACCAATTTAGATCCAATCAGGCGAAATAATTCCTTCCAAAACATACTAAGGAAAACCTTGTCCCTATTCGAGAGTATGGATTCCGGTAAGCCATGAAGCTTAAACACTTCGGTAAAGAAAATAGTGGCGACAGAGATAGCTGTGAATGGATGAGCTAAGGGTAGAAAATGGGCATACTTAGAAAGCCAATCAACCACCACCATGAGAACTAATTTATCCCGAACCTTAGGCAACCTTTCCACAAAATCCATCGCAATATCAGACCACACTTGTTATGGTACTAGAAGAGGTTAAAGTAAGCCTACCAGTTGCAAGGTTTGCCATTTGTGGCATTGGCATACCAAGCAATTCTAGATAAATTCAAGGACAGCACACTTAATACCTTTACAATAAAAATCTTGACAAATACGGTGTATTGTCTTCTATCCCCTATTCATGAGTCGTGTCATGGATAGCTGAAATAATGGTTAGACAAGTGGAAATGTAGCCAAAATATATACCTTCCCTTTAAAAAAAATTAGCCCATCTCGAACGTCCTAATCTGTTCCCAACTCTCCTTGTTCAACTCGTTGCTGCAGCAGTAATAATTCTTGGGATACTGCAATTTCTCACTTAATAGCCTCGAATATTTCAACATGCGGGAAGGAGACGCCATGATGTATGTAGAATCTTCATCACGTCGAGATAAGGCATCGGCAACCTTGTTCATTTTCCCAATTTTAAATTCCACCCGAAAATCAAACCCCATCAATTTACTTAGCCAATGCTGTTGCGGGATGTGGTGAGACGTTTTCGAGCAAGCATTTAAGGCTAAAATGATCTGTACGAATGATGAAGGGCCTACCCCATAAGTATGGGCACCAATGAGACACTGCTTTAGCTAATCCTATCAATTCTTGTTCATATGCAGCTAATTTAAGTTGCTAGTTAGCAAGTTTACGGCTGAAAAAAGCAATGGGGTAATTGTGCTATTGTAAGACAACTCCAATCTCACTGCCAGAAGCATCACATTTATCCACAAACTCTTCCTCAAAATGGGGTAACTGCAAAACAGGGGCAATTGAAAGAGGTGTCTTTAATTTATTGAAGGCATCATCAATTTCTTTACTCCATTGAAAGGCATTTTTCTTCAAGAGACTAGTTAAAGGTACTGTCATTTGCCCATAATCATTGATGAATTTTCAGTAGTACCCTGCGAGTCCAAGAAAACCCTATGAAATCTTAGTAGATTGTGGAGTTAGCCACTCAATGATGGCCTCAATTTTTGTTTTATCTACTTCTACACGAGCACCATGAATGACATGCCCCAGATAGGTTATTTATGGCTCACCAAAGGAACACTTGGCTTCTTTAAAAATAATATATTAGTGTGAAAAAGATCAAAAACTATCTTCACATGTTGCATGTGCTCCACCCATGTTTTACTATAAACTAATATATCATCAAAGAAAACCAAGACAAACTTATGTAAATGAGGCTGAAAGACTTCATTCATCAAGCTCTGAAAGGTTGAGGGAGCATTTGTAAGCCTAAAAGGCATGACCAAAAATTCAAAGTGCCCATGGTGAGTTCTAAAAGTTGTCTTCTCCACACCTACTAGTGCCATCCTGACTTGGTAGTAGTCGGATCGTTGGTCTAATTTTGTAAAATGTTAAGCCCCATGCAATTCATCTACCACCGGTATCGGGAATTTATCCTTAACTATACATGCATTGAGCTCTCGATAATCAACACAGAAATGCCATGAACAGTCATGCTTTTTTACTAACAGTACCGAGGAAGAAAATGGGGATCTACTCAGTCGAATGGTCCCTTGTTGTAGCATCTATGCACACTATCTTTCAATTTCATCTTTTTGGAGATGTGGGTATCTATAAGGTCTAATCACCACCAGTCATGTGCCAAGCAAAAGAGATATACGATGATCACACTCATGATTAGGAGGTAAATTCGAAGGCTCCATAAACAAATCTGCAAACTTTGCTAATAGATTTTGCAAGATAATAGTGACTTGATTATGTGTTTGCATCAAGCTAAGCCGTAGGTCTACCTCTGGTTTTTGGCCTTGCCACAAGACCTTCTTTCCTCCTAAAACGAATTTCATAGTCAGTGAATTAAAGTCCCACAAGATAGGTCCAAGAGTACACAACCATTTAACCCCTAGAACCACATCAAATACTTCTAGCGGAATAGTATAAAAATCCGCATACAAGGTATCCTTTCCCACCTAAAGTGGAATTGACTTGCATATGCCTATGCTAGGTACTCGTTCCCCATTTGCCACACATACGTTCAGTCCTAGTCTCTTCCATACCTCTAGTCCCAAGCTTGAAATTAAGACCTTCACGCAAGAAGTTATGTGTGCTTCCAGAGTCCACCAACACTGATACAACTACTCCCGACACTTTTGCCAATAATTGCATGGTAGGAGAATTTCGTGTTCCATGATTACATTCAAAGAAATCTCCAGATCACCTACCTTGTCTTCATCTAAATCACTATTGGTATTAGAAACCTCAATCCAAAATAACCTTTTACATTTGTGTCCCAATGTATAAGATTCATCACAGTTATAGCACAGTCCTTTGGCTCTCCTCTCCACCATTTCTGCACATGTTAATCTCTTGATAAACGGTGGGAAGGTGCCACTTTATTGTTACTGGACTAGTGTGTCGACCAATTAATGTTGGTCCTTGCGGTTAAAGATCCTTAGGACATGCGTGTTTACGCTCTACAATTCTAGCCATATTCATGGCAATTCCAAGATTACCCAGCTGTTGCAATTCAATATTAATTTGTAATTCTTTCTTCAACCCTGCTGTAAAAAGATTCACTTGTTGTCATGGTCTCATCGCCATCTGTTCCATAAAAGTTTCTAGTTTGGCTGCTAAATTATTTGTCACCCATAACTTCCAACTCTGATACCAAGATGTTATGTTCCTTGGCATAGGATCTAGTTATAGGTCTAGACACCAATAATTTTTTTCCTAGAAGCTATGATGAACAACTGAGGTAGACTCTTCTTCTATGGAGCCCCCTCTTAGACTATTTTTTCAAAAATAAAAACTTGTTCTTTATTGAATAAGTCCCTCTTTATAGGTAATACCAAAAAAGGAAAGTAAATCCTCGGTCTAGGATATGTAAGTATAGTAACTAAACAAAAAAGGAAACAAAATAAAAGAGCTATCACTGTTATGCTTTCCCCTTAAGTATTGTTGATTTCTTTATACTATATTGCCTTCCAAGAAAGGCATCCGTATCACTTACTAGTTTAGATATGTTGCTACAATGGTTTCACTGAAGTTACTTACATGTCTTTATGAACCACAGACAGCAGCAAGTTACCATGCCATAGCAATTGCACTTTCATTGATGGAGGCTTACCCACTAAGTGTACAACATGAGCAAACTACTCTACGGATTCTCAGGGCAAAGTTGGGCCCAGATGACTTGCGCACACAGGTAATCTTTCTCATAATGTTGTTCCAACTTCCCAAAAGTTATTCATGAATTATTTACTAGTGCAGTAGCTTCATCTCTGCATTATATTATGTTTCACTAGGAAAACTTGCTGATCTTTTGCTTTCAACTTCTCAAGGATTAAGTATTAAAAACATGAGGGAAGCATGAGGGTGAATTTATCTTGAGAAAAATACTTTCTGATTCTTTACACAGTAGCGCTTGTAATGACTAAGTCTTGGGGTGGTAATTGAAAAAAAAAGTGTTCTAACTGATAACATCTAATGGTAGGAGGTGGGAAGTGCAGCCAGTGCCAGTAGTGGTGGTTAACGTGTGGATTCAAAGTTACTATGAATTGAAGAAAATGGTTTTCGTCTTTAAGAAAACCAAGTTAGTTTCCTAAAATTTAGTAGGATATTTCTGTTTGAATGAAGTCTTGTTTTATTGATTTATATGTTCACTAAGCCTAAGTCTAGAGAACACTTTCAAAAGCTTATGTTTATAGCAGCTACCTTATCTTCAAATAATATGCTACTAGATGTCATGATGGATGGTATGGCTATTACTACAATCATGTGATCTAAAAGTCTGAGTTTGTAGATTTAGTGTAGACTTTTTATTTATTACCTTACACTCTTCCTCACTTGTGAGCTTAGACTTTGACTGAAGCCAATTAAATGGACAACTTAATTAAATGAAGGTGAGCAGTGAAATGATTATGTAAGGATTCAAACTCAGGACTTTCTACTCTAATACCATGTTATGGCTAGTATCATTATTATCTAATCTAAAGCTTAAGCTTGTAGTAGTGTAGGCTTTATATTCAGATCCTAACAACTAGCACCACAATTGTTTTATTTAAAGTGATGCTGTCAACTGGTGTAGTCTCAGTATGGCTTTTTAGTTCAAATGCCAGTTAGTATAAGAGGACTCACAGCTTTCTATATTGTTATATACTTGGAAAGTTTTGTCTCTTCCTTTTAATATTCTTTACAAGGTCTTCCTATAGATAAATACAAAATTATATATTTGTTTCAGGATGCTGCTGCATGGCTTGAGTACTTTGAATCCAAGGCTTTTGAGCAGCAAGATACTGCACGAAATGGGACCAGAAAGCCTGATGCATCGATTGCCAGCAAAGGCCACCTAAGGTAAATCTCAACTGAAGTTATTTTTTAGGTTTAAATTTGTTAAGTATTAAATCTAAAAGCCCGCACTAGATCTATAAGTTTTAGGTTTAGATTCATTGGTTGTGGAGCTCAAGACAAGGTGATACCAGAGTTGGATGTCCAGAGTTTGAATATATGCATCATCATTTTATTGTCATTTAATTAAGTCATCCTTTAGATGGATTCAGTTGAAAGTAATGACCAATAAGTGAGGGAATTATTAAGTAATAAATCTAAAAGCCCAGACAATGTCTATATGTTTAAACTTTTAGACTAGCTTGTTGTAGAGATAAAATCAGCATATTCGAATTATCCATCAGTAAGCATTTACTTTGTGTGATCCGGAATTATATTGCCTTCTTGATTTGTTAATTTGGATGAATTTCGATGAGGGAGGTACTGTTCTTCATGTGGTATCACCTTCCTCCTTTCTTAGTGTTCAGTCTTAAGTGGAGGTGTAAAATTTCTCTTGAATGATGTCATACCCTCAAAAACTCATCACCAAATTTTATTGCTTTCTATTGGAACCCGGCAGTGTTTCAGACTTGCTTGACTACATTAATCCAAGTCAAGATGGCAAGGGGAGAGATGCCAGTGCTGTGAAGAGGAAACTATATAATGCAAAGGTATGTATCACTGGATCACCAGTGTTCCTAGCTATTTGGGTGTAACATAAACACTTCTTGATATATACAAGTATGAGAACTTCTTTGTTTTGGAGCAAGTTGCCCAATTGGGATCTTAGGCAGAGTGGAGGATTTTTCTTTTTTTTTTTAATTTCCATTGTATTTGCTTGCTCAGTTTTTCCTTCTAGGGATATGGAGATTTTTTTTAAGCCTTTAGATGCAAGTCTGAAAATCTCCTTTTTAGGTGAGGGATGCATCTTTCAAGAATATCAACATACCAAGATCCAAATTAGATATTAAAGATGCCTCTGAGGAGGTCTTGGAGGTGGAGGTGGAGGTGGATATACCCAAAGATGAAACTAGTGTGGAGGCTGATCAGGAAACTAGTTTAGAAGGTTCAAGCGGCGCTGATGTTGTTCAGAATACAGAATCTACAAATGTTCAGCAACCTGTCATTGAAATTTCAGAAGATAAAATATCAGTTCCTGCCGAAAAAACATATCCTGAAACACATAATGATGGAGATGAGGGATGGCAATCTGTCCAAAGACCAAGAACAGCAGGATCATTTGGGCGGCGATTGAAGCAGCGGCGGGCAAGCATTGGCAAAGTTTATACATACCAGAAAAAGAATGTGGATGCTGATATGAATTATTTTCCAGTCAAGAATTCTCATGCCAATAGTAGGATTTACTTTTTGAGAAAACGAGCAGTTTCTCATGGAAGTTATATTGAAAATCAGAATGCAAATCCTAATCATGCTACAAAGTCTGGTAGGAGAATAGTCAAAGCTGTAACCTACCGGGTAAAGGCAGTGCCTTCAGCATCTAAAACAGCTACCACAGATAACTTGAGAGATAATGTCGAGTCTTTTGGTTCTCCTACAGATAATATTGCATCTTCGGCATCATACAAAGCTAGTTCAATGAAAAGTTCAATTGTTAGTCTCGAAAAATCTCCTTCATACAAGGAAGTGGCATTAGCTCCACCAGGTACCATTTCTAAGTTTCAGGTAACAGCTCAAAATGAAACCTCAGATAAGGAGGAAGTTGGTACTGCAAAGTTAGAGGATTCAGTTGAAGTTAAATTACCTGCTGACACAATTGCAGAAGGGGAAGTCAGTAAAGCTGAAGAAGAGAAAAAGGATTCTGCAATGCCTTTGACTGTCTTGGAGGAGGGAACTGGGTTCCCAGAGAAGGAAGAAGAGATACCAGCAGCTGACTTAATTGATAACGAGTGCTCTGGAGAGGTGTCCAGGAGTGCAGAGGGGCTAAAATCTGGGAGTGTCCAGAAAGAGTTGGGACAGGATAAAACAAGCGATGCTGCTGTCCCACTAAACTCATCTGATTCTTCGACGAATGAGCTCTGTGAAATGGAACTATTAAATAGCTTTGAAACCCGTGATGAAGTTACAAACTCCTTAGTAGAAACAGAAGATTTAAGGGAAAAATCATCTTTATCAGTCCTCAACTCAACTGATGGGAGGGTGCTTTCTGGTAAGAAATTATCTGCATCTGCAGCTCCATTTAAACCCTTGCCACCAATTGCACGTGCTGTGCGAGTCACCATGAGCATGTCACTTCCTTCTACTCCCAGTCCTGTTCCACCAGTTGCACCATGGCCTGTAAATATGACTCTTCACCCAGGTCCTCCCTCTGGGCTGCCTGCCATTACTCCCTTATGCTCATCTCCCCACCAACCGTATCCATCACCTCCTCCAACTCCAAGTATGATGCAACCTTTACCATTCGTGTATCCACCATATACACAACCTCAATCAGTACCAATGAGCACCTTCCCAATGACAAGCAGTACCTTTCATCCAAGTCATTTTGCATGGCAACGCAATGTGAATCCTAATGTGCCAGAGTTTATTCCTGGTCCAACGTGGCCCTGCTGCAGTCCCGTTGATTTCCCTGTTCCTCCTGCTGTCACTGAGCCAACAATAGACTTAGTGGGGCCAAAAGTGCAGTGTGTTGATTCTGAGATTTCACATCCTGCTCCAGTGCTGCCTGTAGACATTGACAATGTAGCTGCCGAGAAAGAAGTGAACGTTCAGGTGTCTGAGGAAATGATTGGTCCAAAAAAGTTTGACTTTGCAGAACCTGAAAATGTCAAGGAAAATGGTCAAGCAAATCTGCATGGTGCTGGCAATACCAGAACCTTGGCAACCTATAGAAGTTGTGAAGAAAAAAATGCCAGAAGAAGTTCTAGCACTGAGAATGATGGTGAGAAAACCTTCAGCATTTTGATTAGGGGAAGAAGAAACAGAAAGCAGATGCTGAGAATGCCAATTAGTTTGCTCACTCGGCCATATAGCTCACAATCTTTTAAAGTGGTGTACAGCAGGGTAGTTAGGGGGAGTGAAGCTCCCAAGCCCGCCAGCTATTCAACTGAGGCTTGTTGAGCTGCAGCTACATAGCATCATCTTCCTTCTCTCTTATTTTACTGAATGGGATATGATCAGCAAGAGAAAAGAAGCAGAAGCTTGGGATATGTTTCTCTTATAAGCCAGAAAGATGGAATCTGATTGTTCCTGGGCTTTTCTTGATTTATTCAGTCAGCTTTCCTACAAAACTGGCCATACCTGAAAGAATGAGGTTTGCTTTTTTATAATCTTTATGCAAACCCTGCTCTTTAAGTGTTTTTAGTGAATGTTTCTGCTTTTGTACTCCACATGACTATTAAGAATTTAAATTCTAGTCTTGACTTTTCTGAAAATCCACTTTTACCACTTTCTACACGAGTTTTGCAGTCCCCACTTAGACTAATACAGTTCTCAATCTTGGTACATGCCTTTGCTAGTTCTCTTTTTCTTGTTGAATGTAGTGCTGGCATTATAAAAAGGAAGGACAACCTTTAATGCGGTTTTCTCTTCCATTTGCATAAGTGACATGCTGTGAAATTCGTGCAGAGAAATTTGTCATAACTGTGACTCAGGATGTTAAGTAACTTGTGTCCTTAATATTAGAGTTGCTTAACAATTAGACAAATTTGATTCTGTTATGGAGTGTTGCTTTGGTTAACCTTGCAAACGCATTCAAAAAGCAATACTACTTCAAGCAGCAAATCTCACAGGTGCGAGATGCATATAGGTTTTAGGCTATGAAGTAGTGAACAGTCATTTTTCTACCCACTATCAATATCTTGAGCAAATAGAATGCGAAGTTTGATAATAACTTCCATCTAAAATGCTGCTGAATGTGGAGAAAGGTTGCTGCTCACGTGTCGATTCTTCTTGGATGATTTAGTTTATAGTTTAAAATTGTCTTCTGCATGAATAGCAGTTGAGCTGCCTTGGAAATCTTGCATCTAGGAGAAATTCTTTTCATCAATTTACATTTATGGGGAATCATGGTTATAGATTTGTCCTACATCTTGGAATGTTTGCAGGAACTTATGATTTATCTGGCATGCGAAGTTAAATTTTTTGAGCTGACTAAGAAGTTCTTGCTCTAGTGCTAGCTCCTAATGTTAAACTTATGTACTTATGAAACTTCTTGTTTCATGTGCAGGTTGTATTAGGATATATATTTTTGAGACAGCAAATGGGATTTTTTTGAGGAGCCAGTTTTGGTTGTTACACTTACATATTCCATTGGGTCCATTTGACGATTAAGATATCGATGCCTCCATATAGATACTTTTGGTTTGGTTCATTCGTTAGACGTAGTAGCTGAACAAGACATAATTCTTTTGAAAAGAATAATTAGCTTCCAAATTTTCGGAATTTTTTTTTGGGGTTTTAATTCTTGGAATCGTAGATGTACACTTAATGTAATGAATAGAGTATAAATATTTTATAACCCTAATACACATGTGAAAAAGCCATTATGCCCCACACTATGTATAATACAATAAAATACAATAATATGTTCCCTCAATGTCAAGATGCGAGAGTCAGTGTGAGATTAGAGCAATGATTGAAGAACGATGTGATAGATAAGTTCTTATGAGAAGATTTGCATGTTGATGTCGTGTGGGTATATAGTAGATGAGATCTTGACCAGAGCCAACCATTTCACACACAAAGTGATAATCAATGTCAACATTTTTAGTACAATCATGTTGAATAGGGTTGCTAGAGAGATACATTGCACCAAGATGGGTAAGATGATAAATCCAAGTAGATTCTTCAACAACATATGCTAGTACTTAATATTCAACCTCTATGGAGCTTTGAGATACTGTGGCTTGTTTCTTGGAACGCCATGAGATAAGATTGCATCCAAGAAATATGGCATACCGGTGGTAGAGTGACGAGTGTTGGAATAACCTACTCAATTTACATCAATAAATGTGGTCAATGAAGTACTAAATGTACAAAAAATCAAAAGGCTCATTAAGAGAGTACCACAAAGGTATCTCAAACTTGTTTAGTAGCCTAAATATGATTAGTATTGGGTTGATGCATGTATTACTCAATTAATTAATTACAAAGTTGACGTTTGGTTGAGTAATAGTGAGGTATAGCAATGAACCTACGATCTCACAATAGATAATGGGATTTGAGAGAAGGGGAAAACCACGAGCACTAAGTTGACTACAAGGAGATAGACATGTTTTTACTTGTTTGGAAAGGCGTATGTGATGACACTTGAGAAGATCAAGAATGAATTGAGATTGACTCAAATGGATGCCCTAAAGAATATGTTGCATAAGGACACTAAGAAAAAAGATGAAGGTCACCAAGATCCTTCATTGCAAACTGATGAGAAAGATTATTTATGTAGTGAAAAAGGAGGTTATGATTGTTGCCGGTTAAAATGGTATCATCAACGTATAGTAGAAATATAAGTATATCAAAGTCATTAGAATTGATAAATATAGAGATGTTAGCTTTGCCTTGCTTGAAGCCGATTTTGAAGAAGAAAGTTGCCGAATCAAGATAATCAAGCCCGCGAGCTTGTTTCAAGCCATAAAGAGATTTTTGGAGTTGACAAGCATAATCAACATAGTGGGGATGAACAAAGTTGGGGCTATTTCATGAAGACTGTTTCATTGAGAAAACCATGAAGGAAAACATTTTTAATGTCAAATTAATGAATGACCCAACAAAAAGATATGGCATGTGATAAAATGAAGCAAATGATAGTAGGTTTGACAACAGGGCTAAATGTCTTTAAGTAGGCAAGTCTTTCACGCTGAGAGAAGCCTTGAGCTACTAATCATGCTTTAAATCGATCAACTTAACCCTCAGCATTGTGCTTGATTTGAAATTTCTAAGTACTGTCAACAACATTTTGGTGGGGGTATAGCGGAACAAAAATCTAGGTTTTTTACTTAAGTGGAGAATCAAATTCTTCTCTCAAAGTAGCAACCCAAGCAGGACAGCAAAGGGCTTCAACACAATGATGTTGTTCTATAGAGGTGGTATGTGTGTGAGGTTGAGAATTTGTTTGGGTTTAGTAATGCCTACATTAGAGCGAGTGATATAGAGACGTTCATGAAAGACAACATGGCAATTGATATAGAGACGTTCAAAAGTAGGGTCAAGATAGTGGTACCCTTTATGTTGAGTAGGATACTCAATGAGGATGTAAGGTAAAGATTGAAGGGGGACATAGTTGTTATATTAGGATAACACAAATGCTCAAACATGCAGAGGAAGATGTAATCAAGTGAAGTATGATGAAATAGTTCAAATGGTGACTTATGAGCAAAGGTGGCAGAGGATAAGCAATTTATGTATAAATTGCAATAAGAGCAGTGTCAACCCAGAAATTAGGTTACATGTTTGCATAATGGCGAATTGTGCGAGCCAAGTCTGTGATATGTCCATATTTACATTCAACTATGCCATTTTGTTAAGGTGTATAGGGATAGGAAGGCTGAAAATGGATGCCATTTTCTTTAAGAAAGTTAATGAGGGAATTATTAACAAATTCACCACCACTATCACTATGAAAGATTTTAATACATGTAGAGAGATAATTTTCAACCAATGATTTAAAGTGTTTGAAATGAGGCAAAACTTTAGATTTATTGTGCATTGAAAATAACCAAGAGTAGCAAGTATAATCATCTATAAAGAGTACATAAAATCAAAACCTTATATTTGGTCGAATTTGCGATTGTTATACATTAGAATGAATGATTTCTAAGGGCTTCTTTACTCATTGAGATGAGTGCACATGTGACATGTTACGTGAAGAGTGGCTCTACCCATTCTCACATATGGCACTTAAACTCTGTGGAAACTTAGAAGAGAACTAAGCCAGCCTTCCTTATAAAACCCTCAAAAACTATAAAGAGAGAAAGAGATTGCTTAAGAGAGAAAACTCTAGAACTCAAATAATACTTTGTTAATTGAATAATGCATACAACTAAAGGGGACTTCCCCTTATATACAAGTGGCCTCCTCAAATGAATGGCCAAGATCTATCTAATTTAATGGTTTACAATACATTTACATTTACAATGCCACCTACTCTCTATCAATTATGTTACAAGGATCTAGAATATTCTAAGGAATTTTGGAAGTTTCCATGTTCTAGAAGCATCAATAAGCTTGGGCCTTTGTATTTGTCTTTAATGGTTCTTTAACTATTCTATAGGCTTGGGCTTATTGTTGGGGCCTATGACATTCTCCCCTACCTGAATCCGACAATGTCCTCATCTCCTTCTCACAATACTTGCAACCAATGCCTCAAACTACCACAATAGTTCTGTAGGTTCCTAACTATTCTCACTCTTAGGCAACCCCTTCCACTTAATTTAGTACTCAACTCTATTAGAGCAACCCGACTTGATCACTATCTGGTCCTTTAGTACTTCCTCAGCCTCTTTATCATATGTTACCTAAACTCCCATAGGGGCCCTAGTGGTCTTCATCTATTTTGTGTCTTCATCATCCTTGTAGTATGGTTTGAAAATGCTAACATAGAACACAGGATGTATTTTCACTCGATGGGGTAATTCTATCTTGTATGCAACCTTCCTTACTTTCTTCACTATCTTGTAAGGTCCCTCATACCTCCTCATTAATCCCTTATGGAGAGTTCCTTTGGTTCATTGTAGTGGATGTAACTAGACCATAACAAGATCCTCTACTTGGTATTCCAAATCCCTTCTCTTTTAAGATACAAATTTCTTCATCCTTTCGGCTGCTTTGTGTAGGTAGGTGCAAATGATGTTTGTCTTTTCTTGTCAATCCTTGGAAAAGTCATACCCTGCAAGACTAGTATCTCTATAGTCTGCTACAATTGTATTTGGAGTAGTTGATTGAAACCCCAATACTACCTTAAAAGGGCTCCTTCCTGTAGCTTCATTAAAAGTTAAAGGAAAACTAAGCTAAGTCTAATAACTTGGCCCAATTCTTTTGGTTTGCACTAACATAGTGTCTTAGATATAACTCTAACAAGGAGTTCATCTTTTCCATCTATCATTCGTCTATAAGTGTAGAGAAATTTAAGTCTAATCCCATCAATTTGAACAACTCTATCCAAAATCTTCTTGTGAATCAACCATCTTCATCACCGATAATGGATGTTGGTATTCCCCAATACTTAACCACGTATTTCATGAATAATGAGTTACTTCCTCAACAGGGCACCCCTTTTTAATTGGTATGAATTTAGCATACTTAGAAAATCAATCCACCACTACCATAATAGTTTTATACTCCTTGAAATTCGGGAGGGTGACAATGAAATCCATGGTAACACTCTCCAAAGGTCTTCTAGCCATCAGGAGGGTTGTTAAAGTCCTACTAGTGTTTGATTATCTACCTTATCTTATTGCTAAACATACCGTGTTCTAACATATACTTTTATGCCATCCCTAATAATATTCGTCTTCTATAAATGCTAAGGTTCGTTGGATACCTAAGCTTAGATTCATGTAAGCTATTACATATAGTTGGGACCGCTTAGTGTATAGTAAACTATTCTCAACCCAAAATCTTCGAGTCTTCCCTTCTATTGTTGCCTCCATCAAGGTCTAGGCTTGAGGGTTATAGATTAATCCCTACTTGATCCTCTCTACTAGATCCACCTTTGGTCTACCTAAGATAGATGCTAACGCAACCTTCGACTATGTGCATTAGCTACAACAATTGCATTCCTGAGTTTGTGCTCTAGTATATAGTCAAACTTTAGCTAGAAAAACCTACCACCTAGCTTACTTCAGTAATAGTTTCTTTTAAGTTTAAAAGTACCTAGCAGTATTATCTGTCTTCACTGTAAATTTGCTTCCTAACAAATAATGCCTCCAAGCCCTCAAGTAGTGGACAATGACTGTCATTTCTTTCTCATGTATAGTGTATCTCTTTTCAGTCTCATTCAACCTCCGACTCTCATAGGCCACTGGGTGTCCTTTTACATTAGAACCCCTCCAATAGCAAAGTCACTAAGGTCAATGTATACCTCATAAAGCTTGGAAAAGTCTGATAGTGCTAATAAGGGCTCTTTAGTAATTACTTCTTTAATCTGTCAAAGGCCTCTTGATATTCCTAACTCCAACTCCATTCCTTGTCCTTCTTCAATAATTCCATTAAAGGCACTATAATTGCTAAGTAGCCACAAATGAATTGTCGATAGTAGTTGGCTAGCCTTAGGAAGGACCTTAGCTTAGTAGGTTTAGAGGGTTTCTCCCATTCCTCAATTGCCCAAATCTTGGCTTTATCCATCTTAATTTTCCCTTATCCCACTACATGCCTTAAGAAGGCTACCTCTTCTTAGGGTAAAAGAACATTTTTGCAACTTCATGTATAGTTGGTTTTCTCTTAAGGTTGAAAGAGTCAATTTCAAGTGTTGTACTTGTTCCTCTATTGTCCTGCTATACATCGTAGTATCATCTAGATATACCATCACAAACTAGTCTAGAAACAATGCTAGTACTCAGTTCATAAGGGTGTAGAAAGTAGCTGGTGCATTAGTTAAGCCAAAGGGCACCATAAGGAATTTAAAAGCTCCATACCTTATTACGCAAGTGGTTTTTGACTCATCTTCCTCTACTATTTTGACTTAGTGATAATCGAACCTCAAGTATAGTTTGGTGAAATATCTAGCTTCACTTAATCGACCAAATAGATCAGACATCACTGGGATGAGGTACTTGTTATTTACTGTAACCTTATTGAGGGCTCCATAATCAATGCACAACAGTAAGGAACCATCATGTTTCTTTTGAAATAAGATGAGAGCCCCATAGGGAGCCTTAAAGGGTTGTATGAAGCCAACGTTCAAGAGTTCCTTCAACTGCCGCCTAAGTTATTCCAATTCTTGAGGGGACATTCTGTACAGTACAACTACAGGTGGCTCTAGTTTAATGACATGGTCTACTTCTCTCCTAAGTGGGAATTGTTTAGGAAGTTCCTTCCTCCAAGACCAACTTTATCTCTAGTGACACTTCCTGAGTTTTCAAATTATCCTCTTCCATTATTAAGGCCACTAGAAAGGTTATTTCCTTCTGTTTCATCCCCTTAGACAATTGCATTACTGATAACATTTTTGTAGCTGGCCTTAAATTATGGCTCACGAGCACCACACATTCTTGGGATTTTTCCATGACAAAGATGCAATTAGACAATGGAATAATGCAAGCCCTAATCCTGTCAAAGAAGTTTATACTAAACATTAATTCAAAATCATCTAAGGGGATTACCTAGAGTGTAATGAGGATCAGCTAGCATCTTAAAGGAATGAATCAAAATCCCATGATCCATTACATGGTATTGGAGGCCCGATGATCCAAGCTAAAGCTAAAAGGATAAATGAAGCTTTACAAGGATTAGTCATGGACCTACAAGCTAAGGAATCAAGTTACACTAAAGGAGAACCAACACTTATCAACTTGATTCACGTTTCCATGGAGGGATGCAATGATTTAGAGGCCTTAGAATAAATTAATTTTATTATGTCGAAAAGGGAGAAGTATGTTTGGTTTTGTTATTTGTTATGTTTTTGTTTTATTTGTTTGGTTTATAATTTACATTATTTAGTTACCTATTTGAATACATGAGAATAAGGAAACAAATAGATTAGGCAACTTAGGTTTTTCATATTGTTGTATATACACTATATAAAGCTATGTAAGGGGCCAGCCATGAAACATCTTATCATTGAATTGAAAACACAATTTCATGAGATTACGAAATCCCTCTTTTTGTTCTTTTACAAAAGAACTCTTCCATAAGAATTCTCAACTGAATTGCTTAGAAAACCCTTTAATAACTTAGGTTTCAATCAACAGGTGTGATTGGGGTCTAGTTATGCCACACTTATTCAAGATGATCCTCGGGTAATTGAATCCAATAGCAACATCGGGGTTCTAAGTTTAACATACCTAGGGTTTCATGTATCATTTGGTATCAGAGCTTTAACTTCTTGAATCAAGTAAATTCTATCCCTTTTTCACTATTCATCTATTGTTATTTTCCATACTCATATATGAAAATTCGTATATAAAAAAAAAAAAAAATCTTATTCGGTCACTAAATCCCTTGGAGACTGGCAGCAACTAGGTTTTAGTTAGGCTTTGAACATTCAATTGTTTTTCAATTCATAGTTCTTATTGAAAGGCATACGTAAAAAAAAAAAAATTCAATTCGGTTGCAAAAGAAAACATCAAGAACCGAAATATAAAAAAAAAGGAAAAAAAAAGGAGAGAAAATCTAATTTTAGCAAATACAAATTAATTTAATTTCTAATTCTAGCTGCAAATTACATCTTGTCCTTCCAAATTGTGCATCCAAATTACACTAATATACTTGATATATATTCAATGCAAATTGTGTTTCCATTTAATTTTTGTGATAAAGACTTGTTTGATTTGTTCCGAAATTAGTAGTAAGAATTTGTTCATATCTATTAGATTTCACATTTGTTCTTCATTGTGCCGTGACTTAGAACCACTAGTGCTCATTAGGTGTTGACTTAGTGATTTGTGTTGAGGAGTTCCAATCTAAGTTCCGAGTAAAGGATTATAAAAAAAGCGGGTTGTGAGGACATATTTTGTGAGAGATATACATGAGTGGAATTGTGAGTATATTATTTGTGAGCAATACACAAGTGAGTGTGCGGAACATATATAATTTTTTTTTACTTGTGATCTTACTCTATTGATAACTTTAGAATTATGTCGAGATAGAACACTAATGGAGGAGAGAGTAGAGTGATGTTTGAGGAGTTGATGGGGGAGATGAAAAGAATCTTGACGAGTGAACTTAAGCAGATCCATGAAAAAATGGATATGATGGAAAGGATTAGGGAATCGTCTAGCAGTACCACTGTCAAGCAAGGAGTAGGTAAACCGAATGGGGGAGGAGTTCAAATAGAAGAAGGTGAAGATTCTGATTTTGGAGATTACCAACACATTAGGGATAAGGGTAGTATCCAGAGGCGTGATAGTAATTTAGGGAGTATTAAATTGAAAATCCCAACATTTCAAGGAAAGAATGATTCAGAGTTGTATTTAGAATGAGAGAGAAAAAAGAATCATGTGTTTGAATGTCATAACTACACTGAGGAGAAAAAGATAAAATTGGCTGTAGTAGAGTTTTCAGATTACGCCAGTGTATGGTGGGATCAGCTAGTGCGTAATAGGCGTAGGTATAGAGAGAGACTTGTTAACACTTGGGATGAGATGAAGACTATTATGCAGAAATGGTTCATTCCTAGTCACTACCACAGGGAATTACCTAGGAAAGTCCAAGGATTGACATAAGAAACCAAAAGTGTAGAGGATTATTACAAGGAGTTGGAGATAGCCTTAATTAGGGCTAGAGTTGAGAAAAATGATGAGGCCATTATGGCTAGATTCATCAATGTGTTGAATAAGGAAATAGTTGATGTAGTGGACCTACACCATTATTTAGATATGGAAGAACTGCTACACAGAGCAATTAAAATAGAGTGGCAATTAAAATATAAGAGTGAGCAGAGGACTGGTTCAACTTCCAAATCCCCATGGAAGTCTACTTGGAAGAGGAACTCCACCAATTCAAAGCTTAAGGAGGACGTAAAGGCTAAGAATCCAGTTACTGCACCTAAGGGAAAAACTAAAACTAAACCCCTTTCCAAGACTAGAGACATTAAGTGTTTTAGGTGTCAGGGGTTTGGATACATTGCATCCCAATGTCCAAATTAGAGAGCCATGATTATCAGTGACAATGGGGATGTAGAGAGTGTGAGCTCTAAGGAGGAGGAGGAAGAGTTACCATTGCAGGAGTATGAGAATGTTGACTTAAAGGGACCTGCGAGTGGCGAGTTATATGTCACGAGGAGAGTACCTCGTATATAACCCCAGGAGGATGGTGAGGGGATCCAACATGAACATATTTTTCATACACAGTGTCATATGTGGGTAGAGTTTGTAGCTTGATAATTGATAATGGCAGTTGCACTAATGTTGCTAGCACCTTGCTAGTAGAAAAGATGCAGTTGAAAGCTATAAAACATCCGAGACCATATCAATTATAGTGGCTGAATAAATGTGGGGAGGTTAAGGTGACCAAGCAGGTTCTTATAGCCTTTTCTATAGGAAGCTACAAGGATGAGGTTATGTGTGACGTGGTACCTATATAGGCTAGCCACATACTGTTATGGTGACCTTGGCAATTCGACAGGAAGATTACATATGACGGGTACAAGAATCAGTATTCCTTTATATTAAACAAAAGGAAAGTGGTTCTCACACCACATAAATCATGAGAAGCTAGTGAGGATCAGATGCAAATGGCAAAAGAATTCAGAGAGAAACACAAGAGTGTACGAGAGAAGGATGAGAAAAAGAAGAAAAGTAAGAAACAAACACTAGTGAGTTATGAGGGAAGAGAGTCTACAACATTGAGAGGATAGAAAATTGTAAGAAAAAGTAAGTGTAAGAGTGCAATGTTGGCGAGGAAACAACTACTTGTACTTATGTATAAAGATATTTATTTTACTTATACTGATACTAACCTTTCATTACCTAGTATGGTGTTTTCTTATGGCTTTGTTACAAGTACATATGGGATAGCCATAGATGCGAAACAATTGGAGGCGATCCAGAAGTGGCTAAAGGTACGTGTTAGGACCATGTTTCATCCAAGAAAAGGGATTGGTGCATTTGAGAACAGAAAAATTTGCAGAGTAGCGGAAGTCTAAATTGCATCCTAAAGGAGATGGACCTTTTCAAGAAGTGGAGCACATCAATGACAATGTTTATAAGATTGACTTGCCAAATCACTATGGTAATGTAAGCACAACTTTTAATGTTTCTAATTTTACTCCTTATGATGCAGATGACTCGAGAACGAATCTTTTCGAGGAAGGAGGGAATGATGAAGATCAGCTAGCATCTAAAAGGAATGAACCAAAATCCCATGATCCATTACATGGTATTAGAGGCTCGAAGACCCGAGCTAGAGCTAAAAGGATGAACGAAGCTCTACAAGGATTAGTCATGGCCCTACAAGCTAAGGAATCAAGTTACACTAAAGGAGAACCAACACTTATCAACTTGATTCATGTTTCCATAGAGGGATGCAATGATTTAGAGGCCTTAAAATAAATTAATTTTATTGAACCGAAAAGGGAGAAGCACATTCAGTTTTGTTATTTGTTATGTTTTTGTTTTATTTGCTTGGTTTGTAATTTACATTATTTAGTTGCCTATTCGGTTACATGAAAATAAGGAAACAAATAGATTAGGCAACTTAGGTTTTTCATATTGTTGTATGTACACTATATAAAGCCATGTAAGGGGTCGGCCATGAAATATCTCATCATTGAATTGAAAACACAATTTCATGAGATTACGAAATCCCTCTTTTTGTTCTTTTGCAAAAGAACTCTTTCATAGGAATTCTCAACCGAATCGCTTGGAAAACCCTTTGCTAATTTAGGTTTCAATCAATAAGTGTGATTGTGGTTTAGTTACGCCACACTTATTCAAGACTATCATCGAGGTAATTGAATCCAATAGCGACATCAGGGTTCTAGGTTTAACATACCTAGGGTTTCACGCATTAGAGTGTCTCCTTCTTGGTCCATTATCATACTTTAAAGTTTATTCCCTTGGCTACTCCTACGATGAGTATCTTTTCTGAATTGACAATCTTAAGTCATTCCAAGCCCTTTTCCACCTTCAAGCATAATTTAGCAATAGCCTCCTTAGATATGAAAATATCAAAGGCTTTAATATCCAAAGAGCATTCATCTTTTAGCCTACCACTTCAGCTTCTACATACATCAATCCCTTAGCCTCACATGTTGATGTGCTTTGTATAGTAGTCAATAACTTAATGGCCCTAAGCTTAATATCATCTGATATCTCCTCCTCCTCTTTAGCATATAATGTGGCCAGTTTAGTCCGGCTTGGGCAATCCCTAACCATGTGGGGTCCTACATAGAGGAAACAAGAGAGTATATGTTGAAAGGACTCACCAATCGCTTATGGGACCTTTCTTTTGAATCCTAAGTCTTTTCTCTCACTTCCTTTCACCACTGCCACCACCACAACCACACCTCCCCCCCCCCCCCCCCCCAAATTTTCCCAACATTTGCCTTCCTTCCTTTATCCCTAAGTCCTTCACCCTTCTTAAACTCTATTAGGACTTATGTGGTAACTATAGCCTGGGCTAAAGTTTGGACTCCCCTTCTTTCCAACTCAATTTGTGCTAAACCTTGTAACTCATCAATGAATGTAACATTGCATCTTAGTCACTCAAATCTAGAATTTCCAGTAAAAGTTCAAAGAATTCTTTCACTTAATCTCAGATGAAATCTTTATGTTGTCGCCTCCTTTAAGCGAGCTTTAGCATTCTTTTCAGAATTGCTAGGATAGAATTGGGCCTTCAATTCCTTCTTAATCTTACCCCATGACTCCATTCCATCGACATCCAACCTAGTTGCCTTTAACCTTCTTCACCACTATAACGTAGCCCCATCTTCTAAGGACATTGGAGTAGGATGAAGCCTAAAAGCATCATCCATCACTCCTACAACATCAAAGTACCTTTCCAGACTCTAAAGAAAATTATCAATTTCCTTAACACTCCCGATCCTCGAGTAAGGCTTAGATTGGGGTAAATCAATTCGCCCTACATTTCCCACCTAAGCCAATCTCAAACCCACAAATATCCTTTGTTAAACCAAGGTTCATAAGTCACTCACTCTCTTTCTTAGGGTAACTATCAACCCTTCTACTCCCTTATCCCTTTTCTAAGGGTCTCCTATAGCTTGATTTAGAGCCAACAACATTCTCCCAGGAAGTTCCTCCTCTAGCCTTCCTATGTTGTCTTTTGACCTATCTACCCTATCCTTCAAGTCCACCACAGTTAATTGTTAACTTGGTTTGTATAGTTCCTTCTCCCCCCTAAAACAAACCCTAACTGGTTAGCCTACCTGCAATGCAAGGAGTTAATGGAGAACCCTTGTACTCAACAACACTAGCACTTAAGTTTCCAGCCATTTCTCCTAAACCTCACTATAATGCCACTTGTTAAATGAAGAGTACCTTTACCCATTCTCATGTACGGCACTTAGACTCTTTGAGAACTCAAGTAACACTTTACTAATTGATTGATGCATACAACTAAGGGGCTCCCCTTATATACAAGCAATCTCTTTTAATGAATGGCTAGGATCTATCCAATGTAACGACTTATAATAAATTTACATTTATGATGTCACCTACTCTCTACCAATTATATTACAAGTATCCAAGATATTCTAAGGCATTTTGGAAGTTTCCATGTTCTAGAAGCACTAATAGGCATAGGCTTTGGGCCTTGTATTTAATGGGTCTTTAACTTTCCCATAGGCTTAGGTTTGTTGTTAGGGCCCATGATACACAAATCGTAGGTGAATGGATTTGCCAATATTGTTGGAAAGACATGGACTGGAGGACCAAGGAGAAGACTTAAGTGGAAGACAATGGGCCCGAAGAAGTTGACAAAGGACAACATTATGAAGATAACATGGCTTGGAATGCTAGATGTCTCTTGAAATAGCAAACACTAGTAGGGATTTTGAGGAGAAAACAAAAGTGAGACGAACCGAATAGAGAGGACATTTAGTTTACTGGTGTAGAAGAGTTTGACCCATTAGTCTTGAATAGAGAAAGAAGAATTGTTAAATCTAATTGTACAACTATTGTCATTCCAAAGTTTGATGATTGAGAGTAGGTTGTGTGTAAGTGAAGGAACATGCAAAATATTCTTAAGAAGGATAGGTGTGCCATTGGTTTAAATGTTGAGGTTACCAACATGAGATATGGATATAGATGCACCATTGCCAAACTTTCTCGGATCAAAACCAACTTATGGAGTCAAGTTATAGAGAATACTTGCATTAGGGTCATATGGTATGTCACACCAAAATCAAGATACCAGGTAGTTTCATTGGATTCTCCAAGAGAAAGGTTAGCAAACGATTGAGGTACATGAGCATAAGCTTCATTGAACCTCTAATAAAAGTGTGAGGTTGATTGCCCAGGCTTTGTACATATCTAGCATGTGAGCGAAGACCGAGTGGAGGCATTAGATGTGGGAGTACCTATAGTAGAGCAGTGAGTATTAGAGTACTGACGAGAAGAGTGTTGACTTAGAAGCAAGGATACCTAATGCTAATGTCGATTGAAACGTGAATCCGTGTATGGAGAGCTAGCATGCCCCCTGGTTACTGATCTCCCATACTACAACCTTGACTCCTAGAGGAGGTAATCTAAGTTTGGAGTGCAGTAAACATAGGACTGGAGAAGTCATCCGTGTCAATTCGTCTAAGCCATCGTTCTTAATGTACGAATTTGGCTCAAACGTACTCGAAGGTAAGAGTAATTGAGGAATGTGTAAGTGTAGCGACCAAGGCATCATATTCTCGCAGGAGGCTACAAAACGCATACATGATGAGGTCAACAAAAGCAAGACGTCAACCAATAGAGGCTAGCTAGTTAGCAACTGATTTGAGTTCACAAAGACATTTGGTTATGGTGGCGTTGTTAAGCCTAAGGGATAGGAGGCGGAGGCTCTGTTTAAGCTCCATTTTCCTTACCATGGAATTTTTAAGAAATCTTTGACAAAGGGTAGTCCAAATATCATGTGCAATAAAAATATCATGAATTTCTATAAGAATATCGATGGAAATGGTAGCAACCAAAGCAACTTGAATCGAATGATTTACTCAAAGCCAAGTGGTGTAGGCTAGATTAGGAAGCAGAGCACTAGTAGGTGTGGTAAAGATAGTGGAAGGCAATGCGCCGATTATGCCATCAACATAATGATAGAGATCATTGGAGATTAAAAGCGATGTCATAAGAGAGACCCATAATTGATAATTGTTTGTAGATAGTTTAATAGGAAAAATTATGGTAACAATGATGGTGGGGAGAGTAGAAGATTACATGTTAGTGTTTGGTGCGTTGATGAATGTGGTAGTGGTTAATGGTGGTGTAGTGAGATTAGAGGATAGAAAAGGCATGAATTGCCAATTAGAGGAGGAGGCACTAGTCATAGAATTCATAGCAAGTAAGAGGTTGAGAGATTGAGGGAGAAGGGTTAATGGAGGTTACGGATTGTGAGAGTGCATAATGAATAACAAGTTGAGAGGAGACTGAGTGATAATAGGAGAGAGAAAATCGATTCAGGTAGGGTGGACAGTTGGGGAAGAGAGTTGGAGTAGCTAGCAATGGTGGGTGGTGCGATGTGAGTAAGAGGGTAGGTTAGTGTTAAGGTTGGGTTAATGCCCACTAGCTCAATAATGGTGGTGACGAGAGAGATTGTGATGTGGTTGTTGTTGTTTTCATGATGAAGGGCTCACCGAAGATGATGAGAAATGAACTACATGATGAGATATCACTGTAGTTGAAGAGTAATAGAGGCTAACACAATTTTGGTCAATGGTAAAGAAGCTTTTCTTATGGATAGAAGTAGATTAGAAATATACTATTTGAAAAACCTTAAAATTCTAAATAAAGTCAATGGAATTAAGGAGGAAGATTTGAAGTCAATTAAGAAAGGATTTATAAAATTTAAGGCTTAATTTTTCTAAAATAGCCATTATGCTCATGAACTTGATTTATCAAAACTACCTCCGAAATAGTTTAGTGACTCTAGATAAAATTCCAAGACCCTAATTAAATAAATAAATTCATTAAAAAATTATTTTGAGTCAATTAGAAACAAAAAAATTAGAGGCAAGAGATCAATTTTACAAAATAACTATTTTGCCCCTTGACCTGATTTATAGTCTTTAAAGTTGGTTGAAATCACCAAACAACTTAAATTAAGGTCATTTGAAGTCATTTGAAATTATTAGGAATGATCTCTTGCAATTTGGAGACAAATTACAAAAAAATGACCATTTTTTCCCTTAAAGATAATTTTATTGAAATTGAATTTGAAATTTGCTTAGAAACCCTAAATATAGTTCTAAGACTATTAGGTGAATACACTAACTTATTTAGGTGAATAACATTAATTACAAAATATTTGGAGACAATTGGAAAAGAAAAAATTTAAATTCGAAGGTCAATTGAATAAAATTGACTAAAATGCCCCTAAGCTTATTTTCTTGAAGGGGGATTATTTAAATTGAGTTTTAAGGGAATTTGTTGGGTTGGGGGGGGGAGGGGGGAAGAAGCAAGGTATGTCAGTAGGACAAGTCGCATAATCTGGAGAAAAATAAAATAAAAATGGGAACAAAAGGTGAACACATGTCACTCCAAATGCCAACCTACTAAAACCCTAATAGTCCTCAATTTTCTAAAGCCTTAAACCCACCTTAAAAGCTCCATTTTGATGTAAAACTCAGCCCCCTCTCCTCTGGTTTTGGACATGAGAATGGTAAGGAAGAAAACCTATTTTTCTAGCTTAAGATTTAAGACTTCAACCTAGTCATTTACTAACCCTTTTAGCTACTAATTCAAGTTATTTTCATGTGAGTTTCAAGTCAAGAACAAGGTAAAGATTCTAGCTAAAGGGGGTTCATCTGCACATGATAGGAAGCTTAGTGGTAAGTGAAATTTTTTAAGTTTTTATGAAAACAATAAGATTAATTCATAGTTTAGGTGCTAAATGAGTTGATTTAATGTAACGAGTTAAGGCAGAATCAAAGAAAACTCCTTTCTTACTCTTTTAAAGTGGCAACGAAATCGAGAGAAAAGGAAAATCTTAGGTTTGCATTAAGATAAGCTCAAAATCTAGCTTAAATTGGTGATTTAATGAAGTTGGAAGTGATTGAGCATAATAGTTTGTTAAATTTTCTTGATTATTGAAGATGGGTTGTAGATATCTTTATGACCGCCACTATTCTTGCTTCCCTTGAGTAATATTCGATGATTAAGTGTTGATTTGGGATTTGATATGCTAGATGTGTTATTAGGTATTGGAAATGTGGGTTGTAGATATTTTTATGACTACCACTATTCTTGCTTCCCTTGAGTAATATTTGATGATCAAGTGTTGATTTAGGATTTGATATGCTAGATGTGTTATTAAGTATTGGAAATGTGGTTAAAAATCAAGTTTGATGCTCTTAATTGGAGATTTTTGTTAAACAATGAGTGATCACTACTATGATGATGAATTTGAGGCCTAATTTGTTCTTGTCAAATCTAGTTTGAGTGTTAATCGGTGGTAAATTGAGGATTGGAATAAAAACTCATAACATCTAGATTGAATTTGTGATTAAATGATATATATCCAAGATTAAGAGTGGGAAGTAATACGATAGTTGAACAAGGTGATTAAATGGAATCATTCTATGATCTAATTATTAATTCCTAACATGTTGATGTGTCTTTGATGTGATTAATTTGATGGAAATTGAAGTCATAAAATAAGTATTGAGTTTAGCAAGAATTGAGGATGCCTTAGGTTGAATTATAGTACGGGTGAACTTGGAATTTTGAATTTCTTGTATATTTTGATGTGACGTTCAATTCTAGAAAAAAAATATGATAAATTATGTTTATTTTTTGTTAGTTTAGTAGAATTATGATTTAATCATGAATGGGAATTTATTTGGATATGAAATGAGGCCTACGAGTAATAATGTGTTAAATTAGACCAAAGAATGGATGAAATTTTAAGTTGAGTGCATCCTGTAGTATTCGCTCTATTTTGATTATATTTTAGGCTTTAAAATGAAAAATAAATTATGTATTAGACATTAAAAAAGAGTAGAAATAAGTGGGCTTTGATTAAAAGTGATTTGGACCTAAATTAAATAAGTTATGGATTCCTAAAGTTAAAAATTTATAATTAAAATTGGTTTGGTAATTCAAGAGTCTTAAATTGAATAAAATTAGGTTCTTTTTTATAAAATAGGTGGCCAAAGTGCTAAGGAGACAAATGGCTTTAGTTTCATTTAATTTAGGCTTAAATTAAGTGAATCATATCCCTTTAAAGTTGAGGCCTTAACTTGTGACGAATTAAGATTAAGTTAGACCTAGAGTCTAGGTAAAAAATGTAGGCCAAATGAGGCTAGCCCATGTTAGCTCACAACCAATGCAGGCTGAAAAAGCTGGCCCAACCTACCCCGCAGGCTAATGTGGGTTAGGTGGGCCAACCCATAAAACCGCAATAATTTTTTTTTTTTTGAAGAAATAAAGTCACGGTAGAGGAGTGAGGGGTTGAGAATTGAGGAGAGAAGACTAGAGAATGGAGAGGAAGAGGAAAAGTCATCAAGCAAAGGAGGGAATAATGTCATGTGGGAAAAGAAGAGGTGAAGACTCACGAGTCAGAAACAGGCACGGTAGAGGACTAATGGCAATAAGGAGTGATGATGACAACAATGAGTGACGATGACGACAACAAGTAGAGGAAGGCAAGGAGGTAACTAGATGATGAGTCAATGACTGGATGTTTAAAGCATAAATAACTAACAATAAGAGGTCTGTATAGTGTAATTGTGTTGTCTTGTCGTTGTTACTTATTACTCCTTTTGTCTGGCCTCTATTTTGCTCTCTCTTATGTCTTATCTATCTATTAAGTTTTTTTTATAAAAAAAATTGGGCGGCCAAGAGAGTCAATCCGCCCTGCATTAGGTTGGCTCGCATTAGCTTGTAGGGTACGTAAGGCAGGCCAAAAAGCCCACAATCAATGCAAGCTTAATTTATCTGGCTCAACTCACAAAAATATGTGGGTTAACTTACTTGGCCTACCCCGCATACCCAGCTCTATTTGGACCATGGTTTAATTAAATGGGGCCAAGACTAACCCAACCACAAGTCAGCACAAGCATAAGTCGGCCCAACTAAAATAGGCCTAGGGACCACCCTCTTACCTCCCTTAGGTGGCCTATGAAATTAAACATAATTTGTTTAAATGGGCTTGATTAACTAAACCATCCTAATTGAGCCAAAATAAAATTTGATACAATATTGTGAACCTAATAACTTAAATAGGCCCAAGATCTAAACTTAAAGTGTAATTGGGCCTATTTTCTTCATAAGGCTTATCTTAAATAAGTCTTAACACAATGGATAGCTTAATTAGGCCTCAAATCAATTCAAAGCCTAAATTGAATTGACTAATTAAAATAAGTAAAACTTAAGTCTAAGAAATAAAATAGGCTTACCTAATTGCAATAAAACTTAAATGGGCCCAAAACCCAAACATGCTTGGCCCCATTAAACTCTAAGGCCTATACCCTAAATGAACCCTAATAAATACATTAAATTTAATTAAGCTTTAAACCCATCAAGACCTTAAATTAGATAAAGGCCTAAAATGGAATTCCAATTGAATTTAATAAATCAATTGAACTTACGATATAACTAATGAGACCAAGTAAACACAATAAGCTCAAGTTAATTTAAAATAGATAGAATTAATTTAATTTGACTTAAAATGTATTTAGTAACTATAAGTGGACCTAACTAAATCAATTAAGATTAGTAGGCCAAATTCTAAATATAATTGGGCCCACTATACTAAAAGGGCCCAAATACCCTAATTGGGCTTTAAATTCAACAAAACTTAAAAATTTAAATAACTTGTTAGATTTAATTAAATAAACTCTAAACGGTTCATATCACAATTAGTTAAAAGCTAATCAACCCTAGATAACCCTAACTGGGCTCATAATTAGTATGGGCCTTAAACAACCTAATCCAAATCTACAATTGGATCCAATCGTTTAGAATAATCAACTTGACTTATAATTTTCTTTTAATGCATAAAACCAATTCAATCGACTCAACTAGAACTCGAATGACGATTCAGGAAACATTGACCTTTCAAGTACGTAGTAACTTATGTGTTGCATGTTATGGTAGAAAAAGTAAACCTAGCTAATAATCAACTCAACTATGTAACTACTTACTACTTATGCATAGTTACTTGAGTTAGCAAGTGACAAACCTTAGATTAAGATTATGGTTGTGATCATATACCCTAAAATGACATGGCAGTTAGGTGCTTAAGCTATCAATATATGGCTCGATAGGTGGCTGCTAAGTAAAATTGCGCCTAATAACAAAAACTATAAACGAAGGGAAGGTATACTAAGAATCGTCTAAGGATTATGGGTCCTAGTAGGTGATACGATATAGTTGGACTACGATCAATGGAACTGCATAATGGTGAAGTCACTTAGATGAGGCTATTTAGGTACATTAGTTTTTAGTGATGTTAAGTTTGACTGCTCCTATCATCCCTTACTGTCCATTATAGTAGAAGCAGACCCTTTATCCCTGGTCATGATTTCTAAAGTCATGAGTACTCCTATGCCAAGTGTTTAATTAAAATAATTAATTAAATAAAGTGATTGACTGATGCATTAGTTATAGGCTTGTTTGACATAAGTATAAGTGTTTATATTACTATGTATTAGGCCTTCATGACTCACTCCCCCTTTACTACCCCCCCCCCCTCTCCCCCCTCACTTTTTTTTCAAGTGAGAATTTTATTAATCCATTGTACGACTTGTTAGATTATGGCTCTAAGGATGAGATATGGGATGAGATCACTAAAGATAGACCATGTTGATCGTTTTTATGGTTGAGATCTATTATATTCAAACTACATTTTTATATTTTCAATTATACTTAAATTTATTGAGAGTTGTCTATGGCTCTAGCTTGTTACTTATGGATTACATATTTTGTCGACCTTATAGGTTATAAGATCTAGTTTATCTTTTCTTATCTTACCATACATTTTTATGACCAATAACTATCAAATATTTTCGAAAATCCTACATTTTTCCAAAATGTTTTAAAATTTTAAAGAACCATTTTAGGATCCTAAAACTAGTTTAGAAACTCATTTACCAATTATAACCTTATGTATTCTACTTAAATAAGATACATGGCTAATTGTTAATGCCCTAGTGGTTTTGAGATGTGACATTACTGACAGCAAGAAGGAAAGGAAGTTAAAAAATAATTAGATTTTCTCTTGATAGCTTTAATATCATGAACACAAAAATGAAGGCTATGTATATTATATGTACACATAATGTAATGTACAGAGCATAAATAATTCATAACCCTAATACACATGTGAAAAGACTAATATACCCTACATTATGTATAATACAATAATAATTTTTTGGGTAGATCTACATCAAATAGTCACTACAAGAATCTAAGCATTTGGTGACGTTTGTAGATTTTATAAACATAGCCAATTCCTATATGTTTTAGTCATGTTTATTAAACGTCATTTTAAATATATTATTAGTAACGTTTATATTTAAGAATAAAATATAATATCATATAATTTGATTCCCAATAATATTTCAAAATAGTTATGGCATCAAATCTTAAAATTCCATCTTCAACCACTCAAAATTTTCAAAGAAATGTAGCACTTCAAATTTACCCACCTAGGTTTCCAAAAGAAAAAGAAAAAAGAAAAAAGAAAAAAGAAACCCTAACTTTGTAAAATCACCCCCAATCACTTATTACAGGCTTTATCTCAAAGACTTGTAGCTTGTGGGTACATCGTCTCTCTCTCTCTCATACATTGCAGATGGGGTTAATTATTGTTAGTCACTACACCTCCTCAATGACGAATGCTACCAAGGGCTCTGTTTTTCTCTACCCACCACCAAGAAGTATGTCTTCTCTTTCTAACTCTCTATTTTACTATAGTTTGTGGGTTTGTTGGATTCTTGGTTTATTTTTAATAAAGTTTGATATTTCCATGATATTATGTTTATTTCTTGTAGGTTTTCATCAAAATTGTTTTTTTTTATCATTATTATAAATGAATATGTTTTGCTTTAATTTGAGTAATGACATGGTACCATCAATTCTTCCTTCTTCGAGAAGTTCAATTACAAAGTTGCAATAGTAGGGTTTTCATTTATCAAGCAACTAAGAGTTCCCACCCCTAAATTAAGTTTATGGTTGTCAAGATCGTTAAGCATGCCATGGGGATCATTCACTTGTTGACCAATCAAAACCCGATTCAAGTCATTGTTGATACTGTTATCAATAGTGGGCCTTATGAAGATGCGACCCATTTTGGCTCCACTGGTGTTATTAGTCATCAAGCTGTTGATATTTCTCCCTTCTGATGTGTGAATCAAGCAATCTACTTGCTCACTATCAATTCTAGAGAAGCTGCATTTGGGAACATCAAGACAATTGTTGAATGTTTCGCTGATGAGCTAATTAATGTGGCTAAGGGTTTATGTAATAGTTATGTGATCAAGAAGAAGGATAAAATTGAAAGAGTTGCCAAAGCTAATCATTGAGGAGGAAAGAGTGGTGGATGCACTTTCTCATCTACCTCAAGACTTCTACCTAGGTTCTATTTTTGTCTTCAAATCTTATATTTGCTGCTTTGATAGTGGATGTTATAAAATTTTGGAATGTATTCACATGTTGTCTTCCTAGGCTCTACTTCTGTGTTGATCATCTATCTTGATGTAAGTTCATAGTTCTAGTAAAAGTATTCACATGAAAAAGGAAAGCACTAATGTCTTGGTAATTTCATTTTTGTTAATTTTTATCCCCGAGTGCTTCCTTAGAGTTTTATTTATTAGGAGACAAGAACATGAATCAAGACCATTTTCCAGTACTCTACTAAATTCTAATACTACTTTATCATTCAATGTATGTTCCTATGACTTGCCATGCCTTGTGGATTAGTTTAATGCTATCTATTTTGCCTCTAAAGGCCTCTAAATAGTAGAAGGAATTAAGTCTTTATACAAAATCTATCCATACATTGATGAATGCTACCAGCTTCTTAAATAGGCTGTGGTATTAGCTTATATATGTATGCGCATTAGGTTATGTAGGAACTCTTGGAAAAGCATGGTATCCCTTTTGTTAGAACTGGATCAAGTGAGTGTCACCAAGCTTTTGACAAGGTAAAGGCAATTGCTTTTTTTTTTTTTTTCATTGATGTCACTATATGTGCCTAAGTGATTTTTGCTTTCCAAGGTTTGGAAACATTTTCTTTTACCCCTAAAGCTGAATTTCAATGTGTCTTCTTTTGCTTTCAAGTGTGGAATATTTTTATTTCATATATTCATGTAAGTAAGTTAAAGTAGATCAAGTATTAGAGTTACAGTTGCATATGGCATTGCTAATTCCATTGAAAAAGCCATTGTTCTTATATTAGTGGTACTTGAGTTGATTTTGAAATGTTGAGGGCATGCTATAATTTAGACTAGGACAAAATTTTATATATCTAACTAAATACTTGTCAAATACTTTGTGCTAGCAGTTTTGATTGTGATTTTAATGCATATGGCATTGAACTTAGGAAGTTTGCTTGTGATCACTTGTTTGTGATAGAACCTGAAAACACAAGAAATTACATAATAATGGCAATTTTATATTCACATGCTAAAAAGTGGGAAGAGGCTAATAGAGTTAGGGAACAAATGAAGAATGCTGGGGTGAAGAAGATTGCTAGCAATAGCTAAATAGAAACTCAAGGACATAAAAGTTTTATTGCAAGGGATACATCAAGTAAGAGAAGTGAAGAGATGTATGAGGTATTAGAAGGATTGCTTGGAATGTATGAGTAAAGTTTTACTAGGAATTATTGATATTTTTCTATAATAATCCTTATAATCTAATGTTTTTACTCAAGAAAATAAAAATAGAAGTTGTCTTCTAAGTTCTAGATCTGATGTCTTCAATTCTACGTCTTTCCTTGAGGTATATTGATTTTGGCAAAAAAAAAAAAAAAACTATAATTGCCAAATCTATATATGGGAAATTTATTTCTTCAATTTCTCATTGATCTTAAGCTTTTTTTAATTTCAAAGTTGAGGAAGCAGCAAAATGCTGAAATCAATGCAGGGTTGTGAATAGCGTATGTTATGAACTAGTACATAAACTACCTACAAGGCTCCTACACCGGTTAAGAATAGCTTTTGTTATGTAGGTAACCTTAAGAAATGTCCTTGGCAAGATTTAAAATTAAGACCTCATGGAAGAAGTTATGAGAGTGTTTTGGGCCTCAACCACTATGCCAACCCATTAGGGGTAAGTGTGGCTTGCAGCTGTTTGGAGATGATGAACATCTAGTAGAATCATGTTTCATGACCTCTTTTATTCATGTGAAAAGAAAATTTACATAGACTAAAGGCTTTGTTGGCTTATTTCAGGAATTCACAAGTTTTATGTTTTAAGTGTTGTCTAGTAGCATTAATGTTTCATCTCTAATTTAGCCATATTTTCTTTAATATATTTTTTTGGATGAATAAGTAATTTCATTGAAGGAAGAATATACAACTATTAATTGAGAGTAAGCTTTACACAGCTACTCTCTGCCAAACAAAAGAGTACACAAAAAGATTAGAAACAAAAGTGAACACCAAAATGACTTGAAGAAAGCCTCGCATAAGCAGCAATATGGGTTGGCAAGCGAAAAAGGATGTGAAAGAGAATTTCCTAGGCACATGGGATGCCTTTGCGCTTTTTTTCTTCTGTTTATATTTCTGAAGAAATTTGTGTAATTTACCAACATGAGATGCCTCTGTGAATCTTATCCTTCCTCTTCCTTTATTTATTTATTTTTTTCCCTTTCATTTTCTGAGTAGATGAAATATGCATTTTGTGTTAACTAGTGCAATAGTAAAGTTTGAAATTTGTTTATTCTTTCTTTCCAGTTAAAGAATAACCCTGCAGCACTCCTAGCTTTATGTTGGTATTGGACGTCTGATGGGATTGGATCTAAGGTATGTCATTCTTTCCTAAGTAACATTCTATGCTCCCCTATGATTTATGTTGACCCTTTCTTCTACTTCGTACAAGACATGGTGATCCTTCTATACAAGGACAACCTCTTGTTATTTAGTTGGTACTTGTAGCAACTTGTTATCGAATCACTAGGAAAGGAGCTTGACCTTGATGGCAAAAGGGTATGCGATTCACTACCTAAAAAGTATTGTTAAGAGTATTCTAACATTGTAGGGAATAGGTAGAGCCTTTTCTTGCTCATCATCTGTAACAAGCTGAGGAATAAGTCAATCCAATGTCATACTTCGATGGGTTCCTTAAACCTAAACCAAATTTCTTTACACTTTAGCAATACCTTATAGTGTTATTATGAACTTTGATTGCACATTTACTATGCCAATGCAATCCTCAAGTTAGAATAAATATCAAGTTTCTTCTAGTCCTTGAAATAAAGTAAATGAAGAATTTTCTTGTGAGATTAGGATTAAAGTGTCATAATTATCTATCTTGCTAGTAACTATAGTCTAACTGCCACTGGAAAAAAGTCCTTTCTTGAAAATATATTGATTGCTCGATGTCAAGAATGCTAAGGTTGATGGTTTAGTCTTGTCTTGTTGCAGGTGAATCAAGGCCTTACTGTCTACAGGAACAAAGGGAGCATAGACCAACATGCGTAAGCCTGTATTTCTAGTTTCCAGGTTTAGAGTACATCTATTTTCATGAAGTTGTTCTTATACCCTCATGCATCTTATATATGTGATATAGTTACATTCAACAATTAAGAGAGGGTGTCTACAAGTTCTTTGTAACATTCATAGAAGTCCTCTGTGATAGACTACTTAGTCATGATTGAGAGCTTAAACAAGGTGTCAATTGTGGAGATTATCTGCTTGGAATGCTTCAGGTAGGGCATAAGTGAGGCCACATTTTTTAAAATAGACATTCCTCATTGGGTAAATAAATAATGGGCTTGAAGACATCATTGAAGCATTAATTATCCTCACTTTATGCTAATGATTATTGGGCTTTTATAAGGAACAAGGTTTGCACTTTATGCTAATGATCCGAAATCCATAACTATAGCTGTGCAAAAAGTGAATCCTGGATCTATGGGGGCTCTTATTGCACTATATGAGCAGGTTATTGGGCTCTATGCATCACTAGTAAACATCAATGCAAATCACCGACCTAGTATCGATGCATTTCCTTTCAATTATCTAATCAGTGAAGGTGATTATTTGTTTTTTTTATGATCATCACAATGCCATTTGATTTTAAGTGCGGCTTCTTGAATAATATGTACATCTCTTGAATTCATAAAAGCCTTACCTATATAGAGGACTATGCCCCATTCCTTATCCATGTGGTTGTAATTGGAAATTGTTTTAGGTGTGGAAGTTAAGAAGAAAGCTGCAGCAGAAGTATTAGCTCTTCAGAAGTGAGTTTTGGTTGTTCTCAATGATGCTAGGTATGATTAAGATTTCTTGCTATGTTGGCTTGTGGTGTATTTCCTTATAGCAATGCATATTCATATCTTGTATATAGAGGCATAGCAATGAGCATTAGCATTTGATTTTAACATATAGCTTAAGCATAAGAACAAGAATACTCGGACAGTAAGTTAGATCAGCAAGGGGTTTAGCAATGCTCCATCTTTATTGTCTTCGACAAGCATTATTGCGTCCCCATGGTTAAAGCTATACCTTTATCTCAATCATTTCATCAAAAGGTAAGGTTGTGATGACTTAACTTTCTAGGGCGTTTGAAGAGAGTGGGTCCTCCATTCAGTAAGGCTTCATCTACACTTGATATCGTATTTATTCACTTTCTTGGCTTTTGTCTCAATGGATTGGAACATGTTGAGTTATATGCTTTAGTTGCTGCATAGAAGTTTGGAAAAGTCAGTGTTAACTTAGAGCTGAATCTAGCTATGTTTTAACATTATTATTTTTTCCATTGTGAGTGGATGAAAATGCATATATATTGCAATGGCTTTATCAATTATCTTGCAAGGAAGTTAAGTTACTTGATCATGTTTGCTTTAGTTTATAGATGAATAGCTTGAGTGTATTAGCAATTAAATCATAATCACTTTGCTAGAAGCTGAAGATGTTTGGCTATTTTGTATGAACCCTTGAAATCTCACACATGGATTTTAGGATTTCACAACCAATGCATTATGCTAATGATGTTGCTGCTTAGAAGTTAATAGCAATATCTCATCTTCCTGATTTTGTAGTGGCATTTCTTTTGGTGCTGCACATGATGCTTTTAACACTTTCTTTAGAGAAATCGATTTAGGAAAGCATGTTCTTAGAGTAGCTTTTGTTGATCTTGAGCCAACTATAATTGATGAATTTTAAACAAGTACCTTCAGGCAATTATTTCATCTTGAACAACTAATTCCTGGCAAGGAAGATACTGCCAGTACCAATTCCATTCTTAAACTATCCAAAAATGTTATGCAAACCCTATTTGTGTTGATTAATAGACCCAATTTCTTCTGTTATGCAGTTGGAAGGGAAGTAGTTGATTTGTGACTTGACTGAGTGAGGAAGCAATTGGGTTACAATTGTAACCCAATTCTGTTATGCTTTTAATTTCTCTTGATTGGTCTAGATATCTTACAAACAATAGGAGGCTTCATGCACAACAATACCTAACAATTGGCATTCTTCAATTACAGTAGCTTGCTAAAAATTTCTTCATCTATGCAAATCTGTAAAATCAAACGCCATAAGATATATTTATGTCCTACCGTTATTGCTATAGTCGAAAGCTTTGTTTGTGTCAAAATACACTATCAAGGTTTATAAGTTGACTATTTGAAGATCTGCCATCAAGGCCTTCTCCCTCCACTCTTGAGTATTCTATTAACCGATCTAGCACACGAGTTTTTCTATTGATTTCCAAAATCATGTGGATCATTTTGTGCAAAGCCTAAATAGAAGATCTTCCTCTTCCTCTTTAGTCTTTACTTGCAATTTATGGATGTCTCTTTGAGTGCCCTGACAACCCTCTCTACAATTTCTCGACTGCCTTTTAGTTTCAGGACAATGTTTCTAGAGGGCAATCATGACCAACATACATGTACTAAGAAGCAAGAAAAAAAGGCGATAACCACCTATGGATTAGCTTTAGAGGAACCAAAATATGAATGGAAGATAGTGAAGAATCAATACAGAATATCATTAAGGGCTCCGCTCATCTTAAAAGAGAAATCAATTCACTCATGGTACTGCTCAATACTATGTTTCTTCATAATAAAGTGCATCTTGATATTCTCATTAAACTTAAAAGCAAGCATATTATTCTTCCTTTCCTCATCCAACTTTATCTACATTCCACCTAGCAGACGACTAACTAAAATTTCTCCCTGCACCTTGTTTAGCTTAAGGCCAATGGATCTCTTTATAGATTTTCTATGCAAACTCAGTATATGGTCAATCTTTTCCATCAAGAGTGATTAAGAAAGTTCAACCTTTGGTCTCTGTAAAGCAATGCAATGATTTTATGATACAATGCAATGGTTTTGGAACCTAATTGCTCTTGCAACTATTAAAGACATAATAGCTTAAGTTGACACCAATAAAATGAGTAATTAATCAATTTTGCCTAACTCATTATTAACTAATTGGTTCAAATCTTAGGTATCTAGATTTCTTCATTATCATGATGCTCTGCCTCGCATATTTCTCATGGGTACAAGCATGAAATTAAAACATTCGACTTTAACTTTCTTGTGTCATATATTGAAAAGCTTTTGCTGCAAATATTTCTCTTATGAACATTTCTATGTCATACATTGCAAGTTCTAAGAATTGGATATCGACCATGATTTCTTTATAAACAAAGAAAACCTTATTAGATATGGAAACCATGTGCTTACCTACCGAATCGTTGATAGAATATTTTTCTAGGTTTATGTTAGTCTCATCTACTTTCATTTAACTGCAATTCTTGCTGCATAGTGGGATCATGTCTGTCCATGATTATGAAGGTGTTGGCTTTTACTTAAGCTAAAACTCTTACGTTGAAATGGATAGGTGATCCTCGAATTTTCTCTGTAAACATCATTTGGATCAATCTTGATGCAACTACTTGGATAAGAAACACTTGCAAGTTACAATCGTTAAGGATATTGTTCCCAACATCATTTAGATTTTTTTTTTTTTTTGAGTTATAGTTAAGGATATTGCTCCCAAATTGTGTTGATGTGAAAGCATCATGTTATTGGGTTCATTTGATGTAGAATATGTGAGAAATATATGTTGATGTTTATGGTACTTTAGTATGTGTATTTGTACATAAACTAAACAGGTATATGTTGGCAAATATAAAGATCGTGAAAGCAGGTCAAAATCTATATCATTAGAATTACCACATTTAAACGTTGCAAATTTGGCTTAACAGCGACGTTTTAATGTCTCCAATACACTTTTTGCAACATTAAAACGTCACTAGTAGGTTAACTTAAACAACATTTAAATGTTGCAAATAGTTCAACTTAGACAACATTTAAACGTCATAAATAGTTTAACTTACTCAATGTTTAAATCATCGCAAATGTTTTAACTTACTCAACTTTTAAACATCGCAAATGGTTTAACTTACTCAATGTTTAAATGTCATAAATGTTACTCTTTTACCACTCTTGTAATCTCATTTAATTTATGTAATTGTGGTTTTACTACGTTTAAACGTCATGTATAATTACTTTTAGTTACGTATAAATGTTGCTAATGTTACTCTTTAACTATGTTTAAACTTCGCAAATATTACTCATTTACCGCGCTTTTGTGTCCATTAATTTTTTAATTGTAGTTTTACTACGTTTAAACATTGCGTATAATTACTTTTAGTTATGTGTAAACGTCGCTATTGTTACTTTTTTACTACATTTAAACATCGCTAATGTTACTCTTTTATTACGTTTAAACATCGCAAATGTTACTCATTTACTACACTTTTTGTACACATTAATTTTTTAATTGTGGTTTTATTACACTTAAATGTCACCTATTATCTATTTTTAACTACGTTTAAGCGTCGTCCAATATAACACATTTAGCTACGTTTTTACTTTTAGCGACGTTTATTTTATTAACATTGCGAATATTTTTTGTGACTAACCTTTGGCGATGTGTACTATCAACGGTTATTAAATGTAGCTAAATCTTTTTAGTGACGTTTATTTTATGTTTAGCAATATTTATTAAATATTGTCTAATATTGAATTTGTTGTAGTGAGTGTATTTATTTATTTTCTTCAATGAAATAATAAATATACTCCATGGTATCAATAACCATATTTTTTTTTGGTAATTTTGTGCCAAAATTAATAAGGTGTAAAATGATTATTGATTTAGAAAAAAAAAATGATAATCACAATGGGCTATTACAATTTACAACATTGGCCAAGAAAGGCCTATAAGGAAAAGAGAAAAAACAATGTTTTGGAATGCATAATTTCTTAGCAAGGACACAAGGGTCATCCACACCATTAAGCGAATTTCATCTGTACAAACAATTATGTATGCAGTATGTGTATAAATATAAAACCAAGTAAATGTTATAGGGCTACCCTTGCAATGCAACCCAAAAAAAAAAAAAAGCATAGAAGTCGTAGAAATTGCATTTAGCTTCTTCCCTATGGATGCCTCGTCGATTCATGTCTTTTAATCACGACAATCAGAAGAAATTGGCTTATGTATTTGTGACACGTCTCCCAAATCAATCAGATTAAGACCAGACATCGTGGGAAAAATAGCCGAGATTTTTATTCATGTGTTTTTGGGTGAACAAAATGCCCGCAGTTTTTAAGTGCTATCATTAACATAAAAATCACATCTCGCCTTGTATCCGATTGGGTTCGGTGCATCACAAGTAATATACATGATTTTTTAGTGTACTTGAATTACCACGTATACCAGACTTTTTATGTTTCCTCCTTGGAAATTAATTTCAAAAAAAAAAAAAAAAAGATGATATTAGTTACCTTATAAGTAATTACTGCGAAGCTGAAGAAAGCACTTTTTTTCCCTTTAATGTTCTTAGTTCTTCGTAAAGTGTACGGTAAAAAAAACTGAGAAGTTCTTTTTTTTAGAAAAAAAAATTACCAAATGTCTTCAAACATCCACTAGGACTATATTTGACCAAAAAACACATGAATAAAAATCTTAACTATTAATATCCACAAATAAAATTTTGTAAACACTTCATTTTTGTCCTCCATTCATTATTATTATTTTTATTTTTCATATATATACAAATATAAAAGAAAAAAATAAAAATAATAAACAAATAATAGAAAATAATAATAATAAGGATAGCAATAATAATAAAAGAAATTTGGATTTTTAAATTAAATTTATGAATTTCAAAATAACAAAAAAATTAGCAAAACTAATAAGTTAATATATAATTTTTGTGCTATAAAAAAATGAGAATTGATCTAACCCAGTTGGTTCGTGTGTGTGCCTGGGTACGCGTGTAGAAGCTTGAGGTCGCGGGTTCAAGTCTCACGGGAGGCACTTTGTGTTGTTTTGTTTTTTTTTCTGAGTTACCATGTGGCAACAGCTGATTAGACGACATGAGGACACACGCTTAGCGTGTGCTCGTTTTCAACCTTCGGTCGAGAACAATGGAGAGCAGGAGAACAGAATCTAGCCATTTCAAATCGAATTTTTAACGCAAATCCAACAAATCTTTAGCCAAGAAAAGATAAATATCATCAAATTAGTACGAATCTTAACAAAAAACAAAAGATTAACTCAAATCTAAAAAAAAAAAAAGAGAGAGAGATGGAGATGGTCTCAACGGCGCGGTTTTAGGAGTCTATAAATAAGACTCAATCTCACAAATGGAGAGGGGAGATCAGAAGAAGAAGAAGAAAAAAAAAGGGAGGAAAGAGAATACTAAAAGAAAACATCCGCTGGAGCACTCTCTCTCTCTCTCTCTCTAGATCTCCACCGCCGTAGTCACCCGAACCACCACTTAAGGTAGTTTTCGACAAAAGCCAACATCACCATTTAGTTTCTCACCCTTGAAAAACTAGGAATCCACCTATCAATCGTTATTAATAACCACCAGAGTGTCGCGATCAAGGAGCTCCGACCGATCCAATCCAACCTGACCCGACCCACGTCTAAGTTAGTTAAATTTCATAATTTTTTATTTTTTATTGTTTATTATATTATTATTAGTTTTTAATTAAAAAATAAAAAATAATAATAGTAAATAATAATAAAAAATAAAAAATAATAAATACAAATAATCAACATAATTAAATAATAAAAGATATATGTTTTAGGAATTTGTTTTCTTTTGTTATTGATAAAATTAGGTTTAGAATTTTTCTTTGTGTTTCTTTTAAAATTTTCTTAATTTAAGGTGTGAGTTTTTCTTTAAAAAAAAACATATATGTATATAATTTTTTATCACCTAGAAAAATAATTTTTATGAAATAAAATTTTAATTGATGTTTTCAAAATTAGAGGGTTTTAGTTCTATTTTTTCAAAATTGAGAAATAAAGTTTAGGTTTAGAATTTTTCCTTAAAAAATTAAAATGATAATAAACATAAACCCAGTCTGTTTTCATAATTACAATTAATCAATCCATTAAAATTTTATAAAACAGAACTACGTCGGTTTGATCCTGACTAGTGGATACGTAGGCACTTATAGGCAACCACATATAAAATAAAATTAAAAAATATACATTTTATTCTTTTCCAATTTCAATTTACCATAAAAAACCAATTTACAAAAAATATTTTATCCTTTTAAAATTTCAATTTATAATATAAAAACATAAAAATATGTTATCCTATTTTTAATTCAAGTAGAAATGCAAAGGTTTTTATTTTCTTTTATTTCATTTAATAATAATAAAAATGATAATAAAATGATTAAAAATTTTCATGCATATACTTAATGAAACTTTTTTTGTAATATTAGTAATTTAAAAAATTTTAGTTCATTTTGAAGAATAATAAGTAGTAACCATTTAGTTATATATAGTCACAAGTCCATTTAGTATATTTTTTAAAATTGTTTTAGAAAAATCAAGATGTAACTAGTTAAAGTTAATCTACTCATTACCTTACTTATCTTATTCACTTAGTGGTGACTCTAATTTTCTTAAGATAATTAAAAATATAGTTTTTCCTTAACTTTATTGTCGAGTAACTTGTATTAATGAGTTGGACTTAATATTGGTTAATTAAGGAAAAATCCAAAATTAGGCTCGACAGATCCAAAAAAGGATCTAAGGGATTTGAGTCCTAAAAACAAAGGTACAAGAACTTTTTATCCTATGTAGCAAACATCCGCGTTCTTAGATACAAAAGAAAAGAAGCAATAGTTGAAAGAAAACTTCAAACTTTTAATATCCACAATAATAAATAAGATTGACCATAGGCTTCCTTTGTTCAATTCCATTTCAACTATGATCTTGCATCACTTCCTTCACTTTAGCTATCCACATTACTTCCTTAACAACTTCCACTTCCACCACAATGCAATTGTGCACTAACAGTTTCTTGCACATTGTTCATTTGACATTTTCCTTACAATCAGGAGCAATCACCCCTAGGTCTGCTCCTTTGCTTTATCCACTAAAAGCCCCATCATAAGTAAATTAATAACATCTACAATTGGCACCTTCCAAGATTGTTGAGTAGTATCTACTTTCAAGCACCACTAGAAGTGCTAGTATTTGATGAATACTATTGAAACTCCCAAATCGCAACCTTGGTTGTGGTTATCAGTCTCCATCAATCAGGTGACCTTTCATTGAAAACACACTCATAACTAAAGTTGTGCAAGCGAGACAAGTCATGTACACTAGCTTATTTAACTTGCAAAAAAAATGTGAATTGGGCCAAAATTTTCAATTTGCATATAAAATAAGCCTAAGTAGATCAGCTCACATTGACTCATGAGTCAAGCAAGTCAATGCAAGTTAAGATGGATTGGCTCTTTACCTTTAAAGCTATGCAAAAAAATTGCAGATTGATCCATTTAATTCGTGCGTCATGTGAGTTAACCTATTTAACTCACAAAAAATGTAGGTTGGGCAAAAAAATTTAGCTCACTTATTAAATGAGCTAACCCACATTAACCCCTAGGTTAATTTAGGTTAGCCTATTTAACTTGCTTGCGTAGCTCTACAATTACAACAATACTTCCATAAGTACCTTAAACACATAACGATTTCTCCCATTAACTTCATCACCCAGTGCTTACTTCCTTCCAGAGATGCTCTCATTAATAGTAACCATCTACCAATAGTTGTAATATGATCTACAATAATTTGAAATCAAGCATTTATGACCATATCGAATGGGTCTATTCACAAAGATGTATCATGTGTTTTTATTTTTAAAGTAAACTTATAATTTGAATGAATTCTCTCCCAATTTTCTTCAAAGTGGAAAAAAAAAATTGATGGTTTTAAGGAAAAACTATCATCATAAATATATTTCCTTCTCTTTTCTTACTTTTTTTTAATTAAAAAAAAGATAAATTTTTCCTTTGAAATTCCGTCTCTCTACTTTTCTCCCTCAAACCAAGCATAATGTAAGGGGACCAACTTAAAAATGAAAAGTTGAACTTAAGTGTCATTCCAAGCAATAGTAAATGGAACATCTATTAGAATCTTAATCCCAATGTAATCTAAATACCAAGCCTATAAAAGGTTAGAAGGCTTAACAACAAAACAAATAGGTTAACAGGATCCATACAAAAATATTAAAACAGCTTCAAAGATGGGTTTTCTTAATTGGTTTCAAATAGGGGAAAAAAACACTCACACTCACCTCCCAAGTAATTTATATGATTAACAACAGTTTGAAATATGGGCTTTCATAACCGGTTTCATTTGTTAATTCGAACATCGTGATTTGCAATATATCAAATGAGTTTACATCAATAATGTTAAAAGAAAAGGAGCAGTTTGATATCTTAAATATATCATAAAAAAATATGGAGACGTTGACGCTATTAAGATGCTTGCTTTATGTAAAGGAAACCATCCCATCATAATCATCATTATTATATTTACTTTGTTATCTCTTATACACTAGTAATAGGAGTACATTTTTAACTAATTCTTCAATATATAAATATAAATCGTTAAGATCTTTTTAGTTTAATAATATAAATATTAATTTTCATATTAGATGAATTAAACTCAAATGATCCCTTCATATTATAATTAATAATAATAATAATAATAATCAATGGAGCCTGCGGGATAAATGGATACTTTTCAGCTCATTTTCTATATTTTGATATGTGACAGTGTTAAAATAATGAATAAATTGAAGGGATCTTTAAAATAAACTTATAGAATATCTAGCTCAAAATTAAAGGTGGTCCAAGATGTTCAAATAAAATAATATAGTCAAATACAGTGTTTTCTTCTTCTTTTGTTTTTTTTTTTTTTTCTCTTTGCCCCCATCAAAAATCTCATTCTCGAAGCAACCTAATGATTTGTTCAAAACTTGGTCTACAAATGTCCCCAAATTCATCGACCAGCCTAACCATTAATCAAACTCAATTTCTTGGAAATTCCTCCATGAATGAAAGTCAAGACCCTTCTTTCTTTCTTTCTTTCTTTTTCCCCTGCATGAAACTTCCTAGTTACTACGTGAAAAATGAATACGAAACAAGCGCGTCATGATTCATGAAACCTTTGCGCGCCCTGCATGAAACAAGTCAGTAAAAAACCGGCGGTTTTTCGACAAATTTTGAAGTCTACGTCAGTTTCGCTTTTTGATCATTTTAAGCATGTCGGTATTGTAATTACCCATCACCCCATTGACACACCAAATGGGTTGTGTTGTGTTTCCCCGTGACCACGCCTCCTACTCCACCTGAAAAGTAATTTATTACGTGTGTCATATAGATATCTTAAACCATTAAAACCAAACCCCATCTCTTATGAACTTCAAATATATATATATATATATATATATATATATATTGAATTGGCGTTAAACCTCATGTCTTGTGTTAAAACACTATTAATATCAATAGTTTTAGGGTATTAATAATGACTTAAATATATAGATATATTTCAAAAGTTATATAAAGTTACAAATTCATTTTAAGAGTTTTTAATCTATCCACACTTTATTAGTTGTTTCGCAAATGGGATGTCCAAGTAATTAATAGGCTTGAATAAAATTTACCTTTCCATATATAATAAAAGTTTAAAAAGCATGTTGAAGTTTCTCTTTGCATTGTCCTTTAACGAGTAACCATGGTCGCTCATTAATAAGTCGCACTTAATAATATTAAATAAGATGCTAAGAGAGAAAAAATGTAAATATATTGAGTAAATTACAGCTACACTCCCAAAATTTTGACAAAAGAAAATTTTCCAAAATATTTGAAGGAGGTATTTATGCGGCTATAAAATGTTACAAAATTAAGTAAACATCTAATACTCAAAATCCCGTTGCAACATGCGTATAAGTGCACATTTTGCTTTCTTCCTTTTAATCTCTTTAAAGATATTTTGATTTTTTTTCGAAATTGATAATTTATTTCATTTGAAATGCTACCCATTTTACTACCTTACATAGCAATAGAGTGGAAAAACCATTCTAATTAATTCCTTTAACACATTTCCTACTCTTTCTATGTAAGTACATGTTTTAAGTCTTTGTGCTATGTATACAGTTACACTCATTGTAATATAAATAGCGTGTTCAAGTTTTTAAAGTAAACACAACTACAATACATAAAAAATTAATGTTTATACTACTATATCATGAGTTATGTGCAATAACTTCGTTGTTTTGCATCAGTACACTCCTTAGACCACATCTGGCTGCACCAAGATATATGGCACAACTTCCTCCTACTCTATTAGGTATGGTCCCGCATGACACTCTTCTGTAAACGCAAGGTCGTGAGGGCATGCGATTGCTCGATTTGCTAATCCAGCACCAACAGGGACTTATAGTTACAGGTGATTAACGTTAATAATTAATTACATGTTTGTTGTTTTGTTTGTGCTGCGATATATCGAATTTGATAAGCCTAGAGATTGGGTTTACGGTATAACATCAATAAGCCATGTATCTGTAGCTATATTATGGGGTCGGTCATGCAGAAACAGTGATGCAATCAGAATTGAATTATAGCACTGTCTTACGTAGAATGCTTGAATATTGGGAACTCAATAAAAATTGATGGCCGTGATGAATGTAGAGTCAGAGCCACACAGCAAAATTGCATAGTGGTGGGCATGGATCAATAAAAAAATTTATACGTCTGGTTTATACAAGTGGGTATACAAAATTTAATGGAAAAAGTATATATATATCAAAATTAATGGAAAGATTCCATGATGTAAATGAGATAAACTTATTTATAAATACTTGAATTTGATTTGATATTTGCTCAATTTTAAGTTGACAAGATTATTCAAGTAATTTATCAAATCAAATTCAAGCCACACGATGTCTAATTTGATTAACTTGCAAAACATATTTAAGCTTTAATAAAACTTAAATATAAATTAAATTGGAATTTAAGTTGAATATCAATATTAATATAATTAAGATAATACAAAATTTTATTATTAAATCAAAATAAGTTAATCAAGTTACTTATTAAATACCATTTAATTTAATATCATTTTGGTTCAATTGATTTATAATTCCATAATAAGATTTCATAATTGGCAGACATGTAAACGCGGGTAAAAATTTCCAAGCTCCCCGGGGCCATATTTACAGGGGCGTTGTGACTTGTGATGTAGAAAGTAGGAAGAAAGTGAAGTGTGGAAGGGTTCCCTGGGGGGTGGGTTTTGGAAATGGACAGGACTGCTGTCAGCTGTCCGTGTGGGTACTGATTCTATCCCAAGCTTCTTTCCTTACCTAAGCATATGTTGCCTCTTTTCTTTCTTTTTTTCATTCCCTTTATTTTACTATTCTGATAAATCATAATCATAAATACATCATTTTTATATTTATTTAGTATAATCTTACTTTTTTTTCTCAAGATAAATGTTTAAAAGTCTAAATCTTAAAACGCACTTTCAAAACCTAATATCTATTTTATCGTAAATTAGAATGGGAGATAATATAATAGTTTAAGTATAACTAAATGTTTCAAGGAGTCCTCTCTTCAATTCTCCTTTTATACAATTTTCTAATTAGTTTTTTTTTATATTTTAGTCCTAGTTTTTTTTTTTTGTTTAAATATCGCGACTTTAATTTTTATTGAGCTTTCTATCAGCACTATGATATTATTAACAAATATATTATATATATATATAATAATAATAATAAATGTTAATAAGTGACTAAAAAACAATTACATCTTTTTACATAAATACCCATTTTCAATGTATAATCAAAATCGAAAAGGTGAGTAATTTTTTGACTGATTAACAAGCTGTCAAATCATTTCGATAATGAGAGTCATACAATTAATCTATTCAATATATCGCATTTCGTTACTATTATGGAATCTGAGGGAGAAAAAAAAAATAAAGTAACACAGGTTCTGGAATACGAAAACCAGAAGTGGAAGTTGGCGCGCCGACCGGATGCTTTACGCGGCAACCCACTGGCCATAGGCGATAGCAAGTTCTTGTCAGATTCTAAGAAATTGCATGAGAAACTGCGCTGGCCATATCATAAGCTCTTATGACGCCATGGCTAGGTCGGTGCCTTCAAGGCAAATATGATATATATGTAATATTTCTTCTTGAGCTGAGGGTTGCTCAAAAAGCAGTAATAGATTCATACTCTTTTATAAGATTTATAAATAAATAAATTATTCCACTCATTATAAGAATTGACGAATAAATTCCATAATCTTTCACACTTACTCCTTTCTCTTTATTTTCTTTTTCCTTGTTCCTTTTATTTTTTTCCTTTACTAGTTTTCAAAATGTTATGAATAATATTCAGATGGTTCTAATTTCTTTTTTTTCAAACATGGTTGTTGGTTATTCTCTTTTTTTTAATTGGAAACAAATAACCTCAAGATATGGTCCATGAATCCCATAATATTAGGAACAATATTATCCTACTAAATCAGGAACAATAAATCCCACGAGTAATAATAAATCCCACTATATCAGGAAAGATATGTTCCAAATAATTCCTAATTTTGTGGAACAACTCATTGATGGAATGAGTTATAAATAAGAGAATTACGGGGTCCCTAATCCTGCTCACCACTACAGAAAATACACCATCTATATTAAGTGAGTTAAGGTTTAGAAGCACCAAACGTAACCGAGGCGCAAAATCATTCTCCACTGAGCAGGACACCTATTTGCTTTGCAATGGCTGGAGGTATGTAAATGATCTATTTTGCTTCCACTGCTACATATGATTAAGCAGCATTGAATAAAGTTTTATATGTTTTAACATTTGGTATCAGAGCTTATTAATGCCATCTGCCTTGCCCTATTGAATTTTGTGGAGTTTGGCTTTAGTTTTAATTTGTCTGCTTAGCGGTGTTTTAATTTTCTGGTGATTGATGGAGATTAAAAATCGTTAAGTGATGAAATTTTATTTCTCATGGCCTTTAATGCTGTTTGGGTGCGAAAATAACCTTGTAACATATTCAACTTTTAGCTTTCCTTAGCATACTGGCACTCTTTTCCATGGATGAGCGTTTTCAAATATGGTTAAAATAATGTCTCGAGAGCAATTAAAAATTTTAATCTGTATGTACTTGTTGTTGCAAGGTGTAAGTATGACATTTAGCAGAATAATTTTATATTAAAATTATTTGCATTTGTCAATGAGTGAAATTTTTAAAGGAATTAATTCCTTTAGTATGCTATGAACTTAATTTGTGATGTTGCATGCTTATGTTATTTTAAGTGTGTAATTTATGATTTATCGTTATACATGCTTTATCATGAAATACTGATTAGACAATATAAGAATATTAGAATTAAATTCATAGTATATTGCTTATGGTTTATGATATACACGTGGAAATAAATAAATATACACGTCTGGCTGGAGCATGAAACACGGACGTGCCTGTGCCGTGCCTGGAGCCTTGTAAGCTTCTGAAACGTATCGGATGTAACACACGGCCGTGCCTGGAGCCGTATTTGGAGCCGTGTAAGCTTCTGGAAACGTATCTGACTGGACACACGGCCGTGTCCCCTGCCGTGCCTGGAGCCATGTATGTTCTAGGAGAGAGTCTGACTAGAGACACGGCCTTGCCTCCTGGCCGTGCCTCTTGGTCGTGTAGGTTTCTGGCCTACGATGTCCGCATTAGTTTTATGCAATGATTTAGCCTAAGGATTTAATTAATGATTAAGTGATCCATATAATTTTAATGATTAGGGAGTAGCCACAGCATCCTTGATTGATTAAAATTATATATTAGGATTATTTAGGATCACATATTGAAAATAAATATTGTGTGTGATTTATTAGGACAAAATATCAAATTATATTTTCTAATTTACCCACAGGAATTAGAAAATGGAACATAATTTAATAGTTTTTTAAGTCTTAAGATGAATCTAATTGAATTAGAACTTTAGCCCACAGGCAAGTTTTATGTCACTAGATTCATATTCTATCATGATAATGAGTCTTAAGAAGAATCTAATTGAATTAGAACTTTAGCCCACAAGCAAGTTTTATGTCACTAGATTCATATTCTATCATGATTTTACATTTAATAGTTTTATTGTAAGCATAAAGATGAATCTAATTGAATCGAAACTTTAGCCCACATGCAAGTTTTATGTCACTAGATTCATATTCTTTCATGATTTTACATTGGTAAAAGCATGTCATATATTGATTAGCCTCGAATTTTGAGCATGTTCATTTAATTATTGCAGCAATTCAACCTATCAATTTTTCTGATATGCGATGTGATGTTCCCGAGCTCAAAGGGGATAACTATAAGGTTTGGAAGGAGAGGGTTCTCCTTCATTTGGGATCGATGGACATTGATTATGCTATAAGGAAAGAAGAGCCCCCTACAGTAACAGAAACCAGCACTCTAGATGCGATAAGTCTTTATGAAAAATGGGAGCAATCCAATCGCCTATCAGTTATGTTCATAAAGACTAAAATTTCTGCTGGTATCAGGGGTCTGTCGAGCAATATCAAAGGGTCCAAGATTTGCTGAAGGCCATTGATGAGCAATTTGCTACTTCAGACAAGGCAATAGCCAGCACCCTAATTATAGAGCTTTCAACTCTAAGACTCACCAATGTTAAGGGTGTGCGTGATCATATCATGCGCATGAGGGATATTGCGGCCCAATTGAAGGCATTGGAGGTTGAGTTATCAGAATCCTTCCTTGTTCACTACATTCTTTGCACTTTACCTCAACAGTATGGCCCATTTAAGATATCCTATAACACACATAAGGATAAATGGTCAATCAATGAATTATTGACTATGTGTGTTCAGGAAGAGGGCAGACTGCTTATGGAGGAAAAGGAAAAGGAGAATGTGAACTTTACTACTCATGGGAAGAGCAAAAGGAGGGATCAAGCCAAGGACAAAGGGAAAGGGAAAATCCCTCCCATCAAGGACATTAAGAAGGAAGTTGTGTGCTTTTTCTGTAAAAAGAAAGGGCACATGAAGAAACAGTGCACCAAGTTCATGCAATGGCTTGATAAGAAAGGTACTCAACTTTCACTTGTTTGTTATGAAACCAATATGATTGATGTTAATCATAACACATGGTAGATTGATTCTGGTTCTACAATCCATGTAACCAATTCATTGCAGGATTTAAGAAACCTGCGGAATCCAGTGGGAAGTGAGCGTAGCATCTATTCATGCAATCAGATGTCCTCACATGTAGAAGCTGTTGGGACGTGCAGCTTAGTTTTAAGTAGTGGTTACATTTTGCAATTGAAAAGGACATTTTATATTTCCTGGGTACTCTAGGAATTTAATTTCAGTTTCCAGACTTGTATCAGATGATTATTCCTTTAACTTTTCTGATTCAGGATTTAATTTGTTTTATAAATCTGATGTTATTGGATGTGGTACTTTGTTTGATGGTCTTTTTCTTCTTAGTTTACAAAATGATGAATTATTCAAAGGGTGGAAACCGAGTTTACGACATGTACGCATTTGGGGATGTCCGTCTGAAGTAAGAGTCTACAATCCACATGAGAAGAAGTTGGACCCAAGAACTATTAGTGGGTATTTCGTAAGATATGCCGAAAGGTCTAAGGGATATAGATTTTATTGTCCATCTCATAGTACTAGGTTTGTGGAATCAAGAAATGCAAAATTTCTTGATAATGACTTGATCAGTGGGAGCGATCGATCTCAAGGTATTGGTTTTGAGAAAGATCATTCAGATGCCCAGTATGACGCCTCGGGTAGTGGACTGATTGTTGTTAACAACACGCCTCCAGCACAAATGCGTGTTGAAGATCCAGTCCCGAGGTACCACAAGCTGTCAATCCTGATTCAGTAGATGTTGAAGTTCAACAGATACCCGAAGCTGTTAAACAACTAGTTGAACAATGTGATCCTGCCCCTCAGAAGAATGTTGATACAGCATTGAGAAGATCTACTAAAGTAATGAAATCAGCAATTCTAGTGACTATGTTGTATATCTACAAGAGTGTGACTACAATATTGGAGCCGAAAATGATCCTGAGTCATTTTCACAGGCCATGAGTTCTAAGGATTCGAACTTGTGGCATAATGCCATGAAAGATGAGATGGATTCAATGGCATCTAATGGAGTCTGGAATCTCGTCAAGTTGCTTGATGGTGTAAAAGCCATTGGATGCAAATGGGTCTTCAAAACTAAGAAAGACTCACAAGGTAACATTGAGAGACATAAAGCAAGACTCGTTGCTAAAGGATTCACTCAAAGGGAAGGAATTGATTATACAGAGACATTTTCTCCTGTGTCTAAGAAAGATTCCCTTCGTATAATGATGGCTTTGGTTGCACACTTTGATTTGGAGTTGCACCAAATGGATGTGAAAATGGCTTTCCTTAATGGAGATCTAGAGGAAGAGGTTTACATGAAACAACTTGAAGATTCTCTTCTAGTGAAGGTGAGCACTTGGTTTGCAAGCTTAATAAATCCATATATGGATTAAAACAAGCCTCCCGTCAATGGTATTTGAAATTCCACGATATCATCACTTCATTTGGATTTGAAGAAAACATGATGGATCAATGTATATACTAAAAGGTCAGTGGGAGTAAAATTTGTTTTCTTGTGCTATATGTGGATGATATTTTACTTGCAACCAATAATAAGGGTTTGCTATATGAGGTGAAACAATTTCTCTCAAAGAACTTTGATATGAAGGATATGGGTGAGGCATCTTATGTCATTGGCATTAAGATCCATAGGGATAGATCTCAAGGCATTTTAGGTTTGTCTCAAGAAACCTATATCAATAAAGTTTTAGAGAGATTTCGGATGAAAGATTGTTCACCAAGTGTAGCACCCATTATAAAAGGTGATAAATTCAGCTTAAGTCAATGTCCCAAAAATGAGCTTGAGCAGGAACAAATGAGAAACATCCTATATGCTTCAGCTGTTGGAAGCCTGATGTATGCTCAAGTCTGTACCAGACCTGACATTGCATTTGTTGTTGGGATACTAGGAAGATATCAGAGTAACCCAGGTATTGACCACTGGAGAGCTGCAAAGAAGGTAATGAGGTATCTTCAAGGGACAAAGAGTTATATGCTCATATATAGACGAACCGATAGTCTGGAGGTTGTTAGGTACTCCGATGCGGATTTTGCTGGCTGTGTTGATTCATGTAAATCAACATCTGGTTATGTTTTCATGTTTGCCAGTGGGGCCGTATCTTGGAGAAGTGCAAAGCAGACCTTGACTGCTACTTCCACGATGGAGGCCGAGTTCATATCTTGTTTTGAGGCTACCTTCACATGGTGTATGGTTAAAGAGTTTTATATCTGGGCTTAATATTGTCGACTCTATTTCTAGGCCATTAAGATTGTACTGTGATAACTCAGCTGTTGTATTTATGACTAAGAACAATAAGAGTGGTAGTCGAAGTAAACATATCGACATCAAGTACTTAGCCATAAGAGAACGTGTTAAGGAAAAGAAAGTGGTCATCGAGCACATTAGCACTAAGTTAATGATAGCTTATCCTTTAACTAAAGGCATGCAACTAAAGAGTTTTAAGGATCATGTGATGAGAATGGGACTTGGTTCCATAATGTAATCTTTGATTATGTTTAATGTTAATGAAACTCTTATTCAGTTGATGTTTTCTCATTTAGCCTTATGTACACATTTGTTTATTCATTTATTTTGAGAAATATCATTAAGTTTGGACCTAGAATGAACATCGGGTTTATTCATCTAGTTCTATGGGATTGAGAAGCACAATGCATTGTAATACATGGGAGATAATACTCGTCATTAGAGGATCTATCACCATGATTCATGAATTTTGTTTCTCATTAAGATAAATTATGGAATACATGGACTAAGTGGGAGAATATTGGTTATTCTCTTTCCTTTTTAATTGAAAACAAATAACCTCCAGATATGGTCCATGAATCCCATAATATTAGGAACAATATTATCCTACTAAATCGGAAATAATAAATCCCACTAAATCAGGAATAATAATAAATCCCACTATATCAAGAAAGATATGTTCCAAATAATTCCTAATTTTGTGGAACAACTCATTGATGGAATGAGTTATAAATAAGAGAATTACGGGGTCCCTAATCCTGCTCACCACTACAGAAAATATACAATCTACATTGAGTGAGTTAAGGTTTAGAAGCACCAACCGCAACCGAAGCGCAAAATCATTCTTCACCGAATAGGATACCTATTTGCTTTGCAATAGCTGGAGGTATGTAAAGGATCTATTTTGCTTCCGCTGCTGCATATGATTAAGCAGCATTAAATAAAGTTTTATATGTTTTAACACGTACTACATGTAAGATGTGCTTGAAAAACTTAATGGAAGCAACAAATAATATTGCAAAAAATCACATGCAAGTGTTTTCCCATATATTTTGAGCAGTGACCCACATATAGCCGAATTGCTAAAGGAATTTTTTCTATGTTTAAATTGGACTGAACCGAAAATTTAAGTTTTGATTTACAGAAAAATTAAATGGAACCTTTTTTAGGAAAATGGATAAATATATTGTTGTTGAGAAAAAAAAATTCTCAAAAGGCAGCATGTGTGAGGGAAAAAATCCAAAAAAAATTCAAATACCTTATTTAAACCGCCACTTTAAGACATGAATTTAAGATTCCTTAAAATCTGACTTAAAGTTACAAATAAAGTTGACCAATGGCATTCATAAGTTTATAAACACTGCATTGCAGTTATTTTACACAAAATCTGGAATGTTTCTTGGCAAAAGTTTTTTTTTTTTTTTTACTGATGTTATTGTTAAATTTAATATATATGAATGAATTTAAAATAAAATCATAATTTTAAAATTTAATTATCATTTTTGTGTTTGGATAAATCTTTTAAAAAAATTGTAATTTTTAAAATTCGATGATTCTATCATTGAGTAAAATTTTGATTCTTCAGGTTGAGTGGAGAAAATATGATTCCACTTTAGATCATTCATTTCCATTTCAACCTTGACAATTCTATCCTATTCTATTTTGAATCATTTTATTATAAATCATTTCTATATACAAAACATGGGTGTATCCTGGTGTGGTTATTGAAGCTTAAACGAAGGAAAGACAAGCTCAAGCATCCCGGTAAGGTTACAGAAATTTCTCATCTTCGTCCTGCCAGCATCCACCAAGAAAAGAAACTAAAATCATCCTTTGCCTACTCCACCATGCGATGGCTACTCGCCAGTGTCAGCTCTTGATGACAAAGGAATATAACACCTTGAAGCATATTTGAAGACAAAGTCAAAGACCATTGCTTACTGCAATCCAGGTATCATCAAACGGGAAAGCTAATTACTCGACACGTGAATATACTCAAGATATGCATAACATGTTGAATGACGACTAAACCGCTTTAAACTTGGCAACACAGCTAAACGTGGTCGAAGATATTAAAACCAGGACTATTTGTATCTTTCACTTGAAACCGTGGCTTGAATTCAGAAGCTGTCTTGATGGCATGATTTTAAATTAATTAGGTACTTTTGGTATTTTTCTTTAAAGGTGTTGTTGCATTTTAAGAAATTTTCTTTTAAAAGGACAATATTTTTATCCTTTTCCACTTTTTATAGACGTAGTTTCATTTTTTTTGTTTTCGTAATAGGTACAATAAAGTCATCTATTATACCAAAATTTGATCATATCCTTTATATTTTAATTCAAGCATTTAATTACTTTACGTTATCCCTCCACAACAAACAAGCCTCTTCGATGTAGTGCTCCTTCATGATGCCAAAAACCACAAACGTTCAAAATTTTGACTCAATCAGCTTAAAGTAAACAGTAGAGTTATATATCTAAAACTATTGTGTGAAAGTTAAATAAATGTTTGATAAAAATAAAAAAAGGAACATCCAACAATGAAATTTCTAATGGGTTTTATACGAAAACAACATGCCAAGATGGAGTTGTCAAGTTTACCTCAGTTTTTCCTTTTAATGCTGTGAAGGAAAACTAGGAACTCGTACAAAGATAAAAATCTAAAAATATTTTAAGTTATTCGTTATTAAGTAGCATGAAATATGCAATTAATCTTGAAGAACATGCTTGTTTTCCTTGTTAAGTAGCATATAAAGTACTTCTAGGATACCCATTATTATTGTCAACAGTATATGTTGTGATGATTAGATTTAGGTTTAGGATCAACAAAAGCGGACGGAATAACAGAATAACAAGTAAAGAGAGGACAAAACTTGATATGCTAATTCTGATGTGGCACGAGCAACATCCATTATTATCTTCAATAAATGAAAATCCTTGAACAAGATTGAAGAACAAATCCAATCAATTAATGGTACAACTAGAGGGTTGTCACAATGATATAGAGTGACTTTTTGCCTTAGTCTTGAGTCCTACTTAATTTCTAACAACTCTCTTACTCACTCATCAATACACTATAAATGCACCTTACCAAATCCTAATGTAAAATCAATACATGGATAAGCCTAAATGACTCCACGTACCTAAAATAGGAAACAAGATATATCGACCACATGATTCGATCGACTCATAACCCTTCTATCGAATGACGGCCCACTCTGCTAATATTAAATTTACGAAAAAAAATCCACAAAATACCTTCGCTAATTATTCTTAAAATAGTTTATTTAAAATACTCTTTCTCAAGTGGAAAGTCATATAATATAATGAGACGTTAAGAATGCATTTTGTGATGACATCAAATTTTCAAAACTAATATTGTTAATAAATTAACTATTATTTTCAAGGGAAAAAAAAAACACTTTTAGTCCTCAATGTTTACCTAGTTTTCTATTTGAGTCATCAACCTTTTTTTCTCTTCTATTTGAATAATTAATATTTTTAAAATCATACAAAAAAAATGACTTTCGTTAAATATATTAATTTTTTTTATTAATACATGATATGTATTAACTTTAAATTGATTTATAATAATTAAATTAACAAAGTGATGATATCAATATATTTATTTACATAATATTATTAAAAATAATATTAAATATATTTAATGATATAATTTAATAAAAAATATAAAAATAATAATTAAAATCAAGAAAAGGAGTCAGAAAAATTTATGTCTACCCTATCCATCTTAACCAACTAGTCAAAGGTTAATTAGAAGGCAATGTGAGTGCTAAGTGAATAAAAAATTTAATACATTTAATGAAAGTTCTATTTTTATCAAATTTTGAAAACATTAAAATATCAAATAAAAGAAAAAAAAAGATTGAAAACTCAAATAGAAAAGTATGTAGGTATTGATGAT